>OZ002741.1:45022475-46222475 GCA_963924295.1 Dioctria rufipes | reverse complement strand
AACATAATGGGTTTCATTCGCATCCAAACTGGATTTCACATGCTTGTGCGTACCTAGATATTTCCGCCAATTTCTTTGTCAAATTGTTGTGAACGCGTTTATTGGAGCCATTTATAAAGGGTTCGCACAACATACACCACGATCTACAAACAATTGCTTATTTATATTTGTGTAGTCTACATTTGGCAAGTCGACTACTTGTATTACTTTACTTACTTATTATCAGAGACGGGCGTTTTTGCATTACCACTAAAATGGCAGCAACACTAAATTTTAATGATAGTTAAAATATAGGTTGCACTATCACTAAATGATTAGTGGTAGTGCAAATTTTTTATCACTATCACTAAACGAATAGTGGTAATGCATAGTCTATTGCATTATCACTAAACGATTAGTGGTAGTGCAGAGTATATTGCATTATCACTAAACGATTAGTGGTAGTGCAAATACTTTTCACTATCAATGAGTGATAATGAATTCGTGCATTGGTAGTGCAAACATCTTTCACTAGCACTGAACTAGCAACGAGCGACCATACAGAATAAAAAACCTTCCGTTCAGTTTTCTGTTTTGCGGAGATGGAGATGATTCATTAACAATTAACACTAATTTTGATCGAACGAGCTACGCGTAGTGCTGCATATGCGTACCATTAAATTGTCGTTCAGTGCTAGTGAAAGATGTTTGCACTACCAATGCACGAATTCATTATCACTCATTGATAGTGAAAAGTATTTGCACTACCACTGATCGTTTAGTGATAATGCAATAGACTCTGCACTACCACTAATCGTTTAGTGATAATGCAATAGACTCTGCATTACCACTAATCGTTTAGTGATAATGCAATAGACTATGCATTACCACTATTCGTTTAGTGATAGTGATAAAAAATTTGCACTACCACTAACCATTTAGTGATAATGCAACCTGGCTTTTAACTATCACAGAGGCCTCTAGTGCTAATGAAATAATTAATGCACTGAAAATTTAATGCACTACGCCCATCTCTGCTTATTATATATTACTTAGCGACAGGTTACATAATAGAAATATCTCCACATTATTATCAGTGTAATACATAGTGTGGTGAAATATAAGACTGAATTAATTTTACGACAATACAAAATTTGATACACCTGTACATAATTTTAAACAATTATTATGTGTTGCACATAAAATATTATTGGATACAAATTAGGTTACAGTTTTTTATTTAGTTTTTTTTTTATTTTGAAGGCAGGGGGACAGGAGATCTTATCCCAAGCACAGAGACTATAGCGACCCATTTTGCTGCCCTGTTAAAAGGGCATTCACCAAAATCTTCCTATCCTCTTAATGAAGCGCATTAGGTCTTGGTGAGGCAGGTTTTTCAGCTTATTCACGGATAGAACGGCAGACCCTAGTCCATCCAGCCTGCACCGGGCGAAGGCCGGACACGCAAACAAAAAGTGTTCGATTGTCTCGGTCTTTCCTTCTAGGCAGGGCAGACACACGGGCCTGTCAAAAACTCCCACCCTTGTTAGATGAACGTGAAGTGAGCTGTGGCCGGTGATGATGCCAACCACAGTTTTACATTGTTTCCTTCCGAGCCCCATGAGAAAATCGGAGATATTCCAGTTGGGCCCATCAAGAAACAGTTTTGTACACCTGCTAGTACTCAGGCCCGCCCATCTCTGTTAATGCTTTCTATCAACATCCGCTTTGATTGGGAGACCCCATACTCGAGGTGGCAACGCCAACGGCAGGTTCCAGTCCGAGGAAAAGAGAATCAGGACCAGCCCCAGCTAAAAGGTCAGCCCTTTCATTCCCCAGGATCCCCATGTGACCAGGAACCCACAGAAAGGACACCTTGTTGTGGATACACAACCTATCCACAGATGCCTTGCAATCCCCCAGTAACTTAGATGATATCCGAGGGCCACTGTGAGCCATCAAAGCTGTCTGACTATCCGAAAGGATGCGAATGTCCTTATCCTTGATTTGCATATCAAGGACTAGCTTCGCTGCCATTGATATGGCGAAGATTTCAGCCTGGAAGACAGTGGTGTGTCTACCAAGTGTGTACTAGATCCCAATCTCAGACTCAGGAAAGTAGACACCCGCCCCAGCTCCCTCATTAGTGAGAGAGCCGTGGGTGAAAATTTTTAGAGCGGACCAAGGAAGGCTCAATATGGCACTTCCCTCAATCCACGATTCCTTTACAGGAAAGGTAACAGAGAAAGGACACCCGAAACGAAGCTCAGGTACCATCGCATCACGTGACATACTGGCCAGAAGGTTTTCCAAGTCCAGCCCATACGACAGAGAGCAATGAAAAGAGCCAGTCCAGCCGTCCTTCTAACATCCTCATGAGCGCAATATGCACACAGCCCTTTTGGTATCTGCCTAAATGACAATATCCAGGGTTGGTAGATTAAGTAGGACCTCAGTAGTTGCAGATCGCATGGAGCCCGTAATTCCCAAGCAAGCAAGCCTTTTCAGGCTCACCAGCTTCCGGATCGCACAAGCGTGCTCGGCAACCATACCCAGGAAGCATATGTAAGCATTGGTCTAATGATCGAGGTGTACATACAGTGCACAACCCTCGGTCTCATGCCCCATGTGCAGCAAAAGGTTCTCCTGCATTGAGCGAAGACCCTTGTAGCCGCATTATCTTTTTCCTCTACGTCCAATCCCCATGTCAGTTTTGAGTCGAGGAAGACTCCAAGGTGCTTGACATGAGGAGATAGTTGCAGAGTGTGTCCAAAAAGCTTTGAAAGAACAAAGTACCCAAGCTTACGTCTCCTGGAGAAGAGCACCAAGCTGGTCTTTGTTGGGCTTACTGTCATATCATGACGGGTGCACCAGTCCTCAACAATATTCAGGCCACGTTGCATGAAGGCACAGGCAGCAGTCATGCTGTGCCAGGAAATTAGCAGAGGGATGTCATCTGCATACGCTTGACATGAGAATCCCACGTTTTTCAGCACCGTGATGAGTGAGTCAACCAACATACACCAGAGTACTGGAGAAAGCATGCCACCTTTCGCTGAACCTCTCTCTACCAGCACACTGAGAGAGGTTCGGCCGCCCACCTCCACAGTTAAGTATCCTCGTCTTATCATTTGGTCGATCCATCGCACTGCATTGCGGTCAAGACCATGTCGACGAGCTACCTCACATAGCGACTCGGGGGTGGCCCTATCAAAAGCCCCCTCGGTGTTCAGAAAGCCTCTCAAGGTAAACAGTCCACGATCCAGTCCCCGCTCAATGACATGAAATGGAGGCCATCTCCGTAGATCTGCCCCTCGGGTAAGCGTGCTCTGAGATGTTTAAGGGAGAAGTCCTTAGGGCTACTCTCTTGATATATTCATCCACAAGCCTCCTCAGGCATTTCAAAAGGAATGAGAAGAGGCTTATTATTCGAAAACTCTTCAGATCCATGTCACTAGCCTTACCAGGCTTCGGAACGAATCTCACCTTCCTCCACACCTCAGGGACATATCCACAAGCGATACATGCCCTGAAAATGGAATCGATGGATGAAGCCAGCACAACGTACTCTGCCTTAAAAATGACTCACTCGGACACTGTTTTCCTGTTTTAGTTGTATTTTTATTGTGCATAAATCTTGCAAATTGTAAAATTGTAGAACAAAAGCCAATTTATCTAATTATTAATGGTTCAGTATTAAACATGGAACCTAGCATTCCTTCTTTGAAATTTACCATTATTCGTTTGTCAGGCGACTTTTTTTCGAACGGCAAAGATTTTAACTTTATTTTGCTCGGTTTAGTGAGAAAAATTCAATTTGAGCCACACGCATGTGTGTAGGTACTATATTGAGTGGAAAAACGGTTTGCAAACAGAAAACTCTATCGTGGTCTACTTGCGGCTCTTAGTTCAGTGGAACATTTATTTAATTATTTGGGTTTTTTCAATAGCAAAAAGTCATTTTTCTATTAGTGCTCTGTTGTGAACAATCTTCTAATAGAAAGTTATTTTCCAAGACGCACCAATTTCACACAATATCGAGAGAAAAAGTGGTCTCGCCGAGAGTAGTATCCAGTTACTATTTTTTCCATTCTTTCTTTTGGGGACATTAGTGCTCTGTTGTGCACATTTTTCTCATAGAAAGTCATTTTCCACGACGTATCAATATCGCAAAATAAAGAGCAGGAAGAAGTGGTCTCGCTGAGAATACTATCGAGTTATGTACTCATCCCAGTTACTACATTTAGTATATATCTTTTTTGTGATTTATTTCAGGGTGATTAGTATTCTGTTGTGAATGATTTTCGCGTAGAAAGTCATTTTCCACATCAAGCCAAGCGATGTTTGCGTCAATCGCAAAATCAACTGAAGAAGTTTCAAGATCGGCTGTCGGGTTGGCTAAGGTAAATTTGTTTTCGGGTAATGAAGTTGAAAATCGGGTAAAAATTATCCGATCTTCTGCTCAATTGGCAACGCTGGAAGAAAGGCCTCAATTTTTTCCTAGAAATTCCTTGGATACTTTTCTTTAGTATTTGTATGCATTATGGCCCACAACAGGTCTTGGTCGGCTAATATTTTTTATGAGCATAGACGCTAAGGAGTCAGTATCAAGATTTTCAAGTTTCATACATTTTTCAATGCGAATTTCTAGCAAACTATTTGTAGCAGAAAAATGATTTATATCTTAAATTAAAGGTAACGAAGAGGTCTAGTAAATAACGTCGAGAAAAATAAAAAAAAATGTATTGGAATGGAGATATTAGCTCGGTAACTTGTAAAAAATGGTAAAAATTGATTTTTTTCAAATCAAATTCCTCTTAGTAAGTATTCTCATTTCTTTATATTGTGACTATTTTAGAGAGATAAAGCCTAGATTAGCAAATAACGTCGAGTTTTTTCATTTTTAGTGGCGCATTTTTTAATGGTTTAACTCTAATAATACTTGTTTTTTCTCCCGATATTTCACCGACGAGAAATTGCAATATTTCGTTGAAAATTTTAGAAATATAAAGCAAACTAGTATATTTAGCAATTATGTCCAAAATAAAATTTAGGAGAGTTAAACCTCTTTAAAAATTTTCAATTTCTTTGAACTGAAAATTTTCATTTTCGTCTTAAATTTTCGCATATTGGGTTTCTGTCTTTTACCCTAGATGTCTCTAATGTGACTTGTGGTCTAGGTCTAGGCTAATTTTATATGCATTTTCATACTTTCAGGACACAAACCTACGTATAGTAAGTTTTATTGCCTACAGGCTCGCTGGTATCTAAATTGAAATTTTTGCTGAGTACTGACTCCTCTTAAGGGCGCCATACACCATCAGTTTTGCCGTGGTTTTAAAAACCACGTTTTAGTCGAGATAAGAACCTAAAACGTGGTGAAGAAAAAGCCCCACACACCATCCAACTTGACCACGTCTTGCCGTTATCTTGTAGTGTCCATTTACAGCAACAACATGTGACCAAACATTGTGATTATTTCATGAAAACCGTTTTTCACAGAAGCGCGGGAACATTTTATGACAGTAAAACGTGAAAACTCTGCCACTTCTCATTTATTTACGAAAAAGAAATATTTTCCATTCTGTTTCGTTGCATGCAATTTGTGCTTTCGCATTTTTTATCTTTATTCATAAAAATTTTAAAGAGAGTTTGATTTTTTTTTATTATTTTTTTCTTTATTTCTTCCTTTTCTTGCCGTGTACATTTAAATGTAAAACACTCAGAAATGTCGCCTACTTCTTAGCTTATTATTAAGTTAACTTTGATTATGAACGAGCAAAACAGTAAAACCACGGCAAAACTGATGGTGTATGGCCTTGCCCACGTCTTGCCCACGTTTTGAGAAAGATATTTCTGGCATGACCTGAATTCTGGTTTTAGTAGATATCCGAACCTCAAAACGTGGGGTTCGCCATACACCATCAGTTTTGCCGTGGTTTTACAGTAAAACCACGGCAAAACTGATGGTGTATGGCCTGCTTTAAGCAATAACACTGACTTATAACAATGGAAAGAATGGCACAAGTTTTATAGTTCTCTCTTTCGTCCTATGGCAGGGTTAGATCTGCCAACATCAAAATTATTAAAAATTGCGTTCCGAAATTGATTCAAGCAATTTCTGGACGACCCCAAATTAAACATCAATTGTCAGTGGAAGTGTCACTTGTTCCGTCAAAACTTTTAGCAATAATTCGGCAGTTTGCTTTTTCCGATTTTCCCTGTTCACTCAGTTCTTGTTGCAATTTATTTTCTTATAATCTATTATGCTCGTGATATTTAAACACCTGGAAAAACTACGTAATAAACTCCCGACAACGTTATTCGTTGGACGTCGAGGTACCGGTCTATCGGCTTATTTAATCTGAGGCTATTAAAATAACAATCCATGCATTATAGAATTTATACAGTAGTCGAAGTTTGTGGAATATTTTTTTGATAATGCATTGCCTAATTTTGATAGGATGAGAAATATATTGAGAGGAGAAAAGTGGCTCACAGATGGTGATGAGATTTATACATGGGGGTCGTTTAGTGCAGCAGCTTACATAGAGTGAAGTTGATCAACAATAACAGTATTTCATTATGCCTTTTGTAATAAGTTTATCTTGATCGTCATGTAATAAGCTGACCATGATTGTTTATTTACTGATTTATACCAAGATTATATTGAAAAGGCAGAAGGCTGCCGAACTTATTTTTCGATGGCTAAGAAGCCGCTGTTTTGTAAGATATCCCTTGGTTTTAATAATTGACAGAATATGTCAGAGTTTTTCCTATGGTAGAGTATGCCGCTGTTGAATTTTGGAGAAATAAAAAGACACTTTTCGATAGTCAGATTAATTCTGATTTTTATTGAACATTAACTGCTTATTTATATAAAATGATGACAAAGGAATCAATATTTCTTTGTAATTCTAAAAAGGGAGATTATTGCAGAATTGCAATACTTAAAATTAAAAATCAGAAATTGTAAAGGGTTTTCCAATAAGAGGTGTTATTTTGATATGCAAAGAAAAATGCCATTTTTTGAGATAAATGATCGGATCTCTATTTCATTATAAAGAGGAAGGTATGCCGTTAATAATGGAAAATAACATCAGCCAAATGACCACCACGACCACGCCTACAGGACCATATCCTTTTCATGAAATTTTCCATAACCAAATCGCAAAGTGGCTGCCCTATGTCCTCGATAGCCTCACGAATTCCATCTTTGAGGTCTTGAATCGACACTGGGCTGTTGGCGTAGACCTTCTCTTTCACGTGGCCCCAAAGGAAGAAGTCGCAAGGTGTTAAGTCACAAGATATCGGTGGCCAATTGTGATCACCTCTTCGAGAGATAACACGGTCCGGAAACTTTTCCCGTAAAAGATCAATGGTTTCGTTGTTTGTATGGCACGTAGCACCGTCTTGTTGAAAGTAAACGTTGTCCAGATCAATACCATCCAAATCTGGCTATAAAAAATCATTAATCATCTGTCGATAGCGCAATCCATTCACCGTAACTGTTGCTCCAGCCTCATTTTCGAAAAAGTAAGGTCCAATGACCCCGCGGGTCCATAAACCGCACCAAACAGTCACACGTTGAGGATTGAGAGGCTTTTCAACAATAACTCTTGGGTTTTCCGAGCCCCAGATGCGTCAATTTTGCTTGTTGACGAAGTCATCGAGGTGGAAATAGGCCACATTACTCAAGATGAGTTTTTCGTGGAATTCCGGATCATTTTCATGCATTTCAAGGACCCAATCAGCAAAGACTCGACGTTGTTGATGATCGGCCGGCTTGAGTTCTTGTGTTAACTGAACTTTATAAGCCTTAAGACCCAAATCTTTATGCAAAATACGGTGGAATGACGTTTGTGGAATGCCTAATTCCAAAGAACGACGAGGAATGGACAAACCTGGGTTTTCTTCAACACTTTCGGCTACAGCAGCAATATTCTCGGCTGTTCTTGAGCGACGTGCACGCGTTTTATTCTTCATATCACTAACTTGTCCCGACAGCTCGAATTTTTCTACCAATTTCTGTATTGCGGTCCGACAAGGTGCTTCACGACGACCCAAAAATGTTCGAGTTTTACGAACCGTCTCTGCCACATTTTCACCATTTTTATAGTGAATTTTAATAATTTCAATGCGTTGTTGAATCGTGTATCGTTCGCAGTTTCTACTTGTCAAATGTCAAAAAATGACAGCTCCAAAAGTGACATCTACCGAAATAGCGGGCTAATTAAAATAACACCTCTTATTGGAAAACCCTTTAGTATCAGCATTTCTGATCACAGAATTGCTGAATGATCCATAATGTATTGGATATTGTAAAGCAATGACCTCAGGTGTGTATATTTTCTCAATAAAGAATTATGCTTGCATAGCGGAAATTGCTTGCGTTGCAAATTCTTGTCAAGCTAACTTTGTTGTTTGTTTTCAATTATTTTTCGATTTGATTTTTGTTTATAATTCTTGACCGTGATGGCTTTACGTCCTCACCCTTGGTTTGAAGCCATTTGCCTGGGCCGGTTCGAAGACCCAGTCCGGCCCTGTATCCTTCCATTTGGATGTAATGAAAAATTTCACTAACTCTACTTGTAAACAAAATACAAATACAAAATTTTATGAGCTTCTATATACATTAGTCTTTTGTAGACATGCAATTTTATGAAACGCCTCCAACTATTCTTCCAACTATTCTCCTCCTCCTCCTTCATAGTAATGCATAATGTTTTTTTTTTTTTATAAAAAAAATTCCCCACCACTATAGTGTCTAATAGCTTAACGAAATGCTCCAACTTTGAAAGCAGAGAATTTATCTAGTTAGTATTTACCTGAATATTGTGGTAGCTGGTCTTTTTTTTTGTTCTTAATCACAAAATCCATATCCTTTGAAATCCTTGAAAGTGAATAGCTAATTTTCCCAGGCTGATTCATAATGCGTTTTTCTTCTTTCTCTTGGAGCAACATAATTATAAACAACAGTGAAACCCTTGAATTTAGTTACATACAACTTAAAGGAAACATATATAAAACAAAAAACTTTTTCTACACTCTAAAAAGACTGAGAAAAAGTGTAGCTTACACTTAAAGCTTGAAAAATCTTAAAAACTTTCTCTAGGCACTAGGCATTAAATGGAAAGTTTTATTTAATCCTTTCGTAGAGAGTGAAGC
The DNA here is from genome assembly GCA_963924295.1 of Dioctria rufipes. Taxonomy (NCBI): domain Eukaryota; kingdom Metazoa; phylum Arthropoda; class Insecta; order Diptera; family Asilidae; genus Dioctria; species Dioctria rufipes. The sequence goes on along the minus strand of OZ002741.1, from coordinate 46,213,328 downwards.
GAGTGTGGAATCAGCCTCATTAGTAAGAAAACAATTTTCAACCCTTTTCACTGCCAGTGAATGCATTTTTCTTTCTTCTTTTCTTTCCCAATAGTTTTCAAGATGAATATTTATGAAGGTCTACACAGGTAGATGATGGCCATGATGGAATGAATATGAAAAAAGTTTTATTGACATTTTGGCTTTGAAGTTTCGTTATAATTCCTTACGAAAGGGTATACACTCGCAACTGATATTGCTTCGCTTTTTTTTTTTTTTAATGAAATAACAAAAGAAAAAGAAATATCTAGTTTTTATGATGCTGGCAGCCATTACTTCACAATTCTGTAATGAAATTGAAATTATGTAATGAGAATAAGGAGTAAGAGGAGAATTAAAGAAGGAACGAGTTGAGTAGAGACGAGAAGAAAGGATAATAATGGTTGTATGTATAACTTTTAATTTATTGAATTATAAATAGTAACGGGTTTTCCAATAAGAGGTGTTATTTTGATATTGAAAGAAAAATGCCATTTTTTGAGATAAATGATCGGATCTTTATTTCATTATAAAGAGGAAGGTATGCCGTTAATAATGAAAAATAACAACAGCCAAATGACCACCACGACCACGCCTACAGGACCATATCCTTTTCATGAAATTTTCCATAACCAAATCGCAAAGTGGCTGCCCTGTGTCCTCGATAGCGTCACGAATTCCATCTGTTGGCGTAGACCTTCTCTTTCACGTGGCCCCAAAGGAAGAAGTCGCAAGGTGTTAAGTCACAAGATCTCGATGGCCAATTGTGATCACCTCTTCGAGAGATAACACGGTCCGGAAACTTTTCCCGTAAAAGATCAATGGTTTCGTTGCTTGTATGGCACGTAGCGCCGTCTTGTTGAAAGTAAACGTTGTCCAGATCAATACCATCCAATTCCGGCCATAAAAAATCATTAATCATCTGTCGATAGCGCAATCCATTCACCGTAACTGTTGCTCCAACCTCATTTTCGAAAAAGTAAGGTCCAATGACCCCGCGGGACCATAAACCGCACCAAACAGTCACACGTTCAGGATAGAGAGGCTTTTTAACAATAACTCTTGGGTTTTCCGAGCCCCAGATGCGACAATTTTGCTTGTTGACGAAGCCATTGAGGTGGAAATGGGCCTCATCACTCAAGATGAGTTTTTCGTGGAATTCCGGATCATTTTCATGCATTTCAAGGACCCAATCAGCAAAGACTCGACGTTGTTGATGATCGGCCGGCTTGAGTTCTTGTGTTAACTGAACTTTATAAGCCTTAAGACCCAAATCTTTATGCAAAATACGGTGTAATGACGTTTGTGGAATGCCTAATTCTAAAGAACGACGAGGAATGGACAAACCTGGGTTTTCTTCAACACTTTCGGCTACAGCAGCAATATTCTCGGCTGTTCAGGAGCGACGTGCACGGGTTTTATTCTTCACATCACTAACTTGTCCCGACAGCTGGAATTTTTCTACCAATTTCTGTATTGCGGTCCGACAAGGTGCTTCACGACGACCCAAAAATGTTCGAGTTTTACGAACCGTCTTTGCCACATTTTCACCATTTTTATAGTGAATTTTAATAATTTCAATGCGTTGTTGAATCGTGTATCGTTCCATTTTTATTAATGGCGTAGTTTCTTCTTGTCAAATGTCAAAAAATGACAGCTCCAAAAGTGACATCTACCGAAATAGTGGGCTAATTAAAATAACACCTCTTATTGGAAAACCTTTACATATATAAAACAGATTAACTAATTCAATTTATTGAAGAATTTAAAAATAAAAATCACTGTACCAGGACTTATTTTTTTGTGCAATATCATAAACGTTACCGTCCCTGCTACTAAACTTCTATTATTAGAAAGCGTATTTAAATAATTTACAAGATCTGAAGTACTTATAGGATACTTAAGATTATATATGGGAATTATGAGTATCAGTACCAGTACCTGGACTTGTACTTGAAAATTCTTAAAGTACCTACAAGTCCCGGTACTGGTACTGATACTAGTACTTAAGTACCAATGTACTTAAGTACTTTTCAGGTTTGAAACAAGCAAACAAACAAATAAACAAACAAACAACAAATAATAAAAAAAAAAGAAAACTACTTCAAATTCATGGTTCAATTCAATTTCTCAAACGGTCTATAACCCTTTTGTGTTGAAATCACTTTTTATATGGTCACCCTATATCCATGGTCTTATCAATGTCGCCTAAACTTGTTATCGTCACTGTATACAAACGTACCTACATATATATGGTCTAGTTTTATTCCTTTATTATCGTTGCATAAATCATACGCAAAGGAATATCAAGTTCATATTATCCCGGTTTTTTCTCTCATGATATTGTTTCTTTTTTTTGTTTCCTTTTTTTTCTTTGGATTTTCCAAGAAGTTTTCTGATTTCTTTTCTCTCAATTTTTTTTGCAGTGACACGATTACGAGAACACTGGGACGAGACATCACAATGCGTCCTCCAACGAGCTTCGCAACTAAAAAATATGCTTGGGGACTCACAAAGGTAATTTTGTTTTTTTTTTTTGTATGAATTTGATGAAAGTTAAAAAAAAAGAATGAATTGAATGGGCTAAAAAATAGTTATGATAGTAAAGTGATGAGAAGGGCAAGCAAAACATAACTTAACAGAGAAAGTCAGAATGTCGAACATCGGAAGTAGTTTTAGTCATAGTTCATACAATCCGGACGTATTATATAGACGAACATCTTGTATCAAATTTCTATGCTGAGCTTACATACAAAATTGTTTGGTACACATACATTCTTACCACTTATCTCACAATACCATTCCAATTCTAGAAGACAACGACGTCAACGATAAAAGAGGTAAGCAACAAAAACCAGGCAAGTTACCAGAGGAATAAAGAAGCTGTGTACAAAAGCCATTTGACTTGATGGGTTTCCCTTGCGTAGGTATTTTTCTCTGTTGTCGTTTTCCACAATTGGTCTTCTATTTCCGTTGAGATTTGTTAGAACAAGAGATGATAAAAAGATCTCAGTTCATGGGTTTCGGGGTCTTTCCTTTCAATTTCTCAAAATTACAGTTGGTACAATCTGCTGGTTTTAAGTTTGAAGAAATTCTTCAAAGTTGTGACAAGAAAATGATTTGAAATAGCAGAAAATCACGTCAGATTGTCGTATACTGTTGTGTTTTTTTTTTTATCTGCACTAAAAGAATCATTCGTAAAAGCGATAAAATTATTGTGTTGGTCTCATCTCGTTAAATTTCATAAAGTAAATGCGAGGAGAATTTCGTTGTCTGTTTTATACAATGTATCGAGATAGGTATATACCTAGATTTATTGATTACTTAGCTAAGTCCTTATCGTAAGAGCTTTGTCTAAAAATACTTTATTCCTGTTGATATGAAGATGTGAGGTTACATAGGATCAAAATATAGCAGAAGAGAAAATGAAGAAGAAAAATTTAAAAATAAATTTAAGAAAAGTCAAGTAGTTTTGGTAATAGTGATTGTTGTGGCTTTAGGGCAATGGGAAATTTTCTAGCATATAGTTTTCGTTTAGGAATCTTCATCTATTTAATCGCTGCAACCCAAGGTATATAGAATACAAGGTATTCCCATTTCGAACCATATTCCCCATCATTGGGTGACGTACAGTCGTGATTGTATAGGAAAGTACGGTACGGAGAACACAATACTCTCTCTTCTTTCTCTGTCCTTCCTATAAAAATGTGTATACATTAATCACCGAATTACGTCACAGGTTCTGCAATGTGTTAACATTTTAATGGGAATACCTTGTCTTCTATATACCTTGGCTGAGACCATTAGTATGTTTTATGACGTTAACCCCCCAAAATGTTCCAAGGCGCCTACTTGAATTTAAGGTCTTTATTAAAAGCAATAGTGTTCTTCTTATTGGACATCTGATCATGCTATTGGATCGGCCAAATGCTAAAACGATGAAATTTAACCGTGAAGTGGGGTGGCCGAAATTCGTTCAGTGTGCTGTTGGAGAGAGGGTGAGCGCAAGGTGGGGTCCTCTCCGCGGTATTCCAGTGTTGCCAAAAATGTGGTATTTTCATGTGAACAACATTATTGAGGAATGGTGCACCCATTATGATACTATGGTGAATCCTACAAATATCAGCTTAGTACTCTTCTCCAGGAGACCTAAGCTTGGGCACTTTGTTCATCCAAAGCTCTTTAGACACACTTTGCAACTGTCTCCGCATTTCAAGCGCCTGGGTTTCTGACTCGAAGCTGACGTGGGGTATGCATGTAGAGGAAAAGGTTAATGCGGCTATGAAGGTCTTTGATAAATGCAACAGAACCATGCTCATATATTCCACGTGTGTATGGTAGCCAAGGACCAAGGTGGGGACTACGATTCGGAAGCTGGTGGACCTTCAATAGTTTGCTTGCCTGGGAATTACAGGCTCCACACAATCGACGGCTAATGCTGCTCTACATGTCTCTTACTTAATCTACCACCCCTGGATCTTGTCATTCAGGCAAATTCCAAAAGAACTGTTTGTTGATTGCGCTCATGGAGATTTGGGGATGACGGCTGGGCTGATTCTTCTCATTGCTCTTTGGCGCCTGAGCTGGAACGATAAAACTCTGTGGTCCGCATGCCACTTGATACAATGGTTCCAGAGCTTTGTTTTGGGCTTCGCTTCTCTATCAATTTTCTTGAAAGAGAATCGTATTCTGAGGGATGTACCTTATCGAGCCTTCTCGGTTTGGTCTAAAAGTTCTCACCGACGGTTCTCTTACTAATGATGGATCCGGTACTAGTGTTTACTGTACTAACTTGCAAGGTACACCAGTGTCTTCCAGGCTGAAGTCTTCGCCATCGCAACGGCAGCGAAGATATCTCTTAATATGGCAATCAAGGACACGTCATTGTTATCCTTTCGGATAATCAGTCAGCCTTAATGGCTCTGAGTGGCCCTCGGATAATAAGTTACTAGAGACTGCACGCCGTCTGTCGGTAACCTGTTCATCCACAAAATGGTATCTCTTCAGTGGATTCCTTGGCGCATGGGGATTATTGGGAATAAAAAGGCTGACCTCCTAGCCATGTCTGGCTCTGATTCTCTTTTCCTTGGACCGGAACCTGCAGTAGGCGCTGCCATCTCGGTGAGAATGTCCCTCATCGAAACGGAAGTTTACATGAAACATCAGCAACGATGGACGAACCTGAGCACTGGCAGGTGTACAAAACCTTTTCTTGATGGGCCTAAGAGGAATTTCTGACTTTCTCTTGAGGCGCAGAAGAAAACAATGCAGAACTGTGGTTGGCTTCAAAACTGGTCAAAGCTCACTTCACGCTCATCTAACAAGTATGGGAGTTTTTGATAACCATAAGAGTCTATCCTGCTTGGAAGGAGAGCCAGAGACAACCGAACACTTGCTGTGTGCTTGACTGGTGTTTGCCCGGAGTAGGCTGGATACGCTTGGGTCTGCCCTCCTATCTGTAAATGAGCACAAAACATCCTCAAGTAGACCTATATATTTTATTAAGAGGACAGGAAGATTTTGGTGAAAAGATGTCTAGCAGGTTATTACAATGGACCGCCATGGCCTCCGTGCTTGGGAACTTTCGTCCCCCTGCCTTTAAAAAAAAAAAGAAATGTAAATGCCTTGAGCTTTGAGTATTGTGGTAGAAGAAATATGTGCCTGGTTTTTGTAGAATGGTTGCTTTTTGGATGACCATAAAAAAACTCAGGGCCGATAAGCACGAATTATAGTGTCATATTCTTATTAGTTCGTTGCTTTAAGGCACTATGATAGTTCAGCTTAGACTGAAAGGTATCAGTAGTTGTCTGATATTAGGTAATTATATCGCTACATGGAAAATGGTAAGTGTGGTCTCCATGCACGTCCACGGCTTCTCTAACTTCCAATTTAGTTCCATTAGTATACCACTATATTTTTCATAAGGTGGGCTAGCAGAATACTACTGTTAATAGTCCCTTAAATTCGCTCTGAATGATGTTTCATAGTTTTAATATTTCGAGAGAACAGCGTCTGACATGAAGTTAACTTTCGGATCTCTAATAAAAATTCCTCAAAACTTTTTAATTTCTCGCTCAGATTTCCTTGTATGTAGAGACTTGCTGTCTAATTGCACTGAAGATTGCCAGCCTTTTTTTTTTATGAGGAAATGCAATAGAAATAGACCCAGTTTTGAAACTAAAATCAGGTAGATTCCCATAGCACTATGAAGTTGTTGCAAGCCAAATTGATCTGTCTTTTGTTTAGTTTTTAGTCACCTTATAAGTGAAACGTATGTGGAGCCTGGGCCGTATAATAGATAATAGAGCGTCTAGGCTAATATCTAATTAATTCACCTCCTTTGAAAATTCAACTAGTATTCTCTCAACAGATATTATATGGTAAACTAAGCTTTCTTTTTTTAATAATTGGATGATGACTGCTTCGCTAGAACTGGTGTTGAAACCAATCTATTCTTCGATTATGCTTGCTTTTAGATTTTGTGAAAAATTCAAGTGCATATCCCTGATTATCATACATGGATTTAGTCAGGTCATGCCATTCGCTATTGGATAGAAATGCTATTTGAAAATCTCTTCAAATTCTTGGCCAGAGTGTATCTAAATATAAAGAGCTTAATTTGACTTGGCAATAATTTTTCTAACCTTTGATGAAGTAGGGCTAGGAAGATGACGTTAGCAATAGGCGATTTAAATTGTTTGATCCTGCAAACGGGAAGGTATCTCCTCAATTCTAATATATAAAACACGGAATTAACCAGCCATTTGTTTGGACAGTAAATCAGCTTCCAAAGTCTTGTATAAACCTTTTGTCACTTACAAAAGGATAAAAGAATGCCGATATACTTTGAAACCCTTATATGATACCGGATTATTCCATTGTACCATAGAAAAAATCGTATAAACTCGCAGATATTGATGCAAACGTTGAGGCTGTTCTCCTCATAACGTGGTTGATTCAACATTACAGCTTGAACCAATTGCCAGCACAGTCGATAGGAATTTATGTTTTGGTATTTATTATTATTATTAATAACGGGGAGATGCAGACAGACAGACTTTCGCCTCTCATCTAGTCCCCGGGATCTATAAGATCTTTTGTGACATTACCCCTAAATGCCCTAGGGCGGCCACTCGAATTTAAGGTCTTTATTAAAGCCTATGATGTTCTTGGGCGCCATATTTCTGGCATCTTCTGGCAGTGGGAATGCCTTTCCTAGATGTCTTAGCCTTATGCGGCACAGAGCTTCACAGTCACACAGGACGTGTTCAGCGGTTTAATCGTCTTCCGTACCTTCCATACAGAAGCGACAGGTCTCATCATCGATCTTACCAATCTTTTTGATATCATATCTAAGTGGGTAGTGCCCAGTAAATAGTCCCGTTATGAGCCTTAGTTCTTTTCTGCTGAGTGTGAGGAATGCTTTTGTCCTCTGTTGCGAATACTTTATAAACTTCTTCGCTTGCCTCAGCCCCGGGGTATTTTCCCAGTGGTCCTTTTTAGTTCTGTCCTCCCAAAGCCTGATCTGAGCTATAAGGTAACTTTTTTGGTGTCCAAAGATAAGATCCCAGAGGTCTTGGGTTCGAATGCCACCTTGATAAAACTCCACACTTTTCATTCTACCTACTTTCCTTTTAGCTGTCATAGATTTGCCTCCCCGTTTTACCCACTATCGAACCTATAAAAACATACTGCAAGAATTGAAGGGTCTTCCAGCGGCACAATAATATCTATATACTCTTAGGGTAGCCGGAGGAGCATTTGCGGGATTTTAAAGATGTATGAATCTTTTGCCGTGAGTAGACGCCTCAATCTAAAAGTACATCTATGACAATAACCAAAATCTTTCCCAAACTCATTAGACTTTTTCTAACAAGCGACAGATGGCAGCACAATTATTTGATAGTTACGATTCAAGAAACCTAAGCATGGCTCGATGGCTTTTCTTATAGAAATATCGGTATTCTGGGGCATGCTTCCATCAAAACGAACTATTTTAATTTTCTCTTCACAAAATTTGACACTGTCTTTCAATTATTCTGTCTCGAACGAGAATATATTCTTCTGACTTGACTGTGTAGATATATCAAATTTCATTTTGGCCGCAATACAGTGAAGTGTGCATGCTTTCGGCTTTAGCCGTATTTTCCGTAAAGCAGTTTCACCATAAGTAACGGATTGGCTATTACTAGTATCCTTACTCATAGTGTTATTACTTCCTACGTATTAAGGAGGAATCTGTGATAGTGGCGTACGAAAAAGTTCTTCTTCTACATCTCTGGATATCCCATAAGATGACACATCAATGGTCTTATGGGATATCCAGAGATTTGCGTGTGCGGGTGTGTGTGTGTGTGTGTGCGTGTTGTCCCTTCATTCATTTTATTTCTCATGAAAATTTCGAGAAAAGACGATCCACACATTTTTTTATATCCTGTACCATTCAGTTCTCGTCAAGATCATGCATCCTGGTTTGATTATTTGGCTCGTGAGACAAAAGCGATCGCGGTTCGTGGAGATTCAATCTGAGCTGGACTATACAAGATGAATGGATGGATGGATGGATTGAAGATAGGTTCAGCCTCACGGGGGGGAGCCCACGCTAAGGCCCGTTGTTCACCCTCCAGACCCACGAGCAATACTCATAGGTCCCAACCAGACGCTCTTATGTACCATAAAATTGACTCCCCACCCTCCCTATCGGCTTCATGCAATTCATCCAGGAGGTGTGAGCCAAGGAATCTATAAACTTTTTTGGAGATGGCGGGACAGTGACAAAGAAAGTGAGTCACCGTTTCGGATTCCTCTCCGCATCCTCTACATAACGGATTATCAACAAGTCCAAACCTGTATATTTAACCCCTGAGAGAACAATGTTCAGTAAGAATAGACACCGAAATTGTCAGGGTAGGCTTGCTCAGTCCCAGCAGCTTTTTTGTAAAACCCGCCTTAGGTTTGCCCCACAGTTCCTTTGTTGTTCTACCCGAAGGGTCGTCTAACTAAAGAAAACTGTGTTGGCAATCGGCCCAAGTCGCGATTTTAGATACAAGGTGTCTCGGTGCGATCCCAATTGTGGAGGGTGATGCCTACGAAGCCTCACCAAGACGCGCAAGCTCCTCTGCTTTTTCGTTTCCGTCAAAATCACTGTGACCAGGCACCCAAAGAGCGAGTACCCTGTTACATTGAGAGAGGGAATTCAGGATGGTCTTCATTGTAGTATTAAGTTAGAGGTTGTGAAGGGCTTTGACAAGGCCTTGACGGCCGCTTGGCTGTGCGAGCAGATGGCAATCTCCTTATTCTCAGTGTCTGAGTCATGGAGGTACCTTCCCGCTTCAATAATGGCCTTGACCTCCGCCTGGAAGATAATAACATGGCTTTCCAGGTGTATGGCCAGTTCCAAATGAGGCTCCTCACAGAAGTCGCTCGCTCCGGTGTTGTCTTCAGATTTGGAGCCGTCTGTATAAATTATATTGTCTATCAATGGGTGAAGCACGGAGTGTGCTGCCAATTCCTGCCTTGATGGGAATTTCGATTCAAACTTGCTAATCAGCATTGTATCGATGAGGTGGTCACTCTCCCTGTTGGTGTCTGGTGCGATGGACCGCACAAAATCAAGGATGGATTCGTGTGGAACCATGGTTCCTGAATAAATCCAGCTCTGATTCAGGTGCAGCCTCAGCGCTTCGATAGTGGGCACTTCTTAATATGTATTTTCACGGGATGTCTATTATGTATAACCTCAAGAGCCCGAGTGCTAGTAGACTGAGTAGGCAAAATCTGTGAATCTTTTCCAGTATCTTACGATGATTGGTATATTCCATCGCTTTCCACCACATCACAGAACCGTAGGTTAACATGGGTCGGATGACGCTAGTGTATATCCATAGGATCATCCGCGGTTGGAGTCCCCACTTTTTCCCTATAGTTCTGCGGCACATTGCGAATGCTCTAAGAACTTTGTCCGCTCTATCCTCAAGATGTGGTTTGCAGCTCAGCTTTTTATCTAGTATAATAGATATTTCACCCTGGCCTGAAGCTCTAACTGTGTAGAGCCGATGGAGGGCAGGTTCAATCTTGGAATGTTCCTTTTTTTTTTTTTTTTTGTGAAAAGGCATAAATCGGTTTCGATGGATTGATGCACACTCCGAAATTCTTAGCCCAGTCCTTGAATAGTCTGATCGCGTTATGCATCAGTCCACAGAGCTCCGATTCATAATTTCCGGTGACTAAAATTCCCAGGTCGTCTGCATAGCATACCGTTTTGTATCCCATCCGGATGAGAGTTAGCAAGAAATCGTCCATAATGAGCACCCACAGTGATAGTGATAGGATACCACATTGTGGGGTGCCGCTATGATCTTTTTTCTCTTGAATTACCCCACCCAGATCGACGAAAATGGTTCTATTATTCAACATGTGTGCAATCCAGGTTATTAGGGACTAGTTCACGCCATGCTTTGTCAGCGTTTCACTAAACTTATGTAGAAGAACATTATTAAAGTCTCCTTCCACATCAATGAAAACAGCTAGCGTAGATTGTTTAAAGTGGAAGCCCTTTTCAATTGAGTGTATGACCTCATGAAGGGCCGTCTCAACGGACCTCCCCTTTAAGTACGCGTGCTGATTTTGTGACAGCCTGCTTCTGGGAATGGAACACCGCAGCTCTCAATCACAAATGCGTTCTAACGTTTTTAGTAGGAACGAAGTCAAACTTATTGGTCTATATGCGTTGGCTGTTGAGTAATCTACCCGGCCAGCCTTGAGGATAAACACAATGTGGACTTCTTGCCACAGCTTCGATGTGTAGCCGATATTGATGCAATGCCCTGAACAGATAGGTATCTCTTCTATTCGCCACCTGATGGCGCACCTGATCCCTTGACAAGCATAATTTTATCGGATCAACTGCAGCGTAATTAAATCAACTGCGCTAAAAAGGTATACGATCAAGGCTACCTTTGCGATTACTCTTTACCTTTTATATTTCAAACATATGAAGCCTGGACAGTAAGGAAAACAACCACAAAAATTGTAACTGTTAAGACTAAATGGATGCCGTCAAATACAAAATTTTCCTCGTAATTGAATTTCGAAACTCAATTTATTCCAACTAACTACATTCTATCCAGAAACCACCTCTAACGTACATTCAGCTCCTGATATATTCTACACAGAAAATACTTTTAAATGCATTTCTTCTTTTAATTCCTTAATTCTTTATTCTTTTCTCTATCCCCCCCCCCCCCCCATCAACTTTCATTGTTCAACTTCTGCTAACTTCTGCCCCTTTGAATTGAATTCAACATACATTCAGTAAGGCAAACATGCACCCATTTAACATTGTTCTGAGCATAATCAAGTATTCAGGTACAGGACATACCTACTAAATGCTCAATTTGGTCACAATTTCAATTATCCTTGTTTACTTCTTTACACGTAAACCAATTGCCAATTTATTTCCCTTGAAGTCTTTTCGAGTTATTGCTGGGCTCCAGGATATTTTTTTGGTCTCTCCTTGAAAACTCTATTAAACTCTAAGAGTGGCTGCATAAAAAATTAACTGGTTTGGGGGGAAAAAAAAATTGAAAAAAAAAATTAAAACTTGAGGAAAATTCAATTTATTTTCTTTTTTTACTTATTATTCAACTCAATAAAGTTTAACCCTTTTTTTTCTCTTTCTTTTTCTCTCTCTCTTTCTCATCGTCCATTTATAGATATGAAAGTAAACGACTCGAAATCGAAACTTGGCTCTCACGAATGGAAAATCGATGTGATCGGATGGGTTCAGTGGCTACAACAGCTGATGTTCTCGAAGCTCAACAAAAGGAACAAAAGGTAGGTAATTCAGTAATCTTCTGATTGGGTAATTACCGGACAACCAAAAGCTCACAGAATACAACTCATTTTGTGTGCACACACATACATTATACCTATTATGTATGTCCGTTAGTGTAAAACCATTATCTAACCTATGGTCTTTATTGCAGTCCTTCCATGCTGAATTGCATCAGTACAAGCATCAAATTGAGCTTTTTAACGCGCTAACCCAGAAGCTAATTGCAGTCTATCCCACTGATGACACGTCAAGGATCAAGAGGATGACAGAATCAGTAAATCAAAGGCAAGTTTTATGTATGTATGTAGTTATTACTAGGGATGGGGTGGTGTATTCTTCCTTAAAAGCTGACACCATAGTAAGGGAATTTATCCGTGTGCTGCGTACTATGTACAATTTGCCTGAAGTATAGCTGAAGTTTTCCCTTTGCTGCCAGCTTCCTTTGCACGCTTTATGGTAGAAGTTAATTAAAACTTGCTATCCCTATGCATCGCACACGAACATTTGCATGCTTTTAGCATCAAATATAGGGGGAGATTTCTGGTACAGATTTTCCTGACTGGTTTGCTGGTTGTCTGGTTTTCCAGCTGTAAGTGCCAAATTCAGACTTTTTAATGGAAATTATTTTAATTTTGTAGGCTATGGTATTTTGTACACAAGAAATTTTCCCGTATAATTTTTCCACTCTTGATAATTTGTTTGTTTTTTTTTTTTTCATCACCCTTCAGATACAACAATCTCAACAATGCTGTAATAAATCGTGGGAAACTTCTTCATGCAGCTGTTCATAATCTTCAATCATTCGACAGGTCAATGGATCAGGTATAATATTTTTTTTTTTATTATTTTATTGATATCAATTTAAACAACTTTTTTTAACAGTTTTTGGCTTTTCTCTCTGAAGCTGAATCGCTTTGTGAAAATGCTGAAGCTGAAATTGATAGAAATCCACTAGTACTCAAGGTAAGTGAATATGATTTTTCTTTTGTGACAGGTTGTCATATCAATTTAGGTAAATTAGTTTTTATTACATTTTACACATTGCCTTTTTTTGATGAGCTAATGCTATACGGGGCTTATAAGCTGATTTCAATCTATGATGATTTTAACATTAGCATGTTATCCGATAACTCAAACAAAGAACAATTTTATTACTCAGATACAAAATCGCTTGCATTGAGGCAGGTATATGTGCTTAGTTAGGTAACATTCCGGGTTTTCTAAATATTGTAATAAAACTGTATAGTTATCATGCATTTCGGCTGGGAAATAGTTAAAATTTGAAAAAATTATTATTTTTTTTTTTCCAATTTTTTTATTTTGACGTCCTACAACTTCCGACGGAAGGTGACAGGAAGATTGTTTAAGCATTAAAAGCTGAGACGGTTTGCTATTACCTGAGATGAATACCACCTTGACAGAGTGTATATCAAAAAAAGTTACAGGATGTAAAGTGGAAGAAGTATTAAAAATCTTAATCCCCCCCACCCCGCCCTACCGCTGAACCGGCACATTTTACCCGCTCCCTTCATCTTTTAATTTCTTAAGGCGGAATTACAATGGGCGCAACGGAACGCAATTGAACGGAGAGAAATGTCAAATTTTCGCAGTAAAACGGACGTTGAGGTTAGCTGCTTACAATGGACGCATGATTAATTGAAAGTGACAGTGACGTTTGACCCAAAATTTATAAACAAATATGGATAAAATCAAAAAACTCTTTTCATTCCATTTCCACTCTGCTTATTACACACACAGTTTCGCTTGTCGGAACAAAATAAACAATCCCAAAGCTAATTTGAGGTTATGTTTATCCGTTCAGTTGCGTTAATTTCAGATTTTATTAAACTTGCTGCGTACGACTGCGTTTTCGTCCGTCCACTGTGCGCAACTCCATTTGAAAAGCATACAAAGAAAACCGGTTTGACATTTCTCTCCGTCCAGTTGCGCTCAGTTGCGTCCATTGTAATTCCGCCTTTACTTGTCTCAATTATCAAACCCTTGAGTTATGTGCACCAATTATGAAACACCCTGTATATGGCATTTTTCACATAAGTGTACTTTCTACTGTTTTGATTGTCACCCAATAAATACAAAAGATCTGAAATTTGGCGAATTTTATGCATATACAGGGTGTCCCGTAAGTCAACGTCAAGCCGGAATCGGGTGATAGACCAAATCATAATAATTACCAGAAAAATATAAAAAAAATCTAAGTCATCTATTTTTCAAATTATAGACATTTCTTTTATTTTCGAGAAAATGTACACCCTGTGATGGTTTTTTAGCTCCTGTTGCTACAAATCTTTACTTTTTTTTTCAATTTTATTTTTCTTATGTAACCCGTTGCTTTAAATTCTAAGCCAACTGCTCCAGCTTAGAAGAAAATGTCACATTTTGTCGAACCAAGAATAGAAAATTAATATTTCATCCAACTTTAACTGACTGTAATGAAAAAAAAATGTACCACGCCAGTTTGGCAAGTAACGTTAAAAGTTGACGCATTTAATACAGATTCTAAAATGGTATTACACTTGCTACAGTATTTCTTAGATTACGGAAAGAAAAATTTTTTTCGTCAAGAAACCCAATTTCGAAAAATTTATTTTCACCTACTAAAAATTATTCTAGTGTACCCAAAGTTTGCCGTAAGCCCGTAACTTTAAGATTCTAGTTTGAGTGAGATGGAGAGTAATTATATGAAGTGTGAGTGAGACAGATAGTGACGCTTTCAAGTTAGAGATCCTAACTTTTTGTTGAAGTTAGGACAAATTTTCCATAAGTTTAAAATTAAACACCAATTATTTGGATTCTAATATTTATTATTTACAAGTTCAAGCTGCCTTCCTTCTACTGCAATACAAGTTCGACATTTTCTTAAAAAGGATCGCATTATCAGACGGCCAAATCTTCCGTTGTTGACAAATTCAACTGCTTCCGTAATTCTGGAGCTTATGTTTTTGTAAATTCGGTGAGCTATACTTTTAGGCACTCCTGCGCTTTCCTGGATTGCACGTACCGAAGTACATGGGTCTTCTCTAACTGCTTGAAGTACTACGTCCTAGTAGGGTAAGGAACTCTTCCTTCACCATGTACTTGGTTTGGAAGTCGGCCCTCTGTGGAGGGTAGATGATGCACGTTTGTGAAAACTCCATGATTTGACGAGCTAGCGGCACTATCTTTCTCCCTTACATATCATGCAATGACTCTCACTCAAACTAGAATCTTAAAGTTACGGTCTTATGACAAGCTTTGGGTACACTAGAATTATTTTTAAAGTAGGTGAAAAGAAAGTTTTCGAAACTGGGTTTCTTGAAGAAAAAAAAATTTTTTTTTCCGTAATCTAAGAAATACTGTAGCAAGTTTTGTACCGTTTTAAAATCCTTATTAAATGCGTCAACTTTTAAAGTTACGTGCCAGACTGGCGTAGTACATTTTTTTTCATTACAGTCAGTTAAAGTTGGATGAAATATTAATTTTCTATTCTTGTTTCGGCAAAATGTGACATTTTCTTCCAAGCTGCAACAGTTGGCTTAGAATTTAGAGCAACGGATTACATAAGAAAAATAAAATTGAAAAAAAGTAAAGATTTGTAGCAACAGGAGCTAAAAACCCATCACAGGGTGTACATTTTCTCGAAAACAAAAGAAATGTCTATAAGGTGAAAAATACGTGACTTATGATTTGGTCTATAACCCGATTCCGGCTTGAAGTCGACTTACGGGACACCCTGTATATGAAGACTGACATACTGATTATCATAGATTCTTCCAATATAGCAGAATAAGTCAAAAAACCTACGATTACATCAAAGAAAAAACCTATAAGAATATGCCAGCTATCAAAATTAGCGCGTTGCACCTCGCGAAAAATTGAAAAATTTCATTCTCGAGCGAAATACCTCAAGGTGTATCGCCACAGCGTTGCTATGAACACTCTCATAGTACAGCGTGCAATAATTTTATTTCTTAAACTCTTGATATAACCTCTCTTCGGCTCGGCTCGCCTCGTTGTGCACATACCCTTAAGGCTAAAACACAATTTGGGCGACACGACAAAAACGCCGTAAAAAACGCTGTCATTTGGGTTCTAATAACATGGCGATGTATGGTATAATCTACAATGCTGACGACATCGTTCGACGTTGTCGTCGAAATTAAATGAAAAATTGAAATTTATCGCACGTTTAGGTGCGTTTGAAAAAATTAAGAATTTGGGCTGCGTTCATATATATTGTTTGACGTTTAACGTATCGCGGAAAATAAAGCACAATAATGTTTTGATGATAAATTTATTTAAACAATAATTAGTGTTAATTAATTAGAAAAACATTTATTAAAGAACCTCAGCTGATATTAGAAGATATTAAAAAAATGGAAGAAACTCTTCGTATGCCAAAAACGCTGCACAAGCAATTTTAATTATCTTTTTTAATTTATTTGTTGAAATTTTTCCCATTGTTATTTGACACAAATGACAAAATAAAATTTAATTACGGATGACAGCCCTTGTCGCTCACATTGTATTTTCACGGATGTTTTCTACGGCGTTTTTTACGGCGTTTTTGTCGTGTCGCCCACATTATGTTTTAGCCTTTAGGCTACTGTCAGAGTGAATGTGATAAGCATAGCAGAAGTTGAAGCTGGCCACTGCTAGAGCTCGCGCGAGAAAACTTTGCACATACATTTTCGTTGAAAATCGCGCGTTCGTGTCAGAGTAAAACAAAGCTGATATCAAACCGCAAAGCGAGAAAGCTGGCTGTGCAGTGTTTTCTCGAGTAAGTAAAGATGGTTTTTTCTGAAAATCCACAGTTTTGTGTAGTATAGAAGAACGAACTGTTGATAGAATTCGAAGCAGGCGGTTCGAAGCTTAGAAGTCAAATCATTCGAAGCATGAACCTTTTTGCCGAAGCTTCGAAACTTTGAAGCATAAACTATTTCTCGTGATTGCTCTGTAGTCTTAAGGCTAAACTATAATATTCGCGGTGAATTGAAATAATATTTGAATGGCTTAAACAGTGTCGGAATTTTTCGTGGAATAGACATATTATAAAATGACAGCTCCTAAATATGGCTTTCGAATTTTATCACTTATGATCAGATTTGACTTAAAATCGATATCTGGGGGATTTTGGGGATTGCAGATTATGATTTTTGCTTCACTTCATTATTATGAACCAGTGGCGGAAGGGTTACTCGCAAGCCGCAAAAACTCCTACGTATAAAACACATAATACTCAACAGATTTCGTCAGATTATAATAATAAGAATTTAAATGACACTTTTGAATTGAGCTATGAAATTTAAAATACAGTTTATTAAATCTTAAAGCCCAATTTAATTAATTTTCAAATAAATTTATCCATTAAATCATTGTAAATTTGGAAAGTTTTATGCAGTTTGTTTTAATATTTCTTAATTCTGTTGGACGTACCCCTGGATTGCTCCAAAGGTTGATATATCGCCAAGTAAATAACTGTGCTATCCAATATTGTGTCAAACTTCGTACATTTTAATTCGCTCGAATTGTTTATCATACTTTAATACTTCATTGGTAAAAGGTTCCTGCTTCGAAGGGTACAACTTCCAATCTCTAGACGATTTCATATCCTCTGACGTTGAATGCTTAAGCAAAACTAGTTTTTCCTTTAGTACAATTTGTAACCTCAAAAATTCCATATATTGATTATAAGTCGAATCGAGCAATAAATGGAAAATTTTTTCAAACATATTGTGGCGCCGCCATCTTTAAATTCTAAGTTTTGACCAAATATTCGACCCTGACAATCCTAAGATATTATTTTTGAGTCGAATATGCCCATAATTTTAGTAGAACATTGACCATGCATATAGCGATAAAATAGTAAAAGGCATCTAACATTGTGACGGTGCTCGAGCGAGTCGATATGAGAAGAGATTGGGCTTGAAAGCTCTCTTGTGGACAGCTTTTATGTTGATACATATAGGTCTATGCGGAATAGTAGTTCACATTATCCTCATCAAGGTAGAAAAAAACTTAGAAGAATTTTTTAATAGTTTTCGAGATATTGCAGTTAAAGTTTTTTAAGTCTATTACTATTAAAGGCTGTTAAAGATACGAGACATTGCTATAATAGTCTAATGCATACCATATTTAGTGAGGTATTAAGGAGCATGGAAGAAATTCTGATTCCTAAAAGGGCGCGCCGAAACAGACAATTTGTAAACCCCAAGCAACTCGCCTTGTACACAATCAAAAGCAAAAACAATTATTATGCGTTCTCCTTTAAGAGTTTCCAATGAAATTAGCTTAAGTCGGTCCAAGTTCAGGAGTAGTCCAGATGGACGGGTTCAAGAACGTCACCAAGGGCGAATCGTAAAATACTGCACTGGACTACCTCAATGCAATTTATTTACACGGAAGTGAAAGACAACAAAACTAGCCTAACGTACTCCAAAACTAATCTAACAAAAGTGCAATAGATGAACTCCTTTGCCCATCATTTAACATTACCATGTGTCGAACTAGCTTTATTTGCGATAGCGTCCATATGGTCCTTAAATGTGAAGTTGGAGTTAAGCATAACTCCCAAGTCTTTGGTATTTTCAAATCTTATTAATAAGCTACCATAAACGATGAAATCGCAATACAGAATACGTCGTTTGCGATAAAAACGATATAGTCATACATTTTCTGATGTTAAGGGTATGTGAGTTTATATAGCAACGTCTCTGAAAGGCATCCAAGTCGGAACTTAAAAGCATGCAGTCATTAATGCAAGAGTTAACACGAAAAATTTTACCATTGTCAGCATAACAAAGAATTCTCGAGTTAATAATGAACGTGCAACATATAGATACATTATTGATATAAATAATGAAAAGTAGTGGACCTAGATGGCTACTCGAAGGCACACCCGAGATTTTCATTAATTCTTTAGAAAGCGTGCCATGAGAAAAAGAATATGTTGTGTATGGCCAGATAAATAAGAACTCAGTTAATCAACAAATACGGGTCGAAACCTAAGAATAATATACCTTATGAATAAGAATCCTGTGATTAATTCACTTGCTTACCCGCAGATAAATTCCAATAAATTAGTAGTAGCGGATTTTCCCTTCGTAAAACTATGCTAGAAAGAGGCAAAAAAAAAAGGATTGCAGTGAAAGTACGGCATATCGCATATCATGGCTTCAAAGACTTTACCTATACAGCACAAATCAGCGATTAGTTAATAATTAGTTATATCACATTTGTTTCCCTTCTGGTGTACAATGGAAAAATAAAGAGATAGTTTCCAGGGGATATGGGAAAGACACCGCAATGAATACAAAGATTAAATAAATGACAAAGAGAAGAAATGAGAGACAAGCTGCAACCTTTGAGAAAATATGCAGGAAAACTACTTGCCAAGTTTTAGAAGTGTTTTAAGACGCTAGTTTTGTCGAACACAAGGTTTTTGGATTAAAGAGAAATCGGCGAAAGCCTCGTCAAATGCCTAGTCGTTATGCCTAATCTACAATGCATGGTAAAGCGACATCGTCAAAACGATATCGTTTCCTGAAGAATGCATATAAATACACAAAATATGTAAGTAGTGGTAAGCTGCCAAATTAAACACCTGTTGACCTCTCAATTATCATAATTGTAGCGCATCAAACATTTCATAGATGCACATACAAAAAAAACAGAAAAACAAGCATAAGCAAGCATTCAAGTTCAATAATTTCATTCACACATATTTTCGTTCATAAATTGTGTGAATTTCGTGAACTTGCAAGGGCAATGCACTTCAGTGCAGCACACGTCAGTTTGCTGACACGACATTTCACACCATTCATGCATTACACTGACCTCAATGAACCCGAATGCTTGAAAAGCTTGGAATATGCATTGCGGCAAATTCTTGGATGAATTTGCGAATTGTTGATTGCGCTACTCCAGGTCAATAATCTATATTGCAATGTATTGCAATGAATTGATTATTTGATAGATAGGGGTAGCGAATAAAAATATAAATAAGTTGATTCTGAATAAAGATGACACAGTACGTTTTAGAGAAGAAAGGTGTTTAACTGTTAATTCCTATCTCTATTAACTTCGGCAGTCTTTGACGCCATACAGTGTGCAGATATCGGCTGAGCATTCTCGCCTGCACTATACCAAGATATTTGGCTGAGCAATCTCGTCAGAAGATAGGCCAGTCTCTGACGCCTTCAGATACTAATATCGGCTCAGCACTGTCGCCTGCGCCACACCAAGATATTCGTCTGAGCTTTCTCGCCCGAAGCTATAGGCAGCAGCTATCTACAGGTACGCATTGGGCGACGGTTAGGTCAAGGCAGCCATCCAGAAGCTTAAGTATATCCACTACGTGGCGCCTTGATATAATCATTATATAATAGTAATTGCTTTCTCAACTTCATTGCAGAATTACATCAAAGGAAGTATTTGGTCTCGATAATTTATACTATAGTATAATAAACTAAGAAATTGTTTGGGACAAGTCGACTAATATAAAATATTGCTTTCAAGACTGAAAGTACAAATTCCATGGGTTAATGTCCCTAAGATAGAATGTAGAAGGAAATCTGTTTTAGGTACGCTTAGAATTAAACAAATCTTCAGAAGTACTTAGGCTCAGTGCGCAGCTTTAACCTATTCATTATAAGAAGCATCTAGAACAGTATTAAATTGATTACGTCATATAGAATATCGCTACTTGAAGAATAAAACCTCTTCCGTGCTTTATTTTTTTTTTTTTATTCTTCCAGTGCTTAAAAAAGACTGAAAAGTGCAAAGTGCACGAGTTATTCGATATTGATAAATGAATACAACCGGAAATACATACAGATAAACTGGGGAGCGTGGCTTTATTCGTTATTCAAACCACAATATTTCAGATATAATTCACAAGTTATTTTATTTCACTATACTGTTTACTTTTATAAACTCACAAACAATTATCATCCAGTTCTACTTTAATTATTCACTAGTACTTATAATTATCGCAATCCAATTAGAACACTTTCGCCTGTTATATACTTTCACTTGTAAACACTACACTGTCTAAGACAAAAATTAGAGCACACCGTCTATCAACTTCTGTCTGAAATTTTCTGTTTAAGTACTTTTAAAACAACGTCCAATCTCACCATCGAATGCCATTTATGAATGGTGCTTATCAGGGGCAATAAAAATCCCAAATTCAACATATCTTTATAGAATGCTGGAGATTCGTTATAAAATATTAACGCTAAGTTTGTTCCTTTACCTGCCCACTTAGTCATATCTTTATGTACAAGCTGTGAACGTACAAAAGATTTCACAACCTCGCTTTTTCCTGCAAGCAGGTTTTCTAAATCTAAATAGGTGTCTCATCAGGAAAACGATACTGATCGGAAATTTTATATTTTCTACTACGATATGTTTTCGGATTCTGCGTTTTATTCACAGCTAGCTGGGTACTTGCAACCTACTATTTATTTAATATTGTTCAAAATTCTGAATTCTGGTAGTATATATAGTAATTTCTATAAATTATCTCGGATGTAGCAAATATCAAAAAACTTGTCGTTAAACAAATTGATATCAAATTTTTGATAAAGCAACTTAAAAATACCAAATTGTTGTATTTTCAACTAGGTTCAAGCGGTTCAAGGGAGAATAAGTCTGAATACCTCCCTTAAATCTCCAGAAAACTATTTTTCACAAAAAATTGTTCCCGAAGAAATATTATTAAAATATTATCAAATAATTAACCAAATAATATTCGCTATTCGATTCGTTAAATAAATTGAAAAAAAAAACACTCAGAAAATCAGTGCTTGCACAAATCTATAACACCTAACAAAAGTATTCTTCAGAATGAATTGAACTAGAGGAAAAATCAGACACAAAACAAATTAGCAAACGACAAACTCTCAACTTACCGAATACCGAAGAAAACTATTCTTTCGGAATGCATACATCAGAAAATTTTTCATTTTTCTGATATATACCGAAGAAAAATTCTTAAAAACGACAAACGTACAAAAATTCCTTCTGATTACCCCAACACCCACCACTCACTACCACCCACAGCAACAGCATTCAATCCGGTTTTTCTCCGAATAGGGGGGGGGGTACTTTTTTCTTTATTTTACCTTCCCCGCCAGGCGACTATCAAAACGGCAAAAGTAAAAACTATTGGCGTTAGTTGTGAAAACGGTTTCTGTAGTGAAAAAAAACTGAAAAATCTATTGGTTACAGTTGGCGTGGCGAGCGCTTGTTTTTTTCTACGCCCCGGTGGGCGGCTGCTGAAACGTAGAACATGAAAACTGTGGCGCTAGTGTCAGTTTTCATATTTTAGACGCGAACCGATTGAGTTAGAAACCCGTTTCGTTAAATTATAATCCTTTATTCTGCTATCGTTAAGTTTTGTGAGCTTTATGTAACCTGGGACACAAAATTATTTTAAAATACATTCATACTTCTTTTAACTTATAGATGGCAGTGATAGTCGTAAAGCGTAAAGCTTAACCCATGTTTTATTACTTTTAAATTTGTTGAGAATATTTTAAGCACCATCTATTGAGAATTGAGACAACTTTTTAAAGCTTTTCCTGAATAGTTAAAATAGGTTTCGTCTGTAGTGCCACATTGAGCTGTAAAATAATTATTTTATACAAACTCCAATTCACAGTGAGTCAAAGTTTAAAGAAATAGTCCATGTCGGTTGAATTAAAAAAAAAAAAAAAAACAACAAAACAGGAAATTTTGCAATAAAGTAAAAATAATAAAAAAATGGTTTATCGGCTTCAATCTGCTGCTGCAAATGTTTCCAATGGTATCTGAACTTTCCAAAATGTTTACTTTTTTCTCCGTATCCCCATTCCGTTAGTGTGAAGTATGCTTCGGAACATTGTCTTGATGCATTAACTTCCACTAAATATTTACATGATTCCATTCTCGTAATCTCTAGGACATCTTTGTACTTCGATATATTGGTCCAATGCCATTCATGACATGTAGATTATCAAACCACCTATGCGAATCCCGTGTTTGATTATTTTTGAAAGGTTGTTTTGTCAGTTTGGTGAACATCAAACAAATATTTTCTCTTCTTGGCCCAAATCATGTAGAACTTTGGGTTCATCACTCTATAAAGAAAAACATTCTTTTATTGAAAATTTACAAAATGCATTTAAGTGCAAAAAAAAAAATGATTGAACTTTTCGACCCAGCTATCAGAGAGGTCTCATCGGTATGGTTATCTCCGATCGCCTAACATATAGAAGTTCAATCATGGAGGTCACACCAATTGCCAACAATAGTTTTTTGTAAATTTTAATCTTTTATGCCTATTCGCCCTTCCGGAAACTCTGGGCTTTTCTTTAGCAATGGATCCATCATACAGTTATTCTGCGGATCTATTTGAATATCAATTCTATTTCCTTTTTGATCGCTGGAGAATTTAAGAGAAGAATAAGATTTGCTGAAGTTTTTTTTACCGCAGTTGATGACTTTTTTAAGCTTTTTGTATGGAAAGATATCTGTTTTCTTCGTGCATCTTATGCAAGGGAGTTTCTCTGTCCGTTGTGAACCTTTTCTACTTTGGACATTATTTCTCCTGCTAGGTGCCTTTTTGTAACGCCGCAGAAGAATTCGGGTCCGGTAAATGTAGATTTTGCTCCTTTTCTAGCTTATTAGTCAGCAGTTTCATTACATTCCTGCCCCTTGTGTCCTTAGTAATCTATTGCCTTTGATTGTAGATCTAGAACATTCCTACATTCTAAAACCAGCCTCGCTGTCAGAATAAATATGTATATATGTTTGTTTGCATGCCTCTTTGTAGATTTATTCTGATGGTAGTTTCTTTGACATTGATTTCTGCTTGAAATATAGTTGGTTAGGACTCTAGGGCCTTTTATAACTTAAACTTCGACCCATAGATACCCACACCCACATTCACCATGCTTTCTTCCTTCGATCCATCAATGTTATAGACTAATGATCCGTATTATGAATTGCAGTCTACGGGTCTTCCAGTTTTGGCGGTCTTCTTTGACCAGTTCAAATCTGTGTTCACATCATAGAGTCTTGGGCATTGTGTTTGGGAACGTACATGCTTTGGAATGATTTTGAAACTCTTCAAGGGTTTGTTGATAGCCGACAAAGTCCCCAGATTGCTTGAATTTTCTTGATAGTAGAATATGGAAAAAGTTTAAAAGAAAATGTAAATTTGAGAAATTATAATAATGGATAACCGCTACGTTCGTGGTCAATAATACCGGAAAAAGTGTAATGTAATTTTCTACAATGATCTATTATATTTAAGTTGTATCTGTATGCTTTAATTTGTAATAACACGTATAGTGAAGAAAAGAAGAAGGATATTATATACAGGGTGCAATGTTTGGATAGATGAATTTGAAGAAGGTTGAAAATCATAAGGATTCTCTAGAGCTTGCCTACTAAAAGGCTTCACCCATCAGATTTATTTGCTTTTACTCATAAATCTCAGTTGGGTGCTATAAAAATTTTTAGAATTGGCCTCCAACCCTTCCTTGCTACTTCATGCAGTTCAGGTAGGAGGTGTCAGCCAAGGATTTTATATCAACTATCGGAAGAGCCGGACAGTGATAGTGGAAGTAAATTACAGTTTCGGTTGTCCCTCTGCATTTTCTATGTATAGATTTGTCAACACGTTCCATCTAATGTAGGTGATCCCTGAAAGTGAGTGTTCCGCACAAATTGACACGACTGCTCTCAGGGTTGGCTTTGTAAGTTCCAGTAAATTTTTCGTTGCACTCGTATGAGGTTTCATATACAATTCTTTTGTTATCCTATCTTTAGTATAATGTAACCAAAAACAACTGTGTTGGCAGTCGGTCTATGCCAAAATATTAGATGTGAATTGTTTTAATGCAATACCGATTGCAGTGGGGGAAAACATCCAAGATCACCCAAAGACGAGTCAGCTCGTTCACATTGTCATTTCAGCTTACATTTTTGTGACCTGTTAACCTAATTACACTGAGAAAGAGAATTCTTGATGATCGTTTAGGTTGCAAAGGCTTTGGGAATCTACTTGCTCTCAGTATATCAGTTGAAAAGATACATTTCCGCTTTCAGGATTGCCTTCATTTCCGCCTGGAAAACCGTGACATGGTTTTCGAGGTGTATGCCCATTTTCTCACTAGGGTCCGCGCAGAAAACATCTGCTGCGATATTTTCCTCCGATTTGGAATCATCTGAGTTAAAAAAAAAAAAAAATGGTGATTGAAGCGTCTATTTTAATTCACATTCAGCTCTATATGAGATTTTCGCCTTAAAATTGGCTATCAGCAACAAGAATTTGAAGATCTAAGAATAAATAGCAATCACAATCTAATAACTAATTAAGGTAATCTTGACTAATTTAGCGAACGTCAGGCCGGAACCTGTGCGCTGAATTAAATTTAGAAGAGAGTTCCATTTTCGGGCAACTTCGAAAACTTGAAGACCTCTATTCGAGTACAAGAACTGTAGGCTTTCGGAGAGATATGCAGGGGATTGCAAGGGATTTAGTATAAATTAGCCTATGAAGGAAGATAAGCCCACAACGAGTCAAAAAGGCCTCTACAGGGCTTCCGAGAGTACGGATGTAACAAAATCAGATACACTAGCGCTCTGAAGAAATTTTTATAAATAAATAAATAAAAGGCTGCTGTAATTCTTCTTTGACAAATTGAGTCTAGTTTGCTAAAAAGAGGGCTCCCATATTTAAAATGGCGGACAATAAAAGTCATCACCAATTTCCGACGAAAATCCACTGACAAATAACTGGAGGAGATACATAGTTGACGAAGACTGCCATAAATTTTCTTCATCAAAGCGCTGATATAGTCGCAAAAACTAAATTTAGAGTTGAGTTGAATTTCTAAGTTCTTGACTGACTCAGCATATTCAAGCGTGGTATTATTCAACCGAACTGACGACAAAACAGTAAGACTTATTTCGATTAATTGCAAGATCGTTTTTCATTGTCCATTCGTGGTACGTACTATAGGTCATCATTGATTCGAGAAATACTGTCCTTGTCCAGGCCTATGGATCTACTAAGGTACAACTGAACCTCATCGGCATACAAGTCCAGAGAAGCGCTATTCACAACAGTACGGAGGTCATTTATATAGAAAGAGAAAAGAATAGGCCCTAAAACCGAACCTTGAGGAACACTAGCGAAAAGTGATAATGGAGCGGAAATAGAATTCTGCACTTTTACAACTTGCTTACGATTCCCAAGAAAGCGGAAATTAACCTAATGGTCGATATGATGAAGCCATATTTTGTGGTAAGTTTGCAAATCAACTTGACGTGACTCACCGAATCAAAGGCCTTACTGAAATCGAGAAGGATCAGTACTGCTAAATGATAATTTTCTAGAGCCTTATGGAGTGCAGATTTAAAAGTGTGACCTGGCTGAAATCCTGATTGCCAGCCTGACAATATTTTCTCTGTCCCCACATACTCCATTATTTGTGTGTACAGAGTTTTGTTTAGTATTTTAGCAAGGAAATTGAGTACACTAATGTGGCGAAAATCACTAGGTAAGAAGGGATGAGATGTCTTTGGAATGGGAACAACTATTGTTTGCTTCCATTGAGAGGGAAATTGCGAAGTGATAAGATACAAATTATAAATATGCGTTAAGGTACATGAAAAGTAGATCGATAGTAACTTTACGAACTTGGGTGCCAAAGCATCAGATCCAATAGAATTAGACTTAATGGAATACTAAGTCGAAATAGTCTCGGAGCCATGCACACAATGAAATGAGATACCCTCATGAGAGAAGTATTCCTGAAAGTTGTAAACAGGCGTAGTTGCAGCCACAGAGCTAAAAGCAAAGTAGTTTTTTAGGTTATCAGGATTGAAATTTGAAACTGGTGTGTCCTTCTCATGAATACCGAGACTACGAACATTATTCAATAGCTTTTTCGCAGGAAGCTTTGTATCTAGCTTGGTCCGAAAATAGGCACATTTAGATGATCGAAGCAGAGAAATAATTCTCATGAACCACACAGATTCGTCAAAAATTATTTTGATTACAGAAAAATATTTACGTAGCTGTCGAAAAAGTTGTCGAATCTTATGCGAATGTTCAAATTTGACAGTTTTGTTCATAAGGCATTGTCATACTGTTAAATACATAAAAAAAAGAAATAGGTGCCGGAAGAATAACAACAAGCAAAAATCAATATTTTTTATTCAAAAGCAAAATTCAAACCTTAATGCTAACAAAAAAAAAATCAACTTAATACAATTCAAATATGTATAAAGAATTCAGTTCGTTCTCTGGTATCTAGGCAGAGCTGGAATTAGAGTAGAAAAACTTTTAATAAGAAGGAATAAAAGTTGTGGGTAGCGAGATCAATTTTCTCAACTACCACACAGGAATGGCTTAAATTTATTTTAACTTATACTATTAGTGAAACTCCCAAATCAATATTTGTGGGAACTTCATGGGAGTGTGGGAGACCTGATCAGTGTTCAGGTCGTTATGGATTGGGGAAGTGTCCAGGTCAATATCCTGGTGGGTTTTTGGAGCAAGGAAATTTAAACCTGGCTCAGTTTCGATAGGTGAAGTCTAGGTCAATTTCCTAGACTTGTTTGTTGGATGGTAAGAGGAAAACTGACTTGACTGGTCTTCAGCTCCGTGCTCGTGTTTTTATAGCACGAAAGCTCAAAAGCTCACGAAAGCACAGCTATGGATATCCGTTTATCCGAATAGAGCCATACACGCCATCTGTCGGTAACTAGTCAATATCTAGTTAGACTCCAGTGGCGGTAGTGACAAAAAATAATCTATTTCCTGGACAGTGGTGGCGGTGATGAAAATAGTTTGTTTGGTGACCAAACACATACTGCATTTGAACAAGATTTTAGTAAAATTTTCTGAGCCGATTGGATGGCTATATATATTTATACCAGGTAAGACGTACTCACAAAACTCCATGTATAGATAGTATAAAATTGCGAATAAGGGTGAAGCTACACTGGGAGAGCCTTTGGCCTCCAGAGACCAATTTTTTGGTCTCTGGAGACCCAGAGATCCGTGTATATACTTCGGAGACGAAAAATGTCTCTAAAGACCTAGTCTCTGGAGACGTTTTTGATCTCCGGTCTCCTGTCGTGTATTGCAAAATAAATAGGTCTCAAGACTCAGCCTCGGGTATCCGAAGTTTGTTTATTAGTCGTTTCCAGGTCTCTGGACATTATTTGTGTGTTCTAGTTAGTTAAGTGTAGGTCTAGTCGGAAAAGAAAAGGAATAATGTGGAGTGAGTTTGACAAATTGTTATAATGAAATTAATAAAAAAATTGATATAATGGATTTAGGGTAGAAAATTTGTTTCGTCAATAGAGTTCTGGTTATTTTTGAAATTTTTGAAATTTTTGCATGGAAAACAATGCCTGACATTTGACATTGTATATATGTAGAACGAAAAACGATGACTGCAGGAGAAATAAAATTTCACAGCCACAATCCAATTTAGTTAAAGCTTCTAGAACTGCTTTACTTTTTGTGGTATTTTCTGAAGTTCGTTTTTAACCATTGTAAAAAATATGTAGTAGGTATGACTAACCAGATTTTTCTGTCGTATCCCATCGCTGATTGTTCGTAACAAACACGAATATTTTTGGAGTTATTTTTGGATTATTGGAAAATTCCAAAATTTTCAGTACTATAACTTCGCCTGGCAAGCGGTTAGAAGTATACAAAATGTCTTGGAACTGCATTTTTATGCTCAGGGAAAACTTCTCTGTTTTTTACAAACATGCATTAAGTGTTTATAATAAGTGCTTCAATTTAGCAAAAAAAAAAGAAAATGTATTTTCAACATACTATTACTCACTTAGGCCGCGGAGATTTCCTGCCAGACGAATGTTTTTCACATTGCCTTTCCTTTAATGAAAGGTTACCGTCGAGAGGCATGAAAAATGCATGAATTTTGGGAATTTTTGTTTTTTACATAAAATATATGCATTTTTGGAAATGGGTTTTATCTTATTTTATTCTTTTATCAATGAAGATTAAATTTCAATTTTATTTATAAAAAAACAAAAAAATACAAGATGGCGGCTAAAGCTCCCATCAAAGAAATCTATGCATGGCGTATATTGGGCTGTGTGAGGCCAGAACAATGCTTGGGTGACCAAGAATCGATTTTCGTTGTATCATAGATTTTCAAAATTTTAATGCCATTCGATAGTCAACTAAATATATTACCTTATGACAACAATTTTGTTTTTTTTTTAATATTTACCCCCTCTGTATTTGGAATGGCTAACGTCAGAGTGAAATTTGAACAGCTAATTTTTCAAAATTTTTTTCGAGTTTTCTATGATTTCAAAGTTTTATTGTCAAAATTAGGTCATGATAAAAGTCAAATAGTTTTTTTTTAATAATAGCATTTTAATTAAAAATGGCGATTTTTCGTTCAGATTTGTATTTATTTTTAACTTAAGAACAAAACAAAAATACCCACGGATGGCCACGTTCTAATTGGCATCAAATTAAAGTAGAAACCCTCCTGTAATGATAAAAAAAAAAAACAACACAGTTTTGCTGCGACCACCTGCGAACTTTGGAGAAAACCATATTTGAAATAAAGTCTACGTTGAGTATTTTGAGCCAGGAAAACTTTCAAGTTTACTAAACTTATTTGAATTGTGTTTGTTGTTGCTTACATTTATTTGGTATAAAAGTGCTACTAAAAAAATCAATATACAGATTTTGTATTGTGATCTTTGTAAAATAATGGGTGATAACAATATTATGGAATACCAAGAGTTTGTGTGGGTTCTTTCAAATACGTATAATATCAAAATTCTGGACGAAAAATGAGTTCGACGATATTTTTGGACTTTCAAAAAAAAAAAATAGCAACTTAGTACTCAGAAACACATGAAAGTTTGAACAAAACATGAATCGTCGTTGAATATAGTAATAGAAATCAGTTTTAAAGACCTAAAATCTTCCGTGTCATCTCAACCATCAACTACATCAACATCGGAATTTTCTACATCAACATTGGAATCCTTTGCATCAACATTGAAATCTTCCACATCAACAACCAGCTAAATCCCTCGATCAGTGCTCAGGAATCACTAAAAAGCGAAAACTCTAACAGAATAATGAAGTTTTATTAACGGAGTTGATAAGGCAAATCACTTTGCCAACGAGATACGCCCGAAAAACTAGTTAAAAAAAAGAAAAGCTTTTATTGTAAAAGCTCTTGTTGAAGCCAGTCCAAACTGTGTGAGTTGATTTAAGGATAGTATCCCCACTTCAAAAGATTAGACGCAGAAATTCACTCCAGAGGAAACAAAAAAATTATTTACCTAAAACGGTGCAGACTACCGAAACTTTCGCTTCGGTGCGATTTCAAAATTTGTTTGATTCAGCCGCGAACAGAATTTTAAAGATAAAATCACAGGATGAAGTCGATGACGTACGTAAAGTTAGCACCGCAACTTCGTCTGATATAGTTCGGAGCTACCTCATAATTTGTCGTGAAAACCATAAATTAGTCGTGTCCTTTTTTCTAAAGGAAACTGGATGTGGTGCTAAGTTGACGTCAAGTTAGCACCGCAACTCACTGGAACTCGCCCAAAACTTATCGGATTGGAAAATTTCACATCTTGGAATTTGTCGTTAATTTCTCGTGAAAACCATAAATTTGTCGTATCCTTTTTTCTAAAGGAAACTGGATGTGGTGCTAAGTTGACTTCAAGTTAGCACCGCAACTCACTGCAACTCGGCCAAAACTTATCAGATTGGAAAATTATACATCTTGGAATTTATCTTTAATTTGTCGTGAAAACCATAAATTTGCTTAGCAGTTGGCGTCAACTTAGCACCACATCCAGTTTCCTTTAGAAAAAAGGACACGACAAATTTATGGTTTTCACGACAAATTAACGACAAATTATGAGATAGGTTCGAACTATATCAGACGAAGTTGCGGTGCTAACTTTACGTACGTAAATCGATGCCTTTTTAGATGACACTACATCGAATTTTTTTATCGTCATGAATGGTAAGCTGATACTAATGCATACATTTTGAGGTTATATTTCACAACAAAAATTTATTCCGGGCTCTTAGATTACTGATGATACAAGACTTTGATGAGGTTTAATAATATTAACAACAATAAATTCTAATTAAATTATTTTATTAACAACCATTTTATCATATACTCTGACCATTTATTATATCAATCTTCCTTGACTAACTTGCTTTATTATGCAAAGAACTCCTCATAAGGATATGCTAGGAAAAGTTTGATGATTATTTTCGAAATTATATCATTGAAACTACGTTCAACTGGTTTTTGTAATTCCTTATAGATATCGGACCAATTCTCATTCAAAAATTTATTCGTAGTTTCGCCCAAAGCTTTATCACCATTGAATAAATTTCCCAGTTGCATTTCAATTTTTTTTGGATTTATATTCACTTTTGAGCTTGAAATTTCCATGTATGTTTTTCCATCTTTTTCTATTGGTTTTCCTTTCAAATGTATCTTCACTGTAGGCTGAACTATAATAGAAATTTAAGTTTTTTTTTTTGTTATAAATAATATTAATAATTAATCGTAGAATCTTACAGAAAGTTATATTTAAAATTCCATCTCCTGTTATTGGTAGTACAAGAATTCGTCCATTAATAGAATATTCTCCGGTGACTGTGACAGTGAGAAATTTGAAGGTTACTTCGTGAGGACCTTTAATATTTTCATTAAAACCTCTGAGAAAATCATTGTGTGTGTGTGCATGATAAAAAAAAAATATATTTAAATATTTTTTAATATTTAAAATTAAATAAAGATGAGAATTACTTGATTTCAACTAATTCGCCATCACGGAATCCAGTTGCTGTACATTTTTTTAAATTAAATTTTATATTAGCGGGGCTATCTTGTCCACTTTCTATGAGTACAGAAACTATGTCCAATGGATCAAATCTGTCGAGGCTTATATCTGCAAATCCTGTAATTTTTTTGTTTTGTTTTTTCAATTTATATAGTTAAGTGAATTATTTTATCTGCTTACCTGCAGAGTGCATCTTAAGGATTCCATTTATTTTCTCTTTTAAACATTTGTCATCCCCATAAACGCATTTAAGATCTTTGGCTGAAATACAAATTGAAATTGGTTTGATCGATCGGTTTTCGTATAAAACTTTAGGTAGATCTGTTCTTTTCAATTCAATTCAATGCACAAAGTAATGAATAATTTTCTCTTTTATTTCGAATAACAAAAAAAGGTTGGTACTCAAATTGTATATGTGCCATCTACTGTTGTCTAGTAAAACTAGAATCACAATATGCACGAAGAGAATTTTTTTTTGTTTATGTTTTTTTTTTTTTTTTAGAAACTAAATCTTTTTTCTAAGTAATGGCATAGCTGGTATGAAAACGTACTCAAAAAAGAAAGTTTAGCTGTAAAAATGGAGATATTTTCAGTGTACCTGTTCTCCCAAAATTCCGAAAAAATCTAACCTTTTGAAAAAGTAGCTATAATTAATTGGCCACAGACGCATTCGTCGAAAATCGTAGAATGTGGTCAGAAGTCTAATTTTAGTAAAACAAATTATATATCCAGAAAAAAAAAAAACAAAATGGTCTACTCCCAAATTATGAATTCGGCAGTGCGAAATGAAGAGTTTGTGTTTTCTAATAAAATTATTAAAAAGAGATTTGTGCACCTAAAGAGGCATTCAGAGTTGACGGATTTGTATGAAATTTTTACAATATATTCTTTGAAGCATGTGAAAGAAATCTATGAAAAATCATAGAACAGAACTTCTTTGGTTTTGTAATTCAGTACATAGTTTTAAGTAACATTCCCAAAAACAGATTTTCAAAACACCAGCACTTGTATTTAAAGGGTAGGTCAGTTGAGACGGCCCTCCATGGAGTTATCTATTCAATTGAAAAATGCTTCCACTTAAAAAAATCTACGCTGGCTGTTTTCATCGATGTAGAAGGTGCTTTCAATAATTTTCTTCTACATACACTTACTGAAACGTTAACAAAACATGGAGTGAATCAGTGCTTAAAAGACTGGATCGCATACATGTTAAACTATAGAACTGTTTTTGCTGAACTGGGCGAGGTAAGCAGAGTAAAAACAGTTCAAAGGGGCAATCCTCAAGGTTCATTGTTATGCGTGCTCATTATGGATGATATTTTGCTAACACTCATCCGAATGGGGTACAAAGCAGTATGTTACGCAAATGGCCTGGTGATCTTTGTCACCGGTAGCTACGAGTGTGAACTCTATGAACTGGTGCAGAAGGCGATCTGATTAGTCATAGACTGGGCTATTATCTCTTTGCTAAAAAAGGAACATTCCCACATTGATCTTGCCCTCTATCGGCTCTGCACGTTTAGACCTGAGGGACAGGGTAAAATATCGAGGTATTATATTAGATAGAAAACTTATCTGGAAACTGTACATTGCGAATAAAGCTCTTAGAACCTTCACACTATGCCGCAGATCCATATAAAAAAACTGAGTATATACTTAAAATCCGGATGATCCTATGGATCTACACTAGCGTGAAGGCAATGGAGTTCGTTAATCATCGTAAGATATTGGAAAAGATTCAAAGATTTTGCCTCCTTAGTGTAAGCGGCGCTCTCAAGTCAACCAGCACTGGAGCTCTTGAGGTTATCTTTAACATACACCTCGTCCATATACATGGCAAGAAGAGACTGAGACTGTATCTCAATCAGAGTTGTATTCAGATTGGTTTAAAAGTTCCACATGATTCAATCATTCAAATTCGTGCAGTACCTGATATAGACAGGGACAGCGAACACCTCCTCGAAACTATGCTGAAAAGCATCTTTTAATCTAACATTCCAAATATGGAAGTATGGCAATCACATTTCGTGCTTCAACTATTGACAAACCCTATCAGATATACA
Source organism: Dioctria rufipes (assembly GCA_963924295.1). Classification (NCBI taxonomy): domain Eukaryota; kingdom Metazoa; phylum Arthropoda; class Insecta; order Diptera; family Asilidae; genus Dioctria; species Dioctria rufipes. Next base: position 46,179,527 of record OZ002741.1, on the reverse strand, counting down.
GATGGTTCCAAATTGGAAGAAAACACCGGAGCAGGCGTTTTTTTTTTGCGAGGAGCCCCACATGAAAACTGCTATACATCTTGAGAGTCATGTCACGGTTTTCCAGGTGGAAGTCAAAGCCATCCTTGTAGTGGGAAGATTTCTCCTTAACTCAGACACTGAGAATAAGGATATTGCAATCCTTTCCTCAAATATCTTGGTTTTGGCCGACTGCCAACACTGTCGCCTTTGATTAGATGACCCTTCAGGTAGAACTACAAAGGAGTTGGTGGGTAGAAATGAAAAAAGCTGTTGGGATTAAACAAGCCACCCTTGCGAGAACGCTGTTGATAGTTTTTTCTGGGCACTCTCTTTTCAGGGATCACCTACACAAAATGGGGCTTCAGACGATCCAGAATGAAGAGGATGCCAAGAAGAATCCGAAATGGTGACTTATTTTCTTCTTTGTGATTGTCCAGCACTCTCAGGAAAATATTACAGGTTCCTTGACTCACACCTCTTGGAAGAAATGCATGAAGTCGGTATGGCGGGTTGGGGGCCAATTTCGTATTTTATTACAGCGTTCGGTTGCGACTTATAAGCAATTGCTGGAAGGTGAACACTGGGTCCTAATGTGACCTACGGTCTAGACAACTCGTTTCAATCCATTACAATCCAACTAACAACAAAACGAAAATCCGAACATTTTATTGAAGTTTTAAGGGTAAAACCATCTTTGCCTTTACCTCCACTTACCATCACATTCGCATATAGCGGAACTTCACAATTGGAAACTTATGACTAGTTTTATAAATGGCTGCACGTCATAAATATTCTAGTTAAGCTATAGTAAAAGTTCCGTAAGCAAAAAGCTTATGAAAACATATTCATAGCATTTTTAAGCATTTCTTATTTTTTATTTTACTATATTCAAAGAAATGGATGAGTTTAAAATTGAAATGAAGGAACTATGTGATTCGATTTGGATAAAATTGTTGAATGTGTTGTGCTATGAAAAAAAAAGTGAATGAGAATTTCCATTTTTATGATGAAAAATTAAATTTAATTTCATTCAAAATTCTACAACAATTTATGGCCCACATTAAAGAGAAATGGATCAAACCCAAACGAACAAAAGATAGTTTCCGTAGAAATAAGCAGAGGTAGGACTTTCATCTGATAGATGTAGCTTATCTCATGAACATAACTTATCGCAAGAACGAATCTTATATGGTGAACTGTGAAACCATGTGGGATATCTTCAGAAAAGATAAAGCCCAAAAAAATTTACAATTTGTGTGGAGAAATTGGTTAGGATGATATAAAACATGTTAGCTACAAAAGTTCCCAGGAAAACAAAAATAGAAATTTCTCAGAACGTCTTAAAATTGATAATCCGTTTTATAGGAATAAAGCCCTGGAAGTTTTTACTAATATGAAATTATATAAAATATTATTATAAATAATTAAGGAAATACAATAGCAAATTACGGTAGGAAAAAAAGGTTTGCTATATCCAGAAGAAATAATCATTTTAATCGTGCAACTAGCATCAAATTACAAAATTTACTAGATCATATCAAAAAAGATACTTTTATCCCTTTAAATTGACCAACATACAAAGTTTGCTACGTAAAATCTAATTTTGAATACTAAATTGAGGGATGAATGGATCATTTTGAGCCAAACAAAATTCTATCTAGTCATCGAAAACAGAATATTGTCTGTGCATATTGTAAAGTAAGAATTTTGTGCCACCAATGACGGCAGTACTGCCGAGAAATTTTTCTCCAAATTATAAACATAGCAAAAAAAAATAAAAATAAATGAAATGAGTGAAATAACTCTTAGAGGAAACAGAAACAATATTACAAGTTCTCAGTTGTAAAAATAAAGTAGAATCCAACAAGTTCAGTGCATAATTACTTTCTATATATTTAAAAGATTGTGTTTTATTAAAACTTTAATTGCTCCTTTTTTTTTCATAATCCTCAATCTTATTTTTACAACGTTCGATCAAGCTGATTTCGAAGCAGAATAGAATCATTCTTAAAAATCAGAAAAAGACACGTAGAAAGAATAGAACCCTAAGGTACTCCATTTAATAATATAATCCATATTAAACGTTCGATTAAAGATCATACAAACTAGAACAAACTGAAAATAGAAAATACAAAAATAATTAAGCAAAACCTTTTTCGATATGACAATCTACTGTGATTTTGGCCAAGACAATCCCTTTGTAAGGTCCAGCAATAGTCCACCATTATATTGCCGTCCAACCGCACATGATACCTTTCCTCCATTTTCTATATGTCCTGGTGAAACTGCTTACTCCTTGCTCTTCAATGTAGTCGCCAAGTTTGTCAGGGAATTTGCCCAAATATAGTTTAACACTCATATTAGGTCCCAATTTTTCAAGCAAGCATTTTGGCGACTATTTATTTACGTGACTTCTTAAAATCGTCAATAACAAAATTATCCGCACCTTTGCTACCTTTTGAATTTATATGTGTAGAATTGAAAACGTGTAATGATAAATGTGTCTTAGCCTGTGCTTACAGTCCACCAAACAGTTTCAGTATCGATAATTCTGCTGAATTTATGAATGCTATCTCTCTATGCACGCATCGATATAACAAGATTGTTTCAATCTATGGATCTTAAAATAGTAAATACTTTACCTACTTACTACAATACTACACAACCCTCGCAATTAGATCTACTTTTAGTAACTGATTTACACTCAGTACTTTTTCACAACCAATTAAGTCCGCCGAATTATTTGGACCACGATATATTGTTTCTAACCTATGATCTACCCATCGGCGCACGGCCTCATCCTGGCACTATACAATTCCGTGATTACAACCACCTTAACGTTCTCGGTCTTCTGCGTGATGGTTCAACCTTGCCGTGGGAAGCAATATACCACTGTACAAATGTTGACGAACAAGTGGATATCTTAAATACCAACATACATTATTTATTAAATAGGCATGCTCCTTTGCAGTCACGTCAAATTTGCCCTAAATATCGTTGTCCTTGATTTTCGACGGAAACAAGAATTTTAATAGCTGAAAGGAAAGCTTGATCCCAATCTGTCTTCTAAACATTTCTGGGCTAACTTACGTAAACTTTAGATAAAAGGAGACAAAGCAGTAGATGTCTGTAACATCGATGCAGACGAGTTAAATGAATACTTCATCAATGCTAGTAATACGTTATCGTCAACTAGCGGATCTTCTATAGATAATGTTGTACCTTCAATGCTAAATGGTGATGGCTTTAGTTTCAGAAACGTCGACCAAAATGAAGTACTAAGAGCCATATCCAAAATAAGAGCTGCTGCTACTGGTCCCGATAATCTCTCTCCCTGCTTCTTGAAGCTCTTGCTCCCGATTATATTGCCTTTTGTAACCCATATTTTCAATACCAGCCTGACCTCTGGGTTTTTTCCCACCAAATGGAAAATGGCAACTATACTTGCTGTTGCAAAAAAGAACTCGCCAGAATTACGATCAGACTTCCGTCCTATCAGTCTTCTCTGCTTTTTATCGAAGGCTCTGGAAAAGCTTATGACATCACAAATGCTTGGTTATCTTGAAACTTCATGTTTTCTGTCATGCTGGCAATCTGGTTTTCGTCGTGGACATAGCTGCGAGACAGCTTTGCTAAAGGTGACTACAGATCTTCGTTTTGCACTTGATAAAGGTGAAATTGGTTTGCTGCCCCTGTTGGACTTCTCGAAGGCTTTTGACAGTGTGAATCATTCTAAATTATTAACAAAGTTTTCTGTTTGTATAACTTCTCTTCGTCAGCCATTGCAAGTATAAAGAGTCTTTTGTCTAATAGATTCCAACAAGTAAAACTAAAGAATGATTGCTCTAAGCTTTTACTATTGGTCTGTGGAGTCCCACAAGGCTCAATTCTGGGACCATTGCTATTTAGCTTATATATAAATGATCTCCCTAGTGTTGTTAAAGATTCAAAAGTACATATGTATGCTGACGACGTCCAAATATACCTTAATAGATCGATTGGTTTGATCGAGGATGGGGTACAACGTATGAATGATGATCTTCAACGAATTCACTCATGGTCAATCGAAAATAATCTGGTACTCAATGCCAGTAAATCGTGCTGTATGTTGCAATATAGGAATGACATTGATGTAAATGATGTACCTCCGATAACTCTAAACGATTCTCCTTTACCGTATATGAGAACAGTTAGGAACCTCGGTGTCATGCTAAATGATCGTATGACCTGCTGCGACTTTATCAAGGCTCTTATCAGCAAAGTCTATGGCTGTCTTCGACAGTTATGGTTGACTGCAGCGTTATTATTTATAAATACCAGGTTTAAGCTCATAAAAACCTTAGTCATACCACATTTTAATTATGGTAGTCTAATGTTTCCGTCACTGGACTCTGTATGCAGTCGCAAACTGAACGTAGCCTATAATGATTGTGTACGTTTCATGTATGGATTGCGACGTTTTGAACACATCAGTCCGTATCAGCACAAAATATTAGGATGTTCCATCCAATCGCACATACAAGAGTTTAATCTTCATGCATAAAATTATATATACGAAAGAACCTAGGCATCTTTATGAATATTTAAACTTCCTCCGTTCTGAAAGGCACCGACAGCTTCTAATTCCTCGCTTTCTCTCTGTAGTTGGGTAGCGCTCTTACTTTGTGCATACAAAAAATATCTGGAACTCTCTACCTGGCGACATTCAACGGACGACCTCAGCCAGCCGATTCAGAAATAATTTAAAAATATTTTTAAATATATCCCAATGATTATGGTTACATGTGTGTTGCTGCTCTTATTCTTCACGGTTTCTTTACTTCCTTCCACCTCCGGCTCTCGTTAACCACCTCTGTAATGTTATATTCTTGATAATTAGTTAGTAACGTAGTCAATTAGCTTTAATTATATTTTTGTTACATTGCAACTCAATTAAAATTATTATTTTGTAGTTACTAAAATTAATTGAAATTGAAATTGAAATATTTCGACATATTCGGCTGCTTTTTGATTAGAAAAAAAAACAAAAAAAAAATTTTTAATAACTGTTTGTATCAATTTGTCCAGGCCATGTGATTTGTAAAATTACAATCCTTTATAAGGGTACGGATTTGTGAACCATCTAGCCATACTAAGACCAGGAAATGTATGGCAAATATATAGAAAGTAATCGCCACTTTTATTTAAGGGTTTTCACGAGCAGTTTCATTTGCCCAAGCTTAATATGAAGTGGTGAAGGAAGGATTTTTTCGCGGTCTATTAATGGTTCATGAATGATGTTAGCCTTTGCTACGACTGTCCCAAAATCAGAGGAAACAGGGGTATTTAGTGTATCCACTTTGCTGACCTAATAAAAAATTCTCCATTTTTTTTTTACCACTGATGTTGAACAAACGAATTTTTTTTCTAAAACAAATTTAATATTTGCCTATTCCTCCTTAAGTTTTGTTGAGTGGTCTATTGGTGTCGAACCTAATTTGTTACCATTATGCAGTAATACACATTTCAAACTCCTTTTTTGAGCTGCCCATGAAGATTGTCCACTCCTCTGGCCGATATTCCTCATCTTCATTAAAGTAAGAAAGAATTTTTTCCTCTCTAATTCGGTACGATGTTTATTTTTACGCCTCGCTGAAGCATAGATGGCACAAGAACTAGATGTCTCATGGCATACTAAAACAGAGTATACAGATTGTGAAATGGGTAGTGTATTCTGGAATGGACCATAACATATTTTAGAGCATGCCAAAAGCAAATATTTTTATAATAGCAGTTTTGTAAACATTTAACCGACCTCCTCAATACTACAGATACGAAAAAATATGAATCACTCGACGCATACATCATTTTAAATCTTGTGGTCCATTCCGGAATGGACCACCCAGCCATATAAATTTTGTATACTTTTTTGGTACTGTATGCGACATCTAGTTCTTGTGCCATCTATGGCTGAAGGCAATGTTTTTCCTTAAGTCTGGAGACAAAAAGTTCAACTGATTTCTTTGATAAATTTAAATCATGGATCAAGTCATTGAGCACACCTTAAGAGAAATCCTGAAATGTAGGACTGTATCCTTCAAATTCACTTTCACTGTTGCTTTTCTATTGAGTGACTAACGTTTCAATATCATCAAGCGAATCTGTTGATAAGGTCGTAAATATTGGTACCGGGAAATCTTCACTGTATGGTATTGGTGCTTTAGCTGATTGTATATTAGGATAAACCCATGTGCGCTTTTTGTACCAGTTCATACCTTTCACATTTACTGCACAAAAGTAGCAATCATCAAGACGATTCCTTGGGCTCATTCCACGTCTTCGGTACTTCAAATTTAAGTCGATTGGGTCCTCCATGCACCCAGTATCAGAGAGACTCTCTAGTATATAAAGCTACTTTATGCGGAACCCAATATTTATCCTGGTGCCTAAGTTGTTTTCCAAAATATGCTTGGTGTACTTGTTTTACGAAATCGTTAATATTTCTTCGATGTTTTGGTTGACAATATTTACCGTATGTAGCAAAAGCTATCGGGATCGTTAACATAAAGTTTACGTGAATAGGTCATGTGTTCCAAAGACAAAAAAAAAAAAATTGTAAGATGATTCATAAATGTTCTTGATTGTGTACAACTTGGTGACCCGCCCGGATGCCATCTACCGCCTAGCTATCGTGAACTAAAAATTCCAAATCAAACTGCCTTGCTTCTACCTTTCGACACAATATTTATTCTTAGCTAGGTCTTAAAACTGCTGTCCGTTGCTAATTGTCCTTACCCTATTGTATTTTACTCTAACTATACTGCAGCAGCTAAACTTGGAGCCGACAAATATGTCATCTAATCTGTAATCTATTCTACATCTGTCCTTAATGCATCTTCTCGAGAACTGCAGCTATTTTGAACTGTCGGCTTATTTATCCTTTCTAATTACTCTATCGTTAATGATATTTCCATTTACCATTTTTATACTTGGCTGTAGCTTCCTACACTGTCGGTATATCACCGATACGTTAAGAGAGCTTCACAACTACTAAGATAAGGAAAATAAAGAAATAAAAGGAAATAGTAGTATTAGCTGTGCAAGTAAATAAATAAATAAGTATTTTACGAGTTTAAGTAAATGAAAAGCGAGTTTTTAAAACTGTTTAGTGTGTGAGTTCCCAAAGAATTTCTTAGAGCAATTGAAAAAGACTATTCCAAAGTCTAATGATGAAGACGAAGAATTGGCGGTAGGATGTTAGTGGGATGGATCGCGGTATAATAAGTGTAATAATGCAAGCAGGCATGCAAATATTTAGGTATACAGTATTTAATAAATTTAGCTAAGAACAAAAGTACAACGAAATTTTAAATATAGCACAAAACTGCTATCAAAGAGGGAGGAAACAATCTGCGGATGATGTAGACATACATATCTTATAATTGAATTGAAAGCAACATTAAGCTTATATGACGATTGCGAATCGAGTTCACTAAATACTTCACAGCCATATGTAACTACCAGCACCATTAAGTGTTACAGAGGGTAAATAGCTAGTGTCCTATAACGTTTTGTAAAATACTATGCACTATGCTTTATCAGTATTTAGCAGAGGTCTATTATCCACCAACCATTGATTTAAAATCTTCAAATCCAAATTCAGGCAACATACTATATTCTCAATTAATCCAAATCGGTCTGGATAGGAACAACTGAGCATCATCTGCGTAAAGGTGTAAATAATAATAGTAATTAACACGTCCAAATATATCATTAAAATCCTTACAAGAAAAGGAGTGGTCCTAATGTGGAGCCTTGTGGTACTCCAGAATTAATTCCTAAAAAAATTTGCCTGAGATCAACCACTCAGGTAGCTGAAGATCAAACGAGCAGCATAAGAATTAAAATTAAATTCGATCACAAGTTTTTTTTCCAAAGAATTCTATGATCAATGCAATCGAAAGTCTTTGAAAAGTCGAAAAATATAAGTGCAGTAAACTTATCATCATCTCATGCGGTTTTAATTTCATTAGTTTAATTTTAATAAGGCAGTCATACAGCTATGATTGGCTCTAAATTCAGATTGGTGGTGTGATCATGTAACAATTCCATTGGTGTCACAACGTAACTTGAGATTTGTGCAGATAAAATCTTTTCTATAATTTTAGATAAGAAAAGAAGGATAGATATAGGATGAAATTTTAACAATGGATTTTTCGAAATAGATATTATCTTAGAGTATTTAAAAGTACGAGTAAAAATTGTGGTCATGAAACATTTATGTATTACATATATGAGCAATAGGACAGAGAATAAATGGCAACAGTAATCGTATAACATGTCGTGGCCAGTAGAGCACAATTCAATGCATTTAAAGGATTCAAATACATCAGCCTCCGTTACCCGTAAAAAAATAAAAGAAACCCTCACATTGGGATGAAAACATTGATAAAATATTCATGACGGATTCAGAAGACGAAGAATAATGGTTGGCGAGGAAATAGGTATTTAATTCATCCGAATCAGCTTCACAATGAATCTTTTTCTTTGTTTGAATTTATGCTTAGAGACTTTAAATTGCTTCAAAGATTTTTTGTAGGTAGATTGATGTAGACGATTTACACGATTATTGAGATGCACCCCCCCCCCCTGCAATATTTTTGTTTTGTTTTTGGCTAGGTGCGAGTACTATCACCTCCTGCCCTATGAACCTCCATGGGTCGAAAACACCCTGTTTAAGATTTTCGGAGTTTCCATCATTGAATAAATAACTAATAAGGAAATGGCATATCGGGTGAAAACCTAAGCCACTCTGCGAAATATATTCGTGTGCTGTGTTTGTATTCATTTCATTATAGCAGTAGTGAAACCGTGATATTTTGAAGGGGTGCATTTTTTATAATCCAAATTGCTAGGTAAAATAAACAAATTTTTAGCGCCCCCGTTATTTTCAGATAATATTTCTTGGCGTTGCCTTTGTATGACTGACATAATTTAGCCAGCAATTACATTGGCATAAAATATGAAATGTCAGAAATGTTGAAATGACGCACAATAGGTAGTAGGCCCTCTTATAATCCCCCCCCCCCCCCCGGATCATTGGGTCGTACTGTCATTGAATTGCTTAAGGCTGGGTCGTTGTCCTAAATTGGACAGCTTGGTGCACAATTCGCCAGATGGTGCGGGGCGTTAAGATTTTTGAATAAATCACGCAAATTGATTGATGGAATATTTATATAAACACCTAAGGCAACAAAATAACATTTTCAAATTTTTAAATTTATCCCCAAAATTTTTATTGAAAATGATTTAAAAATGAAAATTCAATGATTTTTTTTTACTTTCTCTGGTTTGCGGAGCGGGGCTGCCACAAATTTGAACTAAACGCAATAAATTTTTAACATTAGATTTTTGAAGTTAATAAGCAGAAAATAACGTTTTTCCATTTTTAAAATTTTACTTATTTTAATGAAAATTTGTTGCAATAGATTGCTTTCTTAATGGGTAAAATGTTGGTAAAGCAATCTATTGCGTCAAATTGTCGTAGATATAAGTACAATTTTAAAAATCATAAACCGTTATTTTCTGCTTATTAACTTCAAAAAGCTTATGTTAAAAATTTATTTAAATTAGTTCAAATTTGTGGCAGCCCCTCTCCGCAAACCAGAGAAATTAAAAAAAAAAACAAATCATTGAATTTTAATTTTTAAATTATTTTCAATAAAAATTGGGGGACAAATTTAAAAATTAGAAAACGTCATTTTGTTGCCTTATATGTTTAAATAAATATTCCATTAATTAATTTGCGCGGTTTATTCAAAAATGTTAACGCCCCACCCCATCTGGCGAATTGTGAACCAGCCTTAAACGCGTACACGGTATTCGCATGGTACCCCGCTTCCTTTTAGTTATTTATTCAATGGTTTTCATCATAAGTAGTACCTACATAAAATTCGTAAAATCTGCACACTTAGATAGTTTAGACACGTCTTTCCATGATGGGTACATTCACAATCGTTGTTTTGGACTTGCCTAAAATTAACAATTTTTTCACAAACATGCTTCGGTCTATTTTTGTATTCCAATTGTAACTGATGTTCTTAAAAATAAATCTCAACTAGGCGCTACACTTTTTGTATAAGTTTTTGTAAAAAAAAAAAAAAAAAAAAACGCCTATCTCTGCGAAAAGAGATGCTACCCGGATATATTTTAGATTTTATAAAATTTGATTATTTTTTTTTTACTTCACTTTTTATAAAGATCTTCCAACACACTTACGAAATTCTTTTGAAATTATATTTACAACTAAAGTTAAAAATAAAACACTAAATAACACAAAACTTTCCATATTGCTTAAATTTTATCAACTGGCTCTTGCTAAATAACTGATCCTATTTTTATAGCTCATCGGCTTTTATATAGTTTTAGGAAGTAATAGAAAAGCTTTGTAGTAGCGTTTCTTTAATTTTCAATATTATAGCTAAAGGTAATTGTCTCACCATTATTATCTAAACGGAGAAAAGCTGTTTATGCAAAAATGAACTTCAATTAATTTCAATGCGTTTTAAGATTACTTAACTAAATGTTTGTAATCCAGTTTAAAGTGTGCAGTAAGAATTTTATTTGATTTTATGTAATTTAATCATTGAATACGAGTGATGTGTAAAAAAAAAAAAAACTGGTTAGTAATGAAACTCGGCCTTTACTGACATTCATACATAATATGCCAATTAAATTTTCTGTTAAGATCTTCATAATGTTCGCTTGTAATCAAGGTTATCTACCTCGTATCGAAATTGAAAATTTTATAAGATATTATTATTTCAAGTTTATGGTCATATTAGATTTCAATGAAATTAAATGTGTTCTTTCGGTTCCATGCAGTACACTGCAGAGCACAGATTGTGCGAATTGAATTGATTTTTGTATGATGGATAGAAGTAGAAAAGATTTTGAAAGTATGGAGAAATTAGGTAACTAAATTGCTATGACCTAAATACTTACAAAATGTCAGAATATAACTTGTTGTTAAATTTCGGGCAGCAAAATTATGAAGGTTTAGTATTTTCTAAGAAAATCTATTACCCCGAGACCACAATACATCTATAAATTTCTTAATTATTGATTACAATTGAGGGGTTCAAAAGCAGAGGGATGCAAGTATAACACGCTTATTTAAAAAAATAATAATAAAATCGCTATTAAAAATCACCACGATATCAATTCGGTTCCGAGCCCGTAAGTAATCTGAATCTCTTATCAAGCTACTCTTTATCACTGATCCTCTTACTACCTACTCTAATATTTACGGCTCCAAGTTAATTACCTAGTTTTTCCTAACAATATCTCCTGGACGTAATAATATTCATCTAAACGCGCACTCGTGTAAGCACTTCCCTTGAAAGAATCTCTATCCAGAACTAATAAATACTTTCCCTTTTGCGATGTCCCTATCATAAACTCATACGGAACCGAAAAGAATGGGCACATTCTTAACATCAAAGAAGCCCACCGGGATTTCATCGGCTGTATCATTACACAAGTAACATTTTGTTAAAAATTTACATAAATGCATACATACAAATTAGATATACCCAAAATGTTTGTGACAAATGGATATCACTAAATTCCTATCCTGTGTTATTTTAACGAATTTCAAGCAGGCGTTTTTGTTCAGAATGAAAATGGTACAAGTCCACTTCTACCTCTTTACTTTTCACCTTAAGGCTTAAGCACAGATAAAAACAAGTAAAAAAGCTAGAATTGGTCTAAGACCAATTCTTATGAGACCCTAGATGAATGCCCGTATTAAATTTCGTATGGTCATCGATCTATTCATTTATTTCTAGAACGGTTTGTCGCACAGAAAAAATGATCATAACCAATTTTATAGGATTTCGTATTCTGCAGAAGTTTTTAGTACAATAAAAATGTCTTGGACTGATCGTTTTCAAAGTCCTAAATTTTTATATGGCAACACCAAGAAGGAGTTGCCCGATTTAGTCCATTTTTGACATTTTATTTGCTAATGTAGTAAAAACATCATGTACAAAATTTCACCTATCCACGTCGACGCGTTCTCAGGCAGTGTCCAAATATATAGCGGAAAACGAATTTTTTATATGGCAACCCCACGAAGGAGTTGCCCGATTTGTCTCATTTTCGAACTTAATTTTACTTTTTTTTTTAAAGTCCGTGTACAAAACTTCAGCACTCTTAGTATACGCGTTCTCGAGTTATCGTGCGCACAGGCGGACGGACGGACGGACGGACGGACATGCAAAAATCAAAATAGGTAACTTTTATATTATGCGCGGGTATCCAATCCATTTTGCTCTACCATCACTATTTCGAGGTGTTATAAACGGAATGACAAACTTAGTATACCCCTATAGATTTCATCTAGGGTATAAAGATAGGATAGTCAGTTCATGCCCCGTATGTAGTGACATCTTCAGTTTTTTTTGTACATTATTTTTGGATAAAGCCTTTGCTAAAGCTTTTGAATAAAGCATAAGAGGAATATGCTTGGTAGCTACTTTTTCTGCGAACTGGAGGAATTAGCAGACAAAGTGTTGGGGGACCTGGTAAGATTCATTAGCTCGTGTGGCTTATATCAGCGAAACTTTTAAATCTAAGGTAGCTTTCGAGGCAGGGTCTCAATAAGGTGGCATCACAATGGATCATATATGGCCTAAGTGTGGCTTGTCGTATTTGCTTTTAAAACGGCCGCCAACCTTACCTAACCTAACTGATACTGAATTCCTACAGGTGACGAGAAATGAATTTTTAATCATAATGGAAAAACGTCCATCAACCCCAAAAGGTAATGCTCTTTGTTAACTCAAATTGACTTATCTACAATTTGGACCGTTTTTCATCTAATTACTTACCTAATGTTTAAAGGGAAATGCAAATTCAATAATTTACTTTGAACTAATACGGCAGTATAGTGATCGTTATAGAACCAAAATAATATGTTAAAAAAATTGCCAAAACTGAGAGAGTTGACGTGACAAAGTAATCTTACCATATGGCAAATGTAAGACCACAAGTTTTGTGATCTGCGTAAAATTACTTCATCAGACGGGGAAACTCTACCTCCCCTGCCATATTTGTTCAATATTTCTCCAACAGATTTTCACTTATTCTCGACAATGCAGTCAGCACTTTCTGGAGTTTTTATGGAGTATTCAAAAATTAGCTGGACAACTGAATCGGTTTTTTATAGGTACCAGACTTCTTTCATCAGGGAATATTTATAATCAGATAGATGGTGGAAGGCTGCATGTAGATTCAGATGGAGCATAATTCGAATATTTTTTATATTCGCGGAATTTTTTCAAACAAAAATTCCTCACAATTTATTTAGATACCCAAATATATTTTCAGAAAACAAAAAAAAAATTAATATTAATCACACGACCTTGACAATATGTTCGCTCGGAGCAAACAAAATGGCGTCGAATTCAAAGCTGTCTTATCTTTTTAAAACAAGATCATCACTTAACCAATCTCCTTTTTTTTTTATGGAGTATAAATTTCTGATTCACTATCACTAAGCATTCTTGGACAGACCACAGCTTCTCTATTACCAAAGAAACATCGAAATGTCTCGGATTTCTGAAAAGGTGTATGAAATATTTAAGCTCGTCCTAACAATTCCCATATCAGGGCCGGAGCTAGTTGTACAACCTTAATTTCATTGAATATTGTCCAAAAGATAGCGTTCAAGTTCATTGGCGATGTGGCAATAACTTGTCATATCGACTCATTCAAGCACAGTCGCAATGTTGGTTACCTTTTGATCCACTATCGCTACATGGATGACCAATATTTTGATGAAATATCAAATCTGATCTCATACAGATTAATTCCTGCATGCCATAGTCGCGCTCAAATCGCGCATATCCTTTTAGCCTTAAAAATTCACAATAAAATTCCGCGATGTTTTTTTTAACCCGAACTGTGCGAATGTAGAATGGAGTGCCATTATTGTCGTTGCTCTGGCATACAATCTGCAAAGGTTTACATCAGCACCTACTCCTCTTCTTATGTCCCTCAATATATTCCTCATCTCATTTCAGCCATGCTGTACTCTGCATCGTAGGGTATCCACTGAATTTGCCTTACATACAAAAAAAAAAAAAAAAAAACAGTTTTGATCAAAGTTTCAGGATAGAGCATCTAAAAATATACCACCACAATTCTCATATTTTCACACTTTCATATTTTCTAAAATTTTTGAATTTTGGGAAAAAGCATATTTTCAAAAAAAATGCTATCTTAGAAACGATTACACCAATTTGAATGTTTAGGATGTCATTGCTAACTAGCAGGTAAAAAAAAATGTTGCACTGACGACATAGGCACAAAACACTGATTTTGTTTTTAATAATATATTTTTGGAAAATATCTTTTTTTTTTTTTGCCAGACCGACATCTAGCGGTTATTTCTATTTAATTATTGTTAAAGCCTTTCACAAGTATTAATGATGTGAAAAAAAAAAAAACTTCTCAGGTACTACGTAAAGTCATAAACCTTTATACTAAAATTGCGACAGTTTTGCCCATACATTTACCCAAAATAGTTATATCACGAACCTTCGGTGAATCTCTCTTCAAAAAGAGTAGTAAAACAAATCTATAGTCAAATTGTGCAGAGATACAAATGTTATTTGTTGGTTGCTTTGATAAATTGTTGGGAAAGTTTTGTTTTGGAAATATCCCCCAACATAAGACGTGATATTGAAAGGGACAATTTTACTGCTCTTGTGTTTGTATAACTTTCGAAAGTTTACGACAGTATTACTTACCGCATTCTTCTACAGAAACACTTTATCTCCTTTAATTTCTGTAATTCAACAAGCATTTCTTAAGGACTCGCATTGTCATCAGTGTACCAAGATTATAAAATGTATTCTCTGCTTGTCAAGCTTCTACTACATGGAGTGTCAGAAGGATCAGTTTTGAGTCCAGTGCTTTTTAGCTTATTAATCAATAACTTGCCAGCCATTCATACTTGATGTAAATTTTTATGAAAGTCAGACACTTTAGTCTCATCGAAGATTGGCATCGGACGCTTAAACGATGTTTTTATCTGCACTCAGTAATTTTCTAAATTTAATCAGATGGTTTTAGACGCCGCTAAGTAGTAGTGTATGGCCAGATATGTACCATTTCTAAGTATAGTCAAGAATATTGATATTGTTTTAAATTGAACTATGAAGTTTTGTAAACATGTCAATATGTCGATATGCATGGTTTTTGTTAGACTGCGAAGACTATTTGTTGCAGTCAATATCTCAAATTTTAATTTTACCGTATTTCACTTCCAGAAGCATGCTGTTTCCTAAGTTGGATAACACATATGCGTCCGTAATATAGAAGTCACTTTAAATAGGTTTAATTTTTTGAACTACTAAACTTTGATATCATTCTAATTTACTTTGTAACGAAGTTACATATGTCTAGCTATAAACCAGCGAAAACGAGTGTCTAGCAGCAATTAGGCAACAAAGTAAGCCAGCCGCCGAGAGAAGAGCACACTACTGATCAGTAGCTCAGTAGTGTCCCGTGCTGGTGGCGTGATAGTAGAAGGGAACATTCTACACCCGACGCCATCAGCCAGCCTGTCTATAAATAGCCGGCAGCCAGTAGTAAAATCACTCAGTCGATCACCGAGCATCGAAGCAGACTCAAGTCGAAATTACAGGCACCGATCAGGAAAATATCCGACCGTGAGAAGACAACTCCAAAGTGAACAGAGTTGACCCCCACCAGTGGATTACCAGAAGACTGGCTATAAAAGTCAGTCAGCACCGAAAGATTGGTCAGTTGCCTCCCAGCAGCTCGACTAGATACATCTCCCATCCAAATCCTATCCGCAAGTCGTGTTGATTAATTCAACGGCAAACGCACGTTAATCGTGTTGGCCCGAGAATTAGTAAAAGCACGCACACCGTCCCGTACCCCCGTGTAGGCTACTCTGCCGATAAACGCACGTTAAGCGTGTCGATCAGAAGAGTAGCGAGCGCACGAATATAAATTCCGTCCCCGTACCGTGTTGGCTACTCTTACGACGAAACGCACGTTCACCGTGTTGGTCAGAAAAGTAGTTAGTGCACACATACATTCCCGCCCCCCCCCCCCCGTGTTGGCTATTCTGAAGTCAAGCGCACGTCATCGTGTTGGTCACTTCTGTTTAACATCTTTCCCTCTGAAGATATACTATGCCGATACTATGCCGATATACTATGCCTCCCTCCTCCGACTATCTTGAAAAAAATTCTAGAGCCTCTACTGAAATCAACTCAGTGCAGTAAAGTGGTGGATATATAAATGTGATTAAATTTCCTCACCATATCATTTACAAATAAAAAAACAATTTATTTTTGCAAATTACACATACATTCATACATCAATAACAGATTAAAATTTTCTAGAACAGTGTCATTCATCAATACTTAATTACTGATGAATACGATACCAGAAACGAGCAAAATCTAACCACCTCCTCACCCCGCACCCAGAAATTGACTTAACATTCACTCAAATCCCCACAGATTAGATTCTAGGCTAATTCCCTTTAAATCGTGCACTTCGTTTACTGCGAGTAAACCATGAAGCCATTAGCAAACTATTCATCGGTAATCAGTCATTCAATCCATTTTATACCAGTTTACCAACAACTGAGAAAGGATGAAATCAAATTTGTCTAAATTGAAGTAGTCTGCACAGTAGGTACTTGTATGTTGTGAGTTGAATTTTGAACATATCGTATTGTATCCAAAACGTTCCAAATGCTTGCTTATAAAATTTAGACGTGTATCCTTTGAGAAGAAGCGTTACGAAATGGCACGAGTCCTTCGAACACTGAATAGATTGCTGTCAAATTTAATCCATTACCTACAATTGGCAAAGAAATACCATGGCCCAGTTAAATCCAAAAATAAATATTAGGAACCAACACGAAATTGTGAGCTTTGAAAATCTTCTAATAGATCGATTCACTGGATGGATACGAACAACAATTGAATTTGACTATTACATGAGGAAACATCTTCCTTACGAGTGGGGTGGATATATGCAGAGATGTTAATGGTGGTAGTGGCGGTCTGTGTTCCAGATGAGAAACGAATGTTTGTAAGAAGCTGTACACTTTCACAGTAGAAGAAGCTTTTCGGGGACATGTAATAGAATAGATCTGATGGTGTTATATGAAAAGAAAAATAAAAAAGAGTCCTTCATGTATTTCATACTTGAGTGGATGTCAAGTTGCATATGCCCTCAGTGTTAATTCAATTATCGATCGTAACATGTAAGGTTTCATTTATAGAATTTTTCACGGAGAGTGGGATAGGGGGTAAGGGTGGAGTTTCAATAAAATTTTTAAGGGTGATATTAATTTATGCATTTCATAAACTAAATACTCAATTTTAGTTTAAGGCTGGGATTATGTTAAAATTTAATATTTTGGATTATAGAATTTAATGAGTTGTATCTTGCAGCTACTAGATTGCGCTGCTTATAATTAGATTCCATAACAAAAAGATTTGTTTCAAAGAAATGTATTTGTGGCTAACGGATTTTATAAATTATAAATAAGAAGACTACTCTTTTTGGACTTTTTACCGGGTTAAACTTAGTTTTGTTCAAGAAAGAATTTTTTGGGATATCTCCGGTATATAGCAAAAGCTAAAAAATGTTCTAATTTGTTATTTCATCACACAACCCATTAATTTTTGGTGACAAGTTTCAAGTCTTGGTTTGACTCATCAACAGATCCCAAATAGCGAAATTGGGTAATTTGAAAAACAAATGAAAAATGAAAAAAGAAGAAAGAAATGAAAAGTTTGAGAAAAATAGAGAAAAAAACAATTTTTTTTATTTATTAAAAAAAAATTAAAAAAAATTTAAAGAAGCAGATTCATTCGAAGCAAATCGAGCGTCTGCAGCAGGCAGAAAACCAAGCAGCACCGATGAGTGTAAGGTTTTCTGCTGACACGAAACGCTTCTTCTTCTTCCTTTTCTTCTTTATTTTTTAGCCCACTGCGTGGCGTATACAGGTTCGATTCGCTTCGAATGAATCTGTTTCTTTAAAAAATTGTTTAAATTTTTTTAATAAATAAAAAAATTGTTTTTTTCTATTTTTCTCAAACTTTTTATTTCTTTCTTCTTTTTTCATTTTTTCATTTGTTTTTCAAATCACACAATTTCGCTATTTGTGACCTGTTGATGAGTCAAACCAAGACTTGACACTTGTCACCAAAAATTAATGGGTTGTATGATGAAATAACAAATTAGAACATTTTTTAGATTTTGCTATATACCGGAGATATCCCAAAAAATTCTTTCTTGAACAAAATTTATAAATTATGTGCCAAATGTCTAGCGTATATATTTAGAACTCTTGCTTTTATGATTTGTAACGTCGGGTGTCTTAGTGTTCGGATAGCTAGGGAGTAGTCCAGGGTTGGGTTCCTCGACGTTTGTGTTATTAACAATACACTTGGGTGTTTTTATATATTTTCTTTATTCACCTGTTTCTTATCCCTAACAATTCTAGTTTAGCACTAAGTCTTATTTTGTTAAACTTATGTATTCTAGGTTATAGTTCATTATTATTTATTTCACGGTTCTTATTGCTACTTCTAGTTCACTGTTGTCACTGTAATCCATATAACACCTCTAACATGGTCTTTGCAGGTCATTCGTACGAAGGCGTACGCATGTCATAAGCAGAAACAGCACGGGGCGAAAATCTGGTAGTTGTGTGCGAATATTCTGTCCTAGGCCAATACGAAGATCGTACGCACGCCTTAGGCAGAAACAGAACGCAGACGGATAGACGGTAAAATAGTGTGCGAATATTCTGTCCTAGACCAATACGAAAATCGTGCGCACGCCTTAGGCAGAAACAGCACGGGGACGGATAGACGGTAAAATGGTGTGCGAATATTCTGTCCTAGACCAATACGAAAATCGTACGCACGTCTTAGGCAGAAACAGCACGGGGACGGATAACTGGTGAAATAGTGTGCGAATATTCTGTCTTAGACCAATACGAAAATCGTACGCACGTCTTAGGTAGAAACAGCACAGGGACGGCTAACTGGTGAAATAGTGTGCGAATATTCTGTAATAGACCAATACGAAAATCGTACGCACGTCTTAGGCAGAAATAGCACGGATAGTCGGCAGTTCCTGACAGTCTGATTGCTGGGAGGCAACTGACTGATTCCTGGTGACCTGGCTCTACTTGTACCTCTTCTGGTCTGGTCTGGTCTGGCCTACTCGGACGGCCTGGGCTGGTTGATTTGAAATTTTGCTGTATTGGACTGGACTGGACTTCGATTTCCACTAGTTACTGGTAGTATCGGGCACTGGAGCTCTGCTCTGGTCGAGCTCGTGATCAAGACTGATATCTGGCAGCGGCTGGCCCCTTTATATATGCGCGGTCAGCGGTAGTGCAGCGTGTGATAGACCTGGCGGCGCTAGCTTTGTCTATTCTCCCACTGCTGGTTGACTGGCTTCTTTGATCAGCATCTGTGTTGTACGCAGGCGCAGTGGCATTGGGTGTATGATACTCTGTCATGCCCTGGCCGCGTGATCGGCTCTGGTGTTGCTGACGTATTTTTGGTATGTTTTATTTCTCATGCATAGAGAAATAAATCATGTAGGTAGATGATAGGAACTTAGAGGGGGTCTTGCATTATTGCACATATATAGGGAAAATGGGATGGTAGTGTAGGTGATAGGCATCTGACTTCGTTACAGATTGCAGAACAAAAAAAAAAAAACAGTGGTCCGAAGGATGAGCTTTGCGGAACACCTTTATAAAAAAAAACCACAAATGGGATGTATAGAACGTGGTGGACGTGGAGATCTGATCACGAATTTTAAGCTTTCTAATGTTTCCTTTTTCGTGGAAATTCCCACAAAGTGTATAGGGACAAGAATAGATTATCGTCCGTCATTCAATAAAATATGTGTGACGAGTTGCACATGTCCGAACTCTCAAACAACTACGACATAAAGTTAGTAAATTTAAATCCGAAATTCTAGTCTAGGAATACTTGCAGAAAAAATTTGAAACTTAATTCAGTTAGAATAATATTTTTCATTGTTATATCACTGTCCAATCGAAAAATAACCCAGATAATAAAACTTTGGTCAAATATACTTTTCCTTTTACCGCAAAACCTTCACAGAAGGAATCCCTCAGATGTGCCCCCAGATAACTTTTCCTTTCAGATTCATACTTCTTGAATTCTTCATAGTCTCAGCTAACTAGACACACAGGCTCATTTGGCTACCTAGGCGCCCGCATTTGTTGCACTAACAGAGGCATACCATTCTCTATCAGGTGAAGCTCCAGGCCTTCAGGGTGGTTGCATCAACTTCAAATATTAGATCGGTTGTCATTAGGATATCATGATCACATCACTGCGACATCTTGATTCAGTACTGTTGCTGATTCCTGACCTATGTCAACGAGACATTACGACCGCAGTTAGTGCAACGACTTGATGCAAGCGCACCCGGAATACAGTGCTTCCCTTGAATAGTCTTACCGTGAAGGACAAGCCATATAGTCAGGTTGTCATTGGAACAATCTGAGCTGTATATAACTTGAATCTTTTCCCCTGAGAGTACTCGTTCTTTACCACAGTTCTATACTTATAGATTATTTCCAACGCCTGAGACTAGTCACAGTTAGCCAAACGCACTTGAATTCACAGCACATGTTCTAATAAGACAGTACCGCTACAGACACAAAGCCATCGGTGAGGTAGTGTTGCTGAAGAAATGCGGGCAGCGCTGTAACTGAGAAAGACAATCACAGCTGACCCATCTGATATCATCAGTGAAACGGATTCACGAAAACTCTATGGAACTACAACTGATAATCCCGAAGACCAGCTCATACAGCGCTGCGTCACTATGATTGAGTCGTCGAAGACACAAACAACTGGAAAAAAATTAATGAGGTTGTATTGCAGAATAGATCCTGAAGCCCGGTGACTGCGGAAGACCATTATCGTTGACACATATGACATTCAAAGCAAACACTATATCGCTAAATATCCAATTTTGTATGCCCAATGATTCAAATATTCCAAATTTCTCTGAATTTTATCATTTGACAATTTTGGATCCAATCACATATGTAGAAAATGCCTTAAAATATTGGCTAAGACAGATATATTGTCTTGACTTATACTTTGTATTTATCCCTAAATATTATGGCGATTTGAGCGCCATCTCTACTATTAACATCACTAACTTATCAAACAGTCTCCATATGCATCTTCACATATTTGATGAAAACATTTCAGCTATTGACCTAAAAATATATTATGAGAGACTTTTGGTTTAAAAAAACAAAAAGAGTTTAGATCTATTGCGAATCTCAGATGGATGGAGCTATCAATTTGCACGTACAATATTGACATGCATCCCTTGACAATGCTTTTGTAACTTTCAGAGTTCATCTGGTAGTCTTCATTGAGGACTACATACATTGAGCACAGGTTAATTGACCCCTTTACGTCTTTCCTGATCCATATTAATACATATATATGGCCACCACCTACAAAAACTTACCCTTATTATATGATTGCAAAGATCGTTGACAAATTTGCAAAATATCTTTTCACCATTATCAAAATTCACTGATCCACCCAAATTCGAGTGATATAATAAAGTGTAAAAGGATGTCCAATTTTTTTAATTTTCGTTAGCATATAAATTTTAACTTTCTTGAATAAATTGTCATCAGAGCCTTTTATCATTTTTACCTACTACTCTTAGCCTGGGGAGAAAGATCTCAACATACCCAACCAAGCTTGTATCCTATCCATTAATTCTCTGAATTTAGGCAACAAAATGTGCCAAGATAAAAAAAAATCGTTGTAACCTAGTGCATCCTGCACTTTCTAACTTACCCGGTTAATAATTCACTTCGGAAACCATAAAAATTTGTCTCTGAGGCTCATTCCTTTAATCCTTTTTACGATTCCATTTCAAGGCAGAGCTTTTCAAAGCCACTTTTAAGTCCTGGTACGCCGAGCTCGCAAAAAAAAAACAATCCCGAAAACCTCCCAAAACACACCATTGAAAAATTGGAAACATTTCGTAATTTTCAAGTTTCTTTACCCGCCGCTGCGAGACGCGGGTGAACATACATACATTCGTCCTTTAAAATATCATGGGCTTTATTACCATGCCATAGGAAACTAGAAGCCAGAAACCAAGAGCCAAAAATCCTGCTGAAATGTTTCATTACAATGCAAATGGACCGGTAGTCGGGAACACATTCGCTTAGAGAAAATTGTCTACACTCTCTTTATATATGTGTATATACACACACACATTGAAAGATATCCTTAAGGCACAAACTTTTTGGTGATGAAAAATTAAAAAAAAAAACAGTCGAAAAAAATTAAATTCTGGAACATAACTTTCGCCTCGGAAGAGGGAACCGGGCAACTATTTTCTATTTTTGGCAAAGCAAACGAAAAATTCACTTTGATAACAAAACTTGGCTATGGACTGAGTGCAAATTTATCCTTATATCTTCTTCCTTGTATAAGTAGGATATCCTAGTCTCACATACATACATACATACATAGTTTTACGTGGATTTTGAAAATAGTTTTCAATCCCTTCGATAAGTTTTATTTGGTTAGAGCAAGTTTTTGTTACAACTATTTGCCGACTTTATGTTATCTTGCATTGCAGCCAGCAGTTTGCAGGTGGTTCGATTACGATTTGTTTGTGCATTGTGTGTGTTTGTTAGTTTTCACAGGGTGCTTATAGTGAAACTTTTCATCCCCTTTTAGAAGTCAAGGACGGGAGATTTTGTTAACAACAGATAAAACTTCAACACGGATGTCTGGTTTTGTTTTGGACGCCTACATATGTTGTTTAAGTCAAAATATTACAAATTTCAAAATCTTTTATAAGATCAAAAGTTCTTAGCTATGATATTCATGGAATTTCTCGGAGTACATAGTACACACATATACACACAAACTTACAAGTTGATGGAGTTTTGGTAAGCTTACTTAAGCTTACTTTAATATTCTGTTCTATGAGGTTTGAACTGAAATGATCTTGAAACATTTTTAAACACTTTTCGGCAGGGTCGGAATGGATCTTTAAACCAGCCTAGGCAAATAACGATAAACAACCCCTAAGAGTGTTCAAGAATGACTTTTTTGTAAGAGGCAAATAACCCAAAATGCCTAATTTCTTACTGAAATGAGCACAAGGAGAGCAAGACAACGTTTTCTATGAATGTTAGATTCCAAATACCGAACCAAAAATGATAGAAAAATTTGGCTTTTTTCTAGAATTTCAAAGATTTAATAAAGAAGAGGAAGCAAGAAATTTATACAGAAAATACATGGTGTTTCCGCCTAGGACGTCAATAGAGCAGGAGGTCATAGAATGCACCTAGTCAATCTAAAAATTGTAGGGG
Organism: Dioctria rufipes; assembly: GCA_963924295.1. Taxonomy (NCBI): domain Eukaryota; kingdom Metazoa; phylum Arthropoda; class Insecta; order Diptera; family Asilidae; genus Dioctria; species Dioctria rufipes. The sequence continues at coordinate 46,156,039 of OZ002741.1, read as the reverse complement.
GGGGGGGTCATATCAACCATTTGGAGTTATAGGGTGATTAAGAAAAAAGCTAGGTTTTCATAAAACACTCTGTATCTTTAAAAGTACAGGGCGTATGGTCACAGAACTTCCTGGTCTTTCCAACGACTGCTCAACCAGCCCGCTGGGGGTCTAAAAAATTATTTTTTTTCAACTTTGGCACCTATTTTTTCTTTTACAAAAAGGACTCTCCTCTTTAATTTGACCCATTATACTCTATATCCTAACTGTAACCGTTAAACAGTTATTTGCTCATATTCTGGTCATAGTGATATTAGACGAATTTTTTTTTTTTTTAAATTACCATTTTCAGTCACTAAAGGAACAAATTATATTTAAAAATTGATTTTAGAATAAGTTAAGAGCTCCTGACTGGAGCGAGATACGTGGCTAGTTGAGCAGTTGTTGGAAAGGCCATTAAGTTTTGCATACAATGAGTTTTTAACTGTAAACCCGTACGCTCTGTACTTTTTAAGATAGAAAAAACTAGCTTTTTTTCTTAATCACACTGTAGCTCCGAAACGGTTGATATGGCACCCCCTGCCATTCAATGTTTTGTTTGTCTAGGTGAGTACTATCACCTTCTGCTCTATTGACCGCCTAGGTGGGAGACACCTTGTATGTATCCACAAAATATGTGTAATTTGGGTATTTCACTCTTAAAATTACAACTAAAACAGGGTATCCGAGAAACGAACAATTTTTACTCGTGAGCAGAACTGTAATAAGACTGAAGCAAGCAAGGCGGATGTTGAAGTGGATGGGCGCCACCCGTTGCGGGCGAAAAAAATAATAATATCAACAACATTTTCCTTTGACAAATATAAATTCTTTTGAATTATAACTGTTTAATTTAAATATATTTTTTTGAATTGAATTTACCCATACTTCACAAGTCTAAGTTTGGCTCCTGATCCTGACATGGGAGAAATTTTTTCCAGTTCTAAAAAATTTGCTGAAGATATGGATGCACATGTATGTATCAGCAAACGTTTAAGAAACAAGAAACAGAAGCGATTCCAACGTTTTGAATCATTATAAGATGATGACTCCAGTATGTCAATAAAACAAAAGCTTCGTACACCAATTTTTAAATCGATTGATCTTTTTTTTATTCTAACTGACGTGCAGTCAGGCCAGTAGCTAAATGTATTAGCTTGGGGCATTTGGGATACATCGGTTCAGGTGAAGAGAAATTTTTTTGAAAAAAAAAAAACTTCTAGAACCTTTATTTTATCATATTTTATTATAGGTGAACTAAAACAGGTACCTTAAATAAAAAGATCTAAATGAATCAAACAAGATACAAGACATGGTAAAAATATTCAATATAATTCCAGTCTATGGCCCCAGTACTAAGGTCGGCGCTAAGCTAAATTTTGTATGAAAATTTAGCAAGCTAAAAGATATTGGCGAAAATTTATCCTGAATTTTAGCGAGAGCGGTACTAAGGCCAATGCGCTAAATTTGTCTTTGCGTTTTGATTTGCGATGACACCATCAGTAAATCTCCAAAAAAATTAGCTTGAATTTATCCGCCCGGGCCGTTATTTAGCGCGCTAAAAATATTTATTGTCAGAGTTCTGAGATTTGATAAATTTATTGAGCGGATTTTTGTAGTTAATGCAGTTTTGTACGTATTTGCTGAAGTATACGGATGAATTGGATTTCTTCTTGTGACCGTATTTTCAATATCATTGTTAATTATTATTTTTTTATTGTATACATTCTGCATACTATTTCAATATTTTTAATATAATTTTAATTACCTGTTTTTAGAAATATCATGACCACGCGTTGTATTTCCGTAAAAAAATTGCAAAATTCTTCTTCTTCTTGTTTTTAGTATATCTTTTCTGTGAGTCTCCGCTGGCTTATTTTAGCTGCTAAAGTACGGCCCGATTTTTAAATCCGCTAATAAAAAACATTTGACAGACATTTGACAAACATTTGACAAACGTTTGTCGTATGTTTGTCAAATGTTTGTCAAACATTGGTAGAATGTTTGTTATGTGTGGACGCAAATTGTATAGTTTTGGATTCTTGAAAATGTTTCAGTTTAATCCAAATGAAATGGAAAACATTAGATGTTTGTTAAAATTTGTACAGCATTTTCAGTCAGGTTGCAACAGCTGTGACAATTTTTTTAATAATAAAGTAATTATGAGTGACAAAACCCAAGTAACACTTTCCCTCTTTTTCTGGTCGAATTTTCGTCTATTCGACGTAATTGTGGTTAAGTTAAGATTACCTAATATTTACGTCCAATTTACGTAAGTGGAGAATGAGACGTCGTATCAACGTAAATATTAGGGAAATTAGGGAATATTTCCTTATAGGGCACAGTACTCATTTCCTTGATTGGTAAATTTAAGGTAAATTTCACGTCGAATTTACGTAAATTTTCCTTAATCTCGACCTATTTTCTACCTAGTTTAACTCGTGTTAAAGTGTATGTTAATATAGAAGGAATTACATTTTATAAGAATTGAATGTGTATATTTTCCCTAGTAGGTAATATAAATATTATGAACAAGGCACATAACTTATGAGAAGTATTGCTTTAACATAGTATATGGAAATTATGGCCTCATTCAAAATTAATTCTCGCAGCTTCTAAGCGTTCAATTTTTAAAACGAGAAAAATTTTATTGATAAATATGGATATAATTTATCGAAAAACAACAATGCGCTTTCAAAATATTTTATATTTAAAAAATAATAATTTAAAATTTTTTTAAATTATTCTTTGGTTTCCGATTTAGAGCAATGAATTAATTTATATATGCCTTAATCGTTCTGAAATTAAAAAAAAAATCATTTATTTGGGTTTTCTTTGTGGTAACTATGGAAAAAATTAAATTAAGGTATTATGCAATTTTTCTATACATTTCTTTAATATATGGCAACCATGTTTTGTTAAATAAATATGGCGCATATTACATTTCTCGACCTAGAAGTTAGTTTGACTTACAATTTTTCCTTATACGACGAATTTCCTGGATGGCAAGACGAAATAACCAAATTTTTAGACTTTGAGGGCAAAAATCCTTATTTAGGTAATTTTGTGTTCAAAGGTTATGAAAACTTTTTTTCTATAAATAAATTTCAACTTAAAATAAGTCATTTCGCCCTAAATTATGGAATTTCGCCTTAAATAGGTAAAAGATATTTGACAATTGAAGGAATTGAATTGATTTATTTACATCTTAAAAATTAGCATTATCATTTGGATACAAGTTTTGTTAAAAAGCGGGTGAATGCAAACGCAGTTGAATATGCGTATATTCCGCATGGTTGGGAAGCAAATAATTAAGTATACCTATTGCCCAAATCAAGCGTAGCATCTTTAAAAAAGATGGAAATGGTATTCCAGAGCCTGACTGATTCCGACATAAATGTGTCGTACATAGGAGCAACATTTTTAATCTTGATGAAATGATTCAATGGGAGAAGCAGTTCAATAATTCCAGTGATAACGAAGTCAAACAAAAGTAAATGACCTTTATTTTTTGGTTGTATTATTACGTAATTTCAACTATTTAGGGATTTAACCAAACGTGGCCTATTAGTCCAATTTACCTTTAGGTTAATTTTTTTTTGGAATTCGGACTTTGAGGGCGAACACAATCGAATAGGGAATTATTTAGGGAATATTTACGTTATCTTGCCTTGAACTTGGGAATAGATCTAACTACAAAGTCCATACATTTCCTTAAAGTTGACCTCAAAGTTAAGTAAAATTTAGGTTAAAAGTAAGGAAATTTGCCTTAGATTTAGGAAATTTTCCTTATTTATTTCCTTATTTCTCCTAATTCCTACGAGGTAAATTAAAAAGAAATTATTACGTAATTTTTCCCTAATAATTAACTACAAAGTCAAGATTACTTTGAGGACCTAATTTAAGGAATTATTAAGTAAAATTTCCTTCCTAATTAACCTTAAAGGAGAGTGGCCTTTGAGGTTAAATTCTTAAGTCTGATTTACGTAGTTTTAACCAAAATAGGTCGATCGGCCCTCAAAGATAGGAAATTCAATCTTCAATACTACTTGGGATGGGAGAAGACAGATTTTATAAAATTAATAGAAATATATTCTACACACAGAAATTTGTGGGAAATAAAAATCCATAGAAAGGAAATTTTGAATTCGTTTATAATTTTAAATGCTTTTTTTTTTTTTTTTATTGATATCTATCTTGCCATGTACCGGGAAAACAAAAGAAATGTTGGTAAATCGGGAGGAGGAGCTCAGACTGAGTATGTGTATGATGATAGAAGTGTTAAAGGAATTCAAGTACCTGGGGATTGTGATTGACTATAGGCTAAAGTTCACTGCACATGGCAATACGACCCCGAGTGCAAAAATTTCGTAGTCTACCCAGTACGCTTACGAAAAATTTAGCAAATTCATCTCGTATTGCATTTGATCTTAATTTGGCTCTCCGAGGTATTTGGTGTAAGTTTATAAATGATGAATGTGGAGAATTTTCTTTTCTCCAACTTCCAGGCATAGCCTCACCTGTTGTTAAGTCGTCCTTATCAAAGCTACCTGCAGGTGTATACTTGATCCAAGAGAATTGTGCAAGTAATTACATGCTAAAGTGACAGATGTAGCTGTATTCGGTTGAACTAAAATTGGTTTTCGGAGTACTCTAAATACTACACTAACGATGCCAAACATATTTTTTGAGATCTTTCGTACTCGGCTTAATCGGTAGTTAAATACTCGCTTCAGTGAGCCCTTTTCACTTAACCCAGGATATGGTTTCAATAAGTTATCTTGAAGAAGGGAACGCTGCATCAGCCACAATAACGTAGGGTAATTTTATAGTTCTTCCTTCTCTTGTGGTAAATTTAGCGTATTTGTTTCCAGAACTTGCCATATATCAGTTGTTTTACCTACACTTCCATCAGAATGTCCTCCTTTGCATGCAACATTAACGTAAATAAATGAATATGATGCATCAACAAACGCCATAAGTACAATACTGAATCCACTTTTATAATTGAAGTATTCACTTCCGGATTTTATCGGAGCTTAGATAAGTAAATGCTTTCCATCTGACACTCCAATATAGTGCGGGAAGTTCCAGCGATAGTTGCAATCATCTGATATTTTCTCCCAAGCTTCTGACGTGCCAGGAATTTGAAATAATAATGTAATGTAATGAATAGTTCGTCTAATATCGTAGAAGGCCTGAAGAGCAAATTGTTTGAATATCCAAGGAACTGCCTAGTACTGCAGCATGAATTGACCGCACTTTTCTACCTTCTCGATTCTTCCAGAGGCCAATTGGTTTCCATATATTATTCGCAGTGGTCCCATGCGCTAAGTATGTCGGGCTTCACGTCAGCTGGTGGAGGGTTAGTGGGTGCCCCTTTTACGGGATTGAGGACCCCACACCTGATACCAATTGGTACCAAAATTATGACCTGGCCGAGTGGTCACCACGGTGATGATATTCTTCTGCCTACCAAATTGACGCGCCAGCGTAATTCGACTACTTTTTCTTTACGTATTTATGACTTCTGGGTGAGGCAAAGAAAATACACGCTGTCTGACTTTGACCCGATGGTCAATAATTTTTATTTTTATTGATTTTTTCTCTTTGTACAACTTGACGTCTGTTACAAGTCACAGATTAAAAATGCGACGCAACACCCTACTTACAATATGGCCGCTAACTTCTATTAATTTTTAGTTTCGTTACTTACTTCACTCTTGAATTAGGTGCCCAAGTTCAAAGGACTGCATTCGTTTCCAAATTCTTCCAAGTTTATGCTATCATAGTTTCGAAATGATACCACTTGAGGTTGTAATGGGTACAGAGGTAGATCACAGCACATGAATAGGATGTTGTGATCAAGAAAGCAGCTTGGTAGACTGAGCTGATTATGAAAAGTGGCACGTTCCGCATCAGAAGTGATAAACAAATCAAGCAACGAAGGGTTGCCCGAGTTCATAAAAGTCGGGATTGTGTTAATGACTTCTAGTTGTGATGACTGGATCACGGGTAGAAAATTTCTAGTACGCAAATCTCTTCGAAGAATATCAACATTGAAATCGCCTCCTACAATCACATGGCTGTAAATCTGAATAGCCCGAGAAATTTCTTCCTCGAACTCCTTGATGGTTTTGGCATTGTAAATATCAGGAGAACAATACACCGCAGCCAAAACATATTTCGCCATACCCGAACAGACTTCTACTAGCATGAGTTCACACCATTTGTCTAGCGTCGGCCACAGCAGATGATGAATCCGTTTTACACATGACTCTTTGTGGTTTATCATTGCCTTTAATTTTAATAAAAACGATTCCAGATTTGAGTGAACACAGAATGTATTGAGCCGATTCTGGGCAACAGAAGTGCTTTCCACAATAGAGCCTGGTTTTTAGGCGTTAAACTCTTAATAAAAAAAAAAGAACCGAGCAGTCCAACGAAAAGCCCTCAAATTGATTGAGCTTCACACACGCTGATCATCAATACACGAGAACTTCACCAGAATTTTAGATTTTGGTATACGACTCAACTTAAGATTTGCATGTTTCGAGACCGGACGAAAAGCTTGAACGTATTGCGAGAGATTACGACCAATTTCGGCTGAGATGCATTGCACTACTTTTATGGGATCTTCACTGGCTTTAGTAGGAATTCCATTTAAAGTTCCAGGTAAAAGAAAAAATTTATGATTTTTCATAAAATATAAGGTGCGAGGGATGTTTTTTTGTCGCTGAGTATTTATACATTAATTAGTTTGCTTTGATCCATTCATATCCATAATATTATTGAGGTAGAAGAGGGGCATTAAAAAATAAAACAGGAAATGAATTGTTATTTCTCTTGTTTATCCCGAACTAAAGTTATGCAACTTCTCGTGGAAGAATTTCATCATCACTATAGGGAGCCTAGTAAGGGTAATCATCCCTGGATTTTGTCATTCAGGCAAATGCCAAAAGGGCTGTGTGCAGATTGCGTTCATGGGGATGTTGGGAGGACTGCTGGACTGGTTCTTCCCATTGCTCATTGGCATATGGGCTGGAACGGGAGAACCCTCTAGCCCGCATGCCACTTGATGTGATGGTACCAAAGCTTCGTTTTTGGCGTCGCTTCTCCGTGAGTTTGTTTTCCTGAAAGAGAATCGTGAACTGAGGGAAGTGCCTTATCGGGTCCTCACCGGTCCGCTCTAAAAATTTTTACCGACGGCTCTCTCACTGATGAGGGATCCGGTGGGGGTATTTACTCTTGAGCCTGATATTGGATTGGGTTACTCACAAGTTTTTACCATTGCAGTATCAGCGAAGATGGCCCTTGATATGAAAATCCAGGGGAAAGGACATTGCTATCCTTTCGGATAGTCAAGCAGCCTTTACGTGCTCTGAGTGTCCCTCGGATAACATTTATCTATGGGTAACCTGAAAAACTAAATTCCTAGGAAGCATCAGTAGAGATGGACGAATCTGCTGAGTACTTGTAGGTGCACAAAACTGTTTCCTGATGGACCTAATAGGAATATCTCAGATTGTCTCATGGGGTTCGGAAGGAAACAATGTAGAACTGTGTTTGACATTATTACCGGCCACAGCTCACTTCATTCTCATACAATAAAGATGGGAGTTGTTAACAGCCCTGACTGTCTGTCCTGTCTGGAAGGAGAGCTTGAGACAGTCGAACACTTCATGTGCGTGTCCGGCCTTCTATTTGTAGATAAGCTGAAAACCCTTCCTCACCAAGACCTGATGCGTTTCATTAAGAAGATAGTAAGAGGACAGGAAGGTTCTGGTGAAAGAGATTCTAGCACTACAACACAATGGGCCCCTTTGGCCTCTGTATTTGGAATGGAATCTCCTGTCCCACTGCCTTAAAAAAGAAAAAGGGTAATCAGCTATTTATTTATCGGAATGAATTATCAGAAATTTTTACATGGAAAATGTGGAAACGTCTGAACATGTATTCGAACATCCATTAACTGTAATTTATTTTTTATTCTTGTAATGCTATACTATACAATAATCAAGCAAAAAAACTCTAAGTGAACATGATCATTGGTCTTTCTATTATTCGTAATGGTTGATTGTGGAAATTTTTCCAATTTTTCACAATTTCTCCATGAATCATCACACAAAATTTAGTCCTCTTCCGCAGAATTGCAACTCTTTAACGAAAACTGGACTGCGCTTTCGGAATATCTTAATTTCCTTCAGAAGTCAAACAAAGTCGAGGTTGCTTTAGACAATGTGCAGTGCTTTACTATGTCCATTAATTCCTCGATGTGTAAGGAGTGATGTGCTAGGATGTGATTGGTCTTATGCTGTCCTATGGGCCTGTCCGAATTAAAGTCTTCGTCTTGGTCTTGTTATTACAGCTAGTGACGTAAAATCGTGACAAGCTCTATCCGAAACCATGTCTATGCCACCGAGCTTTGCTAGTTTGTATAACAGTTTTGACATTTGGTTAGCTTGATCACCGAGTCAAGGTTCAAGTAGACTAATTTAAATAGACAACGTATTGTGAGGTTATGTTTGTTTGCTGACTGTGAGTAAACGCATGAATTCGGACAGGTTAGCTTCGTCTTCGTCTAACTATTATAATAGCTGTGTGTGTTGTGTTACGTCACTATCTGTAATAACAAGACGAAGACTTGGATCCGGGCAGGCCCTGTGTGCGGTACTAGGTGCGGTGCGGCGTTATGGCCATGCCCTTATATTTTTCTCTTCATATCATCGCTAATTTTTATCCATAATGTCTGTTTTTTTTGTTTTTTTTTTGTAAGTATAACAACGTGCATTTGACAAGATATTTACTGAAAATATTTACGGAATTTATTTTCTGCAAATTATGAAGAAAAAAAGAATAAAGAATTTTATTATATTATAATAATATATTATATATAATATATTATAATATTAGGTATAAAAAAAAATATTTTTTTTTTCAAGAAAACTCTCTCAAAACAGCCAATTCTCTTTAAATATTATAATTTTCTAGTAAATGTTTGATTAATTGAAAACTACTACCCTGACTACCCTATTATATAAGAATACTTTTAACTAATATTTAAAATCAATACTAATCAAAAATTAATACAAATCGAAATTTTTTTTCCTCATCCGCAAATCTTTATAGACAAATAGTAAATAAAAAAATAATAATTCGTTAAAATAAATCAACCGACGAAACTAATACATATATAACATGTACATACAACCCTCATCTCCCATACTTTTTTTTTTTGTGTTATTTATTTTCAGTTCCGATTTCCTAATTCCAAAACTTGTTATTTTCTCTCTGCTAATATAATAGTCCAAGTATCATTATATACAATTGATTGGATAATTATGTAATCTTCAGTCATGTTCCACTTAAATACATACTTAAAACAGAAAAACAAAAAACAAATCTCTTCAATATGCTTAAGAGATAATAGTAGATAAAAATGAACATAAATTAGAAATATGATAATAAGCCTAAGATAAAAATATAAAATCTTGAGAGAAATAAAAACACACAGAAGATTTCCCTCAATAGGAGCACACGTATAAAAGCATCAGTTGGTCGACAAATTAAAACCAATAAAGACGCGTGTCTGGCTTGCTTGAATTTCGTATCTAAAAATTCTAAAATTTCTAGCTAAAGATAAATAATTTGGGAAAACTGTATATGGAAGGGGAGTATTGTGATAATTTTAGATAAGCACAATCCTTATAATTCTTACCAAATCTTAAATACACAAGTAATTCTTTAAGTTAAGATTATTATATGTATCAAGCTAAATACTACTCCTCACATAGTGACACACTACTGAGACTTCTATAGATTATAAGAAATCTCCACACATGACAAACCAGAAAGAGATTTAATTACAATTTAGATTGCGTTGTAAACTTTAAATAGTGAAAAGTTTAAACACGAAAAATATATAATAAAAAAAAAAAAAAACAGCAGCGTCTCGACGCCTTACTCGAGGAAAGCTATATGCAAGACTGACTAAATAAAATTTACCAGCACGTGCTTTGATGTATACTCAGGAAGTTTTTTCTTCTACTAAAACACTGTTCAATGTTTGGGTTCTTTTGGAAAGCCAGAGTGAATGAAATGCCGGTGATTATGATGAAAACGATGCTAGTATCTCTTTGTACTAAAAAAAAAACAAAAAACCCCCCAAACAACAAAAACAAATCAAAGAACAGAAAATGTCTCTCGCTCTCTCCACTTTTTAGTACTTGCGCAGTGAGAAAATTACCTTCACATCTGGCAAGTTTTGTAGTAGTTGGTTTTGGTATACATTGTTGTGGAACTAATGCTACTACATTCATCTCGACGACCCATCCAACCAACATTTTTTCAGATGCATCATCATCATCATCATCATTCTCATCATTTCCTTCGTTCTTCGGGGGTTGTTATTCTGCTAGAGGATACTTTGGCTGGATGGCTGGCTGGATGCTGGCTGGATGCTGTGGCTCCATCCGTACAGTAGAATATCGGTTCGGCGCGATAACATTTTGGATGCTTTGGATTGGTTGTATATGAACATCCCCATTCGTTGTTGGTTAAATTTTCATATCATGTTTTAGTTTTAGCGCTGATTTGCTTTAAGCAACATCATCTCGCGGTGCGCGTTTTTCGGAAAAACTTCCGGTGGTTGTTTTTTTTTTTTGTTAAATTTTTGTTTGTAGGAATTTCCTATCAAACAAATTTTTACCGGCTTTACTCTAAACTATAAACATAATTATGTGTGTGTGTAAAAAGAAAACAAACAAACAAACAAAATTTTACTATTTTAAACATATTTTACATATTTTACTATTTTAATACTAATATTAAACAAAAAAAAAAAAAATCTCGAAGGATTTTTATTTACGTCTTAACATGTGTTCGCTTTTGTTTCGTTTTTTGTTACGACTTAAAGTTTATACATATATATATTAGTTAAAGTTTGGTGTTTGTCATGTTATTGGCATTTTAAAGAAGAAAAAAAAAAGAGGAAGAAGAGGAGAGGAAAAAAAAATCATATATAAATAATAATTGGCGTGTTTATTACGCATGTGTATACAATGTAGAAACTTAAGTGGGTCGTGTATAAATTTTGAATAAAAAGTGGCTAAACACTTTCCCATTGGATTGTGTTACATAGTGAATGAGTGCACCTTAAAAGGATAAAAGCGATTGAAGTTTTTTGTGGAAAATAAAAAAATCTAAGACTCTCTTAGTAGTATTAGTTATATAAGGTTTTGTTGTTGTTATTTTTTTTTCTAAACTCATCAACATAGATATTTTCTGCAACCGTTATGAAATTTTTTATGTGTACATAATATAAATAAATAAATAATAAAAATAAATAAATAAAGTAAAAATAATAATAATAATCATAACAGTCCAATATCCAGGATATAATTCAAAAATAATATTGAATTATATCCTGGATGTTGGGCTGTTATAATTATTATTATTATTTTTACTTTATTATTTTTATTATTTATTTATATTTGTTTATTTTTTGATCATATGAACTGATCTATAGAATTTCAACTCTCTTTAACCAACTATAAAAGATGAGAAAAAATAAAACAGGAAAATTGTTTTAAAATATGCTCTAAAAAATACGCATAGAATTATTGTACTATAAAAGAAGTTACGATTAATAATATATACGTTGATAGAAAATATAACATTTTGCGTAAAAACCCTCGATAATCGGAACGATTTGCATCGTAATAATTTCAAAAGTTTCTGTTTTGGATATTTCTCTTATCTTCACATCCTATAGGAAAATTTCTAACGATATCTTATCAAAGATTTCAGACAAAAAAAAATCCTTTCTCTGTCCCCAATTGTAATTTTAGGATTCCATTTCATTATACTAAATAAACAGTTAAATCTGTACTGAAACTTTTAAATATTGTTTATCTTGTTGTATATAATGTCAATCATGTTGACATTATATCTCCAATGATAACAAATTTCATATCCTTTTTGTATCTGTAACTTTGTTTGAGTGACTTATCTCTGAAACATTTGCAACTTTTTGGTTTAAATTGAATTTTTTTGTTTTTTTTTATGAATCTGAGTTGATTCTATTCCCTTTAAATATTTTTGATCAATTTATTGTATCTTTGGGTGCTATATTTTGTCTTTAAACAATTTTTTTTTTCTTCAATTTTTTGAAGTTATTGGAAAATACAACATTTTTCAACTTCTTATAAAGCGTTGATCTATTTTTGAGGCCAACCATTCCCTTTAACTCGTACACGAATTTGTCTATTTCTTTACTATTTTCGACACTCTCGTAGACCCACTTTTCGTCATCACAGCGAGCTGAAATTTGGTACACAGATTCATGTCGCGTGACAATTGAATCTATCAATCATTTGAACCGGAAATTTCCATGGAAAAATCATTTGAAAATTTGGTACAAATTTGATTAGTGATAAATCCGTTTCAGGAAAAATGCAGAGTTTTCCGATTTTTCCGAAAAATTTTTCGCGACTTTTCCAGAAAATTTTTCCGGTAAAAAAGTCTTCAAAATTATGCAGGATCAAGTTCCCTATCAACTGACATCATTACTTTCTCTCCGGCAATGGTGAAAACTTGCAGAAAAAATCGAGGAAAATTCATGTAAAACGCTTTTCTGGAGTTTTTCCGACCAAGGAAGCGTTTGAGCGTTTTGCAACCTAAGACAAAGTTGTAGAACGAAATGAGTTGCATAAAGTTGCTGTTGTGGAAAACTCCATGGAAAACCCGGAAAATCGGGAATATCATCGGAAAAATTTTCATCGATATGATTAGTGATAAATCTGTTTCAGGAAAAAAATTTTCTAATTTAGTTAACGTGAAAAAGTCAGAAAATAAAATAAGTAAAAAACGAGTTTTCAAACAAAACTGAGGCCAAGTCGCATAAAAAAGTAGAAATTAAACTTTTATTCGCACACAGAGGTGGACTCAGATTTTATTCGCTGACAATCACCGATATATTTCAGTATGATCAATCAGAGGTAATAAGTGATTTGATTCATGAAGAGAAAGAATATCCAAGAGAAATGTCCCAATCAAAAAATCTGAGTCCACCTCTGTGTGTGAATAAAAGTTTAATTTCTACTTTTTCATGCGACTTGGCCTCAGTTTTGTTTCAAAACTCGTTTTTTACTTATTTTATTAACTAAATAATCTGCTTAGAGAAGTTGTTATGAAAATTTGTCATAATAAAATTTTATATCTCGGGGCATGATTAAATTTGAAGAACGTATAATGGGTTGTTATGACCGCAATAACAACTGTCCTACAGTTTTCAATAGTGATCTCTTTGCATTGCAATATCGTTAATGGTAAAAACTTGTACTTTCTTTATGATATTTTGGAGTGTATAAAATGATACAAAAAGAAACGTATAAGATAAAATTTGGGAAATTGATTGTTGATGGAAATTGTAACAAGAATTTAACATTAAACTTACAATATTTATCAAATAACGGATAAAGAATTTATATTTCACAATTCTTTAAGATTTGCTTAACCAGTATTTTCGTATTTTAGTTATGAAATATGAATATGAATAAAAAACAATGAAAAGGCTAGTCCTGCATTTAATCTCCAACATTCCGTTCCAATTACAAGTTGGTCCAACTTGGACTGAATGATGTAAAATGCACGTACAAATTTTGTAATTGTAATCTTTTATTCGAATTTTTATTTTTACATGAAGTTTACTTTGTTCAAATTTTTATTTGATTTATGAATATTTAAAGTAGCTACCTTTTTGTTTTGTGGACAACTAATGGCGCTCTTCCTAAAACAGTTTCAGCGTTACAGTATACAATGTTTCTGGCTATAGCAAATTTGTTTTTTCTGTACGAATATTTTTGCTGAATTAGCTCCAGAATTTTTTATGGTTTAGTACATGTAAATCCGTCCATTTAATTAGCAAAATTTTATATAAATAATAGAAAAAGAAAAAAAAAGAACGGTTCCAAATCTGTGAAGCATTGAGACCAATAGAAATCTACATTTAAATAATTACTGTCATCGAAACGGTTCTCAAAGAATCTCAATTATAGTCCTCGCTGGCGAATTATTCAAAACTTTCGAACGTATACATAAATTCTCCATCATAGTCTGGTATCCTATCTTAGAAATGGTTTCTTGATGTTTATCGTAATCTTCGAAAATATATGGATCGATGAATCTATTGATCATAATTCCATAGCAAGCAGTGCATCTATGGAGGCTTAATTGATTGTAGTGAAATGCTCGCGTATTCTTCTTACCGTAAATTCGGCAGTTCTATTTATTTACAAATTCATTTAAATGGAAATCGCTCATAATTAAGTTCTTTAAAAAGTTGGCATTACCATGCTGTGGCTGTTCTTGTATTTGTATATCGTAGGCATCATTCTGGACTCAGTGCTAATAATTTTTGGACCAATTCAATCTTTTATGTAAGCATCTTCAAATCAAGTTTCAAAATCCGTTTTAGAATTGTCGAAAGTCAGTAGCATAGATTGATTATCGATGACACTACAGGAATCGTTGCACGTGCTGTGGGAAGGACAAGTACTCTGTTAGAGATGCTAAGCTGGAGGGATGATGAGGGCAGTTTGTAGAGGTCTATGATACTACAGGCTGCCCTCGCGGGACTCTATAAATTTCAAAATTTTATTTTGAAAATTCGTTCGTTTAGGTCATTATTTTTATTAGATTATTTTGGAAATTGGAACTTCTTGGAACTGCCACTTACCCAATTGTCAAAATTGGGACTATTAAATTTTTTGTACATCTTTTAGATCCTTTTCAAAATTCCTGTATCCGTTTATACAGTCTCTTTTGAGAATTTTTTCTTGTTTGCTTTCCTTTTGCTTGTGTCATTTTTCTTGTTTTTTAGTTTTTCTAATTGTTTTAATTGTTTAATTGTCCCTATTGACCTTTTATAACTTTTAGATTAGCTAGCGACTTTTTGTTTACACTTTGTAGAGCCTTTTGCCACCCTATTTTTAAGGAATTTTTAAAAGAGCCAGAGAGCCAAAAATAAAAGAGACTTATTTACATAAAAAAAAAATTGTTATTAAAATGGAGGATGCAGATAGATTTCCGCTTCTCATCTAATTTAATGGTTCTCTTACGAATTACTACCGTCCAATTAGTCATCTCTGTTTCTTACTTGAAGTTTTTGAAAAGCTGCTCTATTCGCAAATCACGGAATATATTTACATATAGACCACAACGATCTCTTAATCCATTGCCAATGTGAAATTACGATGCTTAAAATAAAATTAGACATTCACGAGGCTTCTTTAGATAATCACCATCTATTAATATTAGCACTACTTGATTTCAACAAACTGTTTGACTAGCATATAGATGGCGTGGCAAAAACTCCTTTCTTTTTATTATTTATTTATTTCGCTAAATCCTAGATGATACCTGTACACAATACTTAAATTAAAGATAAAGTACAGAAAAATTATTGAGAATTTTTTTTAATTGAGTCTTATTAATATGAAAATGGAAATTAAAATTAAAATTATATCACATTGTAGTCATAGGCTCAAATTGTCTATAAATAAAGTAATTAAATCGCAAGTTTCGAGATCATGAATTAAAATTAATTTTCTCAAGCCTCAAAGGCATATCGATGTCACCCTTCACAAGTTGAAATACATAGGTTATATCAAAAAAATTTCTACGAGTCCCAAGAGTAGGAAGGTGTATTAAATTTAATCTTTCGTTATACAGAGGAAGATGAAGTCTATCCCTTCATTCGATACATCTTAGAACAAAAAGTAAGAATCGCCTTTGCACGCTCTCAATACGATTGAAGAGATTTTTGTTAGTGGGAGACCTGACTGGCATATTCCAAAATGGGTCTAATGGGTGTTAGTCTCTAACAAGTGTGGTAAAAAGCGCTTTAGTAATATATGTAGGTATCATCTAATTCTTTTGCCCAGCACTTTACAAAGCCTAACATTGAGTTTTCCCTATTAACACTGCGATCTATGTGGAAGTTAAAGGTGAGCCTCTAGTCAAACAATATAATCCCAAGTCACATATTTTATCAACTTTCGAAAGTAATAACCCATTCATAGCATAGATAACATTCAAAGGAACTCGCTTAGAAGAGAAAATGGTTACCCAACATTTATCATCGTTTAAAATGAGAGAACTTTTTTCACACCAATTGACAAGTGTGTCTAGGTCACCCTGCAATTTGAGACAATCGCAATGCGAGTCCATAGATTTATACAATTTTAAATCATTTGCGTATATTAGTAAATCAGATTTGGTAACTACATAGGAAACATTATTTGTGAATAATATAAAGAGAAGGGACCCTAAGTGACTACCCTGAGGTACACCGGACTAAGTCGTTATTTCTTAAGACAGAGCAGAACGGAACTGAATCCTAAGTTTGTGATCCTTAATGTAGAATCATAACCAGTTCAACAACCAAATTGGTAAACCTAAAGATTTCAGTTTAAATAACAAAACAGAGTAAGGAAGCTAATCAAAAGCCTTCCTGAAGTCATGTAGATGTAAACTAGAGCAAATTTGTTGTTGTTGACTTTTCTTTCATAAAATCATGTTGATGATGATTAAAAGCTCCACTACAATGAAAATACAAGAATTCATATAAAGAAGCTTCAAACAACTTGAGAATAAAAGACATTTTAACAATAAGATGATAGTTGGTAACAAGCTCCCTTTTACCGGACTTAAACATTGGGACAATAATCAACTCATTCCATAACTTATGAAATTTACCAAGCCGCAGTGATAAATTAAACAAAAATGTTAACGGGTAAAAAAGCATTCCACTGCAGTTCTTTAAGACAATAGGTAGTATCCCATCAGGCCCAGCAGAACAACCAGAGTCCAGCTTGGACATGGAATCTTCAACAGATTTCTGATCAATAGTGAACTTTAGGAAGTGTCGTTAAGTAATTAAAATAAGCAAAATCTATTTGAGCGTCATATGTCAAAAATGATTCACTAAAGTAATCAGCAAAGAGATTAGAAATCAGAAACCGATCATGACTAGAATTATTATTAAATACTAACACAGGAGGAAAATTATTATTAGATTCCTTTTTGGTATTTACAAAACCCCGAAATTGTTTTGGATCTAGGATATATCTGACATTTGAATTTTTTATGTATGCTAATGAAAAAAAAGAGGTATTTTTTGCAAACTTCATGATTTAAAAACCAAAAACAGTACTTTAATTTTTAGCTAGTTTCGAAGCAATCTGATGGTGCCAACCGATGTCTTCTTTTACGAATTTATTATTTTGACAACGAAAGTTGTTTCCTTGTTTGTTAAATTGGCGTTGTTATGGTGTTTTGTAATGTTAAATTTAAAGTTCGAATTTCATTCTGTACTGCATTTTGAATACCTTTGTTCTAGTCTCAAAGCTCAGTCTCCTCCCATCTGCATTTTCATTACAAATTTTTGTGAACAGTTTTTTTTTTTTTTGAAAATTTTGATGATATATATGTAAGCTGATGCTCCACGTAAGCCATTACAAACGTCATCTCCCGCAGGTTATTTTGTAGAAGATAAAGTTTTTAAAGTTGCAATTTCAGCACTTATACTCTTTTGACAGTAAGATTGCATTGCAAAATATTCCAATATGTTGACAGTCCAAAATTAGAATGCAATTGGAATAAAGAGAAAAAATTTGAAACTTCTAAACTCCAAATTGAGGGAATGTGCAGTGGAATGAAAATAGTACGCTTGGGGACTGCAGGTCGTAGTAGTTTTTCTTATCTATGTTCAAAGATACAAAAACGTCGGTCAAACCCATACAAATATCTTAACCTTTATGCCCAATGTTTGGTAGAAATGTCAGGAAACGAATCTACCGGCAGAATTTTTTTGTATAATATTTTATGGTACAATTTTTTTCTATCACCCAAAATGTGCCCCCTTCTTTCGCACAAAAAAAACTGCCGTCATAGGCTTCAGACTAATGGGCTTGAATTTAAGTTCGCCTCTGCATCTGTGTAAATGACCTAATGCATAAAAATGAAGCTAAAATTCCGGGAAAAAACGTAATGAATCCCAATTAAGTCTGATTTTATCTTGTTCCAGATTTAAAAAGTCTGAAACACAAACGCTTTTCGCTCTTTTTCTCAAACAATATTTAGATAACATCTTCTAGTACGCCACACAAACGTATAAACCAACGCCGACATGTTCTGTTTTACTTGGATTGCGAACAGCAACTATTAAAAGTCCCTGCTTGAAATATAAGGACTACCGTTTACAGTGTTTACATATCGAGTCATTTACATTACATATGATTGAAGATACCCTGTACATACATATATACATATGTACCTAAATGCCACCATTAAATTTAATTGGGAAATTCTGATAGTATTTGTCAATTTATGTAATTCATCCCTTTTCTAATTCCGGTTGATAATAAATTCAAATCAATAAATTTATTTCGTTTATGTTGAAATCTATTTTCTCTCTTAAATTTTCATATGAAATTTTCTCCTCTACCCCCCCCCCCCCCCTTAACCTGTTTAATAGCCACTCTATTCCATTCTCTATTTGGAAAAGATTATTTTCACTGATATGGTAAATAGCAACCATTATATTTATGTATGTATGTTTTGCTATTTTGTTCTATGCAAATTTTATAGTAGTTAGTATGTAGAGTGGCGGTAAACCATAGCGGAATGTTAAAGTACCCCTCATTAAAATTTACCTCATGATTTAGGGATCCAGGGACACTTATTCAATGTAAAGCGTTAGGGTGTTATGTGTTTTCATTCCGGTTATGAATGATCAAAATATTATTTTGGATTATTTTATTGGTTAAAAACCATTTTTTTTACGACTAATTTTCTCGGATAGAAAAAAAAATAGCTTGAGAATTAATTATATTTTCTTTTTAGTATTTCGACAAAAAGAACGTATTCTTACTGCACACAGTTTTGTTAGGGAGTTACCAGTACCGTTTAAAAAAGTATATCTTGCATGAAGATATGAAACTGGGAGTATTCATGGTCCGTTGATCATGCTTTACGAAAGCCATACCAAATGGGCGGCCCGACATTGGCTAACTTGGTACTACGGGAATGAGGAGCCCCAAATAGAGCTGCATTAGTAGCAATATTTGCCTCATCATTGGGAAGGCCCCCTTGTGGGAGGCATCGTAGTGGTTGTGGTAGCCCATATGCGGGCAGAGAGAGATTATCTGAGTCTCCATGACTTAGGCGAACATTCTTCTCTAAACAGAGTAGTTTGTTCTTTTGACAAAATTGCATACCGCGTCCGTGAATTTGAAGGATGGTCGCTTATTATTGTATGCTTAGAGGATTGGCTCTCGGCGTGGAGTTGCGCTAAATCAATCGGGTGCCGTGACCCACAGATCGGAAGAGATTTTAGATAGGTCTCGCTTCGACCAGTAAGTTCAATATCAAGCATGCATTGACATAAACTGGTACTCTTGAAACAGAATATAATATATTCTGCCTCTTGAGGGCGTTGATTGTCGCTTGCCTACTAATCCGTGCATTAGAGTGCCGTGAGATTAAGCTATAACTAGCAGGTGCTCACGTAAAACCATAAGACATTTCTGCACACAGTTTTGTATACGCTTGAACTAATCCTAAAAATATCGAGTTCGCCGCTTGAAATGGAGAAGAATTCACCCACTTGGTAGTTTTTTATTTTTTTTTTTTTTTGTACAGATTTAGGGTTCCGTACCCAATGGGTGCCGCCAAGGGGACTCATTACTAAGCCTCCACTGTCCGTTCGTCTGTCTGTCAGCGGGCTATATCTCATTAACCGTAATAGGTTGACAGCTGGATTTTTTTACAGAGTGTGTATTTCTATTGTCGCCTATACCAACAAATAATAAAAATAAAATAAAGTTAAAAGTTAAAGGGGGCCCCATACAAGAAACGAGGTTTTTGGCATTTTTTTTTTTTTTTTATGTTAACAATGGCAATACATACCAAAGTCTAATTAACAAAATATACACCTCCTTCGGACTATATTTGTCAATATACTCTTAAATATAACCTTTGTGCATATACTAATGAATATGAATACTTACGATGGTACGGAACCCTTCTTGTGCGAGTCCGACTTACACTTGGCCCGCTTTTATACCCTATACGAAGTTTGTCATTCTGTTTGTAACACCTAGAAATAATTAAATTAGAGCAAAATGGACACCCGTGCATAATCTTAAAATTTATTTTGATTTTTGCATATCCGTCCGTCCTAACGATAACTTGAGAACGCGTATACATAAAGAGCTGACATTTTTTACACGGCCTTTGAAGAAAAAAAGTAAAATTAAGTTCAAAAATTGGATAAATCGGGTAACCCGTCGTAGGATTAACATACAAAAATTTCGTTTTTCATTATATATTTGGACACTGTCTGAGAACGCGTTCACGTAGAGAATTGCAATTTTATGCATGTTGTTTTAATAGTAATAGCAAATAAAGCTTCTAAAATTGATTAAATCGGGCAACCCGTTCTTGATATTGTCATATAAAAATTTAGGTTTTTTACGTATACTGTAAAATCGATCAGACCTACACGTTTTTATTGTAGGTACTCAAAAGTTCTTTAGAATATGAAATCTTATAAAATTGGTTATAATCATTTTTTTTTCTGTCCGACGAATCGTTGTACTATGCGAAAAACCAGTTCAAAAATCAAACTTCCACAGATGGATTACCATACGGAATTACATATGGGCATACATCTAGGGGGTATCATAAGAATTAGGGTTAGACAAAGTATAGCCCTTTTACTTGTTTTGTATGCATTTTTTTTTTGTAACATTCGGCAAATAAATGGTGTTCCAGAGCTTTTTGTTTGTTTTTTTAATATTCACTGTTCCCTTTTTTATTTTTATTAAAACTGCGTTCTAGTTGCTTCACATTAGTATTTAATAATTGAACAGACATTAGACATAACAGATATCTGTTTACATTTATACCTATCTATAAAAATCTATTTTGTAAGGTCTACCAATTATCACTAACATCTACATATAGCTACATCTATTTAGTAAGACTATTATAATTTATTATTCAAGGAGTCTATTTTTTTTTTATTTTTCGGTACAACAGCACAAGCGCAGAAAATTTTTTTTCATGTCTCATTACACATAAATCATAGTAGTCTTGTTTTTTCCTCCTTTGGTGAAATTTAGGAGAGTTTGCCTCATATAATTCAATATTAAATATCAATTTGATCTTTTTCAAAAATCTACGACAGGTAGGTACCAAGCCGTACTGAAGAGTATAAGTTTTCTGCCATATGAAACGCTTATAATTCTTCTTCTGTTTTTCTTTTTTCAGCCCAACTTGGGCTTAAATAGTTTTAATTTGTTCGAATTAATCTGTTTTTATCAACTTTTTCCAATAAATTTTTTCTCAATTTTTCCATTTTCGCATTTCTTTCCATTTTTCTATTATCATTTGTTCATTTAAAACAATCAATTTCGCTATTTGGGACCTGTTGATGAGTCAAAACCAAGGCTTGAAACTTGCCTCCCAAAATCAATAAATTGTGTGATGGAGCAACAAATAAACTTTTTTTTTCGCTTTTGCTGTTATTCCGAATAATCCAAAAATAGACTTCTTGAAGAACATTATCTCTATCGAAAATTATAGTTCAATTTTTCCACATATTTTCCTCGAATCTTAACAAACTTTTCATTTCATATCGTTTCTTCAATAATTCTATGCTTTCGTGAAATAATTATTGCTGTCCGAAGCGGCAGCATCAAACGAAAATCATTTACGTTTTTGAGATTTCTTTTCGTCAGAAATAGAATAGAAATAGAAATTAAACTGAGAGATCCAGATCTGGTGAATACTTGGGATAGTTGAAGTGTCCGAAACTCAGAACTTGAATTAAATTGAGAAGTTGATCGGTTCATTGTCATATGAAAGACTAGGACACTTACATCTTGATTATTAGAAATTCACTGTGGTAATAGATTCTTGTGATGTCGGCTTTATTCGACAAGTAATCAATCTTCCAATATTTCTTCAACATAAAAAAAAAAAAAGATGGCCATAATTTTATCTGGATTAGGTTTATAGTCTTGAACTTCATGGGAGTAGGTACATTCCCCACATAATACTACTAATGCATACTTTCCAATTTTCTTTCTCGGCAATGGTAGTTAACCCAACCCATGTATGGTTATATGTGTCGTAATGTTTGGCGAAAATTTCTTGCAGATTGTCTTTGCACATGTCTAAAAACACCATTCAAGCCATCAGTCGTTTTGCAATTGTTTTCAATCATCAACATTTCTAGACACCTAGCGGCAATTAATTTTGTTCATGCCGAATTTTTAATTGACGATACAAAATATCATCTCAGTTCAGATGTTTAAGAGGAGTCAGTACTCAGCAAAAATTTCAATTTAGATAACAGCGAGCCTGTGGGCAATAAAACTTACTATACGTAGGTTTGTGTCCTGAAAGTATGAAAATTCATATAAAATTAGCGTAGACCTAGACCATAAGTCACATTAGAGACATCTAGCGTGAAAGGCAGAAACCAAACATGCGACAATTTAAGACGAAAATGAAAATTTGCTGTTCAAAGAAATTGAAATTTTTTAACGAGAATGAACTCTCCTAAATTTTATTTTGCACGTAATTGTTAAATATACTATTTTGCTTTGTATTTCTACAACTTTCAACGAAACATAACAATTTCTTGTCTGTGAAATATCAAGGGAAAAAACAAGTACTATTAGAGTCAAATAATTAAAAAAAGCACCTCTAAAAATGAAAAAACTCGACGTTATTTGCTAGATTTAGGCTTTATGTTTCTAAAATAGTCACAATCTAAATAAATGAGAATACCTACTAGCTGGAATTTGATTTGAAAAAAATCAATTTTTACCATTTTTTACAATTTTCCGAGCTAATATATCCATTGCAGTAAATTTATTTTTATTTTTCTCGACGTTATTTACTAGACTTCTTCATTACCTTTAATTTAAGATATAAATCATTATTGTGGTACAAATAGTTTGCCAGAAATTCGCATTGAAAAATGTATGAAACTTGCAAACCTTGGTACTGACTGCTCTTAACATCACGACTAACTACTGGTTTTTAATCAACTGATATTGTTCTGCTTGATAGGATTTTCAATATAATAGTTCTTCAATTTTATCAAAATAATCAGTTCGACCTAGCGCAAAGGTCGTCTTTCAATTGTTCTCTACCAGGCTTGAATTGGCGTGCCCAGAATTATACCATTGAAAATTAATGTAGGATTATCGATCCCCATAAACAACTCTTAAGTGATCATTAAAAATTTTTTATCAGAAATTTCATTATCGTGCGTTACTGCAATTTATTCATTTAAAACAAAATGTACTTGATCAGCTTCTTTTAATCGGGTGGGTCCTTTTTTGATTTAATAGAGAGAAATCTGGTATCATTGGTGATTTTTCACACCCGCATAAAATATTACCAGACCTGCAAAATAGAATTTCCTATCGATCAGATCGGCATATTTTTATTAAACTGAGAAACGTTTTGATGATTGACCAATTATTTCATCAATTTTTTTTTGCTATTGGAAATGCTGATTTCGGACAATAAAAATTTTCTTATCGGCCGCTTCTGTCAAGGATTGGATGAAGAATGAGGAATGCAACGTGATCTAAGAAATATTTTGTAATTTATTGGAAAGTTTATCCGTCCACAGACTGTCCTACATAGAAACATAAATTATGCTTAATAAGGTGGTAACATTTTTGAAAGGAAGACGTATACGTTATGTTTTTCACATTTTATTTAATATAATAATTAAAGAAATCAATTAATAAATGCATGGCCTGCGCTATTCGGCGACCGTCATCCGTGGAGCTCATCTGAAACGAGAATTTGAGAAGAGAGTATTTAGTATACTCAGTGAGTTTATAACTACGGCTATGAACGCTAACACAAATTGGGACACACACTTTGAATAATACTACATGCTAACGTAACACACACTTCTAATTATTAACATGCAACCGTGATACACACTTTTCGACATACGCTTGATGATTAAATTGAATACTCATGATGACATACATCTTCAGACCTCAACACTTTGATGGCTGCCTTCATGCATTATCTAAGAGTTACACATATACTAACACACTTTATTCAATACGAACAACTGTCAATGCTATTTTCCAAAATTACCTATTGAACGTGAACACTCACAATTAATAATATTTTCTAAGATTACTCACAATTAATTAGGTTACTCTCGAGCTGCCTTCGCCACTTGTCGACACTAGAATAAAGATATCATTCGGGCTCAGGCAACAATTCTCATGTTCACAACTTCCAAGAAGGATTACATGCACTAAAGTGATAGCAACTTTTATGAGAGGTCACCTTTCTTAGGTAGGATAAATTTAGGAAAGAATTTCCCAATAGATTGAATTTTCTCATCGTACCTCTGAGAATCACTTAAAATGCTAAACATAGCTTTTGAGTCTTTATCGTATTTTACTAAGTATTTTTAACTTTTCATTAATTACTAATTAGAGCGCTCTTGTTTTATTTTTTTCTCCTTAAAATTAATTTTTTTTCTTTGTCACACTTTTATTTTCCATTTAACTCCATTTGACTCATAGAATTCACAAGTTTTGTGAGAAAGAATCTCTCCAAGGGTGGAGTCTTACTATACTCCACAATTTAGCAATTCTCAAAGGTATTATTGTTCAGTCTGTGTTCGCCTAATTAACTCTGCATTGTGAAAATGTAAAAAAAAAAAAGAAATGATTAATTCATAAACTTTTTACACACCAAGCGAAATAAAAACAAAAGCATAAAATATAAAGGTCAAAATAGACTACCCTGGGAGTTATAAAGCCATGAAATTCAACACAATGAACAAAAAATTGTCATCCACCCCTGCTGAATTTCCTTGTTAGTAGCATCGCCTTCGTTGTACTTAGGTCCTAGTCATCCTCCATATTGTATACCTACACTTTTCTGGAATATTTTTTTAAAACTTGCACAAATTTTAAGTTTCATGAAATAATTATTTTTTCTTTTTTTTTTCCATACCCAACTAAACGAGAAACAGAAAATAACGAGAATAAGTTTTTCTTTATTCTTTATTGTTTCAAGGGGGGTAACTACGTTTATAATTGTCTTAAAAGACAAAAGACTTCTTAAGCATCATTTCATAGCGGTTGCAGAGAATTTATATAAAAAGAAGCTTAAGAAAAATAATTTTTCTTTTTCTTTAGATTATTTTCGTAAAACTGTGTATGCGTGTACGTATGAGATGTGATATAAAATAAAATTTAATTTATGTTAACTAAAACGTAATAAAAAAAAATATATATATATATATATATATAAATAAAACGAAAATCCACAGTTAAAACGCATAAACGCAAGTAAACTGAAAGCAGAAAAGTAAAATTAATGAGCGGATTAAGCTTCCCTATAATATTATGTAATGTCAAAGAAAAACGATGTATGAGTGTGTGGGTGTGGGTATGTGTGGAACATGCATTCATTCCCTTGGAAATTAATAAAAACAGGAGCGGCAAGGATTAAGTGTGCTTGTGAAGAAAATTTTCCCATTTGCTGTGCTTTGTGTGTTTAATAAAAAAAAAATTTTTTTTACTACTACGAATAATAATAAAAAAAGACGTGTTAAAGTGGTATGCAAATTTTTCTTGTTGAATTTAAAATACGAAAAAAAAAATTAAGAATTCTATATAGAATATATGTATGTTTACCGTTAAATTGTTTGTCATGCTAAAAGCAATTGAAATTATTAAATAAAAAAAATCTTATTAAAAATGACATCGACTAATATACAAAATGGAAATAATACAAATACAAAATCATCACCTGCCACAACAAATGTATCAACAGAATCAATTACAACGAAAACACAACAACAACAACAACAGCCACAACATCAGCAACAACAACATCAACAGCAGATAAGAACACAAAACGATTTTCAACAACAAAAAGAACAACAACATCGAAAAGTATTAAATCAACAAATACAAAATAGTGTTCGTTTATTAAATGGTTATCGTATACCATCATCAGTTTCATCAACATCATTATCATCAGCAGCATCATCAACATCATCATCTTCATCAACAACAGCTGCTGCCGCTGCTGCTGCTGCGAACTATTCAACAGTCTCATCAACACAAGTAGCACAATTTATTTATCAACCTGAATATAGTGATTATGTTGATATGAGTCGAAAAATTCAATTGAATGGTGGCAGTGAACTACAAATTGATGATAAAAATATTTCACTACATATAAATAATCCTTTTGTTGTTGATAATATTGGTAAAAATAAAATAAATGTGATATCAAAATTTCATCATCATGAACATGGTGAGTATGCAGATCCTAGTAAATTGCGTCCAAAAAGACCTCATAGCATACCAGTTCAATCACCATTGAATGATTTAAATAATGATTTAAAATCAACAATTTATGCGCAACAGCAACAACGTTTGATAGCTTCAAGACAACAACAACAACAGCAAATTCTTCAACAGCAACCGCAGCAGCTACATCATCAACAGGATGACAAAGAGGCTATATATGCATCCTTATATAATCAATATCGAAACAGTCCAGGAAGATTAAATATTCGTCAAAATGAACAAGTTACGCTATATACTCCACCATCACCAATATCAATTCAACATCAACAACAACAACAAAATCAGCAGCAGCAGCAGCAGCAACAACAACAGCAGCAACAACAAAAACAACCACCACCGCCGCCATCACATCAACAGCCCTTACATCCTGTCGTCCCAAGGCGTTCACATAGTACACCAAGAACTCCACAATCACTCCCACCAAATAATCATCCGCCCAATATAATTGTTAATGGTCAAATAGTCACTCAACGACCACGTAGTCTAGATCGTTGTAATGGACTTGAAAAAAGTTACAAACCTCCACCGATTCCCAGTCGTCGTTCATCTCAACCCCTATCAGTTTCTGGAATTCCTATTGTAAACGGTGGTCCACAAATTTTAAGTCAAAATCCACGTCCCATAAATTCTGGAAGTTGTGGACCTTCTCCGTCTGCATCGCATTCACAAAAATCAATGATGAGTAATAGTACTGGAAATGTTGGTGTCATGAGACATTCAGCTACATTTCATGGGCAACTAAATCGACAATCACCATCCTATGGAATGTCAGTGGAAAATGGTAGTTCAGCAGGAAATATATCTGATTCAGGTTGTGGCAGTATGAACAGTGCAAGCGTTGTTAATATTTCAAGCACAAATATCGGATGTATACCGGCAGCAAAACGAAAATCAGATCGTCCTTTATCATATGCATATGGTACAATTCCTGACCAAGCATTCCTTGAGAATCAATTGAGAATTTATTCAGAGCAACTAAGGTCAATAACGGAAAGTGTTCGAAAATATTCAGAACAAGCGAAATTATTATCAGAATTGAAACGACAGCAGCAAATGCAAAAACAACAACAGCAACCAAATTCCTCTCCACAGCAATTGCAACAATTACCATTACAACAACAACAGCAGCAGCAGCAGCAGCAACAACAACAACAACAACAACCACACATTCCTATGTCAGCATCAACTGGCAACTTTACAACAATTAAAGACACTGAATTAAGACAAAATGAAGCTCATACCCCATCCCATCAATTAAAATTGTTCTTAGACAGTATTAGAAGTTCCATGCGTGGAGATAATACCACAAGTCAAACTATACCTGAAGATAAACCAGCTACAGTTCCTTTGTTACCCAGCCACAATAAACAATCATCACAGCCACAAGAAAAGACACCGCCTCTTACCATTGAGACGAAATCTGCAACAATAATTGATCCTAGAACACCATCAGATCAACTAAGGGTTTTTCTGGATGCAATCAGGTCCAATCAATTACATGAAGCTCAAGCTAAGGCAAATTTAAATTTAAATGAGATTTATGCTAAACCTATAAAAGATACTCGTCCTAAATCAGCTAATTTGGATAGTTTAGGTCATAGCTTAAAGACTTCAGAGAGTTTTCATCAAATCTCTGATAATTTGCGTTTAATGAGTCAAGATCTAGAGGCTTTAAGTCCTACAAGAGATCTAACAAAGAATTCCGTTCCGAAAACACCGAAAAATCAAACGATGGATTTCTATCAGATTTTAGATAATTTTCATCAAATGGCAGACCAGTATAAGGCCACAGGATCATTAGAGTTTTTAAAAAAATGTTCGGATGCTTTGAGGCAAACATCAGATCAATTGAAATTATCACAGATGCAAAATAATAACGGTTACGGTGATTCCCCTGAGGGTAGCTCATGCAGTACAACACCTGGATCTATACGGGAAGCTGTTCAGAATTTATTAATGCAACCGAGAAATGGTTTTCAAATTATGGATGACAGGATGAGACTTTTTATTGACATCTTAGACAGCCAAGAGAGATTTAGTCAGGTGAGTGTTAAAATAGCTGTTTAAGATTGTTTTTATGTGCAGCTTGTTTAGGGTAGTATTCTTTATTCTCACCATCGATGCGTGTTTTTAAGCTGGACTTCATTTACATATATTTTTTTAAGATTTATGTATACATCTGCATGCATTTGCCTGGAACTTTGGTTTACATGCTTGATTTTACATTACTCTCACAGAAGAATAAAATGAACTGTAACTTGACCTAAATAGTGGTCCATCTTATTTAAACTGAGTTTAAATTAAATTTTGTATTATTGTATTATTTCATGCTAAGAATAAGCAGCAACGGACTAAAGAGGGAACTTTGAGGAACTCCAATTAAGTGTTCCCTGTTCAAGTTATTATTTTTTTTGTTTGTTTTCAAGATAGCAAAAGCATCATTAACGGCTTTGTAAGGAACTAAATGGAGTAAATGAAAGGGAGCATATTAATTTTAAGAGAGGGGTATGCGGGAAAGAGTTATAAGCAATTAACAGCGACAAACTCATACCTATCGTTTTTATCTAGACCCATTTCGTAAAATTTCGAGAAAAATTACCATAATAGTAGGTATAAAGAAAATCTGCCGCTTATTTGTTTCAACACGATGACAACAAGAATTATATAAATTTTTTTAATCTTTACCCAATCATATGAATTATTTTTGAAAAGGTTTTATCACGTATACATTTCACTTAAGTTGCTGCGAGACGTGCTCTTGGATAAAACTGTGTATTCATATTACGGTGCCCTCTACTGAAGGTACCTGGGCACATGGGAATTCTCGGAAATAAGAGGACGGACTCACACTAGCCAGATCCGGTTCTGATTCCCCCATTTTTGGACCATAACATATTACCGGCATTGTCCCAGCAATAATTGATGGATCAAATAGGAAGTTCACGGTCTTTCTCCTGGGGTTCGGAAGAAAATAATTCTGAACTTTGGTCGGTATCATCGTTGGCCAATGCCCATTGTACATTCATCTATGTATTAAAGATGAGAGTTCTGAACAGCCCTGCCCTGAATGTCTGTCCTTTCTGGAAGGAAATCTTCTGACACAACTGAACATTTTCTGTGCGATTACCTATTTAACAGCTTATATCGTTAGATTTTTGAGGCAAGGACTTTAAAATTTCGAAATATTTTTGTACATTAAAGTCCCTTTTTGGGATGATGGAATAGAAATAACATTTTGGAATTATAATTTTCTTAATTTGAAGTATTGAGGTAGCTGTCTTCCCATGCTTGCAAGTCATGGTTCTAGCGACGAAAAGTTTTGCAGCTGAGATCAGGGCCGTCTTTAGCCAAGTGGGGGACCATGACACCATAAAATATGGGGGTCCTACAACAGAAATTATTTTCTAAACTACCTTGGGTTAGCACGGTTAACACGGGGAATATGCAAGATCAAAATTAACGTAAAGAGACGCTAAGGGGAATCCCCGTTTGAATGTCTTATATAAAGTAAAGGGAAAGTCCCGATTATGCAAGTCGCTTTAGTTGCTTGTAATCACATTATTCAGAGGAATAACCATAGCCAGGCAGAGTTGCCAGTATTATGATAACATGAACCAACAATATTCAAATTTTCAACAATGTCATGTCTAGAATTTCGAATAAATCTCATGGTCTACTTTCAGTTGCCAAACAGAGAAGCTAAATTCTATAATAGGTTGTTTTACTGATTGTAAAATTGGTCATCGGTTGGTTGTTTATCGAAGAGGCTGGGGGGCATCATGAGCCCAGGCCAAGGGCCCATTTGTACAGTTGACACTGGCTGAGACCATATAGTGGCTATATTTTGGTGAATAATAATAATAATGTGGCGTTTTTTTTCATGGAAGAAATTTCTTAACATCGAATATCTTCCTGTTGTCATTATATTCCGGAAAAAATTGAGGCATTAGATAAAACTAGTCAAAGAATGCATAAGGGAAAACTAAAAAAAAAAAAAAAAAGATTTTGTGATTTTAAAGACTTTTTAGCAATTTTGATGGCTTTAAAATTAATTTTGAAATTTTTAGTCTTATACAGTGTGTCCCGTATATCGTCTTGTACCGAAGGCTAATAGATAGATTATGCTTTGACTAGCAACATAAGAGTAGATGAGGGGAAATCCTAACGGCTTCCAAGATAACGGGACTTAAAGATATTCGGATATGTTTTTATAACTCGCCCTGTAACTTCTGAATGTTACACCCTATGATGATGATTTGAAATTTATTAAATTAATAATCGTTAGATTTTTCCTATAGTCTACAGAGTTTTCCCTTTCTCTTCTCCGTTTTGAAGTTATGGATCAACAAAATAAAAATTTCGAAATTTTAACACAACGTTTTTTATTTAACTACTATTTTGATAAAAAAAAACAAAAAACACGTCATCAACACCAATTTTTCTGGATATGCTTAAGAATAGTGCAAAAAATGCAGAGGAATTTTAAA
The DNA here is from genome assembly GCA_963924295.1 of Dioctria rufipes. Classification (NCBI taxonomy): domain Eukaryota; kingdom Metazoa; phylum Arthropoda; class Insecta; order Diptera; family Asilidae; genus Dioctria; species Dioctria rufipes. The sequence continues at coordinate 46,125,084 of OZ002741.1, read as the reverse complement.
GCTAAGCCTCTGGGCTTGTTAAATCCATTATGGAAAATTGATGATGTTGAAGACGTGTTTTTTGGTAAAAATAGTAGTTAAGAAATTTTAATTTTGTTGAGCCATAATTTCAAATTCTCCAATGTAAAAATGGTTTCTTTTTTAAATGAAGACGTTTAAAGATTACATAATTTTTTAATATCCTTTTAACGGTCGTCAGACTCACCGTTATCCCAATAGATGTTGCTAACTATCCTGATGTCTGCAGGCTGTTGAATGCCAATCATAACAAACTTTATATCTCGCACTATGTTGTGCCGTATTTAACTTCTACAGAATAATTATGTCCATGATTCTCAGGATTTAAAAAAAAAAATCCTAATTTCCTCAGGTTTCCTCTTTAACTCTCTCGGTATTCGCTTTATTGGCCAATTATTCATTTTATAAGCTTTAATTTGGCCAATCTTAATATATTAAAATCTAGTGTCACTGTGTTTGTACACGCTAATCTCCGAAACCGCCCAACCGATTTCAATGAAATCTTACGAAAGTGTTTGGTTCGTTCCAATTTGAAAGATAGGATAGTTTTGGACACGAAAGATAGTACTGTTGTCGAGATTTAAAAAAACTGCCTCAAAACGCGTTGACATGGAAAGCTAAAGTTTTGTACACGGCGTTTTCATGAAAATTGAAAAAAAACAACTTCAAAAATGGACCAAATCGGGCGATCTCATTACGGTGTGCCATACAAAACTTTAGTTTTTCTTTATATATTTGGAAACTGCCTGAGAACGTGTCGAGGAAGAGAGCTCAAAATTTGTACATGGCGTTTTAATAAAAATGTAAATTTAATTTCCAAAATGAGACAAATCGGGCAACTCTTTCGTAGGGTTGCCATACAAAAATTTCGTTTTTAACTAAATACTGTCGGTGTGGAGTACTAAAATTTGGTACATAGCAGTAGAAAATAAAATTACAAAAATAGTCTGAATCGGGCAACCCCTTCTTGATGTTGCCATACAAAACTTTTGATTTTCACTATATATTTGGAAACTGTCTGAGAACACGTCGACATGGAGAGGTCAAATTTTGTGTACAGCGTTTTCATGAAAATTGCAAATACAAGTTCAAAAATAGATGAAATCGGGCGAATTTTTTTTTTTGTGTTACCATGCAAAACTTTAGGTTTTCACTATATATTTTGACACTGACTAATACGTCGACGTAGAGAGCTGAAATTTTCTACATGGGCCTTTTGTATAAAAAGAAATGTTAATTAAGCTCAAAGATGGGAGCAATCGCGCAACTCCTTCGTAGGGTTGACATACCAAAAATTTTGTGGTGTTTTCATAACAATGGTAAATAAAATTTAAAAAATGGACTAATTCGGGTTATCCCTTCTTGGTGTTGAAATACAAAACTTTTGTTTTTCACTATATACTTGGTAGCGGTCTGAGAAGGCGTCGCGATAGAGATCTCATATTTTGTACACACCGTTTTCATAAAAATTGCAAATACAGTTCGAAAATGGAATCAATCAAGCAACTGCTCCGTTGGGTTGCCATACAAAAATTTCATGTTTTGCTATATATTTAGCCACTGCCTAAGAACGCGTATACGTAGAGAGCTACACTCTCTCACACATATGAATATATGCACGCACAGTCATACACGCATACACATGCAGATCCAGAGTGAAACTCTCGAATACGAAATCGTGCGATCATATAATAGCTTAGATATCAGCATAGATGGTACAAGAACTAGATGTCGCATGGCATACTAAAGCAGAGTATACAGATTGTGAAATGGCTAGAGTATTCTGTAATGGACCATAACATGTTTTAGAGCATGCCGAAAGCAAATGTTTTTATAATAGCAGTATTGTATACGAGTACATTTGATAGACTGTCTCAACACTTTAGATACGAAAATATATAAATCACTCGACGTATACATCATTTTAAATGTTGTGGTCCATTCCGGAATGGACCACTCAGCCATATAAATTTTCTATACTTTTTTGGTACTGCATGCAACATCTAGTTCTTGTGCCATCTATGATATTAGGCATCTCTAACCATTCCACATCCACTTACACCCATCTATGTATCTATATAACCCGCCGGCAACGCCGATGGGCTCCCTCAAGTAATTTAAAAAAAAAAAAGGGGGGCTAACTAGTTGTCATGCTTTGAAAAGTGCACAAAATGCAAAAAGATTAAATTGATAAATACCATTAGGAGATAAAGTTTGTAAATCCTTCTAAGAATTACTCATCTCTCATAATGCGATATCTTAAAAACAGAGGTAATATATCCTCTCTTAATGGTATTCCACAAAATTATTCATGGGAGCTAGCTTTTCAAAATATTTTGGGATTTCGGATACTGCCATTTTTATCGAAAAATGAATATTTTGTTTTTTTTGCGAAATGTCCATTTGTTAAATCTCCACTTGCTAAAGAGGTTTTTTCGCAATACATATATGTTTTTGTCAAATTAATCAATTTGGTCTATTGACATTAAGCCATATAGTGGTTTGCTAAATTGCAGTTGCAAAAAGACTGGATACCCTTGTATTTAGATAGTAATTGAAGCAATCCACTTGAGAATTTAATATCTAACCCATATCAATCATATTCATTTATACATACATATGTATAAGTATTTATATTATAATTTAATAAAAAAATCATTTCATATGCAACTTTCACGTGCGGAGAGTTTGATGTTTACTAAACAAGTCTTCGTGATGTGTTTGGGACAATATTGGAACGTATCAGGAAAGTTATCACAAGATTCCTGCATTGATTCTTTTTACGAAGTAGACACCATAAATCAACACCAAAAATTCTTTCCTCATTTTTGAACCCAGCACGTATCTGGTACATAAGTGTCCGCTTCGTCTCCAATCCAAGTAATTGCCCCTAAATAGTTATATATGCTGTAGTACTAGTACCAGCTACGTACCGGGAACGTAAAATGTTGATTGGGATGTCATACTAGTAAATCCTTAGGTTGCGTCTCCAGTTACAATATTTATATAAAAATTTTCAGGATAAGCAGTAACAGATTTGTTTACAAATCCAACGAACTGTTGGGCTTATTGCATCATCTGTTCAGCCTTTAAAAATAAAAGAGCTTGAAAATTTCCGCGTTCAAATTAATTTTATTAATATTTTTTTTTTTAAATTTAAAAAAAAAATCATTTTTGATTTAAAACTGTTCTAAAAACAAAAACAAGATTTCGTTTTGATCTGTCAAATCTGTCAAAACATACATAACAAAACGTCAAAATCAGAAAATTAGATTTCTAAAAGCGACACCTTACAGGAATTAGTCTAACCACAAAACTTAGGTTAGAACAATCTCGTTTACACTAAATAGTGAAAAACTTCTTAATAGCTTCGATTTTTTTTTTTTTTGTTGAACAAGTCATAGTTCTAGAGGCATGAACATCACTTCACATCTTCCCTTCTTTTCATTGGTGGAAGTTCACTTAACACAAGTTTTGTTTAATTTGCATCTGTGTTATTTAAGGTTAAAGTTTATTGCTGCTTTATTCGGTGAATTAATTATGGACTTTTGCGTGGTTTATTTCTGCCAGTTATCATCGCATCGGGAAATTCCGTGCTTAAGTACAGAAAATTCTTGCATTTTGCAATTTCTAGATGTACCTAAATATCACCATTATCTTACATTACACACATACACACACACACAAACATATCCACATTTGAGTTTATTTTATAACTTTGAAAAACTTTAAGAGCATCATCTTGAAACTCTTTAAACAATTCGCTTTTTGCAATTTCTAAACTAACGTAGATACTGAAAATAAATCACCATAAATTCATGCTTGACAGAATCTAAACCGCATCACATCAACCCCTCTCCCTCATTTTCATTTCGTGTCCCACTTTTTAAAGATACTATGTATGTATGTGTGTATTTCAATTCAACTCAAGTCTACAATTGTGCGAATTTGAAATTTAATTTCCTCGGGAATTTCGAAAAATGAATCACAGATTTCAGCTCTTCAATCTGTCTATCTACACTAAACAAGACAAAAAAAAAACACCGTTATCCAATAACAACAACAATTCAATCCCGGTCCGGTACAGATAAATTGCGTTCATTTACATCTATGCGTAATGCCGTAATATAGAATCCAAATGGAATGGTCCAAGTGGAATTTGAATGGTTCAGTTTGGATTCCACATTTGTAGGTATCACGATTTATACGGTTTTGCTAATGTTGAGACGGCCGGCTACTATTGTGTGGTAGTACAGAAGAAAAAATCTAAACTGAAGCTGGAAAATATCTGAATTCTCTGTAGTAGCAGCAGTCGTTATGGATAGATGAATATCGGAAAGATGACCTCAAGGGATATGGTGGACCAATGTGCTGGTCTAGTTGGATACAATAAGTTGGTTTAGCCTTCCCACACGCAACCCAAACCCCACTCTGTTTTTCTATCCTATGCTCTGACGACAAAAACTTTAGACACATACATTCACATACACACAAACACACACGCATTCAAAGACTGAATTTAAGTTTAATAGAAATTTCAGCAAATGCAAGAACGAATTCAGAGGAAATACATACGTAGACGATAGATAAGAAACAAACAAACCAACGACTGAGACATGGGTCCTATTTCTATTTCCTGTCATCTCTTCTTCTTATTTAATCGTCCTTATGTAGGCTTAGTTGTAGTCCTCTTTTGAGACTTGTTGTCAAGTTTCAAAGTTAGGAGTTTTTCTGTTTTGTCTCAATGCCCCCCCCCCCTCCTTGGATAGTAAATTGGAATGTGATGGCATGGAAAGGAAGAAGGCAACTAATATCCTTCCGGATAACTTAGAAATGCGTGATATTCAAGGATTCACTTCTTTTAACGGATATTCTGTGACATTTGTTCTGACAATGAAATCTCGTTGACTTACAATAGAAGGACAATTATTAAAGCGGACATTAAGGTCAGTGATTTGGAAAACGAAATAATGTCATATGGAAGATATTCCCTTTTATCCTTGTCCACACACTACACACACACACACCCACACTAAGTATACATTTGTTATTCGATTCTATTCAATAGCCTTTAAGCAAGTACCTAAGTATAGGCATTGATTTATGGTTTTAAGGCATTGCACTCTGCTGCTCTATACGCTAGATATTTCCCAGTCATAGAAACTAATTTAGTTCTGATAGTCACGAAATAGTTTTGAACTTGAATTTCGAGAAGTTTTGCCTGTGTGAGAGTGGGTTTCAGTTCATGAAAGGTTGCGCCTGTTTATAGTTAGCTTGCTCTATTCACCACCCCCTACCCCCCTTCTTCCTAAAATGGATTTAACTAAATCATCCTTATTCCTTATAAGTGCGAAAGAAGCAGATCCTTCGTGTGATTCAGGATGACAGGGAGGCAGGAAAGGAAGAGAAGAAATTCCAAGCTGCTGCAGCTCCTAAAATTGGGATGATACTGTGCTGATGCTGACTGCTGTGGATACACCTACTAACCATTCCTAACTAACGATATTTTCTCGTGGCTTGTTTTATGGCAGTGGCAGGAAGTGAAAACTCAACCGGCACGTTCAGGAAATTATTTCATTGTCCTTCAGCAGAACGTTTTAGAGTTAGTTCATGTATGTTCGGATTTGGAGAATGAGGTGTATGGGCAGGGACGGTTTTGTACCACTGAAACTTACATAATTCAAATATGAAAATTTTGTTTTAGTTTGCGTGCTTGGGCTCTGCGTGCTTACTTAAGTTAATTTCGTTTTTTTTTATAGTATTTGTGTGGATATGCATGTATGCTGCGTATATAGCATGCCACCTAAATATTACAAATACATCTGTATAAAAGTGCGGTCTACTAAAGATAATTTGGATTTAAATTCATCACAATTATGACTATGTGGAAGCATCCATGGATACTTGTATATGTATGTATGCATGCATGTGTATATGGATATGGGAGTTATTAATGAACAAAGTTCAGCATCCATCGGTCAAGCTTAAGCTTTAAATAAATTTCAAGAACTACTTAAAAGCTGATTACCTTTATCCTTCAAGTTTATATTACTCTGTACTCTGATGAGTCTTATCATAAGATTTGAACGTCTTTCTTTGCTTTCGAGCATATCTACTACAATTTGCAAGAGGATATATTCGAATCTAATATCTAACACCTTTAATCTATAGGGTTTTAGTACGGAGCTTGTGTTATGATTTTATCATACCCCAGGCTCTCAAGTTATATATACCTAAGTATGTATGTATATTTTACCACAAACTGTAGTCTCTCGTGGGACATGACATCTTTACAATTCAAATTGTTTTAAGATTCACAACTATTTCGTTTAATATGTGCCTCAGTTTGTGTTGTGAATCTAATTGGGCAATAAATTTCTCAATTTCGAAGTAATTTTTTGGATACGAATTTTATAAAATAGTTCTGAAAAGCTTCAATAATGATTAATTTTTTCGTTGAAACATTTCTCGCATTTTGATTGGTTGGTAATTAGAGTACCATTGTAAAGTAAATGGTTTGTAATGAATTGAAAAAACTTGACAAAAGTCCAGACACTGCCTGTAATGCTTCCAAATTCCAGCATGTATTTTTTTTTTTAATATTCAAAAAGCTTAACAAAAGCCCAGACTCTGTTTATAATGCGGACGACACTAAAAAAAAAACAAAAAATAAAAAAATAAAAAAAAAATAAGAAAAATTAAAAAATAAGAAAAATTAAAAAACAATAAAAATTTATGAATGAAAAATGTATGAACTTTGGCAATTTTTTACATAAAATAATTACTTTTGGAAATGGTTTTTTTGACGTATTTTATTCTTCTATCAATGAAGAGTAAATTCCAATTTTATTTATAAAAACAAAACAAAAAACAAATCAAAAAGACAGTTCAAGCTACCATCAAACAAAACCGTGCATGGCGTGTCTCCACAGTTCATCCGAAATAAATAGAGCTGAAAATTGTTAAACTTGATGAAATTGGGAGCGCCTTATCGGTTTTCGTTTTCAAAATTTCTGAATAACGAAATTCCAGCCGTTTGAAAAAAAAACAATAAATAAATTTTTTTTTTTTTTTGCTTCAACGGATGAAAAAAAAACTATTTCTAAATCAGTTTTCGACAATGCCAATCGCTTCCTGATGTTCCGCAAATTTTTTTTCGGTAGCCTAGTCTTAAGAGAGAATTCCGCTCTAAGAATGGGCAACTTTAGCTAGTGTTTTTTAATGTTGACTATCTTTCCATGAACTTGTTACGATTTTTGTATTTTTACTCTCCTTAGAATTTGTCCTATATGTTGAATTTTTCGACCCAACGATCAGAGAGGTGTCATCAGTATGGTTATTTCTGATCTCCTATCATATAATTTTAAATGATGGAGGTCATACCAAATGTCCATATAAATGTTTTTTTTTTTTTTTGCCATATGGCGAAAGCAGGAACAATCACCCAATTTGAAAATTATAATGAGTAATCTTGCTACCATATATAGACTTGAGTTTCATTTTTCTTTTTTTCAAATATTTATATTAGCAATTGCTGTGACCTCCATTATTAAACTTTTATGGTATGCGATCAGACATCTAATGATCACTGGGTCGAAATTTTTCTGCATTTTAATGCAATTTGTAAATTTATTAAAGTGGTTTTGAATGAATTTCAGTCCTTTAGATGAGAAATTTTCCCCTTATTTGTCTTATACATATACTTATGTGTATACAACCAGCATATGTTCCAGGGTTTTTAGTACAATGCTAATCAAATTAGTTGGCCTAAAATGCTTTTCAAGCCTATAAACGTAACGGCAAAAACTTCGGGATTAATATTAGGATTATACTCCAAGATAGGAAGAACTGAAATTTGCGTCAATATTTTAGAAACTGTTCATTTCAAACAAATGTGTTTTTTTCTTTTCTTTTCCTTTTAATGATAATGCTTGAAAATTATAGTTTTTGATCTTTTTCTCCTGATTTTTTTACACAAATATTGTTTCTAATCTTTCATATATATACCATGAATCTTTACCCGTACTTGCAAATAACACTAAAATTTTCTCATTACATTTTTCTTCAGAATTTCAATGTGCTACGATTGATAATAATTGAAGAAAAAAGTAAACTCATAAAGACTTTTACAAAAATGTTAATAATCTAAAAAAAAATAAAATAAAAAATTAATAACTAAAACACTGCAAAAGCCTGCTGATAGCAATGAATAATGCGTTTCATATCAGCAGGAACCAATACTCTTCAGTACGGCTAGTTCTTACCTGCCGTAGATGCCAGAAAAAAGCAGTTTAATTGATTTATTCAAGTATTTATGATGCAATTCTTGAAGTTTATTTTTGTCTTAAGAAATAAATGCAAAAAATTTCTTCAAAATTTTCATGATATTGTAAGAGCCAAAAATGTAATTTCATTTCTAAATACAGTTCGACCAACTTGATATGAAAACAAAATCAATTACAAGATCCTCGTAAGAAGCAAAAACATCGCTGTCAGTTCCATAAGCAAAATCCATGTCGAGATTGTTTTGCTTCCCTTTAGAACAAGTCTAAATGCAAAAGGCCTGCTTTAAAACTGCACTCGAGCTTACACAATTAATACAAAACAAACCTGTTATTGGGGTTATAATTCTTGTTGCCGTCGGTTCACTGATTTTTATCTTCCATATAATTACGGATGTCTAACCCTTAGAATCACCAAAAGTGCTCCTCAAAGCTTGACTCTATATGTAATTCAGTTGAAGGAACGTCCATTAACTCCATTTCCTGCAAAACCTGACAGTTTCACCATGATAAAAGGAGAGCATTATCCTATTATCATCAGCACCGTGATACGTGGAGAAAAACATCCTCAACAACTGGCTATATCGTTACAGTAGGTATACTAATTAAAAGTTTTATTGCTTACAATATAATAATTGTTAGCCGACAACGATTGAAAGGAATTGAAATTGATTGATTTTAGTACCTACACTGTTAAATAGAGTTCATTTTTATTTTTCGTAGGAATTTTGTTGACAATTTTTCTTCAGATTTTTTACGCACTATTATTGGTGGCCGATCATTGGCTTAGACAGAATCTACCTGTCAAGTAATGCTATATAATTCGTTAGTTTTTTTTTAATTAAATTCGAAGAATTTTGGTCTCGATGTTGATGTCCCTCCTTACGTCCTTCTTTCTTTACTCATTTTTTTTTAGAACTAGATAAGAAAATCGCTATGAGCTCAAAAATATAAATATTATACAAAAATACTAATAAAAGTTTTCCTCACCTCCAGGAGCTTACTATCTCTACATATAGAAAGCATTTCAAATACAAAAATAAAATCAATTAAAAGTAAATTTCCTTACGACACTAATCCTCAACGTGTTTGATATTACACTTAAGTAAAGAAACCCAAAACTTCAAGTGGATAAATAAACAGGCAAACCAGTATCGTACATATACATGATAGTATAGCTGAAATTTAACAAGACATCAGTCATACAAAAGAATGCCCACTTTGAGCCTCAGTACCTAATGTCTTAAGTAAACTTTCCATCAAAGTTAGCCCTTGAGCTCTTTCTTTGTAAATTGTTTGCTCAATATTCCGCAGAGATATACATACCTAAATAAATTCCCTCAATTTGGGTTCATCAATCAATTCTAACCCTCACAGGATGTTCTTTCAACATTTATAAAGTTGATAAAAGGGAAACAAAGCTCCTTTTCGACTTGTCTTTCTCATCGGTTGACAAGTTAAGCTGGCCTTAAGCTGCAATTCAAATGCACGAATTTATTTAATACAAACGACTATTTGTGGCCGTTGTTGAACGTCGACTGCCGCCATCGCTGTCGCTGGTACTTCATGGTGTCAATCATTTTGGGAGCTATGGATATCAAACTCAAGAAGTCAATAGACAAAAGACTGGGGCTATATCTTGTAATTTATAACGCTGTTAAGCGAAAATCTAGGATTTTAAATTCATTGTTTAGGCGATTTTATATATTTAATTATAAAATTTTAGAATAATCCAATCATTCCGAGATAGTGCAGGAAATATCATTAGAAATATTTGTATACTTAAATTTTGTTAGATATGTAATTGAATGGATAATTCCTTGGTTTTATAGAAAATCTAATTCTTGTAAATACAATTTCAATTTATTCAGATATATGCCGTAAAAAAAACTGGCTGAGATTATGGCAACAGGGCTTTTTGTACACCAGCTCGCCCCAGCGGATTCTGGTTTAAACTAATATATTGAAACTAGGACATTTGATAGACTTCCAAACAGGTGATTCGAAATTTTGAAGTTTCGAATTATTCGAAGCTTCGAAGTCGAATCCTTCGAAACTTGAATGTTTTGCCGAAACTTTGTAGTTTTCGAAGTTTAAAGCAGGAATTTTTTACCGATGCTAATCACTTGTGGTTGCTTTGACTTTCGAAGTTTCGATTTTCGAATATTTTTTTGAATCTTCTAAAACAAATTTTAAGTTTCGAAAATCAATAGACCTAATTGAAATCAACCAAACTAGACACTGAAATAATTACACTGAGAATTTCTTAATCTGACTTTTTGATGAAATACAAATATGACGCAAAGAATTAAAAATAGTTGCACATATGCCGCTAGTGTGTTTTCTCAGTGGAACACGTTAGTATGCTTAGAGCGGTGTCATCCATCTTTAGAGGAGTAGGAATTCCTATAGGGCCCGTGAACCGCTATAGTTCAATCTCCTGGCTAACGAAAAGATTTGAAAGGGGACAGTTTATAAACTCAGCCCACAGGTAATTTAGAAGTTACGCATGAGTTATTCCATGCAAAATCGCCAAAAAGTCTATAACTCCGAATGCGACTAATTGCTAATTTAGTGATTTTGATATCATTTCAAAGGAGATGAACGAAAAATGCCGAATGATTTTCCGTGAAATTGCACAGAGGGGTAAAAACTAGAGTCTTCCATTTCCTTTACACACTACCGTAGCTTAATTCAAATAAATTATAATCTGAAGTAAAAGAAAAATATCGTAGACACATTTCATTAAAACAGTCAATTTCTAAGCCATGAATGTTATTGACAGGAGTTTTTAGTTTGACACTAATTTCATCAACAATCAACAAACAAACAAAATTATTTACAAATTTAATTTCGCGTAAAAGCCTAACGAAGGTTAATAAATTTATAAGTCAGCATTGATTAAAACCCTAAATTAAGAGCCAAACATAGAACGTCCTGTCCTATCCCCATTACTTTGTTTTCTGAAATAAGAATTACGGCATATTTGCATTAACACAGAAAAACAGCAGAAGAAAAAAAAAAACAGTTGGAATCCTATTTTTTTGAGGTGATAGAGAGGGAAATTAAATTCATTCGAGAAAATGCTACGAGGGTGCTCTTAGTAGAAATCTGTCACAAAAAAAAAAAAAAAAAAAAAAACAAAAAAAAAAGAGAAAAAAACTTGTGGGTGGTCTAGAAAGCATCGGAAAGTCAACGAAGTGGCCAGCCAAATTTAATTTTCTTCATTTTCACTTAATTTAGTTCAAGTACTCAACTGCGGGTGTGCCGACACCCAACATCTTACCATCCAAGGAACCAAGGGAAATCAACTTATTTTTTCTATTCTGTATGCTACCCTATGCTTGGAAAATTGACGGAAATTATAGGGAAGTCGAGGACAACTGGCTAGAAATAACACGCAAATATGGCATTGTACGTTAGTGCTTATTGTACATAGGAATGTGGATGAACGAACACAGAAGGTCGACATTGCATCGGCTAAGGACTGATGATTTCTTTCTTTTATATTCGTTTTTCTTTTTCTTCCATTCCCCACCCCCACCCCCCCCCCCCCCCCACCCTATCACAGATTATATTCCAGCTAAAGACATATTTCATTCTGGCCATTTTTATTATCTCCATACCATCACCATTACCAGCACCAACACCACCTACAAGTCAACTTAGACAGCTCTCAATATTGTGACATTCTCAAATGGTTGCAAATTGAATTTGTTCCCTTTTTTTTCGCTAGAGTGAATATTATCACACTCAATTTCCTGTACGTAGTCCTGTAATGGAATAAATTATACCTGAATGGCAAGGTGGTTGGACTGATTTAAGGGCAATAACAAGATAACAGGATCTTGTCTATAATACACCTGCCAAGGATAAGAGGATTTTTGTGGTCTGTTTCTGTTAACATGACGATGAGATGAGATGTCTGGATTTTGGGAGTGGTTTTTGAAGAAAATGTTTTTTGTTTTTGTTTTTTTTTTCTGTTTTAGGAAGTTATTATTGTCCGATGTTATTGACAGGGGATAGTGTAAGGAAATTGCCAATGAGATAAGAGTAGAAGTTTGATTATATCTTTACTTAAGTAATTGATTTATATTGTAGTGTGACCATAGCTTTGTCAGGGATATTATGATAAAAAAAAACAACGTATAGAAAATTCGATTCAAGTTTTTGATGTTGACTGGTTTTAATCTGTCGTCTTCTCCTATCTTTATGCTACTTGAATAAATTTGTATACACACAAACAATATATTTTGACAATCTAATAGATGCTGTTTTTGGATTGCATATTTTTGTGTGCATACTAAAATACCGAGAGATACAGAGTGTCCTAAAATAGTATACCTACTAAAAGAGTGAAAAACATTTTTAGCTATTTATTTATTTTGTATTTATTGAAGCTTGGAAATTAAACATTGAAAACGATATCGGCTAGATTAAAGCTATTATTTATTGCAAAAATTTGTACTATCTTGAAAATACATTTTGAATGACATTTCTGCAAATTTCCGAATTAATGTTGTTAATTTCTTTACGAATCCTTTTGTTATTGGGTTATTAGCAAAATACTTTTGTGTTTAAAAAAAAAAAACAAAAAACAGAAATAAATCGGGCGATGATACTTATAAGTATCTAACTTACAGAATAAAATGCAATAACACCGAAGGAAAGTGAAATAAGAAAAACTAATATTGGTGTCGGGGCCGGGATGTGGAGTGCTGTATACGTACGTTTCAAATATCACTGTACGGCGCGGTGACGGAGTAGCACACTTTTCAGTGTTACAGGCCGAGGTTTATAAGCAATTAGAGAACGTTCAGGAATAAAACCATCTTTATATTTTTCGACAGTTCAACACCAATAAGAGTATTTACATCTTCTACGGTGAATTAAAGCTCGTGTAGGAACGCCAAAGTGCCGTTAATAAACTTAGCAGATCCAATCAGATTAGCCTGATCTGGAAGCCTGGGAATCACAGCTCCGCTGGAAACGATAATTCTAATGAAGTTGGTAGACAAGGCTCAGCTACTGTGCATGGTAAGGGGGCCATAGCATCCACTGCGGGACCATCTTGGGATAGAACCATGCCAAGCATCTCATGACGATTCCGTCTATGGAAAGAGGGTGAGGGACCCTCTGAGGTACACTAAGACGGACGTTAGGCTCTTAGCTAATTTGATTACTGGCTACTTTCTATTTAGGTAGCACTATGTCACTATGGGCTCTGATCCTGCTTGCGGACTGTAACCTTTGGTAACGGGATCGACCTACTTTGAGGAGATGAAAAAAAAACAACAGGAATGATTTCAGTACTCCATTTGAAGCATGTGTATACAAGTATAATTCCTGCGACTACGAATCGGGGATCATCAATCCACATCAAACTTAATAGGGCGACTTTTGCTTTACATCTTATTTATAGGAGAAAATCGCACTCATGCGAATTTCACACAACAATTCTTGGTTGCACTTAAAATGATCAAATAATAATAGGAAGGTCTAAAAAATGCAGGGTGCTAGTTTATTTTTATAGCGAAAGGTTCGTACCGAAATAATTTCTTTCAAAAAATTGTAAATTTAATTTTTGGAAATCTTAACGAAAATTAACAACTTCAGCATAGTGTAGATACTGATTTGCTACATCTACCACCAGTTATAAAGGAAACTATATCGCAAGTACATTTTTTGACAGTAAAACTATCCTAAGATGTGTACAAATATTATAAACAAATTTTTCGAATTTTCAGCAGACTCAATTTTTTGAAAATTTTGTACTGTAACGAAGGCTGAAAATTGGGGAAATATTTAATGTGGATTATGAATTGGAGTTTGTAGAGCATTTTTTTCTGGAGTCAATCATAAATTTGGTTTTAGGTAAGAGTACGATTTTCTACTCCATAAGAGTATTCCAATCAACTACTCGGTTTAATGCCGACCAACACCTTGTGGGTTACTTATGTGTTCGGCTCACAAATACATATCCGTAGAGCAGAATGAAAGAACAATTGGAGGAGCATAGCATAACGTGTATTTTATGGCAATTTGGTTACTTGGAATTGGGAAGGATATTTTGGTGTAGCATGGATGATAGACTTTGATCTATGGAATGATCATAGACCACTGTCAACTTTTATTATTAACATTGTATGAATACTTGTAAGATAATGTCGTACGTGTCTTGCGGTAAGTCACTATTGGATTCTTATTCTTTTCTAATCCTATTCACACCGGAGCCGGCGTTTTCTGTGAGGAGCCTCGCGTGGAAATTGCCATACACAGAGAAAGCCATGTCATAGTTTTGGTGGAAGTCAAAGTCATGAAGCAGGAAAGCATCTCCTAAACTCAGACATTGAGGACGTCGTCAAAACCCTTTACAAACTCCAAACTTGTATTGAAATGCAAATCCACCCTGAATTTCCTTTCTCGGAACAACAGGGTATTGGTGGACGTCGTCAAAACCCTTTACAAACTCGAAACTTGTATTGAAATGCAAATCCACCCTCAACTTCCCTTCTCGGAACAACAGGGTATTGGTGCTTTGGGTGCCAAGTCATAGCGACATTAGCGAAAATGAAAAGGCGGACGAACTTGCTCGTCTTGGTGCAACCTCGGAGGCATCCGCCTCTACAATTGGGATTGCACCAAATCACATTATTTCTAATATCTCGGCCTGAACCTACCGCCAACACAGTCGCCTTTGGTTGGATCATCCTTCAGGTAGAACTACAAGGGAGCTGTTGGGCAGACCTAACCCAAAAGAACAAATAAACTACTGGGGTTAAACAATCCAACTCTGAGAACCCTGATGTTAGTTCTTACTGGGCAATCTCGTCTCAGAAGTCACCTAAACAGGATAGGGCTTGTTGCTGACCCTATATATAGGGGATGTGAAGAAGAATCCGAGACAGTGACTCACTTCCTGGGTCACTGTCCGGCGTTATAGATTCCTTGACTCACACCTCCTGGACGAGCTGCACAAAGCTGGTAAGGAGGACTGTAAGCTAATACTCAAATTCGTAAGAGCACCTATGAGGTATTACTTATAAGCCTGAAGGGTAAACAATGAGCCTTTTATGGCCTACATTCCGGAGCCCCTGTAAGGGGGTCTCAACCTCAATTTTCAATCAATCAATCTTATTCAAGGAGATTGGATTGCTTTAAGTATTGTGGGAGGCCTAGTTTTAATAGACCCTCCGTAAACTAATCAATATACTAATCTGCTCCAATAGCTCTTCAAAATTCGGACATCATTTATCCGCTTCTTTCCATAAGGAGATTGCTTTTTCTAGTCTACGCCATATGAGAGACAAAAATTTCGATTTGTCATGCAGTTATTTGTTTATGATATTTTGAGAGAATACTCAAGAGAACCAAGTAGGAGTTTGAATAATACTCCAGCGACTACTTACCTCTCTGAATCTAATTGAGATAATGACAGATTATATGGATTATAATTCCAGGTAAAATAGATCGGCACAAACCAATTATATTTATTCGTTGCACCAATATCCTCCTATTTGGGCTCCTCATCGTTTCTTCTATTTTCGAGTATTGTTATTTGGTTAGATGCCTCTCATCCCACTCTTATCCAATTCTATACATAATTATTGATCACCATAGTTTTTGAGTTCATCTTCTACCCAATTACCACTTTTGGACAATGTGCATAATTTATCATACTAATAATAAGTTTTTTGATTATATTCTCTGACCACCCCCATCACACCACCACCACCACCAAAAACACTAGTCGAAGTTATTAAAAGTAATAGCTCATAGCAGCGAAATTCACCATATTCAAAGTTATTGTTGCAGGTCCAACCAAGTTGCAAACATTTCTCTCAGAGGTTTTCGTGAATGTGGATCGGGGTGTTATAAAAATTAAAAATTCATACGGGGGTAGAGGCTTATGTTTCATTATAGCATTGCACACGTTCCATTTACGGCAACCCGAAAAGTATACTCTGCCGTAATACACGTTCATATTTAATGTTTTTATTGCCTCACCGGGGACCATGTGCATTAACTAAACTCATTGAGAATGAGAACTGAGTGTGTTTTGTTGTCATAAATATTTGACTAATCGATCTAATTTGGCACAACAAACATTCCAGACACGAAGAAAATGAAATTTGTTGGTTCGAATTCGAACGATTTCTATGGGGTCGTCTATCTACATAGATGGAGGCGTCTATGAATGTTAAAAAAAGCGCATGAATCTTTTAAAGCTTGCTCATGCATTATCTTAGTTTGATTTATATAGATGAAGAATTTTGGAAAAATTAAAACAAATGCTAACATTTCTCTTACATTCTTGGGAGGACACAAATAAAGACCATCTTTGAAAGTTATATAACGTAAATTTATATGAAATGTGTGCAACTGTGCATACGAAATGGATAATTAATTTTTTTTTTTTCATTATTTTTTTCCCTTTACGTTTGCTTTAAAATTTCTATGAGTAGAAGAAAATGGACACATACGTACATATCAACTGTTATATTTAGCTATGTATATACAACCCCTAGGTACCTTCACACTCCCTCTCCTTTCTCCGTCCTCACTTGAACGAATCTATCCGAATAAAAAGAATTTATATTCTGACGAATTTATATTTGCTTCTGTAACCGATTTGCATTTTCCTTGACAAATATCCTTGACAAATATCCTTGGAAAGTGCTTGTGACTGTTGAGATTGCCTTCATGTTTTGAGATGTCAATGTTTTGTAATAGACTCCTCGCAATTCATATTGGAGGAAAATATCAAAATTTATCTTGGATAATTTGTCGAAACAAAGATTACATATATCGGAGTGAATCTAGAAGGCTTTTAATTGTCCTAAAATATTTTACAATAAAAAATGGATATAATATGATTATGTCACTATCATAGTACCGTCCAAGGTATATAGATGGTATACGAACCACGTTCCGCATTAGTGACGAAATATCGTGAACATGTATAGGAAAACACGGTTCAGAGAACACAATACTTTTTACGCTCTCTCTGACTTCCCTATAGAAATATATATACATTAGTCACGAAATTACGTCACGGGCTATCAGCTGTAATGTGTCAAAATTTTAATGGGAATATTCAATTCAATTCAATTCAATTCAATTCAATTTACTGAGCAATTGGAATTATACAAATGAGAATATAAAATTCTTTTGGGTTGCACAAGTTAAAGAATACATTAATTAAAAAAAAAAAAAAGTAACTCAAGCTTTCAAACTTTTATCTAGACTTACAAAACTGCAAAGCTAAGAAAGATGAAGGAAAACAATTAATTTAAGTAGATAGAAAACTTAAAAATATTGGAAGAATAATAGAAGAGTAGTGAATTAAGGCATTGTGATTGAAAGTGGCCAACGTGCTTAACATAAATTCCATAATTTGATAGCAGCTTGCATGAAGCAACAGGCGTCTACTAACAATACAACAAGCATTAGGCAAAATAAGAGTTATTATCCAAGTGGACCGAGCGAACCATTGTTTTCTCTTGATCCTCACTACAAAACTTTATAGCCCATCGTAACTGAAGAGTTCCCACTCTCTGTCAAAGCTATTTGCTTCTTCTTCATATGTGACACAACCCATATTTTTTTTGCAGCTGCTCGACCAGACAATATTCCATCATTTATGTCACCGTATGCTTGCTCATATAATGATACATTTTTTGTACCCCTGTTCGTCTTTCTGATCTTATTACGAGCCATTCTAGAATAAAAGAAGTTTAATTATGACCCAAAAACAAAAAAAGAAATTGGAGAGCGGGGTCGGTTGTAATGTTACATTCGACCCCGGATTATGCTGTTACAATTTGTTACGCTCCCCTTTTGAGCGCAACTAGGGATCCCGTCGATCCCCGTTATAGCTCAGCAAGAAGGGTGGTTCGCTAAATAGTTAAGTGAGTGATGGGAGCCATGTAATTTTTGTTTGAGGGAAATCACAAAACCTATTTTTAATTCGAAACGTTATAATTTTTAATCCAATTATAGGTATTCGATACAAAAAAAAATACGTTTAGTATCCTTAATACAGCCGTGTGGAATTATCACTTACATACCACGGATGAGCATCTTAATTAACCTTTTTCATTCACTTTAATAGCATGGTAAAAAAAAAACTTTACTTTCGCATTGCCATGCGCCAGCCAGCCACAAGATTAACGAAGGAATAAAAATTTTAGAAATGCAAAAAAAAAAACACTTATCTACTTATCCGTACAATTTTCGGCCTTTGGTATCCTTTTCCAGATTCCCGATACTTTCTTTTTTTTTAAATCCTCCCTTTAATTGTGTTTTTTTCTAATCGCCTTTTACTTTTATCGCACTTGACTTTTACTCATTAAAAAAAAAAAAACTTCGCTAACTGCCAAGCAACACCAGAAACTTCTAGACGAGAGTGTCTGTTCTGTCTTTCGGTCTCGTGATCGCCCGCCTCCATGATTCCAGCCAGTTCCGAAAGGTATAATCTGACTGGACGGTGTTTAGATCACTTTCGAGTGGTCTAATTTATTTAGATTAACTTAGGTCAGCTTATAATTTCGCAGACACCAACCTATGTTTTTTTTTTAATTACCTCCTTTGCAATTTTAGTAATTTGTTGCGCTTAGCTTGACCTCCTTTGCAAGAGACGAAACCTGGACGAATTAACCATGGAATGGGTTTAGATACGAGAGACTAGAATACTGTGGCTGAGTGGCTCGCTGGCAAAATTTCGAGAAAATCAATTGACCTTAGGAAATGTTGATGCTCGCCCAGGTCTTACAAGTTAATTACAATTGTAATTTCCTCTTACGTTCTACCTTAATTATGACCTTGCTTGCCATGGGCAATGATGGACGTGATATATAAAAGTATGGCGAAAAAGTAGTGCGTTCATGCTCCACAATTTAGCTCCACAATTCAGGACGGCTCGAAGGAAATAATAGCGCGCTCAGATTTGAAGAGGGCCAGTCATATCCAACTGAGAGACCTCAGACGAAAATTCTCCAACATACTTTCCCTGAAATAAAAATTGCCCACAGTATCAACAGTTCGAAATTAAGGACACATAAAACATTCACAAATCTATTTTCATGTAGAACTGTAACAAATTATCCTCGATTACGTTTTAGAACTTCGAATTAAAATTTGCACTTTATGCCAACAATGATTAAGCAGCAATCATTAAAATACTCAAAAACTACACTCAAATATAAAAAACAAGAAAAAGTCAACTTACTTGCAACGGAAATATTTATATTGGAATTTTAACACGTTAAAAAAAAATTGCTTTGCCACACTGAAATTATACTTTTGTTTCTGTACACTACTACGTTATTCGTCTACCGGTCAACTGAGATGTATTAGCCAAACGTCTAACGTCATCCTATACATACATAACACACGCGTATGTATCTAATATATATTTGTAAATATTTAGGTTGTTACTTTCGACCCCGATCTACCGACAAATTTGTGGTTAAGTATCAAAATATGTGACAAAATATACGATAAATAATACGACAAAGGATCAGAATCATCCCCCCCCCCTCCCCTGTTCAAGTATCTACTCATTCTGACAAATGTTTTTTTTTTCTTATGATCGAAAATAATGATAGTATCTTTGAACTATTTGTTTGTTTTTCTAAATCTGTCAAGATGACATATATTGACATCGGATTTGATTCATTGATAACTGGCACTTCCGAATACTTCTCCTTTTTTTATACCCTAGATGAAATCTATAGGGTATAAGTACTAAGTTTGTCATTCCGTTTGTAACACCTCGAAATAATGATGGTAGAGCAAAATTATTTGGACACCCACGCATAATATTAAAAGTTATTTTGATTTTTGCATGTCCGTGCGCACGATAACTCGAGAACGCGTATTCTTAGAGAGCTGAAATTTTGTACACGGACTTTAAAAAAAAAAGTAAAATTTGTTTCGAAATGAGACAAATCGGGCAACTCCTTCGTGGGGTTACCATACAAAACTTTCGTTTTCCACTATATATTTGGACACTGCTTGTGAACATGGTGTTTTCATAATAATAGAAAATAAAATTTCTTAAATAGACTAAATCGGGTAACCCCTTCGTGGTGTTGCCATATAAATTTTTTGGTTTTTTACGTATACTGTGAAAACGATCAGTCCAAAACATTTTTATTATACTAAAAACTTCTTCAGAATACGAAATCCTATAAAAATGGTTATAATCATTTTTTCTGTCCGATAAACCGTTCTAGAAATAGTATATGCGAAAAACAACTTCAAAAATAAAACTTGCACAAAACGGTGACAATACGAAATTTCATACGGGCATTCATCTAGGGCAGTGTTTCCCAACCTTTTTTTCCTCGCGAACCAAAAGAAAGGTCCGAAAAAATTTGACGAACCCCTTATGTAGTCGTTAATGACAGGTAAAAAAAAAGCAATAAAATTTGATAGAATATGTATTTTTCATATTACAGAATAATTGATTATATTAATCGTGAAACATTGAAATGAAACATAGACTAAAATGATGGCTATAAAAGTTGAAAACAAGATAAATTTAACAAACTGGTTCTTATGTTAGACATATATGGAAAAACTCTTAATGGGATATTTGTGGTTATTTGATAGAACAAAGCAATTCAAAGTTAGGCTCAATATTTGACAATTTCAGTCTTAGATTAGGTTCTGCATTTAACCTGTTTCTGTATTTATCTTTCAGATAAGTATATGTTGAAAATCCTTTCTCGCATAGATATGTTGTGCAAAATGGGAATAGAACTTCAATGGCTTTTTTTTTTGACAGAACAGGATATTCATTTTGTATACTGAGCCAGAAGTCAATTAAAGATTGATTTTTAAAAATTCGTTCTAGAGAACTTGCACAAGATAACTCTATGAGTTTTTCTTTTTCCAGTATATTTAGAGAGGTTTCTAAACTTACATTTCCGTATCCAGTTGTTTGAGATGGATATATTGCATCTGTTGGGAAAATAGTCATTGAAAGTTAATCGAAGATAGTTCAGATGTTCACATATACTCCTTTTAATGTTTTCGTCAAGTTTCATTGAATTTTCTGATAAAAAAAAAGTGCTGACAGAATCGAAACATCCATACTCATTCATCTGCAGGCATTGAATCCAAAAATTGATCTTTTTCAACATAGCCTCAATTCTATCATGTACACTGAAAATGGTGACACACTCGCCTTGTAAAGACATGATGATGATGATAAAGTAATTTTGAAAAAACAAATAAGGAAAAAAGAAAATATTGAAATTTATTATAGATTTCTTAACAAACACGCAGAGAACAGTCTCTTTTACAGTGGATTTGTTCTTTAATTTATGTGTTTTTGTATTGTGTTTTTTTTTTTTGCTTTTGATTTTAATGGTGTTTTAAAAAAATCCGCCATTACAATATTATTTTCACGAACCCCCTCTGCAAACATTGCGAACCCCCAGGGCTTCGCGAACCACCGATTGGGAATCACTGATCTACACAGTTGAAAATCTTGGAGTAAATTTTATATTTTAATAGTATCTATAGGGTCCGCCAAATAACTTTTTTTTTTTTAAACAGGGCGCAAAACATCGAGTGTAGCTTCGGCTGTGTGGCACGTAGCGCCGTCCTGTTGAAACCAAATGTTGGCAATATCCTCCTCTTCAATTTTCGTTCAACATGGCCCGATAACGATTGCCATTGACTGTAACGGCCACTCCTTGCTCATTTTCGAAGAAAAATGGCCCAATTATGCCTCTGGACCAAAATCCGCACCAAACAGTGACTCGTTTTGGGTGTATCGGCTTTTCAATGTATGCGTGCGGGTTTTCTGTGCCCCAAATGCGACAATTTTGCTTGTTTACATACCCGCCAAGATCAAAATGAGCTTCATCCGAAAAGATGATTTTTTTTACAAAATCGGCATCTTCTGTAAGTCGATCGCAGGCAATATTTCCCAGCGTTGTTCAAGCGTATACACAACCATATTCGTTCAGCGGAAGAATAAAACTAATTATCTGTCAAATCAGACATGAGCTAAGTGTTACCATTCACGAAATAAGCACTAGTTGAAAAAAAAAACGTTAGATGGCGGACCCTATATATAAATCCATTCAAAATATGGTATCGAATTCATACTTTTACAAAGTATAAATTTGTATATTTTGAGAGTATAAACCCTATACCAGCATGATATGAAATAATTTAAATTCTTTTTGGTATCCAGAATATAAAAATAATAATAGAGTAATAAAACATTAGAAACTTTAAACTTACCGTATAGAATTTAATGAACCTGTCTACAGCCCTTTCATCGGTAAGTCTCTTAATTTTTTTAATTCCATTTGGTGGTGGAGGAAGTAGCCGAATCAAATTGATTAAAGATAGCGTACATGTATCCCAGTCTAAGAAAATAAATTTCATATATTATATATTTTTTTGTTTTTTTATTATTAAATACCCTTTTCCCTTTCCGCTTCCGTGTATAATATTTTTTTCCCAGAGTTTCGGACGGCTTGAAATATAAGAGGTTGTATTTTTTCCCACGATGCGGCTAAGTTTATCTTTCGATGTGTTAATTCGAAATCAAAATTAATCTGTTTGAATATATGTATATATAGTAAATATTTTTAGAGAATATTTCTATAGGTACGTTAAAACAGTAGGTTAAATCTGAATATCTTAAAGTCTAAAAAATAAATGTCAGTAAAATTACGTTACGTTACGTTATATATAGAACACTAGTATATACTAACCAAGTCGGGGCAAATAAAAAAGCATGGGTAGTTCGACCAGATATTGGGGCTGTCCTCCCTGCTTCTTCTGTATTTCACGGTCGATTGGAGTATGCTTTTTACATGATCGATCTCTTCTGGCAGTATCGCTCGTTTAAGATCCATTAATACATCGTGTAATTTTTGGAAGTCGTAATTTTCCGCTTTTTCTGGGGATGTATCATTGATTAAATCAATCTCAACATTTTGGATATCTTTTTCCAATTTACGTCTTTTCACGCGATCATTTTTTAGCTTAACTTGAAGAAAGCCTGTATTAGAATTATTAACTAATAATTCCTGAAATTCATTCATTTTTATATCACAACATATGCTGCTAGCATTGACACAACTCTTCGTCTGGAGATATCATTTAATGCACTATTTTCCTCAGTACTTTTTAGAATTTGTAATCCTTCAGTTTTTCCACATATATAAGTTTTAAAACTCTACATTTCAGACAATACATTTAATTTAATTCATTAATAATGACAGAAGTAAATGTACCTCTGGAGTAGCTATCACCGATTCTCCAATAGAACAATTCATTCTTTTCAAAGTACCTCTGTCTGAATTATAACTCTCTTCACAGCAAGACTCTAAATTACTTACAATTACATAACTATTTATTTTGCACTAAGCGAAAGGATATTACCGCCTATGGTCAAAAATGCCTTCAATTTTATTTTTAAAATAAGGAGAGGATGTGAAGCCATTTGATTGATGTATTCCATAAAAATTTCATCATCTATTATTGCGTTAAAATTAGTTTAAAAAGCAATCAAAATCCTCGTAGGCTAAGTTGAAACAATTTAGACCTACAGAGTGTAAGAACAATCTCTATTGTATATTATAAACGATAAAATAATGATTTTTTATAATAGTAGAAGTAGGTATGTAAATAGTAATTATAGATATATGTAAATGGTTCGTATTTGGTTTGGACTTATTAACAAAAATTGTGTACTCACTTGACCAAACGAAATCCGTGTATGCTAATTCACTTCCTCTATTGTGCACTTTCACTAGTTTATGCTCGCCATTATACTCATAAGTAACAAACATTTCTATAATTTTAATATATATGCGCACTTTCACTTTAATTTGTCCGTACTCATCGAAAACTCCGACTTAAATGAACAGAATATCAAGACTTATTCAAAAACTCAACGGTTTCTCAGAATTCAACGTATTATTTTTATACGTAAATTCTATTAGAATTCTTATAAGATCCCTCATATTAATTTTATTCCAAATTTGTATAATCGGTTGAAAGAAAAAAGATCTATACCAGCGAATGTATAACTTTAATAAAATTTTAAAATAAATTAGGTATACGCAGAGGTATGAAATTAATATAAATTTTTATATAAAAGAAATTTAAACCGAGCCATTATGAAAACTAAACTGTTATTATATGTTTAATAGGTTAAAATTATTAATCAAATACAAGGTGTATTATTAATGAAGCTTATACTATCTTAATATATAAAAAGTGCATTATTATCGTATAAAGCTGTTGGATAATTGTAAAATATATGCTTTTGATAAGAAACTTTAGATCAGGAGAAGTAATATATATGAAAATATTAAAAAATATTTAATTTTACACCAAGATTTTCAACTGTGTAGGGTATCATTATAAGAATTGCTCTTAGACCAATTCTAGCTTTTTTACTTGTTTTAAGTAAATTTAAAAAGTTCTTTAAATAACTTTGACAGTTGTCATTAAAGAAAAAATACAATCTAATGATTTTTTCAATGAAACACTCACATTGCAAATTGTGTTCATATAACGTTCATCCTCCAAAATAATCATTTCAACTGTATACCTATTCGTAATGTACAAATGTATACCATGGACCTAATTTTCCTCCCTCCTAGAACCTGAGTATGTTAAAGATAAATGTACAGCAGCATTTTCTTTACTCTCATTTTAATCCGAAATAACATTTTACCTTACATTTTGCTTTCATTATTAAAGTTGTGCTTAACATCATTAAGTATTCCCTGAGCTTCAGCAATAACTATTAAAAGAACAAAAAAAAACTTGGTGTAAGATTTAATGGACAAGAAAATAAATAAATAGATAGACAACAACTTGAAGATGTCCTAGATTGAAATTAAAGCTGCCGAATAAAATTGAATCCGGTTGATAGTACCTGATAAAATTTTTAGCTTCTCTTCCAAGGTGATCCGTCTTATATTAAACTAAAACTAAATCTTTAACTAAAACTGCTTTCAAAGATTTTTGTTTTTTTTTTGCTGTACAACAACAGATCACGCCCAACAATTCTTTTTAATCCTCAGAATCTGATAGTATTTACCATATGGCTGACCCTTTTCTCTTACCTATACTCAAGCAAATGGAAAGACAGTGTGGCGGGGGGGCGGCGGAGAGAACACTTTATCGTATTAAATGTGTACACATTAGCTCTTCTGGTTCATTCATTATTTCCGGTGTTATATTATAGATGATTTGGGATTAATCTTAGCCCATAAATTACAATTAAAGTGCTAATTTCTGTGTGCGTAAATAATACTCCAATAGCACCTAGGAAGCCACCCTCACATACCGTCTGTTCACAATACATAGCTACAAATTACTCACAAAAGTAAATAGTTCTGTTGGCCTTAATTAGACTTTGATAATGTTAATCAGGTGTAGCTTTGGTATATTGTATAAATAAATATGCATGTGAAATCTCATTAACGGCAAGGATATGGATGAAACTGATTTATTTATCTCTAAATAATCCATATGCACCCATACACACACACACACACATGCACACTAATCCTGTTTAGAGAAGATGGGTGTACTCAAGTTGTTATTAGAGATAATATTATTTTAATGCAACATGATTGATTCATAACGTTTGTACAGGAAGTACTTTGATCAAAATTATATTCAATTCTAATATATTTAAGGTAAAAGATAAAGATAAGTTTATACGGTGTGCAAACTACTTTGCCTATCTTTAGGCTAAAAAATTAGTTTAAAAGAAAAAAAAAAATGAAAATATTTGGAATAATAGAATTTTTGTGATTTATTACGATTTAAAATTAAATTATTAAATATAAGAAAAATTTTGTTTGTGAACCTGGTACCTTCCGCTTTCTGGAAAAGAGGAAAACAATACAAAAACTCATCTGTTTCGTTAGCGCAGTGGTAAGATCTGTCGCCCGGAAAGCGAAGGGTTCCGCAATTTAAAAACCGGATAAAGCGGTTTCTCTTGTATTAATTAATTGTAAAATCACAAAAAATCTTTTATTCCATATATAACCGATTCTAAAAATTTAGGGTTCTAGTCCCGTATAGGAGCAAGATATCTATATAAATAAAAACCGGCAAAGTGCGAGTCGGACTCGCACACGAAGGGTTCCGTACCATCTTACAAAATTTAATACTGTGAATACACCAAAAAACACGTATCTTGTAGGGGGGGCCCCCTTTAATTTTTAATTTATTTTAATTTTTATTATTTTTTCTTATAGCGGTAATAGAAATACACACTCTGTAAAAATTTCAACTGTCTACCTATTAAGGTGACGGACGGACGGACATTGGAGTCTTAGTAATAGGGTTCCTGTTTTTATCTTTTGGGTACGGAACCCTGAAAATCAATTACCGCATGTATGTTGCAACATCACTTGAGAACGGCTCAACCGATTTAGCTCATTTTTTCTTGTTGAATTTGTAATTGTCACGACAAGGTCTGTAGTGAAAGAAAAATTGAAATCGGTGACCCCGTCTTGGTGTTGCCATATAAAAGTTTTGTTAAATATCAATTTCCGCATCACTTGAGAACTGCTTGACCGATTTGGCTCATTTTTTTTTTTGTGTTCGTAATTGTTAGGAGAAGGTTTGTATGAAAATTTTGATAAAATCCACCGGAAAGGTCAGAAAATCTAAAAGATAATTTTGTATTGTATGGGATTTCGTATGTTTTCTTTTCTGAAAGGCTTTTCGAAGAAAAAAATGGGAAAATCGGTGTGGAAAACTCGGAAAAGAAAACTTGCATAATTGATAAAATTGTTTGAAAATCGGTCCTCATAAAAATTAGAGTCTCGATATCGTATAGGTATGTAAAAAATATCTACCGCGTGCTTTGTTAGCTGACACAGTCACAGGCAATGACAGTTACCCCCTGTACGTCGTCGCTCTATAGAATATAACGGCAGAACGATAATATTGAAAATGCAATGTTGAGTATTGCAATTCAGTCAAGTCCATCAAATATGTTTTCAAGTACATCACGAAAGGTAGCGACATGGCTGTATTTGGTATTGCAGTTTCTGATGCCAACACGATGAAGTTTTGCAATATCAGATGGAAGGAAATCTCAGAAGTAATGAGTCGGTTTGTAGAATCTTTTCATTCCCCATACACAAACGTCATCTCCATTAAGTACATTTAGTTGTCCACTTGGAGAAAGGATAACTAGTTTATTTCATGACAGCTAATGCAGCGTGCAGAGAGCTGAACGAGCGCCAGCGATAACGTTGACAAGCTTTTTCGCAACATGCGCAAGTGATTCATTTGCAAGAGCACTGTTTTACTCGGAAATACCGAGATATTTCATATGGAATGCATCATTAAAAAAAATTCCAATGACGAAAAAACGGAAAGCCTGTTGCTGGATACGTGATGCATTGGGACGCATTTCATCCGTGCAATGACGAATATTTTTACTTGCGTTTGTTATTGGTTAATGTTTGTGGACCGACTTCATTTGAACCTCTACGAACTGTCGGTAATGAGTTGTGCGCAATATATCGAGAAGTCTGTCAGTATTTAGATTTGCTCGAGGATGACATTCATTGGTATCACATACTCGCCGATGCTGTTATTTCGTCTTATGCGCATCAAACTCGATTACTTTTTCCAATCATCATTTTAACGTGTCTCGCACTCCATTTTTGGACAAATACAAATACGTGGAAATCCACAACGAGGCGTTGATTTCGATAGAGAATTTGTGCTTGATGATGTCCGGCAAGATTTTGCACAAAGTAGGAATGCCAGCACCGAATCACCCCATGCACGATGCATTCCATCGGGAATTGGAACGAGAACGGCATGTAATCGATATGCTTTGAGTCAATTAGTTCGAACAAACGTCCCACTTTTGAATCTGCAGCAGAAAACTGCGTACGACACATTGATGAAAGGACTAAAGGCCAGCTACGCAGGAATCTTTTTCCTCGACGCACCGACTAAAGTAGTAAAGAATAATCAGAAGACAATCATTTGAGATGAATGTACGATGGCGCACAAACGAGCTTTGGAGGCAGTCAAACGAACAATGAAAGATTTGCGTAATAACCAGAACCTCTTTGGAGGTGCGATGATTCTCCTGACCACAGCTTTTCGCCAAACCCTGCCAGTCATTCCAAGATGAACAGGTGCTGATAAAATAAATGCTTGCTGGAAGTCATCGAATTTATGGAGATACGTGAAAACTCTCAAATTAACAACACGAATAAACAAGTCGCGTTACAAAATGATCAATCGGCGGACGTTTTTTCCAAACAATTATTCGACATTGGCAATAGAAAAATTCCAGTTGATACTTCCACTGGCCTCAATTCGTTGTTCACCTAATTTTAGTCAATTCGCAACATCGAAAGTGTTCCCAAATATTGGTGCGAATTACAAAAACCATGTTTGGTTGGACGAACGAGCCATTTTGGCAGCGAAGAATAAGGACGTTGGTATACGATTTGAATATAACAAATCAAAGTCAAATCGCTGGCAAATTGTATTCATTTGAGTCGATCGATTGCATTACCGATCCATATGAAATCGTCAGTTATCCAATTGAATTCTTGAATTCATTGGATTTGCTAGGAATGCCGCCACATAATTTGGAGGTCAAGGTCGGCCCGGATATAATCATGTTACCAACTATGCAATGGAACAAGATTCGCTCTTAAAAAGCTGCTGAACAATGTGATTGAAGCAACAATAATCATAGAAAAATACAAAAGCGATGATGTTCTGATTCCAAAAATTCCCCTGATTCCAACCGATTTGCTTTTCCAATTCAAGCGTTTTCAGTTTCCGGTTCGCCTTGTATTCGCAATGACGATTAATAAATTGCAAGGCCAATCATTGGAAGTGTGTGAAATAAGCCTTGAGTTGCTGTGCTTTTCCCATGGTCAGTTGTACGTAGAGTGGTCGAGAGTCGGTAAACAATCGGCGCTTTTCGTCTTTTCTCCGGATGGAAATACAAAAAATGTGGTTTATCACCAAGTGTTAACGCACATAACGATCACAATTGGATGCCAAAAAGGTAGAATTGTTTTGAGACGGCAATCCATCCATTAGATACGGTCATTGAATGGGGTCTGAGTTGTCGTTTTATACCCCCAGGGAGCATTTACCACCCCTGACTCCCTGTGGTCGGCATGGTGTTGATTTCACTATCTTGCGGTGGATAAGGCAAGTGCTAAGTCGACGAAATTTAATTGTGGAAAGGCGTGGTCGAACCTCACTTAGTGTGCTAGTGGAAACAGACTGTGCGCAGAGTGGTTTGCTCTCTACTGTACTCTAGTGCATATTGGTTGATTCACTTATCAATATGGGATTCTAATTTGAAGTGTATGCGGATGACATCTCCAGGCACAACATAGATGCTGTTTGTGCTTTCATTTAGTGAGGACTCAATACTATTCAGAACTGGTCTAACCGTCATTATATGACGGTGAACCCCACAGAAACCAGCTTGGTGCTCTTTTCCAGAAGATGTAAGCTTTGTTACTTTATCATACTCTACACTTGTCTCCCCATGTTAAAAATCTCAGAGTTTACCTAGAATCGTAGCTTCCATGGGGGATGCATGCAGAAGAAAGGGTAATTGCAGCTATGATGGTCTTTGCTCAATGAAGGGGCACCTTTAGATGATCATGGGTTATGTAACCGAGTGTTATGCAATGAATATATATAGTAAGACCTATGCTCACGTATACTTTTTAGGGTGGCATTAGTGGGGCTGCGAAGCAAAGGCTGGCAGGCCTGTAAAAAATTATCTGCCTAGGCATTATATTCTCCATGCGGTCCACGGCAACTGCCGTCCTTGATCTTATCATTCAGGCAGATGGCCAAAAATCATGTGTTTGAATTGTATGGAGATGTTGGAGAGGCGCCTATGGAGTGATTTTCTCCTATTACTCATTGGAATTCTTTGGGATGGAACGGAAAAATCCTCTGACCCGCGTGCCATTTGATACAATCTCAGTGATTTGATCTCACATCAAAGCGGATATTTGTATTAAGTATAAGCGATGATGAGCAAGCCTGAGCACTTTCAAATGTACAAAACTGTTTCATGATGAGTCAAGTAAGAAGTTCAGTTTCACTTTCTCTTGGGCCTCAGAAGTAAAAAAATCAAAACTGTGGCTGGAACAATCACTGGCCACAGCTCGCTTCACGCCTGTTCTTAGAAAGATGGGTGTTGTTAATAGCCCCGAATTTGAGAGGAGTTTTTTTTTTATAATAAAATGTATATTTTAAACAAAGTCGTCATGAAGAGAAGAAACGAGCTGAAGTTGAAGATAATATAGAAATAAAATATATTTAATGCATGCTCTTAGTTTTTTGCTTTCATTTTATTATACAATTTTAGTTTCTTTCTTAAATAGTTTTTACGTATACATCGCGTTCTTTTAAAGCATTTTTTTTTGTTAATTCAATATCCGAGTTTATAGTTTCTAAAACCAACTGGCTCACAGAGGTATGTGCGCATACCAAATTGAATCTCCTTTTCTTGAATTACAAATTTCTCTCCAAGCGTAATTAAAATTTAGAATTTGATATTTTTCTAAAAATCTTAAAACCATAATTTCTAGAAAAATCTAATTTAATTTATTATGAAGAATATGTCATACTATCTGTACTCCCCGCTATTATGAATCCAATAAATTTTCAGCCACAAATTAAATCCTGAAAATTCATTTTCCCATTTTCCACTTTTATCTAAAGCATATGATCGCACGAAATCGCCCGCAGGCGTGTCGTGTCATGTCGTGTCGTCATCGCATATCTACCATGCCATCATCATAACTATATAAATATAAGCTAAGCCCAGGACCTCCTAATTTATTAATTTTCCATAAATAACAGAATAATTGAAAATTATTTAAATGAAGCTATAATCACATTACCATCGGGTTGATGAGCACTTTAAAATTTATCTGCAGTGGATTGGCTTTCATAGGTTCACTTTGTTGCATTATCGCGGTAATGTCATTTTCAAGTGCATGCGTGCATCACCTGAAGTACATACATAAATTGCCATGGAGAACATTTTGTGTAAATAGACCGCTACCAACTTTATTAAATATAAGCGGATGCTGTGAATGTTTCGTATAATTACCACAATGCATCTGTGCTGCATGATGATTACTTACTACTTCAACTCAAATAGCATCGTTTCTATACGAGTTAATACAGACTTCATGAAGAAGCAACAAGCTTAAAACTCTCTTTATCTATGGATCAATCTAAATAGAGGAGGCAAGCTATCTATAGCATTCCAAAGCCACAATATATTTATCCCAAAAGTTGAGGAAGATTCACCCTGGCGTTACGCAATAGAAGTGCATAAAATGGTTCATTCGATATTATGATGAACCCATCTGGTTACACATTTCTAACGCGGTCTCAGACAAGCAGGATTTTGTATAACATATGGCAATATACTTATGTATGAAGAAGGGAACGGGGGCAATTTTCCTATCCGTATATGTATGTATATTGTAACTAACTTTGAAGCTTTATTTATGTATGTATATACTGTAAGCGTGCAAGCAAGTTGTTCCCTTCGATTGGTTCTGCTGCTACATAAGTGCCTTAGGGAAATGTTTCCAATAATAGCAAACATATCAGCATTCTAGTGGGAGTTTTTAGTTATTGTGAACAAGTTCCAATGATTATCTGACGTTCAATTGGAGAATTCTATGGGATTCAAGTCGGCATCAGGCTTGTTGTTCATAGTCAAAGCAATTCTGTCTGCATAATAATAATATGCTTTCCACTTTGCCAGCTTATCTATTGAGTAGAGAAGATACTTTAGAGATTCAAAGTGGGTTAAAGTGCCAAAATGCTCTTGAGTGGAAAATAATTGCATAAAAAATAGACAAACAGAAATGAAAATATAATAAAAAGAAAAACAAAAAAAAACCAAGATAAAAATAATGAAGCATTACGTCAAGGAAGGGAACTAATAAAGTTACGTCATGTCTAGTATACCTTTTGGATGCTTAAAATTTTTTAATTTCATTTAAATTTCATCAAAGATTTGATTATTGAACTTAAGTTAGTGAATACACGAGAAAAGTAAACTTAGTAGGTAGGAAATCATAGAACTCCATTTATGAAATGTGTTTTAGTTTGAATCTAAAGTTTGCATATTTCGCTTTTATTACAAAAAAATGTGGAACATTAGAATAATTTGGAATATTTGTTATAATTACTTAATATTGAAAATGATTTTGGAATTATTTACGATCAAGATACATTATTGAGGTAAATTATGAAAAGCAGTGGTCCTAGATGGCTGCTTTGAGGAACTCCATAGCTTTGGTCGTATACGGTAAGATAGAAAAATAAGAACAAAACCAATTAAGAAAAATCGTAAGAAAATTATGAATTGGAATCTACAGAACCCAAATAACAATTTAAATGCTATTTAGTTTTACTCAGTTTTTTATTATGGTTTTGAATTTGCTAAATAGTTTTATGGTGATTGATAGATTTGGTGATTATTAGATTTGATGGACCGAAATATTTCTTACACCGTTTAAGAAATCCAAGATATTTCTATGCTTCTTTGGCAACAGAGAAGATTTGATCTGCAGGTTAATTTACTGGAAATATTAATGCCAAGACGGTGAATCGAAAAATGATTCTCCATAAAAAGAAACGGAAGTGATTAAGTAATGATCATGCTTTAAAGAGATGGTTTACAGCTGATTTGAGGTTTCCAGCCGGTTATGTTTTTGATCGGGTCTATGATGTAAGGTTTGGGATGTTTCTTAAGGAAAACTCCGATCTATGTTTTATGCTTTTTTATTTTTCACTCGACGTTTCGGGCCTTGTTTAGTACCCTTCTTCAGGAGTTAGCTTTGTTCTTGATATGATTAAAGATTTTTTAAAAAAGATATTTTTGAAACATATTTCACAGAAAAATACACATTAAAAATATAATAAAAACGTTAACTGAACATACCAATAAATAAATAAATAATTTAAACAAAATAAATAAATAAATAGACCATTTTAATAAATAAATAGGTAAAAATTTAGGTTGCTGTTTTATTTAAGGGATCACAGATGAATCAATCAATTAAAGAGATGAGACAGCTTTGGGATGATAGATTACAAATTATAAATGATTAGACGTCAAGAAAAAATTGACAAGTGGAAATAAGTTTCATCACGGATACATATAAAACTTAATAGATTTATGCAAGAATAAGTAACATTATTTAAGTATCAGTAGACTTAGAACAGTTTTAACTGAGATTAAATAGATTTGAAAAAGAGCACCGGTTTTATTGCCAACTAAATTAAAGTCAAACAAATTTATTTTGCCTTTGTAAGTTAAAAAGACTATAAAAAGACTAAAAATTCTTCGAAATGTATGGATTTAAATGCATAAAGGTCAGTGTTGGGCTTAATGCAATCTGATTGATGATTAATGATTACGATTACAATCTGTAATCATGATTACAGATTGATAATATTAATCAGAAAAGTAATCATTTATGGCGATTAATGATTGATCAATCGTAACCGTAATCATAATTACATGATTACATTTTTTGATTACTAATTTGCAAAAGGTTTAAAATTGTAGTTAAAAAGAAAACAAACATTGTTGTATTTCTATCCCGAAGTCGGTAGTGAATAACTCGCATTGCCTTATTCCACAACAGCTGCATTCTGCCCTTGAATTCATTCGAACTAGCATATATATAACAATGTGGAGCAATATGAAAAGTGTAGCAAAATCAAAGCGTTAAAAGGCATTATTGCATTTTCCATGCCCAACAATTTTCTTTTAATCTATTTTTTTCACTATCTTTTTTCACATATAATCAAGATCCTCGAAATTAAGCTGATGATGTGGGAGTCTCTATCAATAGAAGCACTTACATTCTTTACACTGACTTCAATTAATACATAATTTAACAGTGCCTTGGAGTTTTCTACAATAAAAATTCTTACGATCACAGATTGTTTGTTTTCTTAGAACTAAATTTTAAAATCTCTTGAAAAGTTTCATTTGTAATAAAAAAATGTAATCATGTAATCATGATTACGGTTACATTTTTCTAAGATTACTCAATGTAATCAGAATTAATGATTGATGGGTAATCATGATTGATGTAATCATGATTGATGTGTAATCATGATTGATGTAATCATGATTGATTTAATCATGATTATTAATCTGATTACAAATGTAGTTGTTTACGCCCAACACTGATAAAGGTACTATAAGCCTTGTAAATAGTATAAAAGCACGGTAAAGGTCAGAAAAAAGATTTATGTGTAATTGCAAATACATGTATGGTATATACAAGTGTAATAAGTGCAATAAGCTTTATAATGCGTTTTATTTAATAGCAAATGGCATTATATCAGCCTCGGAGTGCTCAGAAAGATTTACAATAGAATGAATGTTTTAATTGCAGCCATCCTAAGATCAAACGGTTTTATTACGGCTGTACAAGTAGCAAATAGGCTTTAATGTGAAATCGCCATTTTATGCTTAAAATGCATTATTCTTAAATTAATTATTTTCAGGAATTTAAGACGTTTCAGAACTAGGAGATATCATTTTCAAATTTTTTTTTTCACTTCCGAACGTATTTAAAATAATATCAAAATTAAATACAGTGTAAATAAAAAAATGTATTTTACAAATATTTCTATACTTTTCCTAATTTTAATTATTTCTGAGGTGCGTTATTATTTTTCGAGCTATCCTATGTGATATAATCAGTAAATTTTCAATCGACGTAAAATTTGCTACATTAAATTGTTAAAACTGCACTTATATTTAATATTTATATCTACATCAAATTAAATTACATTACATTTGACTAAATTATTGTAAAGTGGAACATATAAATCTATTTGATTCTATAAAGGTAATTATGAATTTAAAAATCACTTTTGTTTTGAAGTTTGAAGTCTAAAAGGCTTGCTGAAATATTATTTCCAATGCCTTTTTATCTCAAAAAAAAGTTTAAGGAATAGTTTTATGATGGTTTTGATAACGTTATGCGGACAGGTTGATGAGTTGAAATTACGATTTTAATTTTATGAAAGGTTTTATAGAGGACTGCAAATCATTGCAAATAGTATCCAGATAAGACCAGTAAGACTTTATATAGTTTTAAAAATAGGCTCTCACAGCTTATTGTAGCGTGGACCCTTTTAGTTTTTGTAAGAGGTTTTTTACGGTCATATATTATTGTTGGCTTGACTATATAGCTTTATTACAAGTTTTATGAAATAGTATAGACAACGTTATGTAGGGGCTATGTTAAAACTAAAATTGTTACTTGGGAAAAATCTTACCAAATTTTTTGACATCATATAATTTTCTCCATACAAAATAAATAGAATTGACTGGTGTTTTTTTTTTTTTTATCTGTAAAAGCTCAGATGATATAGGTACTATAACTATAGTTTTATATCTAACTTTCTTTATAGGATGTATGGGTGTACAAAAAGAAGACAGGTACTGGGAGTCTTAATGGAAAAAGAAAAATATGGTAAACCCCTGCTCCTGCACACAGAATGATTGATACATTATCGATTCTATAGCTCGAGTATCCTCAAAGTTTATTATTTGACAATCAATCTGTCCAACAAATTTATAGTATGCGACATACACATATATTTTATAAAATTTTGGCGGAAAGCCCATTTTGAAGTTATGGATCAACAAAGTTAAAATTTTGGAATTTTTACTCGTTTTTTTTTATTTAACCACTTTTTTTTTTTATCAAAAAATACGTCATCAATATCAATTTTTCATATTGAATTTTAAAAGCCCAAAAGCTTAGCTTTGAAATGATCTATCACACTCTGTACCCAAAATGTAACCCTTTCTGCATTTTTTGCACTCTTTCTTAAGCATCTCCAACGAAAATGGCTGAAAAAGTTCAATAAGTGCCAGAAAGTAGGCAATTATCTTTTGGAAATGATATTCTTGAGCCATTTTCGCTGGAGATGCTTAAGAAAAAATGTAAAAAACGCAGAAAGGGTTACATTTTCGGTACAGAGTGTGATATGTCATTTCAAAGCTAAGCTTTTGGACTTTTTAAATTCAATATGAAAAATTGATATTGATGACGTATTTTTTGATAAAAAAAGTGGTTAAATAAAAAAAAAAAAAAAAAACGAGAAAAATTCCAAAATTTTAACTTTGTTGAGCCATAACTTCAAAACGTAAAGGGTGATGTAAAAAAATTATAGACCATTGGAAAGGTATCTACCAAAGTTTCAATAATCATAATGGGGATTAACGTTCAGAAGTTACAGGGTGATCTATAAAAACATACCTAAATAACTTAAAGTCCCGTTATCTCGGAAACCGTTACGATTTCCCTCCCCCCACCCATACAATTATTTGTTTGTCTAAGCATGACCTATCCGTAGCCTTCGGTTGCCAGACCACATACGGGACACCCTGTATAGTTCATTATAAAACTTCCAAAACGATTCGTTATGGAACCTTTTGCCTTATCTCGGAAATTTTGATGAATGCTCCCCCCTCCCCCTCCCTCTTCTATAAGAATGTTTAATTGCCTAAGATCGAAGCTACATAGTGAGCAACTTTGGCCTCCAGAAACGTAATTTTTTTTTTGTCTCTGAAGACCCAGAGATCCTTGCATACATTTTAGAGACGCAAAAAATCTCTTAAGACTCTTTTTTGGAATTCGGTCATGCGTTGTGTATTTTAAAATAAACAGGTCTCTACCTTCGATCTCCGGTCTCCGAAGTTTGATCATTTAACGTTTCCAGGTCTCCGGAGACTATTTGTGTGTTCTGGTCAGTTAAATGTAAGTCTACTCGGAAAGTCTGTCATCGTGTATGTTTGTCTTAAGAAAGATTTTATCCATATTCTGCACCGGGTATAAAGTCTCAATTGGAACACTTAAGCGAAACATAATGTAGGTATTTTTTACTCAAGAACTTAGGTAGGTTATGTTTGAGTATAGTCAGTTGTAATGATTTGATTCAAGTTACGGTTACCAGAATCATGAATTTTTCACTTCCTCATACGTTTTATATTTCGTTTTGTATGTTTTGCTCCCGATATGGATGTCTATTGCCATATATTTCGATAAAGCCATCAAAACCGGTATTACAATATCAGATTTGAACATTTAAGTCATCCATTAACAAGTTGATACCTCCTTTCGGAATTTAATTGAATTTAATACTTTATTTCGTCCTTAATATCCTACCAATATTCTCTAACAAAATCCTTTTAGGATTTTGAACATGTTCCATTTAGAGAAAAACAATTATATTTTTATGGCATTTCATTTTGAATTTTATTATTATTAACAATAGATTTTTTTCCTTCTTTTCAGGTAAGCATAAAATTTATTGCTATGGACTTAATTTCGTCAGGTGAGAGTATATTTTTTACATTTTTTACATATTTTACAGTGTTAAATGTAAATCAAAGCTATATTGTCTGGTTAGAGTTGTTTCTGGCTCTATAATAGAGCTAAACTCCAAATCTACTGATGATCACTGATCTCATTCCTCCATTTGATACTTATAACGGGTGGCGCAAAAGTACTGGCACTATAGAAATTACTTATATATTTTTTATATGATATCTCCTGTCATTCTGATATTGAAAATTGTGTAATAAACAAATGTAAAATTACTAAAAGTAAACATGGACCGTTATACTACCCAAGAACGTGGAATAATCCTGTCAATGATTTTACGGTATAATTCATCAGTGATAAAAACACAACGTGAATTTCGTCGATGATTACCCCGCCGTTCGGCACCGGTTGGTCGCACAATGCGAGGCTTTGCCACACGCCTCGAAGTAACTGGCGCATCATTTGACAGATCTAAGTCTGGCAGACCAAGAACAGGCCAATCAACTGAAAATATCGATGCTGTGCGCGAAGATGTGGAAGAGTGTCCAGAAATATCAACGAGGTGACGTGGCACGCAATTGGGCATTTCTAGGAGGACTCAGCAGCGTATTTTGGTCAAAGACTTGAAGATGTTTCCGTATAAAACTCAGATGACTCATTAGCTGCTGCCTACTGACCACCGATATTATCTAGAGTACAGCCAGTGCGTCATAAACCTCAACCTTGAAGAGGATGGTTTGTTTTTGAGTGACGAAGCGCATTTTCATTTCTCGGAGCATGTCAATAAGCAGAATACTCGCTTCTGGCGCAATGAAAATCCGCGCATTATTCAAGAAACGCCTTTACATCCACTAAAAGTTACTTTATGGTGTGGCGTCTGTGCTGAAAGAGTGATCGGACACTATTTTTTTCGAAGACGCTGCAGGCAATGCGATAACTGTCACTGGCGAGCGCTACAGAACCATGTTACACGAGTTCTTGATACCCAAATTGGATGAATTGGGGCTGGAGCACATCTGGTTCCGACAAGATGGCGCCGGGTACACACATCACGCGACACTATTCACTTAGTGACGGACACTTTTTCAAGCCGTGTTATCTCTCGTTTTGGCGATTTGCCTTGGCCTGCAAGATCACCCGATTTGACCTGTCCAGACTTCTTTCTTTGGAGTTATAAAATAAATAAAATAATAATAAAAAGTAAATTGACTGACAGAAGACCCAATTAACGAAATAGGTATTTTTTTAAAACAAATATAAAAACGATCATTTCGGATCACACGTCATTGGACAGATCCATGCCAAGCGAATTTTATGGCAATTCCGTACATGGAGAGAGCGAAGGAGCTTCTGCGGTACAATAGGACAGATGTTACAAGATGAATTTGATTGGTCGGTCCGTATTGCTTCGAGGGATGTTGATGAATGCATATCAGATTATTTTAGTTACATTTTAGTCTTGGCATGTATGAGTATTTTACGTGTTGCTACAGCAGATCTCAACAACTGCAAAATCGCTCTTGGTTTAACGATAAGAGCAGTCAAGCAATACAAGCGAAAGAGTCTGCTTTTCGCATCCATGTACAGAATTGAAAAAAGTCTACAAGACTGCACGGAATACCTGTACGGCGTATTAATTATCCAGAGAGAAAAATATCTATTTGACCAAAATGTTAGACAAAGAATCTTGGAAAGCCGCAAAAGCAGCAAAGGTTTCTGGTCCCTGGTCAAAACCATCAGGAATAACTTCAGCAGTTCCTCAATACCCTCACTGCTTAAAAACGAAGAATTGGTTGTTGACTCCCTGGATAAAACTAATATTTTGACAGATTCTCGTCTTCCACCTACTTCACAGACACTTGTTTTACATATCCCGTGTGAATGTGTACAAGAGCCAACCAATACACATCCGTACGAGAGATGTGTTCAAGGTCATTAAGGAGATCAACGTTTCCAAAGCCGCGGGATCTGATGGTTTCTCGCCTTTGTTAATTAAAACCTACGCCTCATCCTTGGCGAAACCTCTGCAAAAAGTATTCAACTTGTCTTATTCGACAGGAAAATTTCCAACTGCTTGGAAACTAGCTTAAGTTCAGACTATTCCCAAGAAAGGTGAGGGTAGCGATCCCTCAAATTATCGACGAATTGCAATCACTTCGATTCTTTCAAAAGTTTTTGAATCTATCATTAACTCCAAATTAATGAAGTATCTAGAAACTAATCATCTCATCAACGATTGCCAATACGGCTTCCGAACTGGACGCTCATCTTCAGACTTGCTGATTTTTCTCACGGAACGTTGGATCGATATTCTCCATAATTTTGGTGACTCTAAAATCGTTGCCCTAGATAATTCCAAGGCTTTTAATAGAGTTTGGCATCCAGTCCTTTTATCCAAACTAAAAGCACTTGGTCTATCCCCTCTTTCTCCATTATAGATTGAAAGTTTATAATCCGGTCGCCTAATATCAGTTGTACTAGATGGCGTTTCATCTGAGCCTCATCCTATAAATGCCCGTGTACACCAGCGCTCTATTATCTCTAAATTTCTCTTCTTAATTTTCATGAATGATCTGCTTTTCCTTAATTTCAATCCCATCCATAATTTCCCCGATAACAGTAGCCATGATTTCGCTTACTCGCTTGGCAATCTTGTGGACTCCAAAGAGAATTCCACCTGTGTTAAATGAGATTGTATGATTAAATCATTGGATAACGATATTGTCAATATCCTCGCTTAGGACAAATATAATCGCGTCGAATTCAATGCATCTAAGTCCGAAAGCTGTCTCATCTCCTTAAAACAAGATCATAATAATTTTTCCATTCCCGTTTCCTTTGATGGAGCACTTTTACGGTAATTCTTAACATTAACATTTCCAGTAAGTTAAGCTGAACAGATCATATCTTCTCTGTTCCCAAAGAAGCATGGGATTGTCTCAGATTTCTGGAAAGTTGTATGAACTATTTCAGCCCATCAAATCTAGCGCCCCTCTGTAAGTGTTATATAAGACCTAGAATGGAATACTACTCCTATATCTGGGCCGGGGCTGGTCGCACAGCCTTAACTTCATTGGATATTATCCAAAAGAGAGCCTTCAAGCTCATTGGTGTTTTAGCAATAACTTGTCATATCGAATCATTCGAGCACCGACGCAATGTTGGATGCCTTTTGCTCCTTTATCGCTATATGCATGGTCTATGTTCAGATGAAATTTCTAGTCTGATCTCTTGTAGAATGATTCCTGGACGCAATACTCGCGCTGCAAACCGCGCACATCTTTATACCCTTAAAATTACTTTCGGCCGTACAGCAAAATTCCGTAATGCTTTTTATCCCGAACTGTGCGAATGTTGAATAGTCTACCATTTTCTGTCTTCCCTCCGGCATACAATCTGCAAAAGTTTAAGAGTGACACATATCAGCAACTCCGCCCCTCTCCTTACATTTCCTATCTCCTTCCTGACTTTCTGTGCTTTTTCATGGGGTGTCCCCTAAGCTTGGATTAATAATATAAAAAAAAACAATGACGAAAATAAATTGACTGACAGAAGACCTTCTTTACAACAAATATAAAAACAATCATTTCGGTTCCACACATCATTGGACAGATCCATGCCAAGCATGGAGAGAGCAAGAGAGCTTCTGCGGTACAGTAGGACAGATGTCAGACTCTTAACTGATTTGATTATCGACTACTGTCAACTGAGGAAGCACCTTGTCTCTATTGACGTGTCCAACACTGAAAAACTGACTCAGAGCTGATTCTCCATGTTTTTTTTCCCATCGGCTCTATGTTCGGTTTCTGCACCAGTTTTGAACTTTCTTACAACATGAAAATTTGTGGTTATGGCTCGGAACTAAACGTCAAATCGAGATTATTTGTAATCAAAGGGTGGATGTGTGGACAATTATGCAATTATTTTATTAAGGTGGTTTGCGGTTTAGTTATTAATTTTTATTTTTTTAAGTTAATCATAATGGACGAATATTTTCATGTACAAGACAAGGCTAAGTTCGATGTAGAACTGACAGCTTCTGGTTCAGTTCAGTGCCTGTTCGGATTTGTTGAAAAGAATTCACCATAAATTTTAAATTTATGCTCATTGTACATCTCTCTATTCACATATTGCTGTGAAATTTCTTTTGAAATTTATATTCCAAATAAAGGATTACCTTCAGATTTGTAGACAGGTATGTGCACGATCATCGTAGATATAACCACGCCTCAAATATTTGTTAGCTGGATTTTTTTTTTTCAAATTTACATACATAGTATAGCCTATAGCTCCAAAGGCAAGGTTTATTTATTATTATTCTTTGAAAATTGTTGACATTCATCAATGGTTACAGTTCAAAATCATTTATTAAATGAAATACAGTAATCTTCCCCAAGCATATCCCTTGATCTCTTTGAAGTTCCACTACATAATGTACCGACATAGGTTTTCATAAAATTATTCTGGCGAAAAGTAGAATTTACAAGCTAGATAAATCTGAGTTCACTAATTACCGATATTGATTTGAAAAATGTTTTCCCCCATATATCTGTTATGTATGTGTATGTATGGATGTATGTGTAAACATTATTTTATATGCCCAAGGCCTTACTCTGTTGGTTAATTTATATCATTCCAGTGCACGTTCCAAGCTCATCACGGTGTAGTGACCTAATAAGCTGTAGAAGCTTTGCTACTTACAAATGGAGAACTAAATATGAATCAAACCTTGCCCATCCTTTCAACTCACTCACCCGCCCCCACCCCTTTTGACGAACCCTCTCTCCGCCACTGCCGTCAGTCTGTAACACACTTGGGGTTTATACAATTGAAGTTCAACCTTTTTACTCTCCAACAACTCTCCGGTGTCGTATCTGCTCCGCTCTATATGTACTGGAGTGTACTGCTTGACATTAATAACATTGCACACTGGCAATATGGTATTTAAGTGATGGAAAAGAGGAAGGGGATATATGGCTTTTTATATGAAAAAAAAAAAAAAAATAAGGGAAAAAACAAACTCGCGATATGTTATGACTGAAATGGGGGGGATGTTACTTCAAAACATTGGAGAAAAATTGAAA
The DNA here is from genome assembly GCA_963924295.1 of Dioctria rufipes. Classification (NCBI taxonomy): domain Eukaryota; kingdom Metazoa; phylum Arthropoda; class Insecta; order Diptera; family Asilidae; genus Dioctria; species Dioctria rufipes. The sequence goes on along the minus strand of OZ002741.1, from coordinate 46,082,283 downwards.
ACTTGTATCCAAGAGGAAGTTTGCTGACGATTTCTTACAGTGAAAAAACTTTCCAACGTTGTTGCTCTGTTCTCTGTTATTTGACTACTTTTTGTTTTTCTCTCAATTTTTAAGTCTCAGAGATCTAAGTTCAAGTTATATGGAATAGGGGGGGGGGGGGGGGGTGACTTGTAATATATGATGGTCTCTAAGGAATTCGCACTTCAAGAAGAGAACAAGATACGATCCAGTTGTAAAATTAGCACAAGTATTACCTTGTCATACATATATGACATAAAGGACAGCCGAGCATGAAGGTGTTCTTTGTAACTTCGCACCGAAACCAAGCAATGTGATGCACTATAAATCCGAAATACACACATTAATGTTAACAACTGAAAAGGTAGATATTCTATATTTCGTGTACGTATCTGGTTATATATATATATACCTATATATATGGATAGATCCGAAGCCAAACAGCAATGTAATTGCTTGAAGCATATATATGGAATCTTTCAAGTGTCCTTCCATTCCACACACGCACATATATATTCGTATTACTCTCAATATTATCCGCTCGTTCACATAAAAAGAAAAGAGGGTTCTTATGCACATGCAAAAGTTGCAATTTTTTAGTCATATGTGCTTGACTGGCGGCGTCCTATAAATTTTCAAGGAGGGGCTGGGCGGCTGGGTGTCAATAACGTTTGGAATCGACATCGATGACACATATTGAAAATGTGCATGTCATAAAATGCAGGATGAATCGCTAGCAATTTTTGTTGGAGAGAAGAAAATAAAAGAAATTTTATGATGTGAAAATATTGCCCCCTCCCCCCTCCTACTGCGCGATTTATTAAAATATTATATGGTAAATTTTATTTTATTTTTTGTGATGTTTGCAGCATTTTTGGTTAAAGAACTGTTATTAAAAAATTTTCTGGATATACATATATATTTTTTTTGTTAAATATCAATGTTGATTCAAAGACTTTTACCACCTACGACGTTTCCCTTGTCATTATAATAATTTTCAGGAATATTTTCGGAATTTATTCGTTCAATAATTTCTTCTTCAGGCAACTGGGTTGATGTGTTGGCATCTTTGTCTATAAATTCAAATAATTTATCGCAACTGCAATCTAGCTCCATACCTTACCATACCAACTATTCAAATGGTATGTCTTTATCAGGATCAGTCTTCATCTGTAAACAAATCCTGCGTGGGAAAAACAATTGGCAATCGTTTGCTCCTTTCCAGGCGTCATCAAGTAAAATTATTGCATCTCGAGTAAATTGACATCTTTTCGATCCTCATTTGGAGATTGTTGCACAATCTTGTGCATGAGCAAGCGTATGTAGTGAACCTTGATCCATTGGGTTGTAAAACAGACGTGATATTGTGAGACAAAAATACAAGTTTAATTGATCGCAAATTATAGACTTTTGGATCAGCCGGACAGTGCAAAATGTTCTTTTTTTTTACTGCCTTGATCAATCGTTATCTTATCACTCCGGCAACCAAATCATCATTAGTTTTTCGATAAGCTCATATTAATCGCTTCGATGAATATAAAAATGATTTCTCTTTTACCATGGGAACTAAATGTATTTATATTCATAATTTCCTCTCATTCAATGAGTGATTCAAAAAGCACTTCATCGATGAGCATAATCATTGACTGGTCTACAATTCAGGTTGCCATTACAAAACTGATGAGCAAAATTATTATAATCATTAGTAACTATGATTGATTAATAATGATTTCTAAAACATCAGACCTCAATACCAAGAGGGGGTTGTACGAGGAAAATTTCATCTAAGTTTCCTAGTACCCTCTGGGTTGAATGCCCACTTTTCATACAACTTTAGGCCCAACATGAACAGACATTAGAGATATCTTAAACGATATATTATGATACTCTGACCATATTTTATTAATAAAGTATATTTCAATTAAGCGGGGGAACACTTTGGCGATCGGATGTATTTTGAACGATTTTTTTTGGAGAAAATGTGTGATTTTTTTACCGCTCGTGATTATACAGAATTGGTGCATCGGGGAAAATGAGTTCCTGTGAGAAACTTGTTAACAACAGAAAACTCTTCAAAATGAATGGCAAACAATATGTGAAATCTAGGAACTGGGATGTATTAGATCTAAGTGAATGAAAATAGGATTTTCGATGACAAAAACAACTCGAGAAAGTTTTCTAAATCGAGCAAAATGTACATCACCCGATAGTACTCCGCACCACTGCTGGGAGGGCTACCAGCAATCTTAAAAGCACTCTGAGAAAAAAAAATTCTTCTACGAATTACAGATGGTAATTAGTTGAGGCAAACAGTGAAATCTGTTCTCCGATTAGACATAACCCTACCGACTTAAAGCCGATCTAAAGTGCGAAAAATCTAGCACCTCAGTTCGAGTAGAAAAGGAAGATACTAACAAAGCGAGTATGGGGATCGAAAGATCTTCAAAAATAAAGAATGTTATTAGTTTTTTTTTTAATAAATCGGAATATATGCTACGCCCTCAGGAGTGGTCATAATTTGATCTAGTACATTTTGGAAATTCTAGTACAGAATCGAATATACTAGGTCCGTCCTGAAAAGAAGTTTTAGAACCCACACCCCTATACTAGAAAGCTTAAATAGCGGGAAATCTCAAAAATCATCCCCCCCCCCCTAACTCTAATAAAAATCGAAGATTTCAATCATTACCAACGACCAATTGCGATAATATCTAGAAAGTGTTTTGACATAAATCAGATCCGCTTGGTGGTTTAGGCCAGAAAAGTGGACATTCGGTTTTCATATGTATGGGACGAACAATCGAAATTTTGACTACGCCCCACTCCGCCCCAAGGTGAACATAAGCACCGAATTTAGTAAAAAAGTGCTCCTAAGGATGTAAAGAAGCAATGCAACCGTGGAGAAAATAATCACTTTCAATTTATGTTTCGCCCTAGATTCTGTAACATGGCGAATTGGGGAATTTGGAAGATGAGAATTTTCGTTTTTTCACATTATAACTTCGTAACTCTCCATTCGCCTTTCACGAATACCTTTGGAGAAGTGGGGACAACGCAAGAAATGTGAAAAAGTGTGAATCGCCAGGGACGATATAGGGTATCCGTTTTTGGTGTACAGGTTTGAATTTTTGTCTTATATTCAAGGTACATGGGTCTATTACCCCTGATGCGACTTTAAGATAAATTGAATGTTTTTCCTAGAAAGCTCGTTTTTGGGGGATGCAGGCGGTAGATTGTTTTGAGTTTTTTTTTCGAAATAACGGAAGAAAGGAGAGGAAAAGAGGAAGTTAGAACCAAGGTTTGCAAGTGTCGTACATTATTCAATACGAATTTCTGGCCAACTATTTGTAGCAGAATAATGATTTATATCGTAAATTAAAGGTAACGAAGAAGTCTGAGTGAAAAACGTCGGGAGAAAAAAAAAATATTGTAATTGAGATATTGGCTCGGAAACTTGTAAAAAATGGTAAAAATTGAAGTTTTTTAAAACAAATTCCTGTTAGTAGGAATTCTCATTTCTTTAGATTGTGACTATTTTAGAGAGATAAAGTCTAGATCTAGAAAATAACGTTGAGTTTTTTTCATTTTTAGTGGCCCTTTTGTCAATTATTTGACTCTAATAGTACTTGTTCTTTCTCCCAATATTTCACCGACGAGAAATTGCAATATTTCGTTGAAAGTTGTTGAAATACAAAGCAAAATAATATGTTTACCAGTAATGTGCAAAAAAAAATTAGGATAGTTAATTCCCGTTATAAATTTTAAATTTATTTGAACTTCAAAATTTTCATTTTTCGTCTTAAATTGTCGCTTGTTGGATTTCTGTCTTTTACACTAGATGTCTCTAATGTTACTTGTGGTCTCGGTCTTGGCTAATTTTCTATGAATTTTCCCATTTTTAGGAAACAAACCTACATAGGTATAGTAAATTTTATTGCCTGCAGGTTCGCTGGTATCTAAATTGAAACTTTTGCTGAGTACTGACTCCTCTTAAACAGTTTACTATCAACTGAATTTCATAGGTTGTGTAACAAGCATGTTACCTGGTGTTCTGTGGAATAATCAACCTGTAACTGTTAAACGGTGTTGAGATCCCCCCTCCCCGCCTGCTACATATTTCTTTTGTTTTTCTATGTGAATACTATCACCTCCTTCTCTATTAACCTCTGTGCCGAAAACACTCCTGTATACACGGACTGCAACCTATTTTCATTCAAAAAGGAAAACATCAAATGAAAAAAAGCTTATACTAGTCACCACGGGAACACAACATATCTAGAAAATGAATGCTGCTAAAATTCTACTTAAAGTAGTTGCATTTAATGCCTTAAAAATTACTGCAACCATTCTAAAACTTAAAATTCATAATTTTTTCAAAATTTTATCTTAGGTATTTCAATGATCATTAAAAAAACAAAAACAAAAATGACATAACTAACCCCATCTTTCTCTCTCCTACATAAAATTTAAACGAACTATTTTTATAGGATCTGTGTCTGTGTGATAAATTAAAAAATATTATTCAAAAACTTTGCACACCGTTAAATTAAATTTTAAACAAGAAATTTAATTTCTTTTTCATCGTTATTACCTACTTGCATGAGAAGAATCCAACTATAGAAAGATACTGGCAACTTTTAGTTTAAAACAAAGCGCTCTTCTAACCTTTTTTGCATTTCCTCAGAAGTTAAAAAGGATTATGGCAAATTTTTTCTCATTAAAAATAAAAAAGAAAAAGAAAAAAAAACTTTCTAATATTCATAAAACTTTCCTCTTTAATTTCTCGGCAATATTATGAAGACCACCACAGAAAATGGCAACAAATTAAAATTCCATTCACCCTTAAGTTGTGATGAATGCAAAAAGTTTTCCTGTATCTTCAGACAAACAAGGAAAGGTAAAGGAAATTTTCTTGCAAGAGCGGATATTCTTCACTCTATACCAGAAAAAAAATAAGGAAGAAAAATAAATGAGTAAAAAAAGGGGGAGGCAACAAAAAAAAAAATCGCAGAATGAACTTAAAAGCTGGAAAACATACTGAAGAAACTGGGCTCAGTTTCAGTTTCAGTTTTTCTATTGCTCGTTTCCATTAAGGATATACCAACCACAAGATTCATGTCATCGCAGCATCACCATCACCAGAGTACTTTGTACCTACGTCCGTACTCTATATTTTCTGTTTATACATCTGCTAGATACCGCCGTCGCAGCCCGCCGCATTTCCCGCCTTTCTCTATATTTGTTTGGTATACAGGAACTGCACAACTAAAATGAATCCTGGCATCGCAATAAATAAACAGACAATTTAAGGAGATAGAGGTGGTGGTGGTGGTGGTGGTGGTGGTGGTGGTGGTGGTGGTAGTGGTAGCAACTAGCAACATAAACCCTCTACTCTACTCGACTCTATTCTATACCCATTCTGCAAAATGAGATAAAAGTCTGATACAGTTTCTAGAGGAGAACACGAAAATTTATCATTTAGTTGCAGTTTTCCATGAATTTTCATTCTATTTGCCACTTTGTCCCTTATACCCGCTAACCTCCCACCGTCCGGCCTTATCAAGAACCCAAAACATGAGCTGATATTTTATATCTATATGCTATACATATCTATATAAAGATATTTATCAGATCTGTACGAACGGTGCAGAGCGGGCAGTCGGTAGTACATCTTTCATTTCTAGATGCGAATTTCTTTCTATGGCCAAAGAATTTTTGTATCCCAGCGATACTCTACTAAATTCACTTAAATCCTTTAGGTTCCTGAAGGAAATGCAATTTGATAAATATCCTCATCCTCCATTTTCAGCACCCCCCCCCCTTCTTTTTATGTTTTCTTCGTGTTTTCTTCAGTAATACATAGTATAAGGTGATGGTTAAAGGTGATCGGGTTTCGTTCCTTGTTAAGGGTTAAAATATGGTGAAAACTCAATTTCGCCTGCAGGAAAAGATTTAAGTTCTAGGATAAAACTATCTTTAAAAGTTGAAAATAGTTGTTCCAATTATACAAGAAAAAAAAACGTAATGTATTTTCTTTCTTGTTCTGATTTTTAAAGTGTTATAACAATGTAGTCCCCCCCCCCCCCCCACCCCGTATTGTATCTTTAATCCATGATCTAATTTAGATTCAGTAAGTGGAGAGAAACGTTATCGGTCAGTATACACGTACAATTGCAGAAATATATCTAAAGCCCTAAACCCAATGATTGCATTGCCATTCGCAATTGATTCGGCATTGGCATCAGGATTGACGCTACACTGAATGCCTGTCAAAACTCACTCAATGATGGCATCATGACTAGTGCTGGAGGAATTTTTCATGTGCATATTAAGATTTATATTTAAACTAGTAAAAAAAAGAAGCTTCAGTTAGTCTAAAGTCAGTTCTCATGATACCCTAGATGAATGCCCAATATGTAATTTCGTATGGTCATCTGTGCAAATTTGATTTTTGAAGTGGTTTTTCGCTTATATATCTAGAACGATTCGTCGGATAGTAAAAATGATTATGACCAATTTCATAGGATTTCACATTCTGAAGAAGTTTTCAGTACCTACAATATAAACAGTTAGGACTGACCATGTTGACAGTATAAATAAAAACCCTAAATTTTTATATGGCAACACCAAGATGGAATTGCCTGATTTACCCCACATTTAAAACTATATTTATTATTTTATAAACTATAAAAACGTCGTGTACAAAATTTCTGCTTTCTACGTTGATGCATTATCAGACAGTTTCCAAGGGAACATGACAAAATTCAGAAAAATTGAAAAAATCCGGAAATGAGAAAATTCAGAACCGACAAAATTCAAAAATATCAAAATCCGGAAATTGTGAAAATTGTTGGTAAATAAATTCTACAAATATATAAATTAGGTATTTAAATTTTACATGAACCAGACAAGTTTGTTACTGGTTTGTACTATTTGGTGCATTTGGTTTTGATGATAGTAGATTTACATGTATCATCCAGTTTGAAGATCTGATGCAATCCAATCGTGCCCAGTTTATATGCATATGAAAAAAGGTGTGACTTAAAGATCATATTATACAACTTAGCAATCATTAAAGAGCGTTTACAATGACAGAATAGAGAAGAGTCACCAGATTGCATTTTCTCTCCTTTAAGGAGCGTTTACAATGCCAGAGTAGAGCAAAGTCACCAGATTGTAAAGGGTTTTCCAATAAGAGGTGTTATTTTGCTATTCAAAGAAAAATGCCATTTTTTGAGATAAATGATCGGATCTTTATTTCATTATAAGGAGGAAGGTATGCCGTTAATAATGGAAAATAACATCAGCCAAATGACCACCACGACCACGCCTACAGGACCATATGAATTCCATCTTTGAGGTCTTGAATCGACGCTGGGCTGTTGGCGTAGACCCTCTCGTTATCGTGGCCCCAAACGAAGAAGTCGCAAGGTGTTAAATCACAAGATCTCGGTGGCCAATTGTGATCACCTCTTCGAGAGATAACACGGTCCGGAAACTTTTCCCGTAAAAGATCAATGGCTTCGTGGCTTGTATGGCACGTAGCGCCGTCTTGTTGAAAGTAAACGTTGTCCAGATCAATACCATCCAATTCCGGCCATAAAAAGCATTAATCATCTGTCGATAGCGCAATCCATTCACCGTAACTGTTGCTCCAGCCTCATTTTCGAAAAAGTAAGGTCCAATGACCCCGCGGGACCATAAACCGCACCAAACAGTCACACGTTGAGGATAGAGAGGCTTTTCAACAATAACTCTTGGGTTTTCCGAGCCCCAGATGCGACAATTTTGCTTGTTGACGAAGCCATCGAGGTGGAAATGGGCCTCATCACTCAAGATGAGTTTTCGATGGAATTCCGGATCATTTTCATGCATTTCAAGGACCCAATCAGCAAAGACTCGACGTTGTTGATGATCGGCCGGCTTGAGTTCTTGTGTTAACTGAACTTTATAAGTCTTAAGACCCAAATCTTTATGCAAAATACGGTGTAATGACGTTTGTGGAATGCCTAATTCCAAAGAACGACGAGGAATGGACAAACCTGGGTTTTCTTCAGTACTTTCAATAATTCAATGCGTTGTTGAATCGTGAATTTCAATAATTTCAATGCGTTGTTGAATCGTGTATCGTTCCATTTTTTTTATGGCGTAGTTTCTACTTGTCAAGTGTCAAAAAATTACAGCTCCAAAAGTTACATCTACCGAAATAGCGGTCTAATTAAAATAACACATCTTATTGGAAAACACGTTATTATCTCTCCTTTACTCAAGCTGAGATAACTTCCAACTAGATAAGATAATCTCCATATAAAGCCGGATCAAAGCTCTTTAACTTTTTATTCAACCAAATAGATCTATCATTGCGCAGAATTTATGGGGCAAATACAGCAAGAGAGGGAGAGCGAGATAGATAGATAGATAGATAGATAGAGAGAGAGAGAGAGAGAGAGAGAGAGAGAGAGAGAGAGCATTTCCACTTAAATGAAAAAAAAATACACCCAACAAATTCTGCAAGTTTTTACAAACGACATCGAACAAGTTGCCAACAAGTGTCTGAATTTTCATATACCTAGCGTTTCCACTTATACAGAATGTTGCCAACTTTTTTCAAAACTTCTCGGATAAGAAAATTTGTGTTATTGGAAACGAGGCTTAAAAATGGGAAGTAAAAAAAAAACTTTCATGTTTGTAAAAAAAACAAAAACACATTAAGAATGATAAGTTTCATACAGAGTTCCAATAGGTGACACTACTGTTAACAAGCGAAATTTTCATAACAAAATAAAAAGAGACTCATGAAGCGCCTTTCTTGTATTATATTTCTAACAATACTCTATGATAAATTATTCATAAATAGCACAGATTATTTTGCATATTATGTGAATATCAAAACTCTAATCAAGTACAATCGAGATTCACAGATATGCGTTCGCAAATCTGCGCTGAAATGGCTGCAGGAGAAAATTTGACAAAAAAAAAAACGTAAAAACAACAGACAAAGTAATCGTGAAGCAAATCTACTACCAGTCCTGATTGAATTTCAAAATAAAAATGCAATAAATGACGACTTTATATACTAAAAATGAAATTCTGGGACCTTCTGAAAAGAATCTAACATGGAAGCGTACCAAACAATAATGTACGTATATATACACTGAACAATAGCCGACAACATTTACCATGGCATATGGTGCCTTTCATCTTTTTTTTTTTCTCAGTACAGAATCATACAACCAACTTTCTATATTAACTTTTTCCAATCTCCAAAAACATTCAGCCTCAATTGAATAATTCATATCAGCTTAAAAATTCACCCAAAAAATACATCCCCTAACTCAATAATGCCATCAAATTTTTCACTTAGAATCCTTCTCTATACCTGTAACATTAACACACTTTCATCTCACTCAATTTCCAAGTCATAGCTACTAGTAAAAAAAACAAAAACATTTTTTTACATACCTTAAATTAATCGTCAATATTTCTTCTGCTGTGTTGCACTGATAGGCTGTAATTTTGTATTGAATCTTCGTTAATAACTAATTCAAAATTTAATAATAATCCCCCTAGGATGCAGTCATAATTTTTTATAGAACTACGAGGATGGTCTGAAAAATATCCATCCTAACAAAGATACAAGACATTTTTTCTTCAAACAATTTTTATAATCTACGTAGTCTCCTTGTAAGTCTATAAACTTCTCCCAAATATACTACCACCTCTGTTGAACCCGATCAAATAGTAGACGGCTTCTTTCTTTACAAAATAGTTGCTTACAAAAGTGATGGCTTCCTCATTCGACAAAAATCTCTCTACTCCGAGCGCAACTTTTACCTTAGGGAACCAAAAAAAAAAAAAAATCGCTTGGAACTAGATCTTGTGAGTAAGGAGGGAAGGCAAGCAGTTCAAACCGTAATTAGTGTAATTTTGCGCTGAGGTGTGAGACGGCTTTTTTGGTCCAAAGTGAGCAAACGTGACATCCAACGCGCGGACAGTTTTCTAATGGCTAATTCTTGATGGAATATGTGACAAACAGGTTTTTTGGACATGTTCATAGCCTCTGATATCTCTCTAACCATTTGGTGAACTTGAGCGATGTTATCGCCAATGGTTGCAGTTTTTAGATATCCCGAACGTGCATCTGCATCCAAGCTGGTACTATCACTTTAAATTCACGGTAGTAAATTAAATACCAAAGAATACCCGTACACTTTCGACTTTTTCAATTTTTACAAAAACACTCACATTGACTCACTGAAATGATTGTCAAACAAAAACTGCCTTCCCAAAATGGCTGAAATTTTAGTGAGTACATTTTAAAGCATACGCAAACACATTCCCCAACTTTTATTTACCAACCAAAATTTTCTATTTCACTGTTCTCTAAGTTATACAAATATGAACATTTTATATATTCTTGTAACACCAAAAAATGAGGAAATAAATCTGAATTCAGAGTCATGTAAGATCAACCTAGAACTAGCTTAGGAGCATTTTTTTGTCTTTCGAAAAGAAATATTGCAACGGATCTCCAAAATACATCGGTTCCGAGGACCCCCACACTTAAAATAATGTAGTTGCGCCACTGCTTTTTTAGATTTTATTAATTTAAAACTGTATGGATTTATTATTAATAAATTTTACAAAATACAACAAAATTTAAAAAAAAGAATGAATTGGGACACCCTAAAAAACCTGCATCCAAGAGGACAATCAATTAGGACAAATAAGCCAGAAGATTAGAAAATAATAATTACAAAACCTGTAAGTAATCTTAAAAAAAAAACTATGTTTACTCACAAGTTCTTTAACCCACATTTTCAATATAAAAAAGAGGAGAAAAAAAGGAGAAAAAAAGGAGAAAAAAAGGAGAAAAAAAGGAAACATTGTTAAATAAATATGTGTGTTCATCATCTGTTTCAGACTAGGTATAGAATCTAAATTTAATTTAATGCAGTTCCATCCTTCTTTCATCCATGATGATACTCATCCTAGTCTCTTTATAGTATCGAAACTTTTTTCATCCGAGATAATCGAGCCCCTAGGTATGCTTCCCTCGTCTCGGGCCGAGATTGAATTATGCTTCACAAATTCATGTTTTCTTATAAGTTGACATTTCTTTTTTTCTATACCCACTTAGCATATATCCACAGTCTCTCATCCCTTCAGTGTTTCACTTTTTGTAACAGAAGCAATTTCCAAAAGGCCCTCAGGTCTTCAGAGAAAACCTATATCCTACTTTTCTGGTACTGTGGCTGTTGAATTTTATTTCATACATACTTACAACTTTATGTGGCATGCGAGGGGGATTAAGGAGTGTAGCACAGTCTGGATGTGTGGATATTTACAGGAGTTCTTCAAGAGGAACTTTAAAGGCAAATATATATACTATATATATATATATATGAGTTGTCAAAAAAGTTTACGTTTCTCTCCTGATGGTACCCTTATTCTACAACATAATTTTGGTGAATTTATTGAATTTGAAGGAACAATATCATTCGCTACTGAATATACGCCCGCTGCGTCACTGAGATTCAACAAATTGTTTCGAACGGTAGAAAAATGTGCTCCTTCGGATTCAAAAAGATTCCGGTTCTTGTGTGTAAACTTAGGTGAACATCATTTGTCATTGGTTCACGTCGTTTAACAAATGTGCTCAGTCATGAGACGTGTTTTTTTTTGTTTTTGTTTTTGTTTTTCTGTAACTTAAAGGAATCGCCGACCATATTTGGGAATTTGGTACGAATGGTCCTCAGTATTTGATTGAGATGACGAAAATCTGATTTTTGATTGATTGATCAGTTTTCTTTTTTCTCTTTCTTTATTAGAAATTGAATTTGGTTAACCTAAGTGATGGAAGGTTTTCCTAAGTTGTATGATGTTGCATTATCCTTGAACTAATCTTTTTTCCTTTCTTTTTTTTCACTTTAATTTAATGAAATCTTAGTAATTGAAACTCATCAAGCTCTTGGAGTGTTTCTTTTTAGTTTTCCAAGTTATTTTTAAAATCTGATTTCAATGAAATAATGTTTTCCTTGAAGTTTTTTTAATTACTCAACAGCCCTGCAATCCAGTGTACTTCTTCTCGGGTTACTTTTGTAGAAGGAGCACAATTGAATTTTTTGATTTACTGCTTTAAAAAAAAATCTAAATAGTTGGATCTGACAGTCGCTCACTCTTTTGTTTTAATGGTAAGTGATTAAGCAAAATGAGTGTTTTAGTTTTGAGGGTAAAGTGCTTTGAATATTTCTTGAGATTTTTTTTTTTTCTTTTTCAACGAAATAGCTATCAACAAAAAATTTTGTAAGTGAATATTGTGTTTATTTCATTCTATTAAGTATGTTCCGATTTCTATATAAATATTAATTTAATTCAAGACTAAAAACAACAATTACACTAATAGCACAGAGATAAAATAAATCATACCATCAAACTTCTTTACATGTCCAATATCTCGAAAATATCTCTTTTAATTTTATTTATTTTATTACCTTAAATAAAGTCTTTTTTTAACTGCTTTTCGTTTCATCCCTTTATCTTTGTCTACTCAAAAGTTACCGAACTTAATGAGCTGTTTAAGGAGGGTAAAAAAAAAATAAAAAATAAAACACGAAAAGTTAGTACAACTTCGGGCCAAATATGTGCGTATTTTTTTACTCAAAACTACACATAGTTAGAGAAAAACTATAAACCTAGGTAATGACATGTCAAAAATAAAGATTTCGGAGCTTTATATTTAAGTAATTAGCTTTAGAAAGCTCTCGAATTCATGAAATTTGCAAAGTTTGGTACATAATAATGTAATAATGGTACATCATGTAGATAAATTTGTATTTAACTATGGAAGATCTTGAGTTTGGAGAGGAGGTGATGGAAACAAAACTCGTAAAAATGTTTTCGTTACTAATATATTTTCGTTTGAAAGTTGGTAATTTCATAGAGAAATAACTATCAAAATTATGATGTTGTTGCAAAGAATATTTGAGAGAATTTGTACCACAGATCAAATCATTTTGAAAAACTCAAGTTTTTTAGTATAATGATAAAGCAAATAAAGTCAGTAATGTTAACCATGCAAACGGTAAAAAATTTTAATTTTTATATATTTTGCCTACAATTTGGCGTTTTTAAATCATTTCATCACCGTCAGATGGAATTATGTGCTTTTGGAAGTTCTGTGGGATGGCAGCTTGCATGCTCAGAAAGTGTTTTGCTATCTGAAAGCGATTATATAGCTTTATATGATAAAAGGCGTATAAAATGCACACGAATATTACAGCATCAAAGAGTGGTTTGTTTCAGTTTTCAAATTGCATTATTTTCTGTATTATGTTCCACTGAGCTTTTGAAAACAGAAATTGCGAGCTTTTTTTTTAGTGGTAGCCGTCGCCCCCCCCCCCCCCCCCCCCCACCTCCTAAAGCCTTAGTTTCAAAGGAATCGAAAAAAGGAGGAAAAACACATTTAAATTTTGTATGTTATGCAAAAAGGCTAACCTAACTTACGTAAGATACTTTTAAAAAAAATTTGCTACGCTGTAATTCCTTATGTGATTATCAAGGTAAATTATGTGCGTCTTTAATCAAGTTACAATTATTGATTTTTGTATGATAAATTCACAGCCGTCATTACGTCCAACAGGATTTGCGTGTAAAAAAAAAACATTAATGTTTGCCAAAATTTTTAAAGTGACGATACCATTGTCGAGTAATGGAGATTATCGTAAGGCTATATCATTTCAATCACTTTAAAGGCAAAAAATTTTAGCATTCTGAAATACGTTATGAATACAGTCTCAGAAATAGCAAACGGATCCAAGTCGTCCCTCATATTCCAAAGAGCTATCTTCTGTACACGGCTCATATTGTATTATAATTTTATATTTTACAAACTTGTACATTATTTATGTAATATAATACCGCTTACTTTACAGCATTTTTATCCAAAATTCCTGTATTAGAAACAAAACAATTTCTGCGACTATCGCGATAAGAGATTTAAGCGTATTTCGGTGAGGAGCTCTTATATTAAGAAATATTTTTGTTTGCTAGAATACCAAATCTCTTTAAAAAAAATCTCCACAAAATTTAAGAGATCAATTAACGTCTGACATCTCTTAACTCTATACGGAGAATTCCAATTTCTGCTAATGGGCTTTGACAGCCCAGTCAAAAGGATACGAGCTCTTATCTCTTACGTAGGATAAGAGTGTTAGTCTAATTTAATAAATTTTCAAAATAGCCCCCATCACACTGCTGACATAAGAAATACCTTTTCCTTATAGTCATTTTCCGTTCAGTCCTTTTCAATATTTCTCTTATAATATTTCCTGCTTTTTCAATTCGATAGACTAGCTCCTCTTTTGTATTAACTTACTTTTGCTAGAAAAAATATTTAACTTGTCCTCATACGTTGAAATCCAAAGGTATAAGATCTGATGATCTGGGATACCAGTTAAGAGGAGTCAGTACTCAGCAAAAATTTCAATTTAAATACCAGCGAGCCTGCAGGCAAAATAAAATTTACTCTTTGTAGGTTTGTGTCCTGAAAGTGAGAAAATTTATATAAAATTAGCCTGGACCTAGACCACAGTCATATTAGAGACATCTAGCGTAAAAGACAGAAACCAAACAATCGACAATTTAAGACGAAAAATGAAAATTTGCAGTTCAAATAAATTTAAAACTTATAACGGGAATTAACTCTTCTAATTTTTTTTGCACATAATTGTTAAATATACTATTTTGCTTTGAATTTCAACAACTTTCAACGAAATATTGCACTTTCTCGTCGGTGAAATATCGGGAGAAAAAACAAGTACTTACTATTAGAATCAAATAATTAAAAACTAAAAATGAAAGAAAAAAAAAACTCTATGATATTTGCCTAGATCTAGGCTTTATATTTCTAAAATAGTCACAATCTAAAGAAATGAGAATACCTGCTAACTGGAATTTGATTTAATAAACTTCGATTTTTTACAAGCTTCCGAGATATAAATCATTATTCTGCTACAAACAGTTTGCCAGAAATTCGCATTGAAAAATGTATGAAGCTTGCAAGTCTTGGTACTAACTCCTCCTAATAGGACCTAATCTATGAGGAAAATTTTGGTTTATAACCAGAGTAGCGCATTCCACTCACACATATAAGTAAGTAATTGAATATAACGAATCGCACACTCGCGTGTGCACACGAAATTTCTCATTACTCATTTCCAACTTGTGTGCAGTTTCATTTATGAAATACGTACAATATGTAGAAAGCGTGGATAATTAATATTAAAGTGTTTATTCGCGAGTGTGCGCTTTCTTCCCATGAATTACTCACTCGTGAGTAATAAGTAGTGAGAAATTTCGTGTGAATTACTCACTCATAGGCGCGAACGCTAATAACAATGACAACACTCACGCACGCGTATATGAGTTTTTAAAAATGGAACGCTTACAGAAGTCGTAAATTACTCATAAACTTTTCGTGTGCGCACTTAAGTGTGCGTTTCCTTACTCTGCCTATAATCACAATCTTATGCCTTGTTCATAGTGACTTGGATCACCATAATTTTGGCAGCACAGATTCTTCCATATTGATAACAGAAATTGTGACTTGCAGAAAACTTCAGTAGTTTTCTTTATTTATCCTATCAAGGAGGATACAAGGACTGATGCGTTTCTTCACAAATATTCGTGTGCATATACATTGGGAAATCTGGGAAACCTGGGCTTTGTTGAAGATTTTCTTATTGTTCGAGGGTTTTCTTCAGCCCATGTATGGAGATTATGGAAATTTAGACATGGCTCTTATCCGTGTACAGATTATCCATTTAAGCAACGTATAATCGTCGAAGTTGCATTCAAGAATCCAGTTGCAAACTTCCCTCTGCTTTTCAAAATCAGGTAAAAGCAATTCCTGGACTAGAATAAAATGAAATGGTCGTTGATTTTCATCCTTCAATAGTCTCCATACAGACACTTTTGAAATACCACTTGTTTTAGGATTTTCAGTCATAAGTTCAATTCGTATAGTTCGGGATAAAAAAAAGTATCTCGGTATTTTACTGTATGGGCGAAAATATCTCGAAGGGTAAAAGTATGTGCGCGTTTTGCAGCATTAGTATGGCGTGTAGGAATCAATCTACAAGGGTTCAGACTAGATATTTAATCCGAACATTGACCAGGCATGTAGAGATAAAGGAGGGAAAGTTATCCAACATTTCTGCGTTGCTCTAGCGAGTCGATATAACAAGTTATTCCCGTATCGTCAATGAACTTTAAATCTCTCTTTTGTACAATATACAATGTGTGACTACTTGTAGGATACTAAATGGCAACTATTATTGCATTTTAAAATTCTGGCGATCTAAGTATTTTCCTAACCTATCTCAATTTAAGAATAATTTGTCTGCTTTAAAACACGTGCCAGATCTCTATCCGCTGTAAAATGTTTGACATGAATTGCAGTTAGACAATTCTGATTATATGTAGTTATGGATGCCCACACTTTCAAAATTTAATCTGAGTTGTAGCATTTCTTATTTTGCAACGAAAATTTTCTTGTGTATATCGTTGAGAAAGAAAAAAATATTTTCTACTTTTTAGTCATAAATTCTATACACTCTCTGCACTCTCATCTCTCGACTCACGAATCTCAACTCTGGAAATCCGAATCTCGACTCACAATTCTCGACTCACCAATCTCGATTCCCGAAATTCGACTCTCGACTCTTGCATTTCGAATCTGGAATCTCCACTCATATTACACATGACCCAAACCCCAAGGATGGTAGCTACCATCTCCACCCCAAAAACACCCCCCCCCCCCCAAAAACACGTAAGAAAATTTTACCCCATCGGAACGCTCGCTATTCACTCATTACAAATTAAAAAACCCATGTAAATTCATCTACGCTTACTACCCTAAAACTCTTTCGTTACGAACGTTCCGCTCAGGCACTCAGACACAAAGATTTTTAGTCAGAGGTCGGTGAGTTGATAAAAGTTATTTAAAAAGATCACAATTTCACGTTGACAAAGGTATGGAAACTCAGAAAAGAAATCATATTAATTATAAAAAAAATTGTTTTCTTTATACTAAATTATTTATTTAAATAATTGTTACCTTTACTTATTACTTTACACTCTATGCTTTTGAATGGAATTTTTGTGGCAAGCTCCTCATTTATTTTTTGTATGTGTTCGGAGTAATGGTCTCCCATTTTCATTTTACCACTTCCCTTAGCCCGGTACAGTTTTGATAGATACTTCACCACGTAGATTCTCTATGGGGTTTCGCTGAAGAGCTTGGGCTGGCCATGACAAAATACTAGAAATATTATCTTGAAACATACGTACTATGTAATTCTGACATGTGTTTGGAATCCCGATCTTACTAGAATGTCTACCGAAGAAGAGGTATTTTCCGTTCAGCGTATAAAGGTATAAGGTTTCTCAAAATGTCTCCATACTTAAACTTGTCCATAATACCGTTAATTCTAAAAATGGGTACAGTTTCCCTTGACGAAAAGCATCTTCAGATCATGATGGATCCTCTGCCATGCTTAACAATAGAAATGTGGTATTTATGAACATATCTGTCACCTCAAGTCGTCAGAATCAAAAATTTTAAACTTAGATTCATCGTTCCAAAGAATGTTATCCGATTTTTACTCTGGCCACTAAGAATGTTCTTTTGCAAAAGCAATTCGTAGCCTTTTATTTTTCTTGGATATCAGTGGTATATTTGCGCATGCCGACCAAATAATCCTATTATATCTAGGCATAATATAATAGTTCTCGAGCTTATATTAGCATCTTCCTTAAGGGATCTGAGAGTCGTTTTCTAATGCTATTAAAACGCTTGATTGTCCTCTTAGGTTTTGCAGACTTCGGGACAATTTCAGCTCTCTTTCTACCTTCTTTCCATGTTTTTTATAATTTTGTTGCTATTACCCTCCAATTACCGTAATTTTTCACAATTTATATTATTCTTAGGACGTGTACAAAATTTTTCACTATAAGTGTAACTTTTAATCGTTACTGAAGTACTTTTTTGCAACTACTTTTATTTAAAGCTGAAAGACAACCTCTTAACATAACTTACAAGTAGTAAACCGAAACATTCACGTTATGTCATTCGGATTACCAGAAATGAATAGTTAGCATACTTTTATCAAAGTGAATGTGTGGCTGTTTTTTTTTTTTTTTTTTATTTAATATTAATTTAATATTTCTAACTTAAAATCCGTTTCCATTTTTGCCTAGTGTACAAAGGATCTACTTAAGACGTTTGGTTTCCATATTTTTGACCACCACTATATACATATGCAGACTATTGATAATATTAATTGAAACGGTTATCTGACTATCTGACAATCAGGATTTCATTGAAATTATAACTGTGAATTCGTCGAATATTCAAAAACCTTTAGATAATGACCACCTTTCTCGCATTGCTTGATTTTATCACAGCGTTCGACTCTATTGATCATCGTAAGCTACTAAGAAATCAAGGCGGTTTTCTTTTTCTGCTGTTCAGTTTTTCAAGAGATTCATATGCGAGCGTATCCAATTTGTAAAAGTATAAAGCACACTCTCTGACAGTATAGTTATACTTTGTGGTGTCCCTCAGGGATCAATACTTGGTCCCCTATTGTTCAGTCTTTATATAAATGATTTGACCGACGTAATCGATGACACTGTAATAAGTCTGTATCATGCCAATGAATAAACTCACTTTACAGATGGCCTAATACAAAAAAAATTTATACATACATTTGCTCCATGTATATGATGACAACAGACCCATACACGTACATATCTTCTATCTCAATGAACTAACAAAAATTTTACAAGATATGAATGTCTGGACATAGACAAATATTTACAAAGTCCTTCACATGGTGCTGAACCAATGCCACTAGAAAGGAAAAATCATTCGATTTAATCTTTACTTACATGACTGTGCTACATTGGTATAGCTCCTGTAGTCGGAAATGGGGACACAGTAGAGATCTTCAAGATGTGATTTCAAGAAATCTCTAGACCGAACAAGAATTGCTCATGGTTTCCTAGAAAAATTCCCTGTATTATTTCGATTTAAGCTACATATGTATATAAAGGTCGAAGAAGGATGGAGGGGTGGGTCCCTACCGGGTTTACTTGCGAATCAACAATAACCACAGGTTTATCACTGTCTTTCTCTCATCTCGTAGCGCAGCAGGAAATGTAAAAGAATATACATACAAACAGACAGATATATTTAGCCATGTGTACAGTGAGAAAGCAAAGAAGGGGGGGGGGGGGGGGGGGGTACTTTAAACGAACTCTCCAATACCCTTGTTCTGAATTAAAGGAAAAGTGCTCCAGGTAAAATAAATATTTTCCTCGTCTTATATAGTAGCTTTGGTGTACCTTATATTTCACTTTTTCACTCCTTTTCTTATTTTAATTTAATTCGTCGGTGTTATGAAGTTCAAGATGAAAACTTTGTATACCTACAGAGAGGCTTAGCGAACAGAGTCTTGTCTTTGAAATTTGCCTGGTTTAATAAGAGCTGTAATGTATGTAGGTTCAGCTAGTTCAGGTGTATTTTTGAAGTGATTTTTTTTTTTTTTTAATTTTAAAGACTTTAGTTAATATAATCTTGTAGTGGGAGCGAACTTGAAGTCCAATTCCTCATCACGTCATATTATAAAGTTGGTGCAGTGACAGATTCTTCTATCAACTTTTCGGTCTATTCTTCTATAGTTCATTCCCATAGAAGACTTTTCACCTTTATCAAATGAAGGATACTAATTACTCAGCTATTATCCTTAGTTGATATACATATATTCAGCCTTTCCACATGAATCCGGATTACCTTGAATTTTGATTTGAATAAAACTTTCAAAGTTTGTATGGAATAGGAATGAAATAGGCTTACCCCCGCAATTTTATGTTTTTTTAATTAAAATTAAAAGGACGAAAAAGAAAAATTATAAGTTAGAAAAAAAATTTATATGTATAGGGGAGTGGCGTCAGGATTGAACACCCTTTTGACTTTTGTCCATAACTTCCGTTTAAAAAAGAATTCGGTCAATCCAAGCATGTTTTTAGAAAGGTCTGGGAAAAAGGAACACTTTTACTGAACATTGCAAATTGATTGGGTGAAAAATGCAAAAAAATATAGACATTAAAAAAAAAAATTGAAATGCTGTCAAGGTTGGCCAGTATTGTCTAGGCTGGCCAGTCGACGAAAAATATGCTGAAATGTTTGAAAATGCCTTGGAAAAATTAATTGAATGAAATAAAAAGCTCAATTCGTTGCATTTTTTTGTTTGTTTTTTAGTAAAATTTGAATAGAACATTATTCGAAATCGCAATTCCAACAAATGTCGTTAAATTGATACACTAAAAATGTACTTCTCTCTTGCATTGCCCTAAGAGGGATCTTTCTGCGCTTTTTTTGATGTGGCATCTTAGTTAGTGTTTTATTGGAATTGGTGCTGGACGCATTTTGGTCGTCTTCTAGGCACAATCACAGTGGGCCAACCCTGACTATACAAACTGGCCAACCTTAACGACAAGGGTCATTGCCGCATTAAATGACACCACAATCAAAGATGGTACAGGATTGAATTTTCCTCTTGGTTTATTTTCAAGCATGAGTCACAAAACACATTCACAATGGTTACATTGATGATTGCATATATTCTCCTCACTTTCCGAGCGTATGCACTGCTGCTAAAAAAAAAAACTTTTTTTTGTTTTTGCGTTCACGCTGTAAAATCTGTAATGTCACGAAAAGTTCGCTATCACTGATAGAAGTTTTATCGCGCTCGAACATTGATGGCGCTAGTGGTAAAAACTAAAAGATCGCAGATGGACGAAATTTCAATGGTCTGCGCGTACACGTTGCCGTATACTTCGTTTTATGTCACTTTGACGCGAATAACTTGTATTATGAGAAATGTCAGGATTTCGTACATATATATATTGTACATAATATCTTGTGTAAGCAAGCCAAAGTTGCTTAAGTAGAAAGTTATTGTTTTTTTTTTTTTGTAGAGTGATTTTCAAGGGTTATTTGTTATTCCTGCAGAATTTTTAGATACTTTTTGACTTAAGATGTTTTGATCTGTCTTGGTGTAAAGTAGAAGCAAAAATATGTTAAGTTTCTTAATGAAATTATTCTAATTATTATGTACTCTGCTGCTAGTGCTATATAGGTAAAATATCAACTTAAGGTATGTATCCAAGTCAAAATTCTTCCCGTTAAAGGCATTAAGCTTATTAGTTAGAGCAAAGTATGTAGTTTTTATTCAATAATAGTTAAACCTTTACTACCTTCCACCAATTTTAACCGCTTAACCACCTATATGGGGTCATGGTCACCGCTGACGAATTATTGTAGTTGTTTCAAAACCTAAAACGACGGACCGACATGCAAAAATCAAAATAACTTGTAATATTATGAATGGGTGTCCAATCCATTTTGCTCTACCATCATTATTTCCAGGTGTTACAAACGGAATGACAAACTTAGTATACCCTTTAGATTTCATCTAGGGTATAAAAAGATATTATCTGTAAGGGTAAAAAACTAAAATCTGCACAAAAAAACAAAAATCCTTTTACAATGAAATATATCTGAAATCAGGATATAAGTATAAAATTACGAGCATAAGTATCTCACATGATTTCGCATTTCTATACTTATTTTTCTATACATATGTAGATGCATACGGGGAATACTTCACAAGCCATGAAACAGACTCCCTCCCTACCACATGCGAGGCCCTACGGAGTCCTTGCATTCTAAAATATTTGCAGTGTTCTTATGTAAAACTGGCCAAAGTTTGATTTGAATAGCTCCTCCGGCTTAAACTACTATTCATACAGAAAAATGGTGTTCTGATAATCTTAAGCTTGCTTTCTTATCTTTCGAACCGTAATAAAATTTTCATACCTTTTCTAACAAAATTATTTAAAAAAATTTATCTTAACCAAATGACAATTATTCCTTAAACAAAAATTCTCAGCTGAGTAATCATTGTAATGTCGCTGTCCTGTGGGCTGATGATATCGAATGTAGCTGCCTACAGATTCGGACTCCAGTTGCACATACACACATGCAATTATCACTCAGCTGAGAGGTATTGAGAGTAAAATGGTAAGGTTACTTTGTAATCAAAACTATTTTATTAATTAAGGTATATAGGAAGTGTAGCCTTTGGGAAGGTAAGGAACCAAGCTTTAAATTACTAGAAAACTATTTTCCTGTATGTGTTATGATTAAATGAACAACACATGAGTCAATTAATTCAATGTATATATTTGACTATATTTAACTTAAGACTAATATAATATTGAGATGTAATGTATAATCGATCCTAACCACGCCGAGTCTATGCTAGCAACTGACTAGGTAACCTTAAGCGAGAGAGCGTCAGCCGAAAAATACTGAAACAACTAGTGTTGTGTTATGAGGAATTCAAGTAACCAAATCTACTACATTTCTCCCCGCTTAAGTGCATGATTGAAAATTTACTTTTTTCGACGATTACGGATATTGACATTTGAGCAAAATCTTACTGCTTGTTTCCTGATACGCGTAGATCTTCGCACGCTGTCCCGTTCTGAGTCTATTTCTCTTAAGATACTTTGTGGAGACATATTTGGAAACACCTCGTTTTGTGGTGCATTTTGAGTATTGCTTGCGTCGTTCTCATTTATCAGTCCGTCAGCCCATGAAAACTCCCTATCATCTATGGCCCGACGCATTTGATTCTGGTGTCGCTTTATTTCCCCTCGGCTTGTTTGAGCGGCATACATCTTTCTTCCCACCTGGTGGGTTACAGTGGCTGGGATCCAGCGGTCTCCTCTGGAGTAATTTCGGACAAATACTGCTTGTCCAGCTGAAAATTTTGGCTCCTGGTATTGGGCTTGTAAACGAGTATCTAGAGGCAGTAATTGAGATAAAATAGTTCGGGGCTGTCTTCCATGTAAAATTTCAGCCGGAGATTTGCCTACAGCGTTAGGGGTTGATCTGTAAGACAGTAAAAAACAAGTTAAAGCATCCTGTTCATTCTCACCCTTATAGCAGATTTTCCGCATAGCAGTTTTGAACGTTCTAACCATCCTTTCCGCTTCACCATTAGATGCTGGGTGAAACGGGGCAGTCCTTAAATGAGTAATTCCATTCGCCTGGCAGAAACTTGCGAAGTCAGTCGACGTAAACTGCGTTCCATTATCGGAAACGAGTAGTTCTGGTAGACCTTCAATAGCAAAAATAGCTTTTAGAGCACGAATAGTTGCTTCCGCTGTCGTAGTCTGCATCTTGACGACGTATGGATAATTGGACAAAGCATTTAAACAAATCAAGTACATGCCGTCCTTGAAGGGGCCCAGATAATCTATATGTACCCTTTCCCAGGGCTTAGATGGTACAGCCCAACTTTGGAATTCCCTCTTTGGTGCACTTACATTAGCTTGGCAGCTTTACATTTGCTGACGATAGTTGCAATATCGTTATCTATTCCAATCCACCAACAGTAGCGACGAGAAGTTTGTTTCATTTTGGTCATACCCCAATGTCCGGTATGCAATAATTGAAGCACTTCTTGTCTGAGCGGAGTTGGTACAAGAACTCTCGAATATTCCGCTTGATAGAGAATTACACTCCCTTGAATAGTTAACGCAAATCGGCGTGAAAAATACGGTTTAATATCCTCTGGAAGCTTGTAATCCTTTTCCGGCCATCCATTTTTGATGAGGGATGAAACTTGTTGCAGTACCTTGTCCTTGGATGTTAGAGCAGCTATACGCCTGGCATTGATTTGGAAGTTTGCTAAATCTTCCCTATTTTGCTCGATAATTTCCAGGCAGGCTTCGGACGCGTTATCGAAATCAACATCTGGACCAATTGGTAACCTTGAAAGGCCATCGGCATTTCCATGGTGAGCAGTTGGTTTGTAGCGTATTGTATAAGTGTATCCCATTAGAATAATTGCCCATCTTTGAAGTCTATGCGCTGTACTCACTGGGAGCTGTTTTTGAGGTCCAAACAAAGATACCAGTGGCTTATGGTCCATTATCAGCTCAAATTTTCGACCATATACAAATTGGTGGAATTTTTGTACACCGAAGATAATGGCAAGGGCTTCCTTTTCAATTTGGCTGTATCTGCATTGCGACGTGTTAAGACTTTTTGATGCATGAGCTATGGGTTTTTCTGATCCATCCGGAAACCGGTGTAGTAAAACCGCGCCGATGCCACAATTTGAAGCATCGACTGCTAGCAGCAACGGCAAATTATCGTCATAATGAACAAGGCGGGTAGCTTCCACAACCTTGTCTTTCAATTCATTAAACGTTTTTTTCTGCTCTTCGTTCCAAATAAAACGAGTGTTTTTCTTGCGTAGCTTATTAAGTGGAGCAGAAATAGTTGAAAAATCGTCAATGAACTTCATATAGTAGGTAACTTTTCCTAGGAAAGCTTGCAAATCCTTCAGATTTTTTGGTGCCGGCATATTTTTAACGGCTTCGATTCCTTTGTCTGATGGCATTATTATTTTGCATCAATAATGTGACCCACATATTCTATTTGTGGCTCTAAAAATTTACATTTCTCCACTCGACAGCGCAAACCCCAATTCTGCAGACGACGGAAAAGCTCCTCTAGATTTTGTAGATGTTCTTCCTCGGTGCGGCCCGTGACGATAAAGTCATCTAAATATGCGGCACATTGATCCATACCACTAATTACCTGGCTCAGGAATCTGAAAATAAGCGTCAGACAAATCTATCCGAGAAAATAGTTTCCCACCTTGCAGCTTGTAAAATATTTCCTCAATTCTAGGTATTGGGAATTGTTCTATTTCCAGTTGAGGGTTTATCGTGATTTTAAAATCTCCGCAGATTCTAATTTTCCCATTGCTCTTTTTGACGACTACAATAGGGGCGGCCCATTGACTGGTGGTGACTGGCTTCAAAATCCCTTTCTTTATTTGTTCGTCTAGCTCCTGTTTGACAACTTCTTTAAATGCGAACGGTATCGGCCTCGGCTTGTGAAATTTGGCTTGGGCTCCCACCTTAAGATAAAGATTAGCTTCAAAATTATTACATAAACCCAAATTACCTTCGAATACTGTTTTATATTTTTGTATCAATGTATCCACTTTAAATTTCTCATGAGAAGCAGATAACATGGAAGTACTTACATTATTGACTTCTGCTTTTTGTTTACAGCCGATCTCGATTCCAAATGCATTAAACCAATTAACCCCTACAATATTGTTTCCTTCTTCAACATTCACTACTAATAGTTCTAAAATCATACTTTTGTTGTTAAATTGAACATTTGCTGTCACAGCTCCCTTGAGTGGCACAGGTTTATTTCCGTACGAGCAGAGGTTAAGGTTAATATTTCTGCATTCAGGCTGACCTATCTGTTTATATGTGTCTAAACTAATTAATGACCTAGTTGCAGCTGAGTCTACTTGAAAAATAAGCGGCACATCATTTAGAGTTAGTGGCACAACAAACGAATTACCGTGCCTGTGAATTAGTGACGTTTGTAAGCAGGCATGATCATGGCAGCTTGTGATTGAATTGACCACGTCAATAGATTGTACAGTGTCTCTGTTAAAACTATTATTAAAGGGTTTGCCACTTTTTCGCTTTAAACACACAGATGAGATATGTCCCGTTTCTTGACAAATGTGACAGGTTGCATGTTTTACCGGGCACTGTGTTACGTTATGCCGAATATTACACCCGGGACACGACCGGCGAGTTACACTACGACTATTACTCGTACGTTGATTACACGATGACGAATTAAATTGTGTATACTTTCGAGAATGCGAGCGAGAACGCCGTTTGTTGTATTCGCGATTTTTGTCCTTGTCGCTATTTCTTCCGTTGCTAGCTATATTTTGCACATAACACGAATTATCACCTCGAATGGTTAGCACTGATTTTTGTGTTGATTCAAAAGTTTCTGCAATGGTTAGCACATCAGATAGGCTCGGATTATTTCTCTGCAGCGCGGCTGATCGAACCGGCTCGTGTGGTGTGTGCAATACGACTACATCGCGTATCATGCTATCGACATACGTCTGTTTACACTCGTCTTTTTCACATACAAATGCACATTCTCTAGCAGCACCTCTTAAGTCCGCCACCCAAGCAGCATAGCTCTGTCCCTCTTTCAGCCGAGATTGGAAAAATTTGTAGCGGGCGGCTAGTACATGTGTTTTATCGGCAAAATGTTCCGTTAGTTTTTTTACTAAAACGCTATATGCAGCTGAGTCGATGTTTTCACCTTGAAGCAGGTTTTCTATTAAGCTGTAGATTTCGGGACCAATCCACGATAAAAAAAATGCGCGTTTTTGACTATCTTCCGTAACATTATAAGCATTGAAATGTTGATCCAACTGACCTACGTATGCTTTCCACGTGCATTTTGTGGCATCGAATTGGTGGAAGACTGGCACGCTCACGGCTGACTTTGGTGTTGTATTTCTATTTTCCGATGTTTTCTGGTTAGAAATTATAGACTCCATCCAATCTCTTTGAGATTTAAGCAATTCAGCAAGCTCTTTAACCACTGTTTCACTCATGATTTATATTTTTATTTATTTTCTTTGTTCTTTTTTTTTGTTCTGTTTTTTTTTTAAGCTTTAATTTTTCCCGAAAAATTTTTAAAATTCGCCATCCTCGTCGCCAATTTGTTATGATTAAATGAACAACACATGAGTCAATTAATTCAATGTATATATTTGACTATATTTAACTTAAGACTAATATAATATTGAGATGTAATGTATAATCGATCCTAACCACGCCGAGTCTATGCTAGCAACTGACTAGGTAACCTTAAGCGAGAGAGCGTCAGCCGAAAAATACTGAAACAACTAGTGTTGTGTTATGAGGAATTCAAGTAACCAAATCTACTACAGTATGGATAGTAGTTTAGGCTCTATAGCATATATAAAGTCAATGTTTGGCACTTTTCCATAAGTACCAATATAGAGCATTTCAGAAAACGGACTCACAACGCATACATATAGATTTCTATTTCATGGCTTGGGAAGTATTCTCAAGGGTTTTGCCATGTCTCAACAATTGTGCGGTCATAAAGAAGTTACACTCTTTCCTTCAAACAGACGGACGACATGTCCGTCCTTGAAGGAATTTCAACAAATCTGACTTGTGCACAAATTTCTTACGACACTCAACCACTTAAGGCAATATCATGATATCACTTAAACCCTTTTTAACCTCAATTTTATGAAAACAATATCACCAGCGTGTGTTCGGGGTTATCTATGGTGTGCTTCTCCACAAATCTGGATGACATTCTCTATGCTTTGTAGTAGGTAAATATAATGCATGTATGCTTCCCATAAATTTTCATACTTTACTTTCATATATACTCCTGTATATATATATATATATGAGTATGTGTACATGTATGCATACATTTATATAAATTTGTAGAGATCTAAGAGTTGGTGTTGAAGAGCGCTTCAAAAAGGGGGGTACCAGAAATAATGGGATATCTACATAAAAAGGAGAAAAGCTTAAGGACGTTGAAACTCTTTCGAAAAGTTGACTTAACATACACACACGGTTACACACATACACACCAACACGCATACATATAAAATTGTTCAAAAAATATTTTAAACAGCATCCATCCAACCAGAATATTGTTGTTCTCGAGAAAAGTTTAACAATAAAGAAAAATCACCCTCAAGTCATTTGGTGTGAATTTTCACTGTTTACGAAAAACTAAAAGAAATTGCTGCAACGGATGCATACCCTAAAGGCTTAGAAAACTATCTTTCTGCCGTTTCAGCTGTCGTGTATGAAAGACGTAGACAGGACAGACATTCTGATGACTACCATTGATCTCCAGTAGTTGTTTAAGAAGAAGAACGTGTTTAGAAACTTTATGGCATCACTGAAATTGTGGTTCCAATATAATGGTTGTAGGTAGAAATATGGTATAGAGACTAACCTAACCCCCTCTCCACCCAAAACTCCCCCCCCCCCTCTCCCACGCCATCCTCCATTTTATATGACGATGAATATTTAATAACGAAAATATCTTGTGACAGTAATGTTTGGCTCTTGTGTGGTATATATGCATTCCACTTTCGGCTCTGACATTCTTGTTTTAAACCCTGAACCCCCTCCCCCTCTCCTCTTAAAATAAAATTGTGGTAGATATAGATCAACGTACATACATAGATGCCGCTGGGTACGACAAGAATGTATTATTCCCAACGGAACAGTATATAGTACCAACAGTAGGTACAGTGTGTAGTTGGATTTTTGGTGTAGGTGTACAATCCAATTTTCCATTGACAAGTAGAATGCCATATGCATACTGTCGTCCTTCTAGCGTTATGCTTAACCGTTAGCTTACTTCTTATATATATGTATATCGTCGAGTGTATAGCAGTTTGTAGATATATGGTACATGAGCATAACTGGATGATAATATTCTCCATAACTGGGTCCTTACCCTACTATCTATGATGTACTGAAGTTACACGAGTATTGTATATGAAATCTTCTTCTGAAATTCTTCGGGAGACCATACATGCTGTTTTCAACCCATGAATTTATACTTGCATAATTTACCAACAAAATTGAATAAAAAATAAAAAATTTAACGAATGCGATTTGCAGTTTTGCACTTTTTGTGTTTGTTTACAATTTTTTGTTTGTTTATATTTTGCATGCAAGTGAATGACAAAGAATTTTACTCACAAATAATTTTTCCTGGAATGGCTTTGTTGTGGCGTTGGATAACATTTTCTGGGACTAGGTTGGTTTTCAGTTTACTTATGGTAAAGCAACTATACTATATGTAACCTAGAAAATATGGATATATCTGCATACATAATATAGGAGAAATTCTATTCACAGCACAATATTATGGAAATCTTTTCATTTCCATATAACAGACAAGAATTTTTAAAAGAATTTTCATTATCTCGGCCAACCATGAGTTTGTTATTCTTCTTCTTCTACTCATAGCGGGTTTGGTTTAAGGAAGTTTGTATAGAATATGCAAATACTAGCCATGTTAGTTTCATCTTTGGATATGATACTAATAATCATTACTAGGTTAGCTTGGATGTGAACCAGCGAGACTCAATGGCGAACTTCAGCCTTTGTAAACTAGGCAGTTGCCTAGAGGCCTAACATTGTAGGTTGACCCCGCTAGGGGCCGAAATAGTATACAGCATGGAAAACATACCACATAGGATATAAAAAAAATGTAATTCACTTCACTTGGAATCTCAAGATATCCGCGAAGGCGCATAGAACTTGAATGCCTTCTATTTAGGAGGTTTAGGCAGGACTTTGGGAAACGAATGTGTGCATCCCCGAGCTCTTTTGTAGTCCGATGAGGCTAAAAGGTGAAAAGATTTATCGACCTTGGAGTTATATACAAGTAAATCCTGAAAAAATGGATTTTTGAACATTTATCCAAATGTGGAAAGAGTGCTCGGGATATTGTTATGTACAGCAGGGTCAAACTGCTCGGAAGAATGGTCAGCACTAAAACGAGTGATGAAATATTTAAGATTCACCATAGAGAAGATAAGGTCAATTCACTCTCTGTGCTGTACAAAGAGTCAGAAATAAAGTAATCTGTGAAGTGAGATAATCCGTTTGTCGCATGGCAATATATCCTTAAACGAAACGAACTTTCCTTTGCATATAGTTTGTACTTATCTGTGATATTTCTAAATCTGCTTGCTTATTTTCTAAGGTCGATGTACATTAAATATATAAAAATAACGGCAATATTTTAATTAAAAAACAAGTACCGAAATCCTGTCAGTTTCCGGCCTAAATCCGAAGAACAGAAATCCCATAAAGAAATTTTTGAGAGTATAGGTATTGTGTGTAAGTGTTTCGATCAGCAGTAACAGCACGATCTCATCAGGACAGCAATGAACCCTGAAACTGCCTGCTGACGTTTATGATATGTCACTGTGTCACGAAATTTTTTACAAGTCTTCTAAAAAATAAACATAATCCAAATTTTCTTTAAATGTCTGAGGTGGTCTTATGGATGTCGCCTTAAAACTGATCCTTTGACATCATAGTACGAATAATGGTGTTGAACGTACGATATAAATGGCGGGTAGTTATTGGCTTATAGGAAGCTGGACTATGAGATCTTTACATTAGGGACATTCTTGAATATTTACAGACCCTTTGACTGAATCAGTCTCAATTTTATATGCAAGGTAGATTATTGTAATTGAGAATAAATTGTGTGTATGTGTATACGATGGTGCAATGGAGATCAGTTATCTAAGAATTTTAGCCGTGCAGTTCAAAAATCAGGACTCAATCAAAGAATTGACGGAGAGAATTTGGTAATGCTGTACTAGAATAGAGACTCATTGCTATTTATGCTAGAACAAGGCAAATTTCTTATATGCATATGCATAATGTACAGGAGCGATATGATATGGCTGCTAATTTGCGGGGGAACATTTTTAATAAAGAAATATTAACTACTGGGAAAAACTGTGCGTTCCTTTCACCTAGTCAAATCTGCAAGTTTTCATAGAATATCTCATTTCTTTAACCTACGGTTCTATGGTGTGATGGAAAGCAATGGATTTTGTCAATCATCACTAGATATTGGAGAAGATTCAAGGACTATGCTTTCTCAGTGTAAGTGGCGCTCTTAAGACAACCAGCACTTGGAACCTTGAGATCATACTCAACATACACCCCATGCTAATACTCATCAAGAAGGGGGCGGTAATTGCAGCGCTCAATCTGCATCTCAATCAGAGCTAGATTTACGCTGGAGCAAGGATTTCAATAAGTCAATCTTGGAATTTGGCAGTCAATCGCACCTGACATCAACAGGGAAAGCGAAAACTTCCTCGAGACTATGCTAAATAGCAACTTTGAATCGAAAATTCCATCTAGGATAGAATGGGAATTAAATTCGGTATTTCAACCGTTGACAAAACCTATATTTACACAGATGGCTCCAAATCTGAAGAAAACACCGCAACAGGCGTTTTCTGATAAGGGCGTCATATATAAATAGCTATTCACTTTGGAAACATTGTCATGGCCTTCCAGGCAGATGCCAAGGCCATCGTGGAAGCGGGAGGCCCTCTCCTCAACTCAAGAATTAGGAAATTGCCATCTGTTCGGACCGCCAAGCAACTATTAAGGCCTTGTCAAAATCCTTTATACCTCCGAGCTGGTTTTGGAGTATAAAGACACCTTGAATTCCCTCTCTGGGAATACTTGTTTTTTGGGAGCCAAGTCATAGTGATATATCTACGGGAACGAAAAGCCAGTCGAGCTTGCTCGTCTTGGTGTAGCTCCAGAAGTATCCTCCTTCACGATCGGGATCACACTAAAATACCTTGCCGTTAATATTTCATTTTGGACTGACCCCCAACACACTCGTACGAAGGAACTGTGTGGTAAACCTAACCCCAAACCTAACGAATAAATTATTGGGAATAAAGAAGCCAACCCTGTACCCAGGTATGAATTCTCACTGGGCACTCTTTTCTCAGGGATACCCTAACACAGGATGGGGCGTGTTTATGAACCTGCAAGTAGTGGATGCGGAGAGGAATTCAAAACTGTGACTCATTTTCTTTGTCACTGCCCGGCTCTCTTAGAAAAGTGATACAGATTTCTTTGCTCACATCTTTTGAACGATCTATATAAAGCCGGCAAGGAGGGTTAGGGGAAATATTGAACTTTATAAGATTTTTATTCAATGAAACGTCCACTTACCCCAACATCGCGAATATCGTGAAGAACCAAAGATTGATACGCTGCAGCCTAATAATAATCTGTCAACCAATCTACTCTTGCCTCACTTATATATCTAAGAGTCCAACCAAATGTGTCTCGTAAAAACGTTATGTTTCATTTTATTTGAATAACTGGATACAAGAATAGCAGTTAAGACCTTAGTCAAAAATCTCACAAAAATATTCAAGAATCAAAGCCATTTATCTGAAGAAATAAGTTTAAGTCCTTTAGTGTAAACTAACAGAGCAATATAGATTTTTCCAAGCTAGAGAAAACAGTCACGAATCAATGCTCAACTGCTGAGAACATTTTAGGAACAGTCCTACAATTTGTTGTGCCACATTTACTGCATTTTTTATGCGAAACATTAATCACAGAAAACTTCCAGGATTAAGGAAATTTAGTAGAAGAAATAGATAAAGTAAAAAAATAACAGAAACTGGCAACGAAGACGAATAAGATCTCTTAAAAAAAAAACATTAAAAGGAGCGGCATCAGGATCATACGGCAAATCTTTCAGTCATATTAGAAATTTGTTTCAGAACCATAGCATCGTCAATTTAGAGGTCTTTACGAAAGCTGGTGGAATCCACGTCAAGTGTCTTAAAGAATTTTTCAAATTTAAAAAACAAAATGGTTATGCAGTTTGGAATTTCAGTAACAGGATTGCTGTGTGATTAGAGTGATCTCTTTCAAACTTTGCTTTTTTTTTAGAGATTTTTATATGTTTTTCTTAACACGTGTTTCGCCAAATTATCATAAAATTACCGAACAACTTAAAATCAAATCAAATACACGAGCTCTTATAAAAGTTCAGATTTTAATTAATAACAGAAAAAAAAAAAAAACAAAGTAATATCGAATTGAAGGGGTCAGTGCAATGCTAGTGTTAATCTTATCATCACTGCAGGTTTTAAATCAAGTACAAAAAAAACCTTTTTATAATCGAAAAATCTTATAAAAAAAAAAGGAATTTCTATGCAAAAGCAGGCGTTTCGTATCAGCAGAAACCGTATACTCATCAGTACGGCTTTGTTCCTGCCTATCGTATACGCCAAATTGCACAGCCAAGCTGACCTCATATGTGCGCTTAAAATAAATTTTAAGTGTGAATTATATACGACACGAAATACTAAGTATATACTTGAATGCCTAGTAATATTAACCCTATGTGGGACTAGCATTTCATAGAGAGTTTTGCTATGAAATAAATTCATAACGAATTTAGTCAATATCAAATATACTGAGTTTGCTTCCAAATCCGCAGCTCGAGAATTCAGTGGAAAAAATGATTTTTCGATTGTAAAAGAGTTTTTTTTCACTCAATTCTCGGAACTAGGGATTTGGCAGCAAACTTGGTCAATTTCATATTGACTAAATTCGCTATGAATTTATTTCATAGCAATACTCTCTAGATTGTAAATTCATTCAAGGAGACGATTACACAAACACAAATCTTTGTAAACATTGCTCTTGTCAAAGCTATTTTTGTCCTTTCTGTTTTTGTAAGAAAATATTGTTCCTCCGATTCAGAAGATGAACAATGATTAAAAAAAAATTGAATAAAAATTTCTTTAAAGCTTTCCCAATAACTTTCGTGCAAGGACAATAAATAAGAACGATTGCCAGCATACGATGATAAGATAAAATTAAAATTACGAAAACAAAAACCCCACGACTTTAATTAAAACCAACTTTATCTCGACTATTTTACAACACCCACAAATTCATAATTCACTTTCTCCCCACATTCAATCTTATCTAAGACCATCTGCATCCCGACTACCAACAATGATTGGTCTAAAGGAGCTATCTGGAAGCGTTCATGGAATAAATTCAGATTTATCGTTTGCAATCTCATTAAACAAGATTTTAAGCAGAAAATCAGATACATATGCATCGCATCTGAGCTTGTATACCAATGTTAACTGAAGAACCGAATTTAGAACCCCAAGTAGAAAGTAAGTAGCTTTTAATAAAACCATCGTCATCGTGGTTGTTCTATTGCAATCCTCCTGGACAGTGGGAGACCGTGTATACTTACTACTACCACACAAACACAATTATTTTATCTTTCCGTGTATGTGCGGTTAAGCGCAAACACATGTCCTGGCAATAACTTGAATTTCCAAAATGAATTGCAATTAAAACGATACCCGACACATTGAAAGCTTTTATCACACTTCATCCTCTTAAACTCATCCTCCTAATACCAATTTCCCCAAATTTTGTATTTTCTGTACTGTGACCGCAACTTTGAAGTAGTCGGTTTTGTGCTTTTTCCTCAGCGAACAACACGACTCTTCTCCTGGAAATTATTTGGAATTGGCATCTGGCATTTTGGACGTCATTCATGTAGCCACCACCTAAACCTAACTAAGCTAAATTCATAGATGTAGAAGAGGCAAACTCGTTCCTTTCGACCAAATGGTAAACATTTGCTCAAAAGACACAAATTACATGGTGGAGATTTCGATAATATTATTTAGTTGGCTCTGTAATTTTAGCTACACCCGGTGGCGTTAATTACACAAATTCAAGAGAATGTATTCAAAAGCGTCCGGCTGGACCATCCGGACCAATGTCATCCTCCCGCTCCTCCGAGACGTATTTATTTAATTTTTGGATATTTTCAGAGTTTGTTTAAGGTTTTTCAGATTGACAGTACTCGGCCAATTTGCTATTATTAGTAATAGGCGAGTTATTTGTGAACGTCCATAGTTACAGATGGTGTCTGATGGGCTTTTTCGATGGTTTTACCATGATTTTTGGCAATTGAAATGACAACAATTTCACCACATTATCAGATTTGATGATTTTGTCAATGCTTTTGATTTTGATTGTTTGTTGGGTGGGTGGTTGGTTGGTTGGTTGGGAAATGGGATTGTGATTTTGACATTGATTTATAAGAAAATAAATAAAATTTGAGCAACAATTTGCTTTTCTTTCGTAGAATTTTTCTATGAAGACGAAAAGAATAATTCCATAAATATGAATTATTTCCGTACTCATTTAGTGAGACAATTCGGTTAGCTGAATGTTTTTTTTTTTTAAATAAAATGCAGATGGAGCCATCTGAGTGCAAGAATAAAAAAATTAATTAGTGATCTTTTTCAGATTGAGCATTTCAATTAAGATTAATTATCTAATCTATGTAGACCGAAATTTTCCGTATTTCAAATATACAAAAATTAACATGATTTGAGTTGTTCAACGTTGTAGCGAAACATTTGTAGAACCATTTGTAAGGTTTTCATATGAAATTTTCCATCGCTTATTATTCATTGTTACTTTTTGAACTGATGGTATAAGTAAGGCAATAAACATTCACCAGAATCAAATAACTTTCAACTAAACCTCCCACCTTGCCATCCAATTTTAATAATTTAAGTTGAACTGGTTTGTCCGGGAAACGAGGAATATCCATCTTTGATTATAATTCCGCCAGTACTTATAAAACGCAAAGCAATTGGCTGTAAGTATGTCTAAATGGAAGCATTTAATTGGTACGTTTGAAAGTTATCCTCTGTGAAAAAACATAGAACTATTAGTAGATGTCACGTGTACGACGAAACCAACTAGTCAATCGGTACGTGCGCCACAGAAAACTATCTCGTCATACTTCTCAGCTAGATTTTGTCATTATCCATAATCATTTAACATTTATATTAGGGACGTGAGCAGTAAAGCGTCAACCAACTGTTGCTATCCAGCGACAAATTCCGATGCTTTGCTACCGACCTAAGGTATTGGCGCTCAATCAAACTCTACGATCGAGCAAACGACGAGACGTCATAAATTAAGTCCTTCTGATTGTGATGGATGGGGAATGCCCATTTTAGGGCTAACACCTCCAGACATGAGAGGTATTTTAAACGATGCACTATGATACTCTGAACATATTTTATTAATAATGTTTATTTGAATTTAGCGGGGGGAAAGCTAGTGTGGGGAGGGGGTGGGAGACGGTGGGGATGCCAAAGCTGGATCTAGTACATTTTGGAAAATCTAGAACAGAATCGAATTCCTTAGGTCCTGGGAAGAAGTTTGAGTACCCATACTCTTATACTCGAAGCGTTAAGTAGCTATAGCTATCCAAATACTCACTTTTTTAGTATTTCCCTCTCTTTTATTCCAACTGAGGTACTAGATTTTTCGAACTGCACTGACTTAGTAGGGTTATGTCCAATCGGAAAATGGGTTTCACTGCTCGCCTTAGCTGATTACCACCTACAATTTGTAGACGACAATTTTTCTCTGCATACATTTAGGGTTTGGTGGGTAGGAAGCCCAGGCGTGTGGGGTTGGGGGTGGTTCCAATACGAAATGTTGCATAACAAATTAAAGGACTCAGCCGAGTACTATCGGGTGGTATACTTTTTTCCCAATTCAGAAAACATTCTCGGTAAGTTAACCCATTTTCATGCACTTGGGTCACAAACACCCCCGATACTGGATTTAGCATATGTTTTTTGCAGTTCTTTCTTCCATGACCATTAGTACTCTGTTGTGAACATTTTCTCATAAGAAATCGTTTTCCACCAATTCCGCGCAATCACGAGAATTAGAAACGTTCCAATTTTCACCCAAGAAAGTCGCTCAAGCTACATCTGATCGCAAAAGCTTTCCGCAGCTTAATTGAAATTAAGATTGTTAATAAAATATGTTCAGAGTATCGTAATGCATAGTTTAAGGTATCTCTCGTGGCTGGACGTGTCGGGCCTAAAATTGTGTGAAAAGTAGGCATTCCGCTTTGCCAGTTTATACATGCAAAGAATTTGTATCTCATTCCATAAGACTCAATATTCCGTTCAACTAAAATGTCATTTGAACTTTAGGTTGAGTTAAAGCGACAACTGCAGTTTGCCGAGCCTAAAATAGATTTTTGGATGGTCCATTGTGATCAGGGCCGCGGTGATAGGAATTTTTTATGGAGAGGGAAAATTGAAAAATTCATAAACAATAGGAATACGATTCATCAGTATATTTGAATCGGACAATTAATCTTGCAAAGGCGAAAAAAATATCTGGATGGAAGTGTAACAAATTTGTTGGTGCCCAAGCAGGGACCTGCGCAAATAGCCCCGGTTTGTTACATAAGTAGTTCTTCGAGTTATAACACTGACCGTATAGATCAAATTAGAATAAAATAGAATAGTTATATTGAAAGTGAAGCACGGCCGGTAGACTAAATAAGAATAGAAAGTGAAGAATAGAATAGTATATTTGTACAAAAAAATGCCTGTCTCGAATTTGACCGCGACGACAGTATACCTACTACGAGAATAGGAACTCGTTCATGAGCTAGAAACTCGTGGCTTAGAGATCCAAGGTACACAGTAGACAGATGAGCTTAGGAAGCGTCTTAGTGATTTTATTAAAGAGAAGCGAACTTTTCTGTCCTCAGAGGAGCTACTCTGTGACAGGGACAGAAAGCG
The DNA here is from genome assembly GCA_963924295.1 of Dioctria rufipes. Lineage (NCBI taxonomy): Eukaryota > Metazoa > Arthropoda > Insecta > Diptera > Asilidae > Dioctria > Dioctria rufipes. The sequence continues at coordinate 46,045,012 of OZ002741.1, read as the reverse complement.
TAGAAAACCAAACTGAGAACGTGTCAAAAGAATATATGGCAAACTACAGTACTCAAACCGACTCTGAGATAAGCACTCAGGATCATGCTAACCTGCCCAAATTTACACCGAGTAATCAAGAAGTTCGTCTCTCCGATGCCGACATTATGGACAAAGTTCGTAAATGGGTAGTGAAAATTGACCAAGGGCAAGACCCCCTCGTCTTTCTCGAACGAATTGAAGAGTTAGCCGGCTGCTACGAAATCCCGATAAACCGACTCCAGAGTTAATAACTAAGAATGCCTTAGCTTGGTACCGAAGCAATAAAGAGAGATGGTCCAGTTGGACAGAATTTGTGGGGTAATTAAAAGCATTTTTCCTTCCATCCCGTTTTCACTATCAAGCCCTGTACCATATTTTCCCGTATCACCGCGTCGAGGTTTGCGAGAACTATCCCGCTTTGACATTTGCACTGGTACGTCGTGTGAAGAATTCGCGTACCATCCGTCACTACTAGAGTTATTTTAGCCCTACCATCCGTCTTTACTAGAACCATTTGAATTAAAATATTTCCGTTGGTACGCCGTGCGAAGAGTCCCCGTACCATCCGTCTCTCTAGAAATAGACTATTTTCACTGGTACGTCATGCGAAGAATTCGCGTACCATCTCATAATCCGTGAGGTTTGTGTGAACTATCCTACCTAATAGTACTTCTTTGGTACACCATCCATCTCCCTCTCAGGTTCTAGTAGTAAGGTAGAATTCGACATAGGATAAGATATTGTTCATATCGTAAACAGTAAGATTTGGAAATAGGAATTACACCTAGGATTGTATATAATTAGTATTGTAAACGTTAGGCTATTTCGTTTAATAAAGAATTTGTCATTTAATTGTAACTGAAGGAGTTTCATTTTAAAGAAACCCTGATCCCACGAGTTATCCACAGCCATTCCAACGAAACTCGGCAACAAATTTTACTGCCCAGGAGAGCAGTGGCAACTAGTCGGTAAAGATATTGAGGTTGTAAAAACGTACAAGTATTTAAAAGTTATCTTAACACCAAAATTGTCTTTTCATTTTAATGCACGTTAATGCAAGCAAAATCTAGGATAAATGTAGTCATAGAACATATACTTGTCCAGGAAGCGGATATCTATTTCATGTACCGAAGTACAAGGTTTTCACTGTGGTGGCACGGTCATTTATATGCAATGCATTGGAAGTGCGGGACTACCAAAATATTGATCAACCTGACAAACTGTTCAGGTATTTTATTTAAAAAAATTAAATTGTTTCGCCTCCCGATGCAAATCTGTAATTATATGATAGGCTTGGTTTACTAGACTTCTATATGGAAATTTTCACAAAAACCATATGCCGTATAGATTACAGAAGGTATCAGCACACTTATTGAAAAGAAGATATTCTGGTTCGAATATTGGGAAGAATTGTCGAAAACATCAATGCAGTATTAGATCGGAATTCTATAAATATGTCTCCAGATGATAAAAATTAAATTTTCTGCTAGAATGGATATAAAACTCAGAAAGCAAAACAAAGTGTACGACATGATTTGTATACTAAATTAAATTACAATTTTTATCAAAACAAATATTTTAATGATAATAAAGCATTTACCACATCCTTCTAATACTATAATGTAGAAGAAGACTTCCTTAATTTAAACGCCAGTCCTTGAATAGTCGACAGTAGCTGTTGTGTGTTCTATAGGACTTGATGGAGGAAGAGGATATATACACCCAACTCTTTTTTTACACGATTTTGAAATAACACGGTCCCAAAAAAAGAAAAAAAAAACATTTTTTTTACACCAATTATTTGTTCTAATACGTCCAAAAAATATTTTTGTATGTATACGCAGTGCGTATACAAATTTTTTTTTTTGGATTGTTAGAACATGTTAGAACAAAATTCGTTACACATTTACAAAAATAAAATATAATTGGGGAAATTCCCGAAAGTTTTACGCAGTTACAAAAATAAAATATAATTGGGGAAATTACCGAATTTTTATAGTGTTAACATTGTGGTGGGTCGAAGAAAAAAAAAATTTATTTTTAAAATTTTTAGTGCCAATAAAATTTCTGTTTGGATTTTCTTACAACGAAAAGGTACTATCATTGCAAAACTCTAGTTTAGAAAATTGAAGTGATTTTTATTGGAATTTTGTTATAGTCTAATAAGATGTCTGAAAAATCAAAAACTAACCGAAAGAGACAAGCGATTTCTTTAGAAACTAAAATTAAAATCTTAGACTCTCTTGAGAGAGGTGAAAATTCAACATCTGTTGGCAAAAATTATGGTTTGAATTAAGCGATAGTCAGAACAATAAAAAAAAAATGAAGATTCCATTCGACAATCAGTAATTTCTGGATCGAACGTCAGTTCCAAAACATCATCATACAGTCGAAATACTATCTTAGAGAAAATGGAAAAACTTTTAGTGTTTTGGATAGAGGATCTACAGCAGAAAAAAATACCTATAGATGAAAAACTTATAAAAGAGAAGGGACTTAAAATATTCGAACGACTTCAGGAATCGGAACCATCAACAAGTCTCCAAACAACTAGGAAGTTGGTATTTAATGCAAATGAGGGATGGCTGACAGGATTCCTAAAAAGACACACATTTCACAATGTAAAACTAAAAGGTAAAGCAGCGTCAGGCGACAAAAATTTTGGAAAAACCTTTCCCGGGAAGCTAGTAACAAAAATTCAAGATGGGGGTTATACGCCAGATCAAGTATTTAATGCCGACGAATCGGGATTATTTTGGAAAAAAATGCCTACCAGAATGTACATATAAAAATCAGAAAAATCTGCTGGTGACTTCAAAGCGGCTAAGGATCGCGTGATGTTCTTATTGTGCAGCAACGCATCTGGAGATAAGATTTTAAAGCCTCTGTTAATCAACTGATCACTCATGCCGCGAGATTTGAAAGGAAAAAACATTAAACAACTTCCAGTTCATTGGATGGCAAATAATAAGGCATGGATGACGTCAGCTCTATTTAAAAAATGGTTTCACGAGTGCTTCGTTCCTAAAGTAAAAAATATATGGAACAAAAGTGCCTTGAATTCAAAGTACTTTTGCTGATTGATAATACGCCCAGCCATCCTGTTATAGATCATCCGAATATTCAGTTAGTGTTTTTGCCGCCTTCACTGATTCAGCCATTGGATCAGGGTGTAATAGCAACATTTAAAATTTATTACATAAAACAAGCATTTAAATATATTTTGGATTCAGTCGAACAAAGGGATTTGACAGTCGTACAAGCATGGAAAAATTATACAATTATGAATTGTATTACACATTCTTCTCTTGCCATAAAACAATTGCGGGCATCTACTCTAAATACTTGTTGGAGAGAAATTTGGCCAAAATGCGTCAAAAGTGGTAATTCTGTAGCAGAAGCATAAATTGTGTGTTCAAAAATTATTAATCTACCGCACGCAATTGGTGGTGAAGGCTTTGAAAACCTTGAATCTGCGGCCATCGATGAATTGATGATTGATAAACCTTTGGATGAGGATGATCTAATTGAAGCTACAACAGTTGATGCTATTAATGAGGACCATGATGATGAAGACGAAGTTGAAATTCATCAATTAACATCCGATTTAATTCGCGAGGGCCTGAAATTTGCTGCAAGTATGGAACATCATTTTCTCACTTATGATCCCGACATGAAACGTGCATTAAAATTGCAACGTAACCTCCAGATCTGTACGGCTGGGTATCAAGAATTGTATAAGCAACTTGACAAACAAAAAACACAGAAGATTTTCTAATTAAAAAAAAGCCAAGATCAGAGAACGTTAATAATGAACCAGACTCTTCACTGGATTCAGACTCATCAGATGTGTTAGACATCTCTAGTGATGAAATCGATTTTTGTCCAGTAGGTAATAAACGCTCGCCCTTATAATCAAGTAGCGATGAATAGTCTAAATATGTAAAAAATTTGTTTCTATTCCAATTTAGATTTTTTATAATTACATATGGACTAAAGTTTTTTTTTATTATTATTTATTATTATTTTAAATATTTTTTTCTTAATAATAATATATATGAACTCTATTTCATTTTTGTTATTTATTTTATATTTTTTTAATAATAATATATATTAATTAGATTTTGTTTTTAATTTATAATTTGTGTAGTTTTTGGTTTTTAATATTACATATACTTTTTTTGCACGGTTTTTAGGACAACATATAACCGTTTTTTTTCATCTTACACGGTTTTTTAAGGTTTTGGAATTCTTCCTCAATTTTAATATGTGCAGCAGTCTTGTTTTACATGGTTTTTTTTGTACGATTTTCAGTGGAACCTATCTACTGTGTAAAAAATGAGTTGGGTGTACTTCCACGAGGAGCTGTAGTGAAGACACGTTTCTCATTCGCAGAACCAGGACTCACGATGCCTCGTCGATACTTCGATTTGCTAATGTAACCAAAAAGTAAGGCAGGCCGCACAGTGCACAATCACCGACTGTAGTCAGTGGCAAAAGCGTTCGGTACCGCAAACTGCTCTATTTTACGTCAGTCAGAAACTAAAAAATCATAAAGGAGTTGACGACTGGAAACTAACTCAATTGAACCAACTGGTGTACTCAATCTGCAACAGAATGTTAATCGTTAATACCAATTAATTTATATTTGCTGATTGCATGGAAATGATTTTCATAAAAGAAAATTTACTTTCCTTTACTGTCTTTTTACCCCAGTAAAATAAGCATCCAATCTCGGAATGGAAGCGAACAAGCTGTAAATTGGTATAAACCATGGTTTTGGGTATTCTAAAGACTGAGAAAGAAAGTCTCATAATTATAATGTCGTGTCTGCATCACCAGATATTCAAGATCGAAGGTCGCGAAAATAGGTTTGTTTTTTTCACTTATCTAGTTTTCTGTGGAAAATACGTCATTCAAGGTCATTATGAAACTTGTAGATTATAAAATTACCTACAATTTTCATGTCAAGCATTTTTTTCGTATCTCAAACTCGTTTTCGAAGTACAGCATGACGACAACAAGCGCGAATAATGATTTCAAGTAAATTGTATAGGAAAAAAAGATGAACATGGAAAAATGATAACAAAATTTCTTGGTTACAAATCAATTTATTCTCAAGAACCCCGATTACTGCAAAATTCCGTAATGAACTGAATTTTAGCTTTTTGAATAAAAGTTACTTAGGGGTTCAGCGGTAACCGTCTAGACGTACAAAACAGAAATTTTTGAAAAACAAAAGTTGTATGATTTCATATAGAACGAGGAAATTTTATTGAAAAACAAAAGTGTTTGGTTACATTTAGAACTTTAGTTGTGTAAAAAATGCTTTATCAGTTAAAAATGAATGGGAATAAAATTTTACAAACTGTGGGAAAAAGCTTTCAAGTTAATGAAAATGAAATAAATGAAATTAATGAAATTAATATGCAATATCTGAAATTATTGATTATGTTAGGTTGTGTGTGTAGTTGGGAACGTAACTCGCGCATCCGTATACATAGGTGTATATAGCGTCTTGCTCTATGTGAACGTGTGGCCAAGAATTTCATTTTTTTATTTATTTATTATTAAGACCAAATACAAAATAGCGTACTTAAAATTATTCTTGTTCGTCGTCGTCTTCGTCATGAGGTTGCCGAAGGCTTTGATTTTATACATGTCGATATGCCACCGCAAACAATATGTTGTTACCTCTTCTGAGTCGCCACTGTAGTACTTCATCATCTGCTCACAAAACGGTCCGCCATCTGTTAGCAAAACTTGGCGAATATGAGGATGTCTTCGATAATAAATAGCGCCATATCACAGCAAAGAATCTAAACTAATTTTGTTTTTTCAGTCTTTCTTTATCTAATGATGTGTAGAAATCTGGAAATAATCTGTAATAAAGAAATTTAAAGGCATATCTTGATTAGTATCAAGATCATTTGAAGGCTTTGGTACATGTGTATGATAATTGATTTAAATGAAAAGAATTTCATACTTCGCTTTCGCACCAAAAAGTTGCAGAACATGCAAAACTCTTATCTAGGCTCTGCGGACTTCCAAGAAATTTTTCGGTCGGATTTTCGATATAATTTCTGCGATTTGCCTTTTCACATCTGGTTGTTAACTGGTATATTGATTTTCCGTGAATAGTTTGAAATATTTTCCGCCAAGCAATTTGTCTCATTTGATGAAATTTTTAGAATTTTTGATACGGATCGCGGGATACAGAAAGCAATATCTTATGAGCGTGAACATTATTATTTTTTTATACCCTAGATGAACTGAATTGTATAGGTACTAAGGTTGTCATTCCGTTTGGACCCATGCACTGGAAGGTTCTTCAGAATATGAAATCCTATAAAATTGGTTATAATCATTTTTGCTGTTCGAAGAACCGTTCTAGATATATATTCAAAAACCACACTTGGGCAGGTGGGTGACTCTACGAAATTATACAAACGAGCACTCATCTATGGCAGTGATTCCCAAAGTTATTTGAACTACTGCCCCCTTTTGAGAAAAGAATTATTCAGCACCTCTTGGAAAAATACATCCTTTAGGTGAACAAACAGAATATATATAAAGGGATATTCAAAGAAAAATTCCATTTTTTGAGATAAATGATCGGATCTTTATTTCATTATAAAGAGGAAGGTATGCCGTTAATAATGGAAAATAACATCAGCCAAATGACCACCACGATTACGCCTACAGGACCATATCCTTTTCATGAAATTTTACATAACCAAATCGCAAAGTGGCTGCCCTATGTCCTCGATAGCCTCACGAATTCCATTTTTGAGGCTTGAATCGACGCTGCGCTGTTGACGTAGACCTTCTCTTTCACGTGGCCCCAAAGGAAGAAGTCGCAAAGTTTTAAGTCACAAGATCTCGGTGGCCAATTGTGATCACCTCTTAGAGAGATAACCGGTCCGGAAACTTTTCCCGTAAAAGATCAATGGTTTCGTTGCTTGTATGGCACGTAGCGCCGTCTTGTTGAAAGTAAACGTTGTCCAGATCAATACCATCCTTAATCATTAATCATCTGTCGATAGCGCAATCCATTCACCGTAATTGTTGCTCCAGCCTCATTTTCGAAAAAGTAAGGTCCAATGACCCCGCGGGACCATAAACCGCAACAAACAGTCACACGTTGAGGATAGAGAGGCTTTTCAACAATAACTCTTGGGTTTTCCGAGCCCCAGATGCGACAATTTTGCTTATTGACGAAGCCATCGAGGTGGAAATGGGCCTCATAACTCAAGATGAGTTTTCGATGGAATTCCGGATCATTTTCATGCATTTCAAGGACCCAATCAGCAAAGACTCGACGTTGTTGTTGATGATCGGCCGGCTTGAGTTCTTGTGTTAACTGAACTTTATAAGCCTTAAGACCCAAATCTTTATGCAAAATACGGTGTAATGACGTTTGTGGAATGCCTAATTCCAAAGAACGACGAAGAATGGACAAACCTGGGTTTTCTTCAACACTTTCGGCTACAGCAGCAATATTCTCGGCTGTTCTTGAGCGACGTGCACGGGTTTTATTCTTCACATCACTAACTTGTCCCGACAGCTCGAATTTTTCTCCCAAATTTCTGTATTGCGGTCCGACAAGGTGCTTCACGACGACCCAAAAATGTTCGAGTTTTACGAACCGTCTCTGCCACATTTTCACCATTTTTATAGTGAATTTTAATAATTTCAATACATTGTTGAATCCTGTATCGTTCCATTTTTATTAATGACGTAGTTTCTACTTGTCAAATGTCAAAAAATAACAGCTCCAAAAGTGACATCTACCGAAATGCGGATTAATTAAAATAACACCTCTTATTGGAAAGCACTTTATTAGGGTTAGTAAGAATTGAGTTATAGATAGATAACAAGAAATCAAACTGAAACTATTTTCGTCAGTCTCATAGTTACTGTAAAAAAGAATTTTGTGTATTAATTTCTATGACTCTCTCTTGACTGACAGAATTATTCTTATTTTCTTATTTTTTCACCTGCAATTCACCTCAATTCATCAAGGTTTTCCTTAAATAATCTGTAATATCTTTGAAGGACTGGGTCTTCCAAATTTTTAAGCACGCTTAAACAATTTGATATCATCCTTTTTGCAATTGATGGATTCTTCCACATCCTTTTTCGTGTTATCATTCTTTCTCAAATAACAGTTAATTACTACTGTCTTTCATTGAATTTTTCAACCAATTACCTATAGTTTTAACAAATATAGAAACAGTGCACAACGCATTTGACACGATTACTAATATGTCAGAAGATGATGCAATATGCTGATATACATGGACAGGCAATTAGCAATGATTAAAAATCAATCAGTCGGTGACAAGTCGGTTGACCAGTCGCTATAACTGAACAATCAATTGACTCGGCAGTGTGCGGCCTCCCTAAGCCAGCAATGCCTAGCTCTAATATAAAATCAACGACGCGACACAACGGCTCAACCTAATGTTGGGAAGGCATAATTTTTTTCCTAGAAATTTTTTGGAAATTTTTTCTTAGAAATTTTCTGGAAATTTTTTCCTAATAATTTTCTGGAAATTTTTTCTTAAAAATTTACTCGAAATTTTTTCTTTGGAATTTTTTTATGCAATATTGAAGGCCGTCAAAGGCACACATGAAAGTATTGTATCTAAAAAAAAACTCCAGGAAAGTGAATAAAAATTGTTAGCGGCCCAAAACACCAGTTGTCGGCCTCCAATAATGCATTAAAATCCTAAAGAAAAAATCTCGAGTAAATTTCTAAGAAAAACATCAGGACTTCCCTACATTAGCTCGAGGCATCATTGATTTTATATTGAAACCAGGCATTGATTGGTGGCTTACCCTTTGTTTACGTTAGCAAGTCGAGGCATCGTTGATTGTACATTCGATCGAGGTGTTACAGATTTTTTTTTTTACTTGCCCAGGTGAATGAAGAAATCGCAAAATTTGGGCGAGTTTTTCATAGCAGTAGGGCAGCTTTATTATCTACCTTTAATTGGCTTAAATTATTGATATCATATGACGTATCCCGTTTAGGTAATTTTTATGTCATCATTATATCAGCAAATTAATACTATTTCTCTAAATAAACATAATAAAATATTTCAAAATTATAAATAAAAAATATTTCAAAAGCTCTCACATATCGGTTCTAGTACCAAGTAAATATCCATTCTGCATGCATGACATTCAGTCGGTGTGCTTGTCAGTTATGCTGCACTACTGCTGTTGCTCTTCATTCAAGAATCCATATAATGTTCTACATATATGCAAGCCTATTATGTAATAAGGTAATGAGCATCTATCTTACACGAAAATAGCGCTTGTGAAATATTTATCTTTCACACGTTGGACCTATAATTCAAGAAGTTGGTCAGAGGGAGTTTATTGACTTTCATTGCAAATTCAGTAAAATTTTGCAAATATTCTGTTTTTCAAAATTATTTAGATTTCTTATTAATTGACATTCAAAGATCTGAATTATTTTAACCTTCATATTTCTTGAAAAACCGAAATATTTGATAACATTCAAAAAATTCAAAACTAATAAGAAAGAAAGGGTTATGATGAGCTAGAATGAGCATTAACAAGTTATGAAGAAATTCTGAATTGAAAAAATAAGCCACACGCTTTATATGTCGCGTCTATAGAGAATTTTTCTGCACGTTCCATAATTGTTAGATAACTTGAACGTGCTTAAAAGTATATTCTCATAAAATTCACTTAGACGGAAGGATGTAAGAAGAATAAATGACACCCACGGGATGGTGGAAAATATCCCAATTTGTTTGCTATTCCACGAACATATTTTTAATCACCAAATATATCCTATTATATAATTTAGCAAGAAAAACCAATTAGGTGAAAGATGTATAAGTATTGCTGTAATAAAAATTAATGAATTCCCTCAAGGTTGGTATCGTATGCAGTTGACATGACGAAGCCGTTTAAGCTGCAAACAACTAGGGCCTATATATTGTATAATATTTCTTATTAATGAAGGCAAATGGTAAATTGTATTCAACTTTGCACTAGCATTTTAAAATTTAAATTTTTGCCTAAATCTTGAAAATCTTTAATTTAAGGCGTTAATAATATGTTTCATTGTTTTCAACTATTAGAAAATAAAGTACCACACTTTCCCTTGAGTTTGAAATACAGCACTACTCCTATCACCTTTACCCAAAGATAAATATTTCTGATTTTCGGGAAATCAGCATTCTTCCGTTTCTGTCTAAAACAGCTTTGGAAAAAATTATGCAATTCGTCAGTACGCATAAATAAATATCCAATTAGCAATGGCGTTATCGGTCTTTTCAGAGCTGCGAGACTGCAATATTGAATGTGACTATGGACAAAAGGATTGATATGGATAATAATGAATTGAGTATATTATCGTTACTATACTTTTCTAATTAATAATCAGCTCTCCAGCCTGTCACCAGTCACTAATGGCATTCCTCAGAGCTCCATACTGAGTCCTGTTCTCTTCATTCTATATATCAATTACCTTTCGTATGTCATTAAAGATCGTAATATTTATTTACATATATGTAAATATGCCGATGATGTTCAGCTGTACTTAATCGCCCAATATCATATAAATCTGGATCTTGTTAGATTATCTTTGTGGTCTTCGCGCAACATACTTCTGGTGAATACGACTAAATTCCACTATACAGCGTTCAATAACACTGATACTGTATGAATTTTAATGTATTATCGCATGAATTTCTTTCTACTGTCTTATCTCTGACTATTTGAAGTAACTTTATTCCGGTCTTCGTGTACTATGGATGTCTTTGTCTATTTTAACAATGAATCACTTGAAACTAGTAAATGTCTCTCTTTACTTACGGAAATCCAGTTTCTCCTAAGTTGGTCAGTAGATTAAGTAGGCTGGGTATAGGTTAGGTTAGGTTAGAGTGGCGGCCATCGCACCCCTGCGATCAGCCTCACTTAGAGCATTTGCGGTCCTTTGTGATACCACCTTGATGTTAACCTACCTGGGAAAGATACTTCAGACTTAGAGGGTGCGCTAAAACCAGCGACAAAAGTTAATGAACCTTACCAGCCCAGCTCCCCCAATTCGCCGAAGAAGTAGCTGCATAGTACATTCTTCCTACGTCTGGCAAGGCTAGGGCATTCACACAGCAGGTGTTGCATGCTCTCAACCTCTTACTCATTCATACAGCTTCTGCAGAAGTCATTGTATGGAGCTTGCATGCACTCTGCATGTTTACTGAAGAGACAATGCCCCGTAATAACTGCGATAAGGTTACGCACATTATTACGGTTCCTCTTCAGCAGAGATGCGGTCCTCTTAGGACAAACATCGAGCCACAGCTGTCTTGAAATCGCACATACGGCCAATTCTCCTCATCTGCGATTTGACAACTTACATGCCTGTACGTCTAGAATCCTCTTCACTGATTCTAGAGGCCGATCTATGGGTTCCTCCGCTAGGTAGGAAGTTATAGCCGAGCCTTTTATGGCCAGAGCATCAGCTGCCTCGTGGTTAGCATCCAGTATTACGAGGTCACAGCAACGCTGTTGCACAAGGCGCGATTCTAATCGTGCTCGAGTTCAGGGCCTTGATTGCAGCTTGACTGTGTATACAAATCTTGATAACTCGATCACTAAGTTCAACATAAGTTATTGCCAGCAGCCTTGCTGCTTTGCTAATAGCCAGAACCTCCACCTGAAACACACTACAGTAGTCAGGTAGCAGGCTGGGTATAACTTTCAACAAATATGTTTGTTTCATCTATAGTCTACATCGGGCTGACCATGTTTCAACCGTTAAAAATACGTTTTTCCTCAATATTTATTCGATTTTTATCTTAAACGGAGGGGGTTTGTAGGTAGTTGTATTGTGAAACTCGTTCTTAGTATGAATACTAAGTTTCAAGTCAGTCTAGTCAGTAATCTACAAAACTAACAAGGTAGTCATGGCGAAAATTGTGTACGATGCAGTCATAACCATTTTGGAAGGGATGTCAGTGTTCTGCAGGGACTTTTTCCCTGAAATTGACATTATTTATAAGTGGTATAATCATTTCAAGCACGACATAGACACGATTGAAAACTACCCCGCTCGTGACAGCCTCTCAAAATAGTATAAATAGAAAATCTAGAAAAAGTTGATAAACTTGTACAAGAGGATGCCAGAAGAAGCAGTTTGAAGAAATGGATGGAAGTAGCGTCTGCAATCTTGACAAAAGACTACTCAATATAGGTGCAGAGCATGTTCACATGTTAAAATCTGGAGTATTCTCGTAAAAGAGTTGGAAAAGCTAGAGTTGTAACTTCCCCAGCTTCAACTCCTACAACTGGAATCTAAGAGGAAGGGTAAGTACAACTATACAGATGAAACTTAAATTATCAATTGGAACCTACCAAAACCCTCGAGAATACTTCCAAAGCCATGAAATAAAAATCTATATGTGTGCGTGGGAGTCCGTTGTCTAAAATGTTCTATATTGATGCTTATGGAAAAGTGCCAAACATTGACATACAGGAAAATATTCTTCTAGGAATTTAAAGCTTGGTTCCTTACCTTCATAAAGAGTACACTTCACATATACCTTACTTAACAAAATAATGAAATAGTTTTGATTACAAGGGAACCTTACCATTTTACGTTCACTGCCTCTCAACTAAGTAATAATTGCATATGTGTATGTACAGCTATTCGGCATGACATGACTGCACAGCGAAATATACAATGATTACTCAGCTGAGAATTTTTGTTTGAGGAATCGTAGTCATTTGGTTCAGATAAATTTTTTTAAATAATTTTGTTAGGAAAGGTATGAAAATTTTATTACGGTTCGGAAGATAAGAAAGCAAGCTTAAGATTATCAGAACACCGTTTTTCTGTATGAATAGTAGTTTAAGGCGGAGGAGCTATTCAAATCAAACTTTGGCTAATTTTACATAAGAACACTGCAAATATTTTAGAATGTTAGGACTCCATTGGGGCTCTCATGTGGTAGTGAGGGCGTCTGTTTCATGGCTTGTGAAGTATTTTCGAGGGTTTACGTTGGGTAACTACAACGATTGAAAGAAGCTGTCAAAGTGAAAATAAGAGTCAAATTTAGTAAAGGAGTGTTGCTTTCTTTTAGAGCATCAATTGTGAAGCATACTACCCCAATTCTGATTTTAAACTTCAAAATGGCTGTGTTTTCGCAATTTTTAGCCATTTTAAATATATTTTCTTTCGTTTAGTATACTCAGAAGTCATAAATCTCAATTTACTTACAGTACTTGTATATATGTAATATTTATACGGTGACAAACAATTTTAGGTTAAAGCAGACACTATCAATTAACCCTTCTAAAAATTGTTCAAATAAAAAAAAAAAACAATGTGAACTAATTTTCCCTGACATAAAATTAAAAATTTAAATAACTCCCCAAATACAAATTATTTACCACCTTAAAAAAAGGCACAAGGGAATATCACAAAACAAAAATTTCATTTTAAACAAGAAAATTTTCCGAATGATGAAAGAAGTCTGTAAACACGTCACCGTAAAAAATATTACCATGGAATAGGGTGGTTAGGGTGTGTTGGTAACGGTGTTGTTGATGGTGGTGATGAAAGTGTTTTGTATAAGCATATCCTTGTTATTGTTTACACTGAAATGCTTTCTATTTACTTGTCGACACACGAAAAACCGAGTTTGAAATCATTTCATAAAAGCTTTTCGAAATTTTCCTAATTCTAGGGATTTTTGTTGAACAGTATGCGACATGTCATGTCCCAATTATGTCACTCAAGTAGAAAATTTGTGTAAACAATAAACTCTGTTTCTTAAATTTATATAAATGTTTTATTTATGAAGCTATTTAAGTTTTAGAGTTGTTTTATAATATTATTGATTTAATGACATTCTTATATTACCTGCTACATTTTTATTCTGCGGTGTTTCCAGTATCTACGAGTATTATTATTTTTAATTTTTCGATATTTTCTTCACTAACTCTTGTAGTTTAGCTTGCCTATTGAGGATTTGTCTACGTACGCCTGCCTGTCTAACCTGCTGTAACTTAGTTGACGGCTCCAAAAATGTTGAATGACTTTTACGTGAGAAATCCTTTCAAAAATATTTGGCTTGCAAAAGTTATGGAGGAAGGTCTTCCATTTTCAGGGAAGATTTATAATTTCTGAAAAAAACTAGCGAGGCAGTCTTAATACCTAGTGGACTTATGTTATGAGTCCGTCAAGTTTATTGTTCATTCTTTTTTTTAAATATTTTCATAATTTTACAGAATTCGAAAAGTAATAAAATCACGATGAGAGCAAAAGAAAACTTGTCGAGTCACATATTGAAATGTCCAATAACTACAATTTTTTACATTAAGTATAGTTTAAGAAAACTACATCACAGTTTTACATAAATTAGAAGTATTTAATGAAGAGAACATCTCTTGAGGTGCTTATAAAATAGACACCAAAACTTTATGGCAAGCTATTCAACGCAGATTAGAAATGAACAGCAAAATTTTTCCATAATTGTCCAATCACTAGGCCGGTTACGTTATAATAGCCATTTAAATTAAGTACATACATCACTCAATTTAAAAGTCCAACGATGAAGTTGTCAACTTTGATTATTGACCTTGTGATTCATTTTCTAATATATTTTTTTAATAAACTCTACACTAGTAAGATAATAGTTATTATAAGAGCAGTCAGTACTCAGAAAAAGTTTCAATTTTGATACCAGCGAGCCTGTATGCAATAAGATTTACTATGCGTAGGTTTGTGTCCTGAAAGTGAGAAAATTCATATAAAATTAGCTTAGACCTTGACCGCAGGACACATTAGAGACATCTAGCGTAAAAGAAAGGAAACCCAACATGCGACAATTTAAGACGCAAAATGAATATTTGCAGTTCAAACAAATTGAAAATTAACTCTTAATTTTTTTTTTTTTGCATAATTGTTAAATATACAACTGAACATAATTTGGAAGAGAGTTCCATATTCGGACAGCCTGGACGAAGTAAAAGCGTTCACCGTACCTAGATATTTTTTTCAGAACAAGCAATTGAAGACTTCTATTCGAGTACAAGGAGTGTAAGTTTTCGAAGAGATATGCAAGAGATTTACAATAAATTAACTTAAGAAGGAATATAAGCCTGCGACGAGTCAAGTAGACTACGATAGAGGTTCCATGATATGTACATGAGCGATCCCAGGAAAATTATAAATATAACGTATGACATCGTTAAAGGCTACAGTAACTCTTCTTTGACAAATGAGTCTAGCTTGCTAAAAATAAGGGACTATTAGAGTCATCGCCAATTTACTGTGGAAATCCACATACTGACAACTGAAAGAGATACGTAGTTGACGAAGACTGCCATTCATTTTCTCCATCAAGGCGCTGATGTAGTCGCAACAACTAAATTTAGAGTTAAGTTCAATTCTTAAATTCGTGACTATGTCAGCATATTCAAGGATGGTAGTATTCAACTGAACTGAAGGCAAAACAGATGTTCGAGCAGGTCTATGAGTCTGTTAGGGTACAACTGAACGTCATCGGCATACAAGTGCACAGAAGCGCTATTCACAACAGAAGGGAGGTCATTTATATATAGGGAGAAGAGAATAGGGCCTAAAACTGAACCTTGAAGAACACCAGCGAAAAAATACAACGGAGCGGATCTTATCTATAGTATATATCTTCGCAAATAAAAAAAAAACACAAAATACACTGCAGAATTGAAGCAACATTAATCTTACGTGAAGAAACGGAGTCTAATTTACAAAATACTTCTCACCCGTACAATGACAAAGGAATAATAGAAGTGTTTTGCAAGCATGATGTGAGTTTCCAGAGGTATAAAGGGTGCGGATAAAGATAGTCTACGTAGAGCAGCCTATACTTTACCAACAATATTATTAACATGACTAGACCAATTTAAAGTCTTATTAGATATCAAGGTTTTTTATAGCATCTTTAAAAAGTATTATTAAATGATCGAGCATAATGCTTGGCAAAAAAGACGTATCTAATTCGATTCTATAGATAATAATAATAGCATTAGTTTTGGATGCATTTAATAGGAAACCATTATTTTGAGCCCATTTAGATACGAAACTAAGTTCTTCATTAATTCGGCAGATAACATCTTCAATAAGTTCGAGGGGTCTAGAGATATAAAGTTGGACGTTGTCTGCGTATAGATGACAACAAATATTTTTACAGAACTAATGGAAATTTTTGTATTTTTCTGGTATGGTTGATGCGATCCAAAGCCTTTGAAAAGACCAAAACTGTTAACGCACCGTGAGATTATCTTTATCTAGGCAGATTCTAATGTCGTTTGTTATTTTCAATAATGTAGTAATACAGCTACGCAAAACTAAAACTTTCTTCCATTTTATTTTGTAATGAACTTCCTTACGTTCCTATGTAGGGCTCCATACCCAAAAGGTGCCAACAGGATCCATTGCTAACACTCCACTGATCGTCCGTTTGTCTATCAGCGCGCTGTATTTCATGAATTGTATAATATGTAGACAGTTGTAATTTTCACAGAGTGTGTATTTCTATTGCCGCTATAAAAACAAATAAGAAAAGTTAAATTAAAAATTATAATAAAAGGGGCCCCATTTAAGAAACGTGATTTTTTCGGGGTTTTTTGCTCCACATTAACAATCGCTGTATCTCTTGAACCGTAATAGGTAGACACACGAAGTTTTCAAATAGTGATGTAATAAATATAATAATAATATAAATAAATAAATAAATAATAATAATAAATAAAATAAAGTTAAAAATTAAAGGAGGCCCTCATACAATAATCTTTTGTTTTTGATCTATCTAAAAAGTACATAGCTCTAAGTCTTGTACGATGGTACGGAGCCCTTTATGTCGAGTCTGACTCACACTTAGCTGGGTTTTTTTTATTAAGTTGGACACTAACTCATTTTAAATTTGTAAAACGAACGATCTAATTTTCTGGAAATCAGTAGCCTTCAAATTTTTATTTTTAATAATTTCCAACAAAAATTACAAATTTCTTGCTTTAATAATATTCAAGAAAATTTTGTATAAAATTAAAAAAAAAAAACTGCAAAAATATGTGAAAACTGACATCTGAAATTAAAATTCGATTCCCTTCAGTGAAAATTCAATAGTTCACATATTCTTGTTATAACATGTATAGATAGAACTGAACTAAATTTTCCGATAGCAAACAATTTTTTTTTAATAACCAGCGATTCCCCGAGTAACAAACATCTAGAAAAAAATCGAATGTCATGAATAATGCACAGAACGGAAACAGAACCCAATTCATACTATATGTAGTGGCGTCGTTTGTTTGTGTTAACATCATAGCATCTCCTCTCTGATTAATTCAAAATTTCTCTTGCCAGTAGTAGGTATAGTTTCTTTCCATATCCTGAACTGAATTTATCAAGAGCGTTCATTCTGGTAGGTAACTTTTCTCTTATATCCTTTGGCATAAAACTACGACAAATTTTAAACTGAGTTCATGGAATTTTTACATGTAAATTTCGAAAACCAAAATATCATTTTGATATAGGTACCAACGGGATTTTACTATGTTTACTTGACATACAATGTTGATGTAGTATGATAAAACCAAAAAAAAAAAAAAACAACAATAAGAACAACAATGTCAATAGCAACAAAATAGGTCTATAAACAAATGTCATCCCCGGACTTTCTACATAGAAACAGCGTTTTTATATTGAAAATGTATGCCCAGCTACATGTTCTTGTAAATGGCCTTGCATACGAGAATATTTCATTTTGCGGAAGGATGTTTCCAGTTCGGCCCAAAGGATATGAAATGTGAGGATATTTCCGTTAAAGTTGTTCATTGTGAATGGAGGGTGCCTAGCTACGTACAAAAGTTCATAAAATCGATTTTCCTTTCAAATTGAAATAAAATCATAACGAGACGAGAGAGATAAAACCAGCAAATTACTACTATTGACCTAGATTTATTGAACTGTGAAAACTTTAAATGCATACTATGAAGAGCATTGGCTTACAACCGACAAAAAAAAAACAAAAACAAAACAAAACAACAAGTAAAAATACTAGAATTGGTCTAATACCAATTCTTATGATACCAGAGATGAATGCGCGTATGAAATTTCGTATGGTCACCCATCTGTGCAATTGTGATTTTTGAAGTGGTTTTTCGCATATATTTCTAGAACGGTTCGTCGGGTCAGAAAAAATGATTTATAGGATTTCATATTCTAAACAAGTTTTTAGTACAATAAAAATGTCTAGAACTGATCGTTTTCACAGTATACATAAAAAACCTAAATTTTTATATGGCAACACAAAGAAGGGGTTGCCCGATTTAGTCCATCTTTGATTTTTTTTGCTATTAGTATAAAAACACCATGTACCAAATTTTAAGTCGCATTCTCAGGCATTGTCTAAATATATAGATGAAAACGAAATTTTTGTATGACAACCCCCGGAAGGAGTTGCTCAATTTGTCGCATTTTCGAACTTAATTTTACTTTTTTTTAAGCCCGTGTACAAAATTTCAGCTTTCTAAGTGAGCGCGTTCTCGAATTATTGTGCGCACAGACGGACGGACGAGCATGCAAAAATCAAAATAATTTTTAATATTATGCGTGGGTGTCCAATCCATTTTGCTCTACCATCATTATTTCGATGTGTTACAAACAGAATGACATACGCTTAGTATACCCTTTAGTTTGCATCTAAAATGAGCTTACTTTTTGAACTCGAACTCACACTTTCTTGGTAATAGTAGATTTCTAGTCTCATTTGCGGTCTGGAAGATTATAACATGGCTTACAAGTCATTTGTCCATTTCCACCATAAAGTGGTCCTCGTAGAAGACCCTCGCGTAAGTGTTATCCTCTATTTGGGGTTTTGTTTTGTATGTTTACTATAATGATCTTTTAGCTTTTTTTTTTTTTTTTTACAAAAATAATGCATTTCGTTCGTTACGTAACAATATAAAAATCAATTTTATCTTTTATCTAAATGTCATCGAAGTAAATGGTAAAAAAAATCCACATTGTTGAAAAAATTACCCATATCACAAGCAAGATCTACTTAAAAAGGTTCTCTTTTCACATTCATATAATGTGCACATTATCATTTACAGGGCAACTTAGATTGCCCTAATCCTTTTTCCCAAACAGTTTTAATGTTTCCCTTTTTATATACCCTTGTCAAAATTAAATTGATTATTTCTTGTTAAACAGACGTTTTAAATCTAAACCGTATGTAAGTGAAAATACATACAAACGAAAAAAAAAAAACAACGAATGAAAGAAAAAGGTGCATGCATAGGATATACCGCAAGGTAGATATTTAGGCCGTTTTTTTTTTTTTTTGATTTCATAAATTATTCAATCCCAGGAATCCAATTTTAAAGGGGTCGTATATCGTCCATTTAAATAAATACCACCCGGCAGCAGTAAATGTATGGTTACTTTTTTCAAGTTGGGAAATTTTTCTGCGTAATAGAATTCATCAAGTGAACAGACAGACAGACAGAAAGACAGACAGGTTTTGTAAATTTTCTCTATTCCACTCCAGTCCACTCAACTTTACTCGCTCTGGTTTCTGAGTCATATTACTAATAGTAGGTACTCACCCAAAAATATTAATTACACCAACAACAATAAAATGTCGACAAATACTATCAGAATTATATTAATCAACAAATAAATATTCATATAGAGTTTAATTTCGTTGGGGGTCATAGTTATATATGTAATAGCGGCACATATATTCAGGGAAATGTTATATCTATACCCCCTCCCCCTCCCAATTTGTTCCACTCCCTAGAGTCCTGACCCGTCACATTCAGTACTCAAATTCTCTCCGCGTATAACGTAACACGAGATAGGCTAATGTTTACCCGGGAAAATTCAGTTTCAGGTGTTTGTATGGAAACGTTTAGAACCTGTTTTGAATAAGCTCATCGTGTGCTGTGTGCATAGCACATACCTCTGAACGCAGAGGCATTTAGAAGTTGTAAATTAACCAAATCTAATTAAATAAAATTATGTGAAGCCTCAATGAATTTATTCGTAGGGGGAAGGTCGGACGGATAGGTAAATCATGTATATCTGAAATATACTCCTACTGCACTTTGGGAATAAGAATTTAAATCATTTCGAGATGGCTATACATGTATGCATATAGTTGCCGATGGTGCTACATATATTTATATTAAAACCCAATCTCTTGATACCGGTTGCGGTTTCAAAATACACCTTGAAATTTTGAATTTTACCGAATCCCTATGTATTGCAGTTTTTTTTTTTTTTTTTTTTTTTTGGTGGCAGGGGTGGGAGATGAAGGATTTTCAGCCTAAATTACTTCCATTAAAAATGTATGAGCGAGATTTGATGACTAGAGCATCTCTGAACTCTGAAGTAGGTACATAACTCATAAATGTTGAAGGGGGTTGTTGAGAATTGCTAGGCTTTGAAGTTTCGTGAGGTGGTATTTTTTCGCTGTTTTCTCTGCAATTGTTCTACTATGCAATTTCCCTGTACCATATACGTGATACTATAGCTATCTTCAATCCGTCCAATTTGTATTTAGAGATATAGGACCTTTTTTAGCCTCAATGTACAATTGTGGGAGTATATGATGTGTTTGTGTGTATGTTGGTCTGTATCTACGGGTGTGCTTAGTTTCAGTCAAAATTTCAAATCCATAAATCTAACTAAAGGCATACACCGACTGTGTATGCTTGGGAACTTGAGGAAATAACTATATTTATTGCCCAAAGCTTTATCAGTATCTCACGAGCTGAGCAGCGTTTCCCAATTCGATGTATAAATTTTCTAGTACACAGGGTGTAATTTAGTTGAGTGTGATCCAATCTCATGTTACTATGTAAATAGATACATATACATATGTATGTCAGTAGCTTTTATATACATATGTTACGCTGTGTAAAATTGAGCGGTTGACGATATTTCAAAAATAACCAGTAATCTCACGACTGCCTTAATGCATGATGAAACAATCTGTCGCCATGATTTCTATTTACACAAATTATTTTGATTAAATGAGATTGGTTCCACCAGGTGAGAATTTACGTTGTGGCTGAATGTCTCTTAAGGGGTTTATGTTGTCTTGTTACCAAGACTTTGGGTAATTGAAATTTTAGTTGAATTGAGAAGAAAACGAATTGAGGGCAGTGTTTTATATATATATATTGAGGTGCAAGGGAAAGGTCTTTCCGTTCTTTTTAATGAAGATACGAGAGTAAGTTTTAATAAAATTTATTGTTTCTCTTCATAATCAATTAAGTATAATTTCCATTATTATGTAGGAATAATCTCTGCCATATGCTAGGCTCCCGTCAATCCTATCTATGCACTGCTATTTGGATAACATCATTTGAAGTGAATTGATTTCCATTAAGGAAATACTGTATAGATCAGAAATGATGGTGATCTGTTATTGCATAATCTGAGGGGTATGCATGACGTGGTAATAGCTGTCCCCTTTTGTGTCCGCAGAGCAGGGCAGAACAAAAGATACACAAAGGAACGCCTCATACATTTTCATAGAAGATCTATACATGAAGCGAACAGTACAAATAGTTCGCTTCAATTGACAGCACAATTTGTTCTCTTCAGTAAATGGGAACTCTAGAATAAGGTACACAAAAGAACACAGCTAATCTCTCAAAACTGTTCATTGCCTTGAGTGCTTTCTGTGCTATTTGAGGTATGCCGTTCTCCTGGAGGATAATCACTTTGAAAATTTTACAATATTGGTCGAAGGCGTTTGAAGTTTCACCAGATTTGAGAAACATTCGCGTATAATAATATTTACTATTTGATCCCACCAATGACACCGTATTTTTTTTTTATATGCACATTTCTTTTTAGTATCAATTAAGAAGGCTGTCCGAGTGAAACATAAGATTTTGTACGAACCATCGTACAGCACTCACTTTTCATCTTCAGTCAATTAAATGATCAAAAAAAGGTTGAAACTGTTGTCGATTCAAAACAAAAAAACGCAGCATGAAATGATATCCATTAAATTTTGTTCACTCAATTCATGGGATTCTAGTCCAATCTATTGGGGATTTTTTGCATTGGAGTCTTTGCAAGGTATCCCATAATTGTTGATATTAAGATAAGCCGAAATTGAAATTTGAGGTATGTTGCATCCTCAGTATTGGCAGACAATTCTCACTGAATAAATTAATGAGTCAAATACTAAAAGAATATGAACTTGATACTCAGGTAACTAAATCTCACTTCAAAGATGATAGATACGGAGTTGATATAATTTTTTTTAAGCCCCAGTAAACCTACTATTATTTGCTCCGAAATACAGGATAGAAAATGTTTACAACAAAAGAAAACAAGACTTCGTAGGTAGGAAATATTAACAATGATTAAGCAACTGCCGATATTGTCTTGAATGATATAAGATCAAAGGTGTACAAAACTTTAAGTTACTGTTTGTAGGTATTTAGTGTATAATTAAAAACTTCCCCGATAAAATTATTTAAGAATATGGACGAGGCCAATGGTGGATACCACATTCAAAAACACGTATCGAAAAGGGTTCTGCAATGAAGCATTTATATGCGTACAAGCATTCGCGTTCATTCAGTAGCGCGCATACTGCTCCAATTTCGAAGCGCTCAAAAATTTTTCGTAATTATATTTACGAAAAAAAAGACCCAAGCTGCGCTCCTAGCTCTCAAATCTTTGAGTCGAAACTAGTCTGGAGCTGCTACTTGAAACTCCAACTACTGTCTAGGGACAACCAAGTAACCTTGGTTTGGATCACTGAACACGAAGGAGTGGACGGCAATGAAAAAGCGGACGAACCAGCTAAAATCGGAGCTGAATGTTCGTATACTTGTCCCTACCGGACATTCGGGCTACCACAAAGCCAATTTAGGGGGGGGAAGTGCTTAAGTGCGAAAACGGGCAATTGGATCTCCTTTGGTGTACTGCGCTCGGTATGAGGCAGGCGCAGAAATTCTTGAATCCCTCAGACGCGCAAGCTTATTGGACTTGGCAGACCGTCGCTTAAACTATTTGCTAAGGCAGTCACTGTGCATGGCCCTTTCCGTCCCTTCATGAAGAAGATCGACAAATTTAACAGTGAACTGTGTCGACTGTACGATGAGGAAGATGAAACATTTGAGGCAGCAAGTTGCTGAAGCAGCACTTGTCTGTCCAGATAATGTCTGCAATCTAACCCCAAAAGCAATAATCGAGCTCGTTAAAAGGCTCGATTTTTAATAACCACTCTATGGGAAGGCACAATAGATCAACTATGGTTGCGATGTCCGCAAGATCCTGGAGGCCTAGTTGCTCCTACTCTTAACATTAACATTACGAAAAAAAGAGGTAGGTATACATTATTTGATAAGTTCCTTCATGCTCGATAAGTGTCGCGTTGGGAGTAACCCCAAACGAGAAATAAGCAGAAAACCATTTTTAGTCCCTAATTTTGTTTTTGCTTTTTGCTCACTAATTTCAAGAATATTTATTTTTCAAAAAAAAAAAAGCATAAAGGTTAAATTAAAAAGCATTTCAATTTTTTTTTACGGCTGAATTAAGAAGCGAGATATTTAGAAGGCGAAATTTCACTACTTTTTTAAAGATGGCAGACGAAATTTAAATTTCAACTTATCTTAAAATCTGTCGTGCTTATCCAAGGTGTAACTCCATATAGACTGGACTCTACTTAAAAATAGCATTTGGAAACAAATCCAAAATGTTGATCTTATGTGATCCAATTCAGTTGGTTGGTGCTGATCTTCAAGTTTAAATCCAAGTTTCACAAATGTAAACGTAGATTTTTCGTCGTTGTCAAGTAATTTTGTACTACCTTGGACCTAGGCGTATCTAGACAACATACGTGGTGTATTGCTTACCGAGATAAACCAGAGTAAATGGCTTGTCCAACGATGAATTTAAATGAGAAGACGTGAATGTATGTTAACTCCAATTGGTTATTTTGTAAAAGTAGTTAAGGCCCTAATAGATTCTAATAGATTTTAGTTTATCTCTACTAACTAATGTCTACAATAATTAATTTTATTCTTAATCTATATACCTACACATACTGCTAGTTGTGTATAGAATGCAATACAAGTCTCGAAGTATTGGAATACGGATGTATCCCCTAGTACAGACGCGAATGCGCACTTGCCGTAATGAATAGCATATGGATGGACTAGGTGTGGATGAATGCACACACGATCTGGAAAACAGAACACGGATGATGTCATATTCATTGGCGTAGTTAGGCTTTTATAATTGTTGGGAGGGGGGCTAGTAGGGGCCACCCTGACACAAAATTGAAGAAAAATATGAAGAATCTAAATAGAAGATGCACACTCGTCTAAATGAATAGAATACGGATGGTCTCGTAGTCACTAGAAGAGACATGGATGCATACACGTCTCGGAAAACAGATTATGGATGATCTCATACATATATTACCAAAAATAGTCTAGTTATGTGGATAGTCTCACTTAACTATGCTTCCGGATGATAGGAAGGATCTTCACTCTAAATGAAAATTGAGCTAGCAAGCGAGATCTGATTCGGTCGACCCATGGAGATCAACTGATTTCTATGGCCTGCTGGTCTAGCTTTTATAGCACTGACTGCCACTGGCAGGCTTGGAAACTAGTGTGGCTGACCGGTTTAAGCCAGTTTGCACTCTATAAATGGCTGCTCATTGAATATACGTGCGTATATAACTCTGTACATAAATATATATTAACAGATATTTACTTAAACACTCGTCCTCTGTATGCTTAATGAATGGAGACGTTTGTAAATGTTTGCAAGTGCAACGGAGGTAAAATTGGACTTCGTTACATTTTGTTCCGTTGTTGCATCTACATCGAACTCTTAACCATACTTAAATTTGTACACACGGGCATTGTCGCGTTATGCTCTTTTTGAAAACCATTTGGGGTCAATCGAAAGCCTCAACAACTCTATTTTACACATAATAAATAGTTTTGGTATTTTTTTTTTTTATATAAAGCCGAATTTTGTGTAATTAATTCTATTTTTTTCCTTTCTTTTCAGGTATATTTGATGTTTTCATTATGTTCAACTTATTTGAAATTCATTTACTAAGGTAAGAGGTTTGAATGTTTATTGTTAAAATACATCGTGAGGGATATGTTTAATCCCTTCGAGCGAAACTATACAGAAACCAAATAAATATGGTTAAACCATGCGAGCAAAGTAGTTATAGTAGATATTATTTAATTGATTTTTATGAAATTTTAATACATTATTTACAAAGTTATTCTTCAAAGCTGAAAATATAAACTGA
This sequence comes from Dioctria rufipes, assembly GCA_963924295.1. NCBI lineage: Eukaryota > Metazoa > Arthropoda > Insecta > Diptera > Asilidae > Dioctria > Dioctria rufipes. The sequence continues at coordinate 46,019,639 of OZ002741.1, read as the reverse complement.
TCCGAAATTCGAATTCGAAAATATGTTTAAGTTATGAAAATTTTAAATTGTGTGATTTTTTTTTTTTTTTTCTTAAATGGACTTTTTTTGAATCCATTATTTCTTTTCGAGTGGATTGTTGCAGGGGATAAAATGCCATACCTTTTATGAGAATTTTCTTTATATAACTTAAGTAGTAGAAATTGGGAGGTGATTAGATTTTAAATATTTATAGGAGCCAAAAAATTCTCTATCTTATGGTTTTAGAAAATTTTCAAAAATTGAAATTCAGTTTTTTCTTCAAAATTTTCGATATTGAATTTTTTTTATATGACATACTTCATTACTGAAGATTGTTTGAGTTATCTTGGGGGAGATCGTGGGAGGCATTATAGAATATCTTATTGAAAAAAGAAAACGATTTTCTCGAAAAGTGCAAAAAAGGGGCCAATAAGTTTTCCTTTTTTGTAACTGTACATAACTAATTAATTATCGTAGAGTCGTAATGGTAGTTGCGTAAATTGCATTTACTATTGTGGATTATTAAATTTAAGAAATATTTCGAAATTCGAAAATTCTCCGAACAAAATTAACGATTTTCCAAAAAATTAAAGCTATTTTTTCATGGACCATCCAGTCACAGTGGGCTATGTGTTTCGATGTCGCTCCGCTTTTTCGATAGGGGACTAAAAATATTTCTTAACTTTGAGCAAATCCTATTTTCTATATCCATAACACTCATATACAGATGGTGCTCGTACTTACCTCAGGTTTCGTTCCTTGGAAATTGACTTAAGTCGAGTCTTGCTCGACCAATATTTTAAAAAGCCGGACATATAAATACATGGGGCCTGAACCCATCCTTCAATAGTAATAGTTGATATGCCTCTGTATAGGGGTTTTCAAGTAGAATATTAGTTACTATTACGATTAAGGTCAAATGTTAGTATGTTTGGCGTTATGTTGTCGTAAAAGAATCTCAATATAAGACGGATTTTAACCTTTTATTTTACTTCAAAACAAAACGATTTCTTATTATTCTTCGTCAACTTTATCAATCACAATTAAGTATGTCATTTAAAAAAGAAGCGGGGGCCAAGAACGGTTGATATCTCCCAACTGTCACTGTTTGCTAGAGTTTATGCTTATAATTAAATATCTACTGTACTACTATCATTTTGCCCCAACTTCATTGAAGAACACTACGTCGTCTTTTGTTAAGTGTGAGAAATCCTAAAGTTGTTGATGATTTGCATCCATCCATCCGTTCAAATTCAACTCTGTGTCTATTGAGATAATTTTCTTCTATATATAACAGATTGTATATCCCGATCCTTTTATTAATCAAATTGAGAAAGGCATTCATTGTTATCTTGAATATAGAGGTGAAAATGGTTAAGGATTGATACTTCAACCTTAAAATCGATCATTGCCTTATGTAGGCTTCCTCCTACCACCAAACAACATATAGTAACAAATATTTTTCCTGGTTGGTGATTAGCTGGTTCTTTTAATGGCGGTATGTGGGGTTAATAACTACAAGATCCTAGGTCTTTTATGGAATCTCGAAAGCCTCTGTTTAGTATAAAGAAATCATTCTCTTACACCAATTGATGATTTACATTTGTCATAAAATTTCTCATAATTGTATCGTCGGATTCCGTAGCTGCGTAAAATCCTAAGTCACCGGAAATGTATCCATCTGTGCAAATAATGATAGTTTTAAAAATTTCTCTATTTGTATAGACCGTACTATTGCCTTTAGAGTCGGATATGCGATCTTTTCTATATATAAATATTATGTTCCGTCACATACTAAGGTGGCTTTAGTGTTTTCTTGTTGCGAAATTTTGTCCCTGGAACCAACAGACCTTAATAATAATGGGTAAAAAAAGGTCTTATAAGAAAACCTATAAACTGTCGCATACTATTGTATGAGACACATTAGTGTTTGCTTATAACAAAAGGGAAATATTTCTTTGTAAAGCATCATTTCTTATTATGTGATCTATGCTTATGTCCCTAGGTGCTGGGAAGCATACTCATTTGATACATAATCCCGTGCAATCTTCAGGAATTTTTCAAGTGCTCGTCGCGTCAAGCTAAAATTGTTTGCCATCCTTTTGTTTGATTCTCCCGTTCTTAGCTTAGATAAATATATAACATGAGCTGTTCTTGGTCGTTCTCGGTTAATGATTAAAACAGTTAAGTAAGTGTACAAGAGGAATAGCCGCGTTAACCCGGAGCAAATGTCGTGAAAATAATAACACCGACAATGACTCCGGGTCATTATGACCCGGATTATATCGAGGAGTTATCACGCAATTTATTTATAATTTTATGTAATTATTTAATAGGGTTTATTTCCACATGTGGTAAAATAAAGATAATACCATATTTCTATAAATCAAACTTTTATTCGCATCTTCAGTAACACACACTTTGAAAACATAACTTTGATATTTTTCTTTTTTAACTTTTTGACGCTTGGCCATATTTACCTGTTTTGACTTCACGCACGGATATATCGCTGCGCAGACGGTGTCGCACTGAGAGCACTGGCGGTTCCTACTAGTAGAGGGGCCTGTATCTCCAGCAACACAATCATTCAAATTAAACGATCAGCAAGAACAAAAAATATCACCGTATTAAATTTTCTCGGCTCAGTATGACCCAGCATCATTGGTGTCGGGTTAAAAAGATTTCGAAGAAACCGATAGCGATAGGTCAAAGAAAAACACTAACGCACTTGTGAAACGACTGGCGCGTCACTCGTAGACTCGTTTTGCCAGCGCAGAGAGGGGAGGAGAGGCAGATAAACAATGGCTGCAGCCTAAGTCATTATTTGTTGCTAATGGAAACTGAGAGATACTAATATTAAGAAATACACTATGAGCATTAAATAGTTAAATTGAAATCATTCTCATGAAAGTATAACTCCAAACATACTGTCATTTGACCTTAGTGGTAATACTTAACTTATATTCTACCTATTAATTCGTGTGCAAATTATTTCTATTGAGGGGTGGCCTCAATGCTTCTCTCTACTCTGATGAATTTGTTTTATAAAACTGTATTAGGCTTCCTAGGTTAGATTAGGTAAGAAGGATGCAGCTAAAAGTATTCAGCCTCCTTCACTTCGACTTCCAGTGCATCCAATGTGCACTATTACCTCCTGCTTCTCTTAGGATATACATTTGAAGTCTTTATTTTTCAGCTCTCCCAATCAGAGCGGGACACTCGCAAAGTACGTGTTGGATGGATTCGATTTCATCCGAATCCTTACAGCTCCTGCAGAAATCGTTCGCCGCTATTCCTAGTCTTCTAACATGGTTTCCTATGGTCCAGTGATCTATAATGACATTTACTAGATTCTGTTGTCATTAAAAAGTTCACTTGTCCTCCTCCTGTCATATGCAGGCCAGAATTACATCACAATATTGTACGTTTCCCTGTTCCTGTCGATTCACTGGAGGCTTGCCTTTTACTAGCCGTTCCTGATGATCTCTTCTTTTAAAGCTCTGATTGAGATCCTTACATCAGCTATCGCTGCTCGGCTATGCATTTCAAAGTCCTTTTTCGCAAACTTGGATGGATGGATTAAAAGGAGGTTGAGTCCCCATGAGAGAAGAGAATCCTACAACGTAGGCCACTGCAAGGCCCATTTTTAACCCTCAGGACCCCTGAATAAGTTCATAGGTCCCAACTAGACGCTCTTACAAACCATAAGATTGGCTCCCAACCCTCCTTATCCGCTTCATGCAATTCATCCAGGATGCGTGAGCTAACGAATCTATAACGTTTTTCGGAGCCAGACAGTGACAAAGAAAATGACTCACTGTTTCGGACTCCTCTCCGTATCCTCAGCATGCAGCATCATCAACCAGTCCTACGTAGGTGACCTCTGATAGAACAGTGTCAGTGAGTATATACATCTCATGGTAGGTTTGCCCAACCCTAGCAGCTTTTGTTGTGAAACTTGGTTTAGGTTTACCCCACAGTTCCTATGTTGTTCTACGCGAAGGTTCGTCTAACCAAAGGCAACTGTGTTGGCAGTCCGCCCAAGCTGTAATTGCAGAGATCATGTATCTTGGTGCGATCCCAATTGTGGAGCGAGGTGCCTTCATGGCTGCTGCAAGACGCGGAAGATCGTCCGCGCTTTCGCTTCCACTAACATCTCTGTGACCAGACATCCAAAGAATGAGTACCCTGTTACATTGAGAGAGGGAGTTCAGACTGGTTTTACACTCCAGTACTAGGTTGAGGTTGGGAAGGGTTTTGACAAGGCCATGACGGGCGTTTGGTTATCCGAGCAGATGGCAATCTCCCTATTCTCAGTATATGAGCCAAGGAGGTACATTCCTGCTGCAATAATGGCCTTGACCTCCGCCTGGAAGACCGTTACATGGCTTTCCAGATGTATGGCTAGCTCCAAATGAGGCTCCCGAAGAAAGACGACCGCTCTGGTGTTGTCTTCAGATTCGGAGCTGTCTGTATCATTTATAGTGTCTATCAATGGGTGAAGCACGGACTGCACTGCCCATTCCTCCCTAGATGGGATTTTCGTTTTAAACTTGCTAATCAGCATGGTCTCGATAAGGTGGTCACCCTCCCTGTCAGTGTCCGATGCGATGGACCGCACAAAATCAAGGATGGATTTGTGTGGAGCCATGGTTCATGAATGAATCCAGCTCTGATTCAGATGCAGCCTCAGCGCTGCGATAGCGGCCCCCTTCTTAATATGTATCTGCCCGGGGTGTATATTAAGGATAGCCTCTAGAGCCCGAGTGCTAGTGGACTGAGTGCGCCGGTTACGCTGAGTAGGCACAATCTTTAAATATTTTCCAATATCTTACTGATTGACATACTCCATTGCTTTCCACCACACCACAGAACCATGTGTTAATATGGATCGGATGATGCTAATATATATTCTTAGGGTCATCCGTGGTTTGAGTCCCCACTTTTCCCCCACAATTCTGCGGCACATTGCGAATGCTCTTCGAGCTTCGTTCGCTCTGTCCTCAAGGTGTGGCTTCCAGCTCAGCTTCTTATCTAGTATAATACCATCTAGTATAATACACAGCCTGAAATCCTTAGCCCAGTCCTCGACTAGTCGGATCGCAATATGCACCAGTCCGCAAAGCTCCGATTCGTAATTTCCGGTGAATGAAATCACCAGGTCTTCTGCATAGCAACCGGTTTGTATCCCATCCGGGTGAGAGTTAGCAAGAGATCGTCCAAACTTACCTACACCATTTTTCTTAGCATAGGGTCACCGCATGCTGCGTAGTCTATTCCTCAAGACTAGTTTTGCATAACTGTACCAATTTTTATTTTACCAACACAGCATCCAGCGCCTATTTAGTTAGCTGTGAAAGTACAGGGTGGGCCAAAAGTCACCATGGGGTTTAAAAATTAAATTGGTAACATATGGTAGGATGAAAAAAAGGAGGGGTAAGGTGGGGTGGGGAAACATGCTTACCTATGAAGAACAGACAGTTGGCTATCATGTAAAAAAGGAATGAAGAGAAACGGCAGGGTGTGGAGCAATGTACAAACGAAAAAGTTAGTTATTTTTAAACCCCATGGTGACTTTTGGCCCACCCTGTATATGTAGAGTCGTCTCGAGCTCTGCCTGAATGACACTACATTTGTGTGGCAGTATTAACAGTCTCTCCAGCCTCTGTGTCCGCAGTAGTCTTGGATCCATCCGTAAAAATAGATATATCGTATGTTACCACCATCTACATTTCATCCGATCATTCCTGGTGGGCAACATTACATCGACACCCCCACCAAAATTTGTAAAAAAATTTGATAGTCTGTTTCTGTTTATTACAGAAAAATACGAAAAATACAACTCGTACATTTATCAGGAATTATTTTTTATATAAATGATATTAAATACAACATGCCATAAAGGATTAGAAGGCATAATGAGAGCGGCGGAGTTGACGAGTGACAAAAGTGACATACATATATTCTTGAACTGTCACAAATTCTTAGCCCGCGGAGAGATCGGGGATGGTAGACTATTCCACATTCATATAGTTCAGGATAAAAAAAAAAGCATCAAAGCAAGTTTTTGTACATATCTAGTACAGTCATAGTAACACAGTCTGTATGACTGTGGTATATTGTTATCCTTTCAATTTATTTATTACACTCATTTTTCTATCTGTATATAAAACTATGTATCCTTCTCAGTTAGATTAAATTTATACACTGTAAAATACATAATGTTCTATCCGCTCCAAATCTATTCTACCTTCTCAAACCCACTAACACATTTATACATCTGCAATAAAACTAAGAACTCTACTTCAAAGAGCAACATAAAACCTACTCGGTATAAGAACATTTATCAAATCCACGAAAAAGCCTCATCATACCCCATATAATCTTAGATTACACGAAAATATTGGTTCCTTTATATCCTCTAAAAGAATTCGTACCTTGTCGCATATTCATCGCAGATTTTGTTTTTTTTTTACTAAAACGAAAAGGAGTTCCATGGCACTATAGTATATCCTATCTGTCATTGATTTGCTATGTATCCCCTTCCCCCTTTGTCTGACACTGGCCAGTTTTAAGGGATCATGAGGCGGCAAAATATTCAGGAAAATACGAAATAAAAATGGTAAAATTGAAGAAAAGGAAAACCTTCGTCTCCCAGTAAACATTGAAGGAACCTTTCGTAGGCATCCTTCTACTGTACATTGAGAACAGAATATTGCTGCGATAAAACCAACGAATGCGAGCAAAGCTCCTGAAAGTTCAAATGAGATGTGGTCATGGACAGATGTCATAAACTTTGAACAGGGTCGGTTTGAAGGATTTAAATGATAATGAAATGACTGGGGATAATGTCGATGTAAATTGAATTTTGTACTTACATCCGAAATTTTGTGGGAGCCCTGTAACCAGGAGTAGCTTGATTTACCTTAAAATTGGAAATATGAAGATGTTCCAATGTCAAAAAGATTTATGCTTGGCCAGTTGATTAATAAAGAATTGCCCGGTTGTATACTTATGGGGGAAGGCTACTAGGAATAGAATAGGTGTGTGTTGTTCCTTTTTTTTCGTGATGGCGGATTTGATTAGTACGCTCGTTAGCATAAATTTGAAGTCAGGTTACGAAGACATGACAAGTACATGTGTAGCATTTTAATATTAGTTTTGGAGACTTTCCACATTTTATAGTCCGAGAACAAAACAAAACAGAACATTTTCTTTTTTAGTAATTTATTTCTTTTATTTTTTTTCTTCAGATTCAGCTCGTGGTATGGTAATCCTTTAATCCTAGCTATTACTTTATTGTATGTTTTTGTTCTCATTGGTGTAACTAGGACTTTTTTCTAAGGTAGGGTAAGTCCTCCAGCTTTCGTACATAGATTTTAACAAATATTTTGTTTGCGAAGTAGCTCATGAGTATTTCCAGCTATTGATAGACCTTTTTATGCACTTCTCTGCGAACTTACAAGAATGTTGATAAAATTCCTAGAGACATTGAAATTGGATAGATTAAGATTTCTAAAGTTACAGAAAGTACAGAGAATCTATAAGTTACAGAGCCCACAAGAAACATAATCTAAATTGTAAAACATAATTTCCGTTAAAATAATTCTGTACCCAAAATCTTCATAAAATTATTCTCATTTTACAAGTTTCAGACATCGCGTCACTACTTTTTTAATAATGTAGTCATCCTACGTGAAATAAACTTTAACTCCGCTCCCAAAAAAGAAAAAAGGCTAGATCACCCAGCACTTTTAATCTGCTAAAATGCAGGTACGTGTGCCCATTCGGGACGATTTTAATAAGAAAAGCTTTTGAGATATGGCAGTCTTTGTCGAGGTTTCGATGTTAGAGACTAGAGGAACAATGAACAGTTTCCAATCGTTTCCCATTCAGTTAGTATAAGTCATCAGCATTCAATCAATTTTTGGATGACTATTAAGCCAACATCTGGCGATCGGGCGATATTTATTGATTATCGAGACCAACGGCGACGAGTATTTACGAAATATTTTAAGTCGGACTTTTAAATTATTGTGCAAATAAATTAGTAATAATAAAAATGTAATTGTCGAATTGCATGAAAGTGCATTCATTTCTTTAATCCCGATGAACCCAAGCGACAGTCATCTATTTTTATTCGAAAAATAAAATAAAATTTGCACAATTTTCAAAGAAAAATAAAAGAAAGTGGTGTCGTTTAATTAACTGAGACTTTTGTTTTGCACATCCCCTCCTTCGCTTCGCTCACGTATTAAGGAAAATAAATCAAAATCCTCAAGTTCTGTACACTCAACTCATATGATAGTGATGCCCTGCCTAATGCCCAGTATTTATTCCAAGTAACAATACTAGCATCCATACTGCAATTCTTTTAAGTACAAGTACAATTTCTGGTACTGGTATTTAAAAATTGTCAAGTACAACTATAGGTACTGGTACTGGTACTTCTAAGGTTCAAGAGCTTTCGAAAACTCAAATCAAAAATTTTGAAGTATCTATAGACAGTTAAATAATTAGATGAGGTTTCCATTTACGAAATATCATTAAATATCGTATAAGCTTTTGCTGTTTTAATTTCTACATACTTCTGGAAGTTGTTCATACAGTATTTCAGTTCGCCTTTATTAAAACAAATGTCACATCAAATAATGTTTGGCTTTGTATTAAAGGAAAATGCCATTTTTTGAGATAAATGATCGAATCTTTATTTCATTATAAAGAGGAAGGTATGCCGTTAATAATGGAAAATAACATCAGCCAAATGACCACCACGATAACGCCTACAGGACCATATCCTTTTCACGAAATTTTCCATAACCAAATCGCAAAGTGGCTGCCCTATGTCCTCGATAGCCTCACGAATTCCATCTTTGAGGTCTTGAATCGACGCTGGGCTGTTGGCGTAGACCTTCTCTTTCACGTGGCCCCAATGGAAGATGTCGCAAGGTGTTAAGTCACAAGATTTCGGTGGCCAATTGTGATCACCTCTTCGAGAGATAACACGGTCCGGATACTTTTCCCGTAAAAGATCAATGGTTTCGTTGCTTGTATGGCACGTAGCGCCGTCTTGTTGAAAGTAAACGTTGTCCAGATCAATACCATCCAATTCCGGCCATAAAAAATCATTAATCATCTGTCGATAGTGCAATCCATTCACCGTAACTGTTGCTCCAGCCTCATTTTCGAAACCATTTCGCACCAAACAGTCACACATTGAGGATAGAGAGGCTTTTCAACAATAACTCTTGGGTTTTCCGAGCCCCAGATGCGACAATTTTGCTTGTTGACGAAGCCATCGAGGTGGAAATGGGCCTCATCACTCAAGATGAGTTTTCGATGGAATTCCGGATCATTTTCATGCATTTCAAGTACCCAATCAGCAAAGACTCGACGTTGTTGATGATCGGCCGGCTTGAGTTCTTGTGTGAACTGAACTTTATAAGCCTGAAGACCCAAGTCTTTATGCAAAATACGGTATAATGACGTTTGTGGAATGCCTAATTCCAAAGAACGACGAGGAATGGACAAACCTGGGTTTTCTTCAACACTCTCGGCTACAGCAGCAATATTCTCGGCTGTTCTTGAGCGACGTGCACGGGTTTTATTCTTCGCATCACTAATTTGTCCCGACAGCTCGAATTTTTCTACCAATTTCTGTATTGCGGTCCGACAAGGTGCTTCACGACGACCCAAAAATGTTCGAGCTTTACGTACCGTCTCTGCCACATTTTCACCATTTTTATAGTGAATTTTAATAATTTCAATGCGTTGTTGAATCGTGTCCATTTTTACAAATGGCGTAGTTTCTACTTGTCAAATGTCAAAAAATGACAGCTCCAAAAGTGACATCTACCGAAATAGCGGGCTAATTAAAATAACACCTCTTATTGGAAAACCCTGTAGTATGAAGAGAGGTAACATTAAAAGGGTCCGGTTATTTTTGATGCCATGTTAAGGTTAAATATTTATATATGTATATATATTTTTTTCTAAGCACAAAACTTTCTAATATTTCACAACTTATTTATTTGAACAAGACCGCTGAAAGTTTAAAGTAATCATAAAAGTCATTCAATCATCACCTAATGATGAGTAAAAATTTTTAAACAGACTGAGAAAATGCTGATTGACTACAAAAAGTCGAATATCATTTCTTCGTACAAAGAGGGTAAAAAATAAAAATATCTTTTTCCCATTTTTTTTTTTTTTTACTTACAAATTCATTCAATGCCTCCTCGAGAGTAATTCTCAGTGATAAAATAATCCAATAGGACCCTCTCATCTTCATCCTTTTGACTTCATCAAATTTAATTTGCTTCGTTCATGAAATATTTCCAATTCGTCTTGGACTTGTTTCTTCCAGGAATAGTCTATATCTACCTTGCCTCGAGGCAAAGTATCTTTAGCTTTTGACGGAATTTGTATATATATATATATTTTTTTTTTAGAAGTTACTTTTCTATTTAAATTACACATAATTTGAATTATTAAGGATAACGAAATCATTGTAAAGGAGAGGATGTACTATAGGTACAGAAGTGTAGTTATGCAGTATTGAAATGTTACATTGCTTTCATATCAATAAGCATCGTTTTCAATCAATTTTCATTAGCATGCACCCTGTCAAAATATTTTTCGTCAGCTCCTGTCGTCATCGTACCAGAATTAATTTTAATTTTGAAATAATCTCATCGGATGGTGAATTTTTGCTACTACTGCTGCTACTGCTGCTGCTACTACTACTACTACTACTAATATTGTTGTTGCTGCTATTGCTAGTTTAGTTAAAATTCAGTTACCTATATATATATATTTGCCTTTTACACTTGGAAACGAGAATATCACGATACAGGAAGTCGTTTTGTTTGAGTTAAAAGCGATTTTATGAATCTTTTCATATAGCAAGGATCATCAATCACTTGTCAGTTGGATCGTTCGATATTAATATTAAAACGAAAATTTATACGCCCTTCAGTGCGGATGTATGGATAATTAATAAGCAGAAAATTTATTAACCAATGATGGATTGCTATTAGAATATATTTCAGGTAGAAAAATAAAAATTTTTTGTTGTTTTTGTTGACTACTTTTAACAAGCAGACAAGCAATATAAAGGTTTTGTGTATACAATACATATATATACCGAAGACAATGGATGAAAGTATCATTCTAACTACGTTGCCATTCTTTCAAAATTTATTTATTAATAGCGATGTTATTAGAAAAATATTAAAACGTTTGCATTTTCTCTGATATAATTAATTAAATGATTTTTGCGTATATTGAGTATAATAGATACCCTAGTTCTCACAATATAAAAGTCGACCAACATTTTCTGTATATCTGGTAGCCCCTGTAAGTTTATTATTGAGATACCAGAAAGAAATATGGAGAAAGGTAAAAGGGTAGTTCAATGCCCTTTTTGTTTTTTTTTTGTTTTTTTGCTGAAGGCCGATCCAAAATTTATAAAAAAATGCTTAAAAAAATCTCTGGGTGAAATATGAACAATATGAGAAAAGAAGAAATATTATAGTCCAGAAAAAGAGATAAATTGAAGTAAAAAACATGAGAAAATTGCTAGCTGAACATTTTTTTTAATATTGTAAAAAGTGGATTCTCAATAATATAATTGGGCAACTTAATTGTACCCATAAGAAAAGATAAATAATATATTTTTTTAAATATTAATGACCATCATCAATCGTCAATTATTGTAATCGTAGTGCCATAGACACACAGCATGATCTAATGAATCATTAGTACTAACGATTAATTAAAATGCCATGTGCCATATAGTATACGTCATTATGGTTCGAAAATTAAATCATAATGAAGTACACTAATGAAGTGTTTTCTTCATTCATTATAGCTATAATGAGGATTTGGCATATAATATAAATGTGGAGCTCCGATGTGCATCTGCCGATTTGGAAAGTAAGAAGAAGAAATGCAAATCACAAATTATATTTTTAATAATCTTTTTAATATAATTTAATATAAATTGAAAAATGAAATAAATAAAAACAAGGTTTATCGTTAATTATCGTTAATTCGTTCCATATCGCTTCTTTAATGTCATCAGTTTATCAATTTGACAGTACAACTTAATTAAATAAATGGCTGTCTGTGTCTGCAGTTTATAATGAATCATTATAGACTAATGAGTCGTTAGTTATTTTTCCGTTAAGAGCGCTGTGTGTCTAGGGCATAAGATTTAAATCAAGAAGATCATTATTTAACCTCCATTAAGTCTGAATATCACAGAAAATAAAATATTTGAATTTAAGCTTTCACATATTCTCATGTATTTGTAAAAAGTGGAGCTTTTCTTCTTGAAAGATTTTTATTAATTAAATTGGAATAATAACTTTTTCCGCAAAAACCATCTCTGTTAAAAATAATAATCGACAAAAACAATTGCTTAAATATTAATTTTATGTATAAAATTAACAAAACTTTTGACATAATCACAAGAAAAAATTAGTTAATTAATTAAAATTTATACATCCATAATTTTCATTCAAATTACATTTTAGACACTTATGGGCGGTTTTACAGTCAAGGCTTAAGCCGCAGCGATGGCTTAGGCCAAGGTTTAATAAATATTTCGGTTTCACAGTCAAGGTTTAAGTGAAATCACTTACTTAAGGCAAGCTTAACTTAATCCCGTCATCTCGAAGGCTTAAGCCTCAGATGTTGCTGTGAGACACATATGGAGATTATTGCTAAATATCGAACGTACATATTTCAAAACTTATACTTAAAAACTAAATTGAAATTTTCCAATCGAAAAATAGTTATCTAATTAGCAGTTTTGAGTACTGTCTTGCAGCTAGTGTCAGCATTCCATTTGACATTTTAAGTAGAAACCAAATAGTATAGGACAAAAATGAGTTATTTATGCGATGCAGAGGATATAAGAAATTTATAATATAATATCGCAAGGTGTGACCCGTGAAAAAATTATGAGAAGGCAAACGCAACATTCCAAGAAATGGGATGACGTTGATTTTTATTCTCGGTTCCAACTGTAGAAACATGCCGCTTTAATGGCTTACATTGTCGAAACATTCTGCAACAATGATTTTGGATTTGATATCTTTCCAGATAAAAACTACAACAAACTGGTAAATAAAAACTTCTTCTTCTTCTCGCTTAGTTTTTAATCCACAATGGTAATCTTAATTTAAAAAAATTCACAATTACCACATTGCTGACAACAATTTTCATCCGCGGCTTAATTAAGCCTCAGCTTACTGAGTACTGTGAAACCGAGTAGGCTTAAGTTCCGAGCTTAAGCTACACCCGTGGCTTAGCTAAGCTCTGGCTTAAACCTGGACTGTGAAACCGGATATTAATGTATAATAACTTAGTACTTCATGAAAAGTAGGCAGATAGTGTAACGGTTTGTGCTTAATGACTTTTTACACGAAGTTTCTGAAATTTTTACTCACTTCATAAAGTGCTACAAGCCTTTACGCCGATAGTGTAATACCAACCGTCATAACCGAATGCTACGGTAGTTAGATGAGCGCGCGAAGTGGCTACGTCATATATATACAGGGTTTTCCAATAAGAGGTGTTATTTTGATATTCAAAGAAAAATGCCATTTTTTGAGATAAATGATCGGATCTTTATTTCTTTATAAAGAGGAAGGTATGACGTTAGTAATGGAAAATAACATGAGCCAAATGACCACCACGACCGCGCCTACAGGACCATATCCTTTTCATGAAATTTTCCATAACCAAATCGCAAAGTGGCTGCCCTATGTCCTCGATAGCCTCACGAATTCCATCTTTGAGATCTTGAATCGACGCTGGGCTGTTGGCGTGGACCTTCTCTTTCACGAGGCCCCAAAGGAAGAAGTCGGAAGGTGTTAAGTCACAAGATCTCGGTGGCCAATTGTGATCACCTCTTTGAGAGATAACACGGTCCGGAAACTTTTCCCGTAAAAGATCAATGGTTTCTTTGCTTGTATGGCACGTAGCGCCGTCTTGTTGAAAGTAAACGTTAGATCAATACCATCCAATTCCGGCCATAAAAAATCATTAATCATCTGTCGATAGCGCAATCCATTCACCGTAACTGTTGCTCCGTTGAGGATAGAGAAGCTTTTCAACAGTAACTCTTGGGTTTTCCGAGCCCCAGATGCGACAATTTTACTTGTTGACGAAGCCATCGAGGTGGAAATGGACCTCATCACTTAAGATGAGTTTTCGATGCAATTCCGGATCATTTTCATGCATTTCAAGGACCCAATAAGCAAAGACTCGACGTTGTTGATGATCGGCCGGCTTGAGTTCTTGTGTTAACTGAACTTTATAAGCCTTAAGACCCAAATCTTTATGCAAAATACGGTGTAATGACGTTTGTGGAATGCCTAATTCCAAAGAACGACGGGGAATGGACAAACCTGGGTTTTCTTCAACACTTTCGGCTACAGCAGCAATATTCTCGGCTCTTCTTGAGCAACGTGCACGGGTTTTATTCTTCACATCACTAACTTGTCCCGACAGCTCGAATTGCGGTCCGACAAGGTGCTTCACGACGACCCAAAAATGTTCGAGTTTTACGAACCGTCTCTGCCACATTTTCACCATTTTTATAGTGAATTTTAATAATTTCAATGCGTTGTTGAATCGTGTATCGTTCCATTTTTATTAATGGCGTAGTTTCTATTTGTCAAATGTCAAAAAATGACAGCTCCAAAAGTGACATCTACCGAAATAGCGGGCTAATTAAAATAACACCTCTTATTGGAAAACCCTTTATATACCGGGGATATCATATAGTATATTGTATGCATGCATCGAGAGGCTTAGAGTTACAATGATCCTAAATTAGCGACCATGCCCGACGATACCCCCAACACAAATCTAAAATCTAAACGCATAAGGAACCAGATATTTGGAACATGCTTGTCGTTTAATCGCAATGGCAGCTCATATCTAAGGCTAATACACCACAAGACAACACACATAAAAATAAAATAAATTTTAATAGGAATAATTGGTTAGGACAGATTTTAATTCATGCATAAAGTATAAATTAATTCTTGATTTTAACTTTAATTTTATGATTATTTTGTGCTGGCACCTAACATTTGATAGTAGTGCGGCTATTTGCTGCAATCTCTAGGAAGCTGATGCTTCCACATCATGGGGAAAATCAGTCGGGATTTTTTTTTTTGAGTCGCTCAGATTTTGGAGATTTTTCACCATATTCGAGATAGATCCCCTTAATGTAGAGCATTTCGCATGTTTGCGTAAATCAACTCAGCAGCGACTTGAACTGAACTAATGACAAGACAAGAGTTTTTGTCGATCGTGTGCTTTCACACCAACCACGTGGTTTTTTTGTCGTTTTGAGTTAATATTTAAAAAACAAAATAAAAATCAATCAATCTGCGCTGATATGCAGATCTTGGCAATTTTTTCACAATTCCGGGGATATCATATGTATGTGGGAAATTTAAATTGAAATGCAGAAAATTATTATAATAAATATTTTTTAATAATTCATTTGACAAAGCTTAAGCTATTAGACTTTAACTTAATAAGGTTTAAATGATGCGCGCGATACTGACTGTCCAGCGTATTGTACTCGATCAACTCTCTCTTTTTTTATTAACTCCTCTGCTATTCCGTGCGGTGTCACTTTTACGGTTACCATACTACATGTATTTATTTCTTTATCCGTCTCTCTTTATCTCTCTAAAAATAGTCCTGTCTAAGGGCTGAAGAGATGAAAGTTTCTATGATTGAAAATAACAGAAAAATTTTCAACAAACTAATAAAGTAGTTAATAAAAACCACAGTATTTAATCGTCTTAAACTCGATTTATTTAATTTTTTTTCTTCAACTTGTTTTATTCTTTAGTTTTTATGTATGATATTTATCCGTCACACTATCATCTGAACGCACTAGAGGGACGTCTGACCTGCAAGAGAAAATATGGGATTGAGTATAACGATACTCAGTGTGTTTGCCTATGCTACGCATTCAAATTACTACTTTCGGTCTTGGATCAAAAGTCGAATGGACCTTTACGATTGATTCACCATTCATTCACAATAACGGCATAATTCAACGTTATTGTACAAATATTACAGATCTTTTCCAAGAACAAGTAGTTACGGACCATGTTCCTTAGGCAATAACGGCATGAGTCAACGCTAACGTCTAATAAGATCATATACTGTGAGATTGAGTACAGACCAGGATCTATCAGCAATATCAGGGATCAAGTACGGACCAGGCTCACTCGACAAAGCGGTATAAGTCAATGCTATGTATTATGCGGGATCAAGTACGGACCAGGATCCGAAGATTAATAAGCAAACAAAGGGGAGTGCTTTATTTATTCTGTATAACACCGTGCATAATCCCATTTTACTTCATTCACACCATTTTGATACTAGTCTACTTGCTATATGAACAATCACACATCCTTTAACTATACGTACAAGCACCATTTTACGACATTTATCTAACTCTTTAAACACACGTTAACCACACATTAAATAATTGTGCTACACTATAATGTGACAAGATTTCTTTTCTAAGTTTCCTTATACTTATCTAAGCAAGATCCCTACCTCGGTTATGGCGCCGCAATTATTATTGCAATCGTCTGTGCTATTTCGGGGCATACACCTTTTAACCATTTTATTGTGGCTTTCTTCCGAAAAATGTTGTTTACACAATATGCCTGTTGCCTCACTCACGACTATTTATGTACATGTATTTCACAAAACACAATATCAGAAAACAAATGAGTTATTCGTAACTGAATTAAAGCCATTCTTATCTATCCAAATGAAATTTTTGAGCAGCGCAAAATCTCGCATTAGAATTCTGAAGAAAAATAATGAAGAAAATTCCTAAGAATCAAAGATCTGTAAGGATTCATTTTCATATTGAAAATAAAATTTTGAAAAAAAAAAATTAATAAATTTGCAAAAGAGTCACGTATGGCTGAATAAAACTTACTGTATACCTAGAAGGTCGTGGGAGTTGTGGAGAGGGGAGCAGATAGATAGGGAGAAGAGAAAGAAAGAGAGAGAGATAGAAATAGAAAGAGAGAGAGGGAGAGAGAAAGGCAGTGACATAAACCACGCTTTTAAAGGTTTTTCAGTTAAAAATAAGGAATATATATTTTTGTAATAAATTAAGCCCAGCTTAATTTAAATTAAACAGATTTTAAAATATTGCCGTATGGGCAGTATTTTTAAATAATCATTCAGTCTTTTGGTATTTTTTTTACCATCTCACACAACGCAGCTTAAATATCTATTTCTCTGCGTCCCTCTTCATACTGATTTTCCTCCAAATAGAAACTTTCTTGCATCAAAGCTTATCTTCTGGTTAACTTCAAATTTAAATTTATTTATTTATATAATTAACTCTATAAACTTAAGGCAGTAGCTTAGTACTTTAACTGTGCATAGGATGAAACCCACATTACTACATTTACTTAAAGTAAGATTAAACCTAACCTTTAAATATTCATTAAAAATAAAACTAATATTTTATTAGTATATACAAAACGGGAAAAAAAACCTGAGCAAATATTCGACATAAACTAGTTACTATAAAAAGAGAATCAATAAATCTACAATCAGTTATCTACATAATATTAGCGCTGAATAATAAAACTAAACTAAATACCTGTAATCATTTACAGCTAGGTAATTCCGTTATAATTTTTTTTCTCTACTGTATGCTACTCTGAGCGCAAACGGAAGATGATTCCATATCCTGATAGTCTGGACTTATTCTCTGATATCACAGAAGTTCGGTTAGACCGAGAGAACTGATAAATATTATACAAGTAGTCCGGTTTAATAGAGAATATTGCTATGAAATAAATTCATAGTGAATTTAGTCAAAATAAAATTGACCGAGTTTACTGCCAAATCCGCAGTTCCAGAATTGAGTGGAAACAACTCTTTTATAATGAAAAATATTTAAAAAAGAAATTTCTATACAAAATAGGGTGTTTCATATCAGCAGGAACCGTATACTCATCAGTATGGCTTGGTTTCATAGCATACTCATCAGTATGGCTTGGTTTCTTGAAGCCTTAGAAGACAACGCTCTTACCAATTTCCTCGAGATCCGTAATGTTCCCTACGAGCAATCAGAGAACGTCCTCGACATCGTAAAGAAAATCCACAATGAACTTAAATTACCTGTGACCGATGAAGAAATCACCAAAGCTTACAGATCTAGAAAATATACTAGTAATAATACTAACAAACCTATAATTGTAAAATATAGCTCCGAATTTATTAGAAATAGAGTAATTAGTACTTATAAAATTAAAAAAAATATCAATACTATAAGTTTAGGATTCACAGAAGAACATAGAATATTTGTTAACGAATATCTATCTAAATCTAAAAGACAACTTTTTCATAAAGCCAAACTGTTTAAGGTGGAGAAGAACTTTAAATACATATGGATTAAAGGAGGGAAAATTTATTTAAAACAAAACGATGAAAGTAAACATTTTCTAATAAAAAATGAGGGAAGTCTGGATCTCATTTCAAAGAGTAATTCAAAATAATCTTTTCTGTCATTCATCGCCTTATATATATGTCTATTAAAATATATTATCAAAATGTCAGAGGTCTCAGAACTAAGACTGAGGATGTGAAACTCTCGATCTTATCTAATAACTACGACATTATATGTTTCACTGAAACATTTTTGCAGGATTTCGTGCTTAGCGGTGAACTTTTTGATTATCGCTATTTGGTTTATAGAAAAGATAGAAATTTAAATACCAGTTCCAGTAAAGATGGCGGAGGTTGCCTTATAGCGGTGAATAAAAGATTTTCTTCGCACCGGATGCAAGAAATGGAATTTGAGCATGAAGATCTCTGGGTAGTAGTTAAACATAACCATTTTCGATTGTATATCTCATGTATTTATATTCCCCCTGCTTCTTCCTTCGATGTATACGACTCAATTTTCTCAAATATTAGCGACAAATGTCTGCACCTTCACGATATGGCTAAAGTTATTATTACCGGCGATTTCAATTTACCCAATGTAAACTGGACTTACAGCTTAACAGAGATGTGCATGCAGATGACTGGTAATACTAATTTAGCCTCATCCTCACTGCTTAGTAATGCGAGCATATGCAATTTAAAGCAATATAACTCTATTCTGAATCACAACAACAGATTACTTGATCTGATATTGTCCAATTTAGCAGAAAATGAGATAAGCATAGCTTTATCTCAAGACGCACTTTCACGTATTGACCCTCACCATCCACCTCTTGACATTGATGTATCATTAAATCGGCATGATTTCCTACCTATGCGGACAACACGAAAATTGTCTTTTCACACAGCGAATTATAGTAATATCAATGAGCATCTGGCTTCAATCGACTTTTCATCAAAATTTTCCGCTGATGTTGAGAGCTCCTTCAAAATATTTTTCTCTACTGTAGATGACTGCATAAGAACATTTGTCCCAGTAATAAAACCAAAACATGCAAAATATCCACATTGGTATAGTCGTGCATTAATTCAAGCTTTAAAGGAAAAAGAAAAACATCGGCGTGAATATAAACGCTTGAAACACCCTGAAATCTACAAGAGCTTATCATTATTCCGTCAATTATCAAAAAATTTGATTAAAGAATGTTATAGAAACTATTTGGATGGGATCGAGAAGTCCTTACACCATAATGTTAAAGCATTCTGGGCATATTCCAAGACAATGAAATCTTCTAATAACCTACCTACTGAGATGTATTACAATGATACTATTTCTAATACTCCCCAGGATACTTGTAATATTTTTGCTCATTACTTTGAATCCGTCTATTCTGACAGCATCTCAGGTATTCATCCCTCAGCAGGCAATGGAGCCGCTGCACCTCACTATTCTCATCCAACCTCTTTTTCTTGTTCAATAGATACATTACCAATTTCTCCTGAAAATGTTCAAGCTATTATTCTAGATCTTGACTTAAATAAGAAAGCTGGGCCCGACACAATACCGAACATCTTCCTAAAGAACTGTTCCACCGTCTTAAGCGGTCCTATAAGCGTGCTATTCAACTTGTCATTGACCCACGGAGTTTACCCATCTGCTTTCAAGAGATCGTACGTTACTCCAATTCTTAAATCTGGTGATCCTAAATCAGTAACTAATTATAGACCTATATCAATCTCTAATAGCTTGGCTCTTGTATTTGAAAAACTTGTCTATAATCAACTCTTACCCCAAACCCTTTCCAGCCTGAGCTCTAGACAACATGGATTTCTTCCGGGAAGATCCACCACCACGAACTTGGCACTTTACACCGACAAAATTGCAGTTGCGCTCGATGAAGGGAAACAAGTTGACTCTATCCAAACTGATTTTGCTAAAGCTTTCGACAAAATTTCACACTCTCATATACTCCAAAAATTATCCAATATAGGCTTTTGTGATAATTTAGTTGCATGGTTCGCATCATATATCCGCGAACGACTACAAACAGTAGTCCTTAACGGTCACCAGTCCCTCCCTTTCTCTCAAACCTCTGGTGTCCCACAAGGCACCATACTTGGTCCTTATATCTTTCTCCTCTATATCAACGACTTACCACACCTATTAAACACGGATTGTCTCTTATATGCAGATGATGCTAAAATTTTTAACGTCATTCACACAGAAGAAGACTGTATATTACTTCAAAGAGATATTCTTACCTTAGTAAATTGGAGCAAGCATAACTTCTTGCCGTTAAATATTTCCAAATGCAAGGTCATAACTTTTTCTAGAAAAGCCAATACCATATATTATGACTACACAATGGGTGATTCATCTCTTAATCGCGTTACGGAAATGAAAGATTTAGGAGTAATTTTCGACCAGAAACTATTATTTCAAACACATATCAACTGGATCACCTCAAAAGCTTTTAAATTGTTGGGTTTTTTATTCCGAATCTGCAAATCATTCAAGTCTGCTACCTCATTAATAATCCTTTATAATTCTCTAATAAGAAGTCATCTAGAGTACGCATGTACTATATGGAACCCTTTCTATGCTGTGTATATACAGCAAATTGAATCAGTACAGAGAAAATTCACCAGACTTCTTTTATATAAAACAGAAGGACGCAATCTTAACTATTTCAATCGTCTCGACAAATTTGGTATTCCTTCTTTGGAAAAGCGTCGTCTTTTCTTAGATGAAATGTTTTTATTTAAATTAATACACAACCTTATTAATTGCCCTGAATTACTCCACAATATTAACTACCTTATTCCATCTAGAGTCACAAGGTGCCCATTAACATTCCAAATTACTACCGCCAGGACCAATTTACGATACAAGTCCCCATCTTACAGAATACAAAAAAATCATAACGATTTATTCAATGAACTTGACATCCTTGGTCTTAGTCTCTGTGCCTTTAAAAGAATTGTTAGAAATGAGATTCAGACTCCCCTCTTTGAATAACGGATCAATATTGACCCATTGAATATTTTTTTTCCCCTCCTCTCTAATCCTTTATAATTTTAATTATCTTTCGTTTTTTTTCTTTTTTTACAATTTTAATTTAATTTTTCCCCCTTTTTGTAATTTTTTGAATATATTTTTTTTGTTTCTTTTTTGAATTGTTATCTCACTTAAAAATATTTTTTTTTTTTTTCTTTTTTATTCTTTTTCTGCAACATTTGAGTCTTCTTTTTCTTAATGAAATGCATCAACTTAAATACTTGGATTTAATAATTTAACCGGTAGCTTTTAATTGTGACTTTAGTCTGCAAGCTATCGCTGTAAAGTTATAAATAAATAAATAAATAAATAAATAGCAGGACACTCTATGAAATACTAGTCTTGCATAGGGCTAATTTTGCTAAATGTTCAAGTAAATATTTCGTCTCGTTAATAATTTACAATTAAAAATTATTTTACGTGCATATTATGAGGTTAGCTTGGATGTTCACTTTATTACTGATGAGTATACAGTTCCTTCTAATACGAATCTCGCTCTTTTGCATAGAAATTTGTTTTTCGACGATTTTTGATTTCTAAAATAGTTTTTTTTCCAGTTAGTCCAGTTTTTGTGTTTAGAAACGTTATTCTTTTATAAAGATATGACACTAAATTAGGAGTGAGCGAACAAAATGGCACATGTCCGTGCGCGGCCTCTTATCTTTTTTTTGACAGAATCGTGTCCACTATACTGATATTTCTCTATTTTCAATCACTCTTCTTTCAAAAAAGCACCCAAAGTAGCACAAACTATCAAAATCATAGTGACATAATTTCGAAGGTCCATTGATTTATACAGTTTTATGCATTTTTTTTTTCTAAGTTTTTAAGAATTAGACATGTGCACTTTTGTTCGTCCAGTCTTCAAATGACATCCAATAACTAAAAAACATGATACAGAGATAAGATGCCACAAGTTTTCATGCAGAGAGTGGAAAATTGTAGTTGTTTTTCAACTGATTGATTAATTGCCTGCTTTGATAGACTTTATCGACGGCCTTAGAGCAGTTCAACATTACAAATTCATCGAAAAATGTTAACAGTTTAAAAATTCCTTTAATCTGCTTTATATGAATCCAAAAGTCTACTAAGACGCTTATTGCACACATAGTTAACTTTGCGAGATCAAGAACAATTCACCTTTTAAATGAATTAAAATTCAACTTTAAATTATTTCAAAATTATTGAGACGAATATTAAAAATCAGCTACAGATAAATTCAGTTTTATATATCTAACCGGTATGGATTGGTGTCAAGATGAAAAATATATTTTCCTTTTTTTTTTTTCAATACACTACAAACATCCATCTATAAATTCCATCGAGATAAAATCATAAAGTGGTACAAAAAATAAAATAAAAAAAAAACTAGATTTCACCTGATGAAAATAAATAAATTTTTTTTTCCCCAGAATTTTCTGTTTTTCCCATCCGCCCTCTGCCTTTCATTCTCTTCTCTGCATTCATTATCAATTCAAGAAATCTTTTAATATTCCTCAGGTTATATGCATACACACAATTCCCTGTCAGATATCGGCAGCTAGAATATGATAAAAGGATATAGATTACGTGAAAATAATTTCCGCGCAAATTTACCGCGTCTTCGATAATACTGGGTCCCCGAAAAATGGGGATACAATGAGATTCGTATAATGGCATCGCTTCGAAAATCATTGTACCCAGCAGGCAAATCATTTCGTGCTTAAAGGCTTCCAATTTTTTAGGGAAATTGATTTTATCCTGAAGGCATTTTTTCATTCAAAATAAATTTTTATTTTATTTTTTATCATAAAGGGAATTTTTTAGCATATATAAAGAACGAAAAGTATATGAAAATTATGTGCGATGTTTAAAGCTGTTCTACTTATGTATGTGAAAATAATTTTAAAGTTTTTCTTTACAAATTGAATTGATTAAGTAAAAAAAACAAAGTTCGCTATTGTAAGACTTTCTTATCTTTATTGCTGTTGTGATACTCGAACATTTTTGGTAACATTTTGTTTTGTAGCTTTTTCTAAAGCAAAGCTACTGTTGGTACTTTTTACCAATTTATGCGCACTTAGAGGTACACCAAAAGTCAACCATATTTCTGTTTGGATAATCGATTTTAGGAGGCTTTCATTTAAGTATAGCCTGAAAATGAAAAGAATGATTACCATAGTACAAAACACGTCTGATAGCAGTAAATTTATTGCTGAGAACATAAGAGAGGTCCTAAGTTTTTGTTACACTTTATATATGTATAATGCCCCTAATATTTTACTAAAAGAACTAATAGAGGTACTAGCACTAGCTCCCGTCATAAGTTTAGGACAGGCTTTGGGCTGGCTTATATTATTCAAATATAGAAAGACACGAATGTGATTGATTTTCATCTCAAAAGTCGATAATCGTTTTATCGCACAACATATCGCCCAATTATGGAAAGCTAGAAACTTTGTCGCAGTCAAGTTTTAAAATGACTCAATTGCCCCACTAAAATTATAAAATACTGGAATTCAATTCTGTTGCGCGGATCACTCGTCTGATATTAAGTATACATATGAATCTAGGAAAGAGAAAATGATAAATGTGGAGGTTTATACCAGTAAATCTACAAAAAGTCTATCCATACGTAAATATATACAAGGGTGAATCAAAGATGTACCTATATACACAAAATCATATGGCGTGAAAAATTATAAAACGTAGCCCAAGTTTTCCATCTTAGAATCACAAGACCAAGAATTTTTGATTTCAAACTGTCTTTTGACTCATATCCATAGAACTTTATAATTTTTGAAAAACGCGGTTTGCAGATTTTATTAGAGTTCCTAAAGATAACTTAGTAAATTCTCACGTTAATAACGAAGAGTTATTATGAAAACTACAAAATCCTTGGTGAAAAAATGTCAAAATTTTGAATTGAAATAATCATGGAGTGGGAGAATAAAGTTCGAGGGAGGAAATAATAAAAGATTTGACAGGAAACATTGTTATATATGTGACATAAACTCTGTATTGACATTTGCTCAAAAACTGAAAGGTTCTATACCGGTTGTCACAAAAATAACCTGTAAAAAAAAAAATCTTGATAAAAGTCATTTTATTTATTTTAAAATAATTCTCTCCCTCAGAACAAATACAACGAAGTGCACGTTCAAGTGCGCGTCAAATGAATTTCATATGTCACTAATTGAGATTGCTCCTCATTGATTATTGAATCTCTTTTAATTTATGGAAAGGAATAGAATGTTTTTGGTAAAAAAGTAAATAATATCATGACAAACAATAAAAAAGTGAATTATTGTGCAACAGTCGCTAGTTACATATTTCCTGATATTCAGGGCAAACATATGACGAATAATGCGTACCAAATGCCTAAATACACCGAGATAAAACGATTTTTTTTTATTTTCTTCATTTGTTAGAAGCCATTCAGCAATATTGAAACACAACTTTCATCACCTTAGTTACAATAGTTTTTGTCCCTTCCAATTTCTGTAATGATGGCTCTGCAATTTCCAATTCATCTTTTGTCTGTTTATTAATTTTTCGATAGATGTAATATATACACGGTGTTTGTTTCATGGACGAAATAATAGTATTCACCCTAGAGGGCTTTTGTTTTTCGTGCCGGAACATGATTCCTGGTTCATTCCGGGAACATATCAGAACCTTGTTAAAAAGCTGTTAACTCCAAAGTGCCACGTTCATGTTTTTTGCATAAAGGAAGCAACAAACGTCAAAATTACCAATCACAAACTTTTTCTTAACCTCTTCTTCTTTCTTTGACATTTTAAAACAAGGACCTAGTCCTAGTCAAGATAAGGAGCAGCTAGGGTCAGGGCCGGACTGGGTCTTCAAATCGGTCCGGGCAAATAATGACAAACCAGCCCCCAAGGGTCTTCAAAAATAACTTTTTTATAAGAGGCAAACAACCCAAATTATTAGGCTGATTTCCTACTGAACCGAGCACAAGGAGAGCAAAAAAACGTTTTCTATAAATATTGAGTTCGATGCTAAATAAGAAGAAAGAAAGAAGAGATTTATACAGGAAATATGTATGCACAGAATATGTGTAAGAGCGGTTACATAGCTGTAACAAGAGTAAGGCAAGAGAGGCAGACGTTGAACGCCCGTTTAAAAAAAATTATTGCGGGTGAAAAAAATAATATTAATAACATTTGCCTTTGACAAATATAAATTATTTTTGAGTTTTAACTGTCAAATAAATTTTTTGCTCTCGATTTGAATTTACCCGTTTGACAAGGCTGAGGTTGGCTCGTGGTCCTAATATGGAAGATATTTTTGCCAGTGCTATAAAATTTGCTGCTGAAGATATAGTTATTCCAGCAAACCTTAAAGAAACAAAAAAAAAAAGAAGCATCTCGAGCGTTTTGAATCACAAAATGATGAGTGATGCCAATATTGCCACAAAACAAGAGCTTCGTACAACAATTTTTGAATCGATTGATGTCCTGTTATTCTACTGACGAGGAGGTACGAAATATTCAAACAAGATTTTGGATTCCTTTATGGCGATCTTATTAGGAAAATGTAAGCTGATTGTCTGAGAAAAATCGGCTTTGGATTTGCTTCAATCAATTCATGACTAAAGCCCCCAAGAATCCTATCTAAATGTCGAAATCGCGTTCACAGTTTTTGCAACATTGCCAATGACGATAGCTTCATGTGAACGAAGTTTCAAAAAATTGAAGTTAATAAACAATTACCTGTGATCTACGATGGGTCAAGAAAGATTGTCAAATGTGGCTGCTTTGTAAACCGACAAAGAAATGACAGGAATGCTTGTGATTTTAACAATATTATAAACTAATTCGTAGTAAAAAAAAAAGCTAGAAAAGTCCATCTATAAAATCTTGCAAATATTTCTATTGATTCGCTTCAATGTTTTTAAATGTACTTTATTCGCAAAAAATTAGTATCAACTAATAATTTTATGTGCAATACATTTTATTTACTATTCTCCTCATGATCAACTGTTTCTCAACTTTGTACAGTCAGTTGATAGACTACGTCAAAATAGTATTGTTAAAATTATATAAGGCTATGTTGAGAATTTTATGGATCAGGGTCGCAAATTTATACGTTTGCCTCAGGCGCTCAAATCAGTTGTTCCGGCTCTACGTGAAGGAACTACTCTTTGTTTTTGGAATCTTCTTGTAACCGCTTAGAAATTCAATCGCTCCTTCACTTACTTATATGGCACAATATAGGAACAAAGACAATGCCACTGCTTGACCAAATGTGAAAAAATTCAGAGCATTTCTAATATTTGTGTACTTTCTAACACTAGAAATTTGTCATAAGTAAAAGGTGACTGTAACATACCATGACCATTTATATACTCTACTTCAAATTTGATTTTACATAATAATAATAATAATAAATAATAATAAAATTGCTTTTTTCTTTACAATTAGAAAATAAAAACAAAATTTAAGAACTGTTTTTATATTTGCTCTTCAATTTCGAATTTGTTTTGAAAGTACACATAGCTATACCAAACTTTTGAAAGCTTTGTTGAACCCTTCTGATAAAAAACACATTTTCCGTGCGTTTTTCGAAATAAAAATGATATAATGCAAAAAATAATGTTAACTGCTTTATAAAAAAAGTGAATGCTTTTAAAGCCACGAGAATGCTAAATTTGCATATATAATGCTATCTCGGCAACACCCATTTAGCTCCAGGTCCTGTCAGTGTTTATAAGTTGTGGAACATATCTGCGTATTTTTAACTTATATCTCTTCTCTGCCCAGATGGCCTCGTTGCCGTGGGCCATTCAACTTTATTGTATAGGCTTTTAGGTTATGCAATAAAATACTTTTTCAATTTCAATATCTCTCCTCCTACTACAGCCGCAACATTCGTCCAGAGGTGGTCGCGTTAATGTGGAGACCACCGGCCCTACGACCACCGGGCCATCGGGCTAGCGCCCGATCGCCCGTACTCCTAGTCCGGCTCTAGCTAGGGTTAACCCTAGGTTAACCCAAGTTGCAAATAAAAACAATTAGTGACAGTTTCGGGAGTCACGAGTCGCATAACTCTGGCAAATCGAGCACAAAATGAACTTGAGAGTTCATACCGATGCAAAAACAAAAACACTCTTAGATAATAAAAAGTTCTAGGGCAGAGGGAATGGGGGCCATCGTAACTGTTTCGGAGTTACAGGGTGATTAAGAAAAATGCTAGTATATCACAAAACACCCTTTATCTTAAAAAGTACATGGTGTACTGTAACGGTTAAGAAGTCTTTGCATGAAGAACCTCATAGACCGAGAGCTGGTGATCAAAAAATACTTATGTCGTGTGCAAAATTTCAGCACTCTAAGTAAAAGTGTTCTCGAGTTATCGTGCTATGACGTACCTAAGTTCTCCAGTTATCGTGGTATGACGTACCTAAGTTATACATATTTTTCGGAATCTTTGTTGCCATCTGCCAGCACTTTCCTACCCCAACCAAATTGTCTGCCACTTTTACCATAGATCATCACATATAATTCTCTGCTGCCACACCAAAAATCAGTCTTTATGAAATCACGTCACTTAACCGGGTTTTCGGAGCCATCCCGTAGCATCCTGAAAGTCATGCAAATTTACAAATAAGTTATCACCGATGTTAAGAGAATATCATAACATAGAAAATTTTGTTGATGAAATGACGTAAGTATTGTGATCGCCAGCTCTCAGTCTATTATAGACCTTCCAACGACTGCTCAATCAGCCCCTTATTCCAGGGTTGTAAATGACCGGACTCATTTGTCATATCAACTCATCGCTCAACTCAGGACTTGAGTCCGCTCAATCATTGAGTCCGCTCAATCATTGAGTCCGCTCAACAATTGAGCGATGGTTTATCGCTCGAAACTTGAGCGGACTCACTGGTTGAGCGGACTCAATCTTGAGCGGACTCACTGCTTGATCAGCTTGAGCGGACTCAATGCTTGAGCAGACTCACTGCTTGACCGGCTTGAGCGGACTTAAGTCTTGAGGGGACTCACTGCTTGAGCGGACTCATCATTTGAGTTGAGCGGACTCAAATCATGTTTTAAATAACATAAGGAAAATCTGATTTAATTTAAATTGAAACTGAAACTGAAATTTTAATCAAATAAGAAAAGCACACAAAAAAGTCGTTCATATTATATTAATTTAGCTTTTGCTAATTTCCTTATCCAGCATTTCTTCTTCTTCTCAATATAATGCACAACTGTACTTATTCAATAATTTGTAAAGACTGTATGGTATTTTCCCATACTTGGAAATGATATGATTCAGTTATGTGAAATATAAAGAGAAAGTAATATGCACTTGAGGAAACTCAGTTTTATGAATTGCATTTAAGTTTTACAGCAGAAAATAAGTCATAACTTCAGATTTTAAAAGTTCTGTTATGACCATTATAATTGTCTTTGTCTGATTCTTAGATCCTAGATAAAATCTATAGGGTCTGTCTACTAAGTTTGTCATTCCGTTTGTGACGCATTTTGCATGTTCTTCCGTCTCCACGTCCGTCCGTCTGTCCATCCATCTGCACGTCCGTCCGTCTTTTGTCCGTCCTCCCGATAACTCGCAAACGCGGGTTGAAATTTTGCACACGGGCTTTTTAGAAAACGAAGTAAATGTAATTTCAAAAATGGATTAAATCGGGCAACCCACTCTTGCTGTTGCCATATAGAAATTTGGAATTTTTATCTAGGGTATCATAAGAATTGTTTAATTGTTTAATAAGGAAATAAATACACATTTTTGACAACAGATCCTTATTTATTAATAGCTTGTTCTACTTGCACACTTTTAATTACAGTGGCATTATTTTGCTGGCATACAGCTCGTCCTCCGTCATTAGTTTTCATTTCCTGGGCCTGCTCTTCATTCTTCTTGTTTTGCGAGGTGGAACCAGAATTTTTATTGTCTTCATCGTCTATAGGAAATGAACATTTGATTAAAATTTCAGTTTCAGTTTCAATTTTAATTAAATTGGATTTTCCTTATGTTATTTCAACAAGAAAGATTTGAGTCCGCTCAACTCAAATGATGAGTCCGCTCAAATCGGCCAAGCAGTGAGTCCGCTCAAGATTGAGTCCGCTCAACCAGTGAGTCCGCTCAAGACTTGAGTCCGCTCAAGATTGAGTCCGCTCAGCCAGTGAGTCCGCTCAAATTTCGAGCGATGAACCACCGCTCAACTGTTTAGCAGACTCAGTGATTGAGCGGACTCACTGCTTGAGTTGAGCGATGAGTTGAGTCAAAATTTGAGTCCTTTACATCCATGCCTTATTCCTATCCTTTCCAGAGTTATCGTGGTCTAAAGTAAGAATTTCGGCTTTTCGTAGCTTTTTACTTTTCTTTGACCTATCTTTTTATAGCTGATTAATCACCCTGTATACAGGGTGTTTCCCACTAGGAGATCAATCGAGCAGGAGGTGATAGTACTCAGCTAAACAAACATAAAATTGTACGGCATGGGGGGGGGTGGGGGCATATCAACCGTTTACGAGTTACAGGGTGATTAAGAAAAAAACTAGTTTTTCAAAAATCACCCTGTATCTTGAAAAGGACAGGACGTACGGCGACAGTTAAGAACTCATTGTATGCCGAATTTCATGGTTTTTCGAACGACTGCTCTACCAGTTCCATAACCCTCTCTCCTCAAGAATTATGGTTGTCTAAACTAAAAATTTTGGATTTTCATACCTTTGTTTTTTTTAATTTAACCTCTATTATTTTTGCAAAAAAGTCGTTAATATAACTTTTTTTTTTATAAAAACTGTAAATTGCAGACTCTCCTCTTTAATTTAACCCAGAACACCCTTTGCTCTATTTGCAGCCCTTTAAGAGTTATTAGATCTTAACCTATTCTCAAACCTATTTTCAAACCTATTCTCAACGATAATTTGTTCCCTTAGTACGTCATGTTAATAAATATCATCTAATTTCGGTATGACTTGAATTGGTTATGAGTTAATACCTTTTGAACGGTTAAAGTTAACACATAGTGTGTAATAAGTTGAATAAAATAAGAGTCTATAGGTTACAGTTTTTATAAAAAAAAAATTTATGTTAACGAATTTTTTGCAAAAATAATAGATGTTAATTAAAAAAAAAAAACGTAAGAAAATCCGAAATTTTCAGTTTAGACAACCATAATTCTTGAGGTGATATGTGCGGGGCTGGCTTGGCAGCCTTTGGAAAGGTCATGAAGTTCTGTATACAATGAGATCATAACTGTGACCGTATGCCCTGTACTTTTTAAGATACAGTGTGTTTCGTGAAAAACTAGATTTTTTTCTTAATCACCCTGTAACTCCTAAGGGGTTGATATATCCCCCCGCCATACAATTTTTTGTTTTTCTAGCTTAGTACTATCACCTCCTGCTCTATTGACCTCCTAGTGGGAAACACCCTGTCTACAATAGAATATATGTAAACTCTGACAGCAAAATGTGTTTCACTTCAGAAATGTAAAATGGTAAACTCAGATAAAGCTCTACAACGAACGATACCGACAAAATTTCCGTTCCCCTTTTCTGTGCACAATTTCTTTATACTAAATTAAAATTAAAAAAAAAAAAAATTCTGGTCAATATCCCGCCCATGATAAAACATTTCTTTAATAATGAAATTTCCGCACAAATATTAAAATACGGGGAAAACCCTATGAGCATCGAGTTTCTACTGAAATAAGAGGTCACAGGAGTCTGATGATTTTCGGCAAGTGGTTAAACCTTTTCATATGTACACAAATGCGATCCATAGAAGAGGAAAACTGTTGGGAAGTGGGCGAATATCATATGTTCATATAGTATACTATACTTTTCACCAATATTGTATTAATATAATACCGAAAAGTGTGGTTATGTCTAGAAGGGTCAACCCAATACCGCGCCGAAAATAATGTTCGTTGTGCATATATGGAAAAGCAGAAAATCCTTTGCATTCATATTTCGAATGAATGGTTTTACATACATATTCACATAGGTTCGAGTAGCCTTTATTATGAATATATATATATAGGCAGAGATGACAACACATACACACGTATTTAGTTACTTCCAAACACCACTAGAATATTGGGTAATTGAGGATGAAACGTTTGGGGTTGATTATTTAATTGAAAGCGTTTTTGTCCGGAGCATGAAATATACTCTATGGAAAGGCCTTACTCTATATATACATATACATATATGTATATGTAGTCAGTAGGGTTGGGATCTCTTGAATAGGTGGATTTCTGGGTTTAGTCATCTTATTATTCCCTAAAGGGTTTCACACATTGATACAAGAATTTTAAAGACGCATTCATTTGGAAAATTTTACCATAGGCGCCTACTGTTAATTAACCTGTCAGCGTTAGTTTGAATATTTACACTTAAATACCTTAAGAATGGGGTTTTGTTTGGGTTAAAATGTATTTAATCAAATTTTCGTATTTTGTTTTGCTTAACTGTGGTTAGTGGATGGTATATATATATGTAAATTACTTGAACCCATCTTTAGTTAATTAGATTCTATATTGTTGAGATTTTAATAAGTACCGGTATTTCCGCTGAGTTGAATTTGAAGTTTCTATGTATATTAGTGTTGATTTTTCAATTCAGATATTTGGGATTAAGGTACTTAGATAAAAGGGATGTATTCGGTAATGATCAGCTCATTTCATTTAAATCATTTTTGGGTCCAGTATATGGAGAATTTTAACTTAGTAAAAAGGTTTTGGAAAAAAATTATGTTGTTCTAAAATATTATCGAATTTATTAGTGAACAGCGGACTTTGGTAATGTGGTAATCTGATTTTAAACATGAACATAGTTGTGAAACTTCACTTTTTAAGAATATTTATGGGAGGTTTGCGAAGCTCTCGATAAGGTACCAGATAACAGAAGTAGTTTTTCTCGATTTTAGTAAGGTATTCGATTCCGTAAACCATACAAGATTGTTTTTAAAACACAAAAATCAACTATGTGCACCTAACCCTCGATTTGCACGGTTTCAGTTTAACACGACTGAAAAAATGAGGAAAAATTCCATTTGTATTATAATAATTTCCAGTTTAACACGGTCACAAAAATTTTTGAAAAAAAAAAAAAAAAAAAAACAATCGCGAAAATTCATAATTCAAATAACTTAAAAAAACTACTATATTGTAGTACACAGTTATCTCGCCTGTTCAGTTCGAATAGCATGCGTTATACTGAAATATTATGATGTTGCGTGTGCGTTCATACTTTAATTGATCTTGAAAATTGTTATGCTGGAGCTCTGAGCTTTCAAAAGAGGAGAACAAGGCCCACAATGCAGCAGAACAGAATGAAGCAAGAAATATGATAGGAATTAAGGTCTAAACATAGTTGCGACAGCAGACGACAGACTATTGCTGTAATAGGAAGGATATTCTCCAGGAGCGTTTTATGGACTGTGTATTGGTGTATTACATAGGAATGGATAGGGATTAGATTGAAACGAGGTTAGGGTCCCTGGAAGATAGTCCATAACAAGGCCCATTGTTCACCCTGAGAAATTGCTCATAAGTCCATATTTTCCATTTTGGCTTCATGCAGTTCTTCCAGGAGGTGTGAGACAAGGGATATGTAACGTTTTCATGAGAGGGCCGGACAGTGATAGAAAATGATTCACCGTTTTATATTCCTTTCCACATTCTCTGCATACCGGATCGTCAACAAGCCCCCCCTCCCCCCCAAGTTATACCGTTTTGTACCCTATCCATGT
Organism: Dioctria rufipes; assembly: GCA_963924295.1. Classification (NCBI taxonomy): domain Eukaryota; kingdom Metazoa; phylum Arthropoda; class Insecta; order Diptera; family Asilidae; genus Dioctria; species Dioctria rufipes. Next base: position 45,986,380 of record OZ002741.1, on the reverse strand, counting down.
GAGTGTAAATGTAATATAATGTACTGAGTAAATTTGGAAATTTTTCTAAAACGAAAATTTTGCGTATCAGTTACATTAATTCTGTATACTCTCTAAACCTGAAAACTTTTTAATGTCGTACTATCCGACAAAAGTAATCTTAAACTGATCTACTTAGTTTTCCCAAGGACATTAGTAAATTTCAGATGTACAATAATTGATTAATCCAAAAACCGAAACAAAAACAAATTTTACAAACAACAAAAATGTCCTAATACACTAAATGTCCTTATTTTAATTGCGATACTTTTCCAATGAACTACAAAACTACTAAAGTTGAGATGAGAAATGGTATCGACATAGCTAGAAATGTCATGTACGTGTAATTATCTTTCGTTTGTCTAAAATTATTTCTTGCTTATTATTACCCTACCGATTATAATCCACAGGTATTTGCCTATTCATATACATAATTCCATTTCTCTTCTCTCTATCGCACTCTCACTCTTTCGGCTTAACCTCCCCATAAATTTATTGTTATACGTCACAAAACTGCAAACAGCCAATTAATCCGATTTCATCCCTTCAAATCTTATCATCTGTAGTTTTTCATAAAATCCAAATTAATATTTGCATATATTCAGTTGACTCTATACCAAGTATCAAAACACCTGTGTATAACAGTAATCTTTAGTGCCATTCATGACAGGTAATTAAAACGTGTTTTACCTTAATCCTCGACACAAAGCCCTAATCCACCTTTATATAGAACGCAGTTTCTTTTGGTATATGCGAAACCGTCCGCCTGCCTGACAAAAATGTCATCGTCATCTCGTGGATAATTAATTAATCAAAAAAGTTGAAAATGAGCAGGAAAAATGAAAAAGGCTTCTCCTAATTAAAATCGATAAATTGTTGTGTGAGGATAATGATAAGAAGGGAGCTGCTGGCTGTAGAATGTTCAAACAACTGAACAAAGAATATTGGGGATAAGAAGTTGAGCGCGCTTCTCGAATGTATATAAAAGACACACGAGATCCACGATCCACAGGGATGTACAGATAGAATGAATGAAAAGCTTTTCTTGTGATTATGTCATCTTGCAGTTATTTATTAATAAATTTAACGACATTTTTAAGCGCTAGCTCTACTATATATTTGGCCATCCTTTGGGAATGCCAGCAGACTGCTGTATGGACGGGGAAACGGGGAAGTAACATCGTTAATCATTCCACCATTACAGTTATTACTTGAAATTATGAGAGTCTTTTTGTGCTGGGGATACTTTTAAATAGATTGCGGATCGCTTGGTCTTGTACCAAATTTTACCCGACTTTAAGATGATTGAAGAGTTTCATTGCTTTTTTTTTTGGTTTTTCTTCCTCTTTTATAATATTCAAAATCCTTCTTTCAGAGAATCTACATACAACACTTATCCTCTTTGAAATTAAAACCCAAACAATGTCACCAGTATTTTGTTTTTTTTTTATACAAAAATCGTTTGAACTTGACCTGAAAAGGAAATATTTTTAGGGAACACATGAGAAGGAATGTGAGAGGAATGTAAAGAGATATAAAAAAAAACAATCCCCTCCCTTATGTATAAGCTCAGTCTCAGTTTATAACCATACTGGGGAAAGGTTAATTCCAGCAAAATATTTTTCTACCGTCGTCCCAGAATTTTACGCAAAGCTTCATTTTCCACAGGAGGCTTTCTAAAAACCGCAATAACCTCAGAGTAAAAATCCTTTCTTCCTTTTTTTTTTTTCTTTTTATCAGGATGATGGAGAACATTTGAAACAGACTCTGGAAAGTAGTGCAAGCACTTGGCACTTGTTATATTTTTAATTATTTCCTCTCCACAGCATCCATCCATCCACCACCACTACCACCATCACCACCCACAATAATAGCTCTCGGGTGGACGAGCAGTGAGGAAAGCAGCTGGCTTTCTGACGGTTTCATTTCAAAAAGTCTATTTACAGCATTCCCGCATTAAACTCTAATCACAATAGCGCGATGCAGTCACAGTCTGTACAATTAGACAAAAAGCACAGTTCGCACACCTGCAATTTGCTAGCGTGCAGGCTATTTTGTTCCATTCAAACTTGAAATTGTTGTAATCCACTAAAAGTGGGCTAGATTTGTTGTATGCTATATTAAAGGGTGGGGGGGGGGTGTATGAGCGGGGCACACTAGGAAAAGGACCTTAGGCATTTTTATTTCAATGCTTCCACCCCCCATATATGGTGCTTTCAAAAAATCCTAAAAACAGTTCGTAGCGTCTTTGAAAAGAAAGCCCCCCCCTTTTTTTCCACTTTCACCGCATGTTTTACTTGAGTCTTTACGCCAAAGAAGAGTATTTTGTGCGCTCTTAAAGAATTTCATGTAGGTGACCTGGATATAAATTGCTGGGACTTTACAACAACAGTGTACAGGTATATACTCGACTTTAATCGTAATGAGCTAAATATTCCATGTTTATAAGGTGGGAAAAGAAAGGGGGAGACATATTAACAGCAGCTGCCGTAAGTACTTGCATACATACATATATGGTGGAGGTGCATCAGAATGAGAGGTACTACTCGAAAAACAGGGGGTTTCTTATTAAACTGCGATGAAAGCATTGCTAAGGTGTATACCAACCTGTACTTGGTTCATTCGCTTTTGAATCAGGTGTTTGAAAACTTATCGTTCTACTTTGAATATATAGCTGGCAGCACCACCACCACCACCACCATTGCTCCCCGCCCACAAAGATTTCTCTTTACGTAGTTGACTACGTATGCTTAGATATAGACAAAGTTAAGGTTTTCAACTCATGAACTTCATGGCAGCTGCAGGTGTGAACGGCACAAGTTTACGAAATTGTGTGCAATTTAAGCCGATTATTTTCAAGTAAAGTTATCATGTGCACGCTCCATTCGCGCTAATAAATAAAGTAAAATGAAGTTGTGTCAATAAAAGCATCTTGGTGGTGTTATTAATGGACATTGGACGTTCATATCCATCAGAGAAAAAAAAACTGGTTTTTGACCAATTTTTGGTCTACCCAACCGTATTTCCATTCTGACCCGGACTTTCTTTTGGCACTATAAGATTCTAATAGAGTGGAGGTCATTGTGCCTTATCTCCACTGCTTTCCTAAGGGCGAGCTCTGATGTATAGCCGGTACGACAAGCAGAATATACGTTTCCTGCCTGAGGAAATTGTTAGTCTTAAGAAACTGAGAGCAGTCGGTAGAAAAATTCTCGAGAAACCTAAGCCAGTCGTCGACATCACAATCCACCTAGTTACGGGGATCCAACGTTCGGGGAGTTTGATCAGCACCTGTACCTGTAAAATTATAGGAAGCCTAGTCAACTTGCTCTAAGACTAGGAGTTACCAACCATAAACTTCCGGTCAAGATTGTCCCTATGCCAACCTGGATGGAAATTTTCACCCTTATTGTGGTTTTCATCTAACTTCAAGTGACACGACTGTGTAAAATTCATAGGAACACCTAACAAACGAAATAAAAATCGACAACCGCTGCAACAAAAAAACAGAGAGAAATGTGCGGTGAGCTCTGGACTTTTGTCACTTGTATTATCCTGTCAACAATTTTTCAGGTAAAACCTGGTTGTTCTTATTTGTTTCCTTTCATTCCTATGAATTTTACATAGTCGTGTCACTTGAAGTGAGGTGACAACCATAATAAGGCTGACAGATTTTGGTTAAATTCAAATGCTCTTGAGTGTTGAGATTCTGGTATTCAGATCATCGAATGAGCTGGGATTTTCACAGGTTCAGGCTATACCTGTAACAGTATCGCACCCAGTATTTGGTTTTGAAGGGGGGGGGGGGGCATTGTGTGTCCTCAGTCCAAAGACGGTTAAGAAGAATCGTGCTCTAAAGTTGCGTCCTCTGCTCATCTGAGAAATTAAGAACTGCTTCTTTTGAAGGTCTTGAATTTCAAGTTTTATTTGCTGGACCATAAAGCCACTGTTGTCGTTTTTTTTTTGCTTCAATAAATTAGGCATAATTTCATAAACAATGAAAGCCATTTATTTATTTATTTACAACCCACGCCGCTTTTAGAAAATAAAAAAAAAAAATTATAATTGTTGGCGATTATGTATGTCAACGTGCATTATACCCCTGAAACTGACAGATAATTAACAAAATAACCTTCCTACCATGGATAATCCCTACTTGCAAATGTTACTGATATTTTTACCACAATACTTTACCTTAATATATAAAAATCACGTGTCACTTCGTTTGTACACGCTATTCTCCCGAGCCGCCCATTCGATTTCAATTAAATTTTGTGAATGTGTTTGATTGATTCAAGCTTGAAAGATAGGATAGTTTTAGATACGATAGATGGCGCTGTTTTCAAAATCTAAAAAACTGCCTGATAACGCATCGACATAGAAACCTGAAATTTTTTACACAGCGTTTTCATAAAAATTGCAAATACAACCTTAAAAATCAGGCGATCCCTTTTTGGTGTTGCCATACAAAATTTTAGTTTTACACTATATACATATTGAAACGGGAGAACGTCGACGTGGAGAGCTTAAATTTTCTACTCGGCGTTTGTAAAAAAAAAAAATGTAAATCAAATTACAAAAATGGTCTGAATCGGGCAACGCTTTCTTGATGTTGCCACACAAAACTTTGGTTTACACTATACATATATCTGGAAACTGTATGAGAACGCGACGACATTTTGTGCTTAGATTTTGTACACGGCGTTTTCATGGAAATTGCAAATACAAGTTCAAAAATGAACCAAATCGGGCAACCTCTTTTTGGTGTTACCATACGACACTTTAGGTTTTCACTGTATATTTGGACACTGCTGCACGCGTTGACGTCGAGAGCTGAAATTATATACATGGGCCATTTTTAAAAAAAGTGTAAATTAAGTTCAAAAATGCGACCAATCGGACAACTCCTTGGTACGGTTGCCATACAAAAAAATTGGTACATGGTGTTTTCATAGTAATGGTAAATAAAATTTTAAAAATGGACTAAATCGGGTTACCCCTTCTTGGTGTTGCCATACAAAACTTTTGTTTTTCACTATATAAATAGTAGCTGCCTGAGAAGGCGTCCAGGTGGAGAGTTTTTGTGTTTGTTTTGTATACGGCGTTTTCATAAAAATTGCAAATACAGTTCGAAAATGGGACCGATCGGGGAGCTCCTTGGTAGTGTTGCCATACAAAATTTTCGTGTTTTACTATATATTTGAGCACTGCCGGACAACGCGTCGATGTACAGAGCTACGCTCTTCCACACATATGAATGTATGCACACACACACACACACACACACACACACACACACACACACACAGAGTGAGACCCTAGATTACAGAATCGCGCGATCAAGTCAGATAATAACTTAGATATTATGCATCTCTTACCACCCCACCCCCACTCTCACCCATCTGGGTATCTATATTATCGGCGGACAACGTCGACGAGCTCCCCCTAGTTATGGATAAAACATTTCTCATGTGTGAAACAATATCTTTCTAGTCCATATTTTGCTAAGATTTGCAATTTTCTTAAATACGGAATACAAGAAAATGTACAAAATCAATATTGACTAGATGTATGATTTCTACACATTCGTGGTGTGTAAAAAGTTACGAAATATACAATTAGGTCCGGAGAATTTTTTATGCCTTTTTCGAAGGGATGGAGCAATAGTACTTTTATGTCTTACGGCCATTTTGTGCAACAAAAACAAAAATCGGGACATAACATTTGGAACATAAAAACAGCGTTAATTGTGGTTATATAAATATCACTCAGATTCAGTGCAGTTCTATGTGTAACGGTCATTAATAATCATAGGTCAGATTAGGTTAGATTAGGGCGTAACTAACGCCCCGGAAAACGCCGTCGAGCGGGGCCCACAGTTTCTAGGGGCCCACGAATGCCTACAAAATTAATATTTTCATATGAAGTGATGAAACTTGATACCACATAAAATAGCAACGCTTCATTATTTCAGTTCCATCTAGAGAAGCTGAAAATACGCTGGCTAGATAGTAGTGATGATATAACAATAAAAAGGTCGAAACTGAAACACTTCCTTAGGCTGGGCGTACACGCTGCTAGTATGCATCAGAGTTCGTGGATGAGGGAAGAGTATTATTTTATCTTTAGAACATTAGATAATTAAACAATGAACGAAAATTAAAATATGAATATGAATATGAAAAATTTGATTGTCACGTTGAAAATTTCTGAAATTTTCTCAAGCTCCCAACACTGTTGCACGGTGCGGTGATGAGTGGACTCGGGCTTTTACTTTAGGTAATCGGATATTTCCGGCTACTTATCTGGGAGGCTTTTTCCCCATTAGCTTTGGCTTACTAAAGCATTTCTCTCAGATACTACTCATCATTATTTTCCTTTTAATGTGCTTTCGTCAGCATATACTGGGGCTGCCAGTGGTTTTTTAACAGGTTCAATGATGAATATAGAGCACGAAGTAAATATAAACAAATAAGTTTGGCAATCCATACCTTAGCAACGATGCTCGTAGTACCCACGAAACCCTTTTTTTCTCAGATCTGGCTTGGAATGAGTGTATTGAAGAAACTGTTGGGCTTGGGAGATCGTGAGAATTCTTCCATATTGTGGGAATTTCTGCCCTGGAAAAAATTAAAAAGAGAGAAGGGAATAATTTCGTTTCACAGTACAAAATTATGGGAAACATCATATATCCGAAATGCAGAAAATATTTTCTTACAATTGACACAAAAAATTAAATTTTCCTGCGAAAGTATGTACGTTAATTTGGTGGGGGGCCAATACATCCTTACTTACGTCACTGAGTGGCGGCCATCTCGTAAAAAGCATGTACGATCAACCACACTTGACTATCTATGGTCCATTGTGATGCCACTTTATTGGAACCCTGCCTGGAAAATATATCTTCTAAGGCAGAGTAGTATCATAGAAATAGCAGTAATGTAGTATCATAGAGATCAGTATCATACAAACAGCCGGTGTGTAAAGACTAAAGTCGTTAGGCAATAAAATCAGAGTCAACAACAATTTTGAGCTTATCATTTTGCGACTAGCTAAACACAGCACTTGGAACTTTTCGCCGATTTCCTTCCGTTTCCGTTAATACTTAACCATTGGTCGATATAGTTATAACACTTAATTCTATATTAAATATATTACTACTCTACAATTCCTTCCGAATCTTAATCTGACTATGCAATCTAATTCTATATAGTGATATTATGATAATGCTTATAATACTATCCAAGTCTAAGTACCTCTACTTAATTTTTGTGTTAATCCCATGTGGTGGCGTTGGTGCAGTTTACTGTTATGGCGACTCTTGTAGCTGCTATCGAATGGTATTTTCTCAGTTAGATCTTCATTTTTGCCGTAATCTGGATTATTTCTAACTTGTTTATCCTCATAAAATTTACGCTATGTGCCTTTGCAAGAAAAATTATTGAAGCTCTAAGGGTCTTTCAATATGGAGGTCCTTAAACTTGTTCTTCCTTTTTTTATGGTGTCCTTCTGTCTTTTTTCGGCATCCCTCAAAATTTTGCTGGGGCCCGCTCCGCCCTGATTTTAACCAAGTTTTATTGGTTTTTCTGCAGTTTTGGTGCAATTCTGTGGAAATAATATAATTAATACCTTCTGTGCTGCCCCAGCGTTATATTTCTCTGCACGCGTGTCTTTACCTTTATCTTTTTCGGCAACCCGCTTACTTCTGTGGACTCGAGCTCTCACACTGTGAATATTTATTACACTCGCTAAATTTTTTTATTCTTTTTTTTTGTTTCATTTTTTTTTATATTCTTTTCGATTACTAAGCGTTTTCACGCTTCCATTAATTCCATGCAACAATGATGGTTTCACCTCCTACCTACTTGAGCTTGAGCTCGTAGCACTCTTTTTGACGGAGGATCCTCCACTCGTGCTCTTTTTTAAATTTTCGAATCACGCGACGCAATTGTTTTGAAAGTACGCGAATTCTTAAGCTTTGCATACATTGAGCTTTACCTATTCCACTATCTACTTCCCTTAATACTATTTCGTACTAACATTATAACTTCAAGTAACCGAACAGACCTCTGGATTGGTACATTAACAACAATATTGTCGCACATTATGTTGGATATACATTCGATTTGGTTTGAAGATTTTTTCTATTTGTTGTTTTTTTTTGTTATCAGTATTAATGTTCCATCTTTATTTTTATTATTCTGATGGATCATCGCATGTGTCTATTCGAGCATGCGGACCCTCAGAACTTTTCACTAATCTGGCTTCTGAGTTCTCTCTTCTTGAATGGACCGTGGTTTCCAGCGAACTCGACATGGGTTATGATCATAGTGCATAGATAGATTACTATAAATTTCCTTTCAGGGATGCTAGCTGGTTAAGGTAATTTTTGAAATTAACTTTTCAGTAGTTTATTCTAATATACTGTGCAGTGCAGTAACCGAATTCTGGTTGTTAATCATATTCATATTTTATATTTAAAGGTTTTATTATATTTTATCGGAATTTGTAATAATATACAGATTACATTTTATTCCTGATGTTTAAATTATGTTGCGAAAAATTAACCCCCCCCCCCCCCCCAACATCCGTCGGTGCTCCCCTGGCCTATGATAATAGGGCAAGGGGGCGTAATAGGTTCAGTCGAACTTGCACAGTCTTGAAGTCGTCTTCTGAAGAGATGTTTCAGAATGTGTACCACTAATAGGCTAACGCAGATTATCCGAGACGACCCTTTTGTTGATGAAGCTGAAACGGCAGTAACAATACTAATATCCAATCCTGACCAGCTCTAAAGTCACTAACCACTATGTTAACGCCAGATCCTGATTGGAAAGATAACCCCAAATACAGGATTTCTGTAAGAAATTAAAAAAAAAAAATGCTTCGGTCCTTTTCGTTTTTATTGTTCTGTATGATGAACCTCTGTGACAAGAGGCTGGTTCGAATGATATTATTTTCTTTTCTTTTCTTTAAACAATTATTATAAAGGCATGAACATAAAATATGACTACAATAGTCTCTGGTTGACAAGATAATTATTTTATTTTATTTTAAGTTCTCAATATCAAAATCGGACCTACATACAAGTTGGCTTTCACATTAGATTTACGAAAACCTTACAAATTCGCTATGATTGCCCAAGGCTATTTAAATCGTGCAGATGGAACTGTCTAGCCGCCACAAAAATGTTTTTTCCCTAATTCCTTAAAACTAATTATCATCAGAGTTTTCTGCTATTATTTTTGTGCGCTTAATCTGAGATTTGGAGACGAAATAATAGAATTAAATTTTCTACAATTTAAAAATAAAAAAACTAGTTAGATTCTATAACGTATTTATTTTAGGAAAAGAAAATTATTTATAATCGATCCCAGGTCACAAACGGAACAAAGAAAAACAGTCCTTTTTCTACACAACAATCTTCACGAGCCAATCTAGTCTACTTTTTCGAAACTCGACCAGTACGAAGTATGCACTCCGGGTCATCATTGTCCCCAAAATCGTTTTATCTAAGTCAATATAAATCTGATGTGGTACTGTCTCAGACGAATCTGATGAATCAATAAATTTTTCGTTTGCGAATCTCTTTTTTTTTATTATCCTATCCTCTTCCTTGTTTCCCTTGGCTGTTCACAGATTTCTATGTGCTAAGGCCTACTGCATCAGGGTTATACAATTAAATAAATAACTAACAGAGAAGCGGCATATTAAGGGAAAACTTCAGCCACTAACGGACAGAAATTGTAAATGTATTAGTGAGCAATTATTTTTCTAAAACACTCAAATTGAATTAAAATATACACTTCAAGTTTTAGAAACAATGCTATTTCAAAATTTTTAATTTTTATTATTAATAGTAAAATTGAATAAATCGCTGAACTCCCAGAACTGTGAGCTGCTTACTTTCAGAAACGTCAAAATCTCACTTATTAAGTGAAATGCGAACGTTAGTGAGTGACTTAATCACGTACACTGTACCTATTCACTTGATATGCCGTTTCCTGTTAACTATTTGTTCTAGATGTGATATTAAGTGCTGGTTGCAAAGTTGAATTTTTCTGAGAAGATATATATTAGGAATGATGTGGCCTTTACCATTCTAAAAGATTTTCCACCTTCTGCCAATCCTGAGTTTAATTACATCTGGATTAGGTTCAAACTTCACAGGCACATCATCTACTTTTGCTTCCTTTATCGCAGCCCAAATATGTCTGATGTCGACACGGTATCCGCATTTGACAATATCTCCAACAATATTGATCATCTGCTTTCTGTCTCCCCCTCTTCCGAAATCATCCTGGCAGGCGATTTTAATGTCCATAACATGCCGTGGCTCAGACATTCTTCTACCACAAGTCCTTCGGGCCCATTCGTTGAACTATTTTGTGAATATTTCAATTTGCATCAGCTAGTGGATGCACCGACGAGAATCCCTGATGTAGCTGGAGATAGGGCCAATTTACTAGATTTGTTTCTGTCATCTCACCCTGACAAATATTCCATCTCAGTCGGCTCCTCTCTTGGTAATTCAGACCACTGTCTAATCACGGCTCAATTTATCACCTCAACTCTGCGCCGCCCTACTTCTCCACCTAAAAGTAGGCTTCTCTGGCACTATAAGAACGCTGATTGGGAAAGTCTCAATCAGTATCTTAGAGATATAGATTGGTCGGTCTGTTTTGCTTCGAGGGATACTGATGAATGCACATTAGAATTTAGTAACATACTAAGTCTAGGCATGCGCGAATATATTCCGTATTCTTACAGCAGATCTCAACAACAGCAAAATCGCTCTTGGTTTAACGATAAGTGCAACCAAGCTATAAAAGCGAAAGAGTCTGCTTTTCGCGCCTATCAAGTGCATCCTTGTCCAGAACTGAAAGGAATCTACAAGACTGTACGGAACACCTGCAAGTCCATTATCCAGAGAGAAAAATTTCTTTTTGACCAGAATGTTAGACAAAGAATCTTGGCAAGCCGCAAAGGTAGTAAAGGTTTCTGGTCCCTGGTCAAAACCATCAGGAACAACTTCAGCAGTTCCTCTATACCTTCACTACTTAATAATGGTGAAGTGGTTGTTGAGTCCCTGGATAAAGCTAATATTTTGGCTGCTAGATTCGCATCAAATTCTTTTCTTCCACCCACTTCACAGTCACCTGTCGTGCATCCCCCGTGCGGATGTGTACAAGAGCCAATTCACATCCGTACGAGGGATGTGTACAAGGTCCTTAAAAGAATCAACGTCTCTAAAGCCGCAGGCCCTGATGTTGTCTCGCCCCTATTAATTAAAAGCTGTGCCTCATCCTTGGCTAAACCTCTGCGCAAACTATTCTACCTGTCCTATTCGACAGGAAAATTTCCAACTGCTTGGAAACTAGCTCACGTTCCACCTATTCCCAAGAAAGGAGAGGGTAGCGATCCCTCAAATTATCGACCAATTGCAATCACTTCGATTCTTTCAAAGGTTTTTGAATCTATCATTAACTCCAAATTAATGAAGTATCTGGAAACCAATCAGCTCATCAACGATCGCCAATACGGCTTCCGGCACGGACGCTCATCTGGAGACTTGCTGACTTTTCTTACGGAACGTTGGAATCGTAGCCTTCACAATTTTGGTGAGTCAAAAATCGTTGCTCTAGATATTTCAAAGGCCTTTGATAGAGTCTGGCATCCAGCCCTTTTAGCCAAACTCAAAGCACTTGGTCTTTCCCCTCCTCTTCTATTATGGATTGAAAGTTTTTTATCTAGTCGCCAAATACGTGTTATATTAGATGGCGTTATATCTGATCCTCATCCTATTAATGCCGGTGTCCCCCAGGGCTCTGTTATTTCTCCGCCTCTATTTCTAATCCTCATTAATGATCTGCTTTTCCTTACTTTCAATCCTATCCATAGCTTTGCTGATGACAGTACCCTTGATTTCGCATACTCCTTTGACACCCTTGCGGATTCAAGAGGGAACGCCGCATGTGTTAAACGAGACTGCATGATTAGATCATTGAATAACGATCTTGACAATATTCTCGCTTAGGGTAAAGTGAATCGCGTCGAATTCAATGCATCTAAGACCCAAAGCTGTCTCATCTCATTAAAACAAGACCATCGCTTAACCACTCCCGTTTCGTTTGATGGTGCATTAATTTCTGATTCACCGTCACTAAGCATTCTTGGCATTAATATTTCCAGTAAGTTAAACTGGACAGATGACATCTTCTCGGTTGCCAAAGAAGCATCAAAATGTCTTGGTTTTTTGAAAAGGTGTAAGAAATATTTCAGCCCATCAAATATAGCGCTCCTCTACAAGTCCTACATTAGACCTAGAATGGAATACAATTCCCATATCTGGGCCGGGGCTGGTCGCACAGCCATAGCTTCATTGGATATTGTCCAAAAGAAAGCCTGCAAGCTCATTGGCGATGTGGCAATTACTCGTCATATCGACTCGCTCGAGCACCGTCGCAATGTTGGATGCCTTTCGCTCCTTTATCGCTATATGCATGGCAAATGTTCTGATGAAATATCTAGTCTGATCCCTTGTGGAATAGGTCTTGCACGCAATACTCGCGCTGCATCCCGCGCTCATCCTTTTACCCTTCATATTACCTTCGGCCGTACACTAAAATTCCGTGATGGTTTCCTGATTCCGAACTGTGCGAATGTGGAACAGTATACCATCTTCTGTCTTTCCTCCGGCATACAACCTTCAAAACTTTAAGGGCGACATACATCGGCACCTCCGCTGCTCTCCTCATATCCCTTAATCCTTTCCCTATCTCCTTCCTGCCACACTGTGCTTTGCATCATAGGGTATCCCCTGAGCATGGCTTAATAATATACAAAAAAAAAAAAAAAAAAACGATTGAATGTAGGTTTTGGCCTCATAGCAGTTATTTGCGGAAACGATTCCGTGGGCTGTTTTCGACAATTGTGGACGATCAATCACGTAAGATTGCGCAAAATCACTTTCATTTAAAATATCCAAACTAGGCACGGGCCACGGCGATAGTCTATGAGCTGTAGAAAAGGCGTATGAACGCACGCTGACGTATATGGCGCACAAGACGCGAAATTCCTTTTCGAAAAGTCATTGTGGCCATGGTGACCGTTGGTGAATGGTCAAGTATTAAAAATTTCCATGTTGTCGACAAAACTACTTAAACTCCGAAAATTGGTAATTAGTATAAAATTTTTCATATTTTTCAATTATATTCAATTACTACCGGTAATACCTACCTTACCTTCCATAATTCAGGCACTAAACAAATTAAAATCGATTTGATTTCGAGTTTTCACAATAAATTTGCAATTTCACAATAATTAGCGAGTAACTTTTGTTTGCAACTTCAACTTCAACTTCACTTTTTTATTGGATTGATTTAATCTCGTCTCCTTCTTCTTCATCGTCCAACTCCTGTATGCACATAAATAAGTTTTTGTTTTGATTCCATTAATGTAAGTAAGAGTTGGAAATTAATTTTATAAAAGTCTGGTTGAAAAGCTAATTGAAAATAAAAAAAATCTTTAGAGCTTTCGAAGCTAAAATAGAAGCTGTGCAGAGTGAATTTTACGCCTTGAAACTCTAAAGTATAATTAGCAAGGATAAATCTTTAGGAACTAAGTAACTCTCTTTTTATAGCACTCTATAGACTCCTAGACCCTATGTGTATATAGTAGCAGGAAAAAAAAGTCTATTTAAAGTTTAATTTGCAAATTTGAACTCTTTTGTTCCAATAAGTGAGCCAATAAAACTCGACATAGAATCAGTGTGGATGGAAACAATTGAACGATAGAATGAGCCCATTTCATAGTATATATATCTACTGAATTTATATTTACAGCTATAGCCCATTTCGGTTGCATTTCACACAAATCTGTTGAATGAAAAAAACGTTGAAATGAATTTGCTTTTCAAAATAATTCCGAAACCTTGCTCCACCTCGAATCCTCATTGCATGGACAGTAGATTTTCGTTTATACTCATCAGTTGGGGAATATTCAAAAGTTTTTCGTTGAGAATTTAAGACCATCCCCAGGTTGTTTGTATTGTTTTTCCTTTGCATACCTTTACTGGATGCTTTCCACATTGTATGCATTGCTTTTTATGAACATTCCAACAATAACTACAATCGGATTGGAAGGGATGGCAAATTCGGTGTTAAAGGGAAAAGGGAATTGTTGGTATGTTACTCCTCACACTTTTGCTCCAATCGATTTTAATTACAAAACATTGCACTCTTGTATTAGAGGTTTCTTTATACATATATGTATGGTTGTATATATACATATGTGTGTGTGTATTAAATCACGAAATTCCAGGACATACTATGTGTTGTATATCATTCCTTATATAGGCTGCTTCCAGGCAAAGTAGAGGTACATCTGATGTAAATGTGATGCTCCCTCTTTTACGTCAACTCCCAATTTGGTTATTGATATGCTCACGGAATTTAGCAATCTGAAAGTGTTTGTTGGTAGCCTTTTCATGAAGTTTGCATCCTTTTAGTTTTGGTCCTGTTTGTTCACTGACAGCCTCTTTGTGCACTATTCTACGCTTGATGAACAATAAAAGTTATGCGATTCATTGATTTTCACAGAGATGTAAGACTTTGAACAATAAGACAATTTTGACAACCTTTTGTGTAGAGAAATCTAGAGAGAGAATTTGAAATTACACTAAAGGTGAGAAATAGAGACTGTATCAAAGAAACATAATAAAAATATAGCAGAGCTTGCATGTCAGTGGATTAATAATTTCTCTTCCTGGGTCCCTAAATGATGGAGATATGTATCACGAACATACGTTTCTTTCTATAACTCTGTATGTGTAAATTTATACGAACATTGCACTTAATAGTTTTTTTTTATATTAACACCAGAGGGACAAGAGATCCCAAGCACGGAGACCAAGGCTACCCATTGTTCTATAGGTTTTTTTTTCTTTAAGGCAGGGGGACGAGAGATCCCAAGCACAGAGGTCAGACGGACTCATTGTGAAATCCAGCTAGAAGCCCTATCACCTCTTGTTGAGGAAGTTTTTTCAACTCTTCTACAAATATGAGGGCAGAGCCTAGAGTATGCAGATACTCAGGGTTGTCAACAGCTCCCATTCTTGATAGATGAGAGTGAAGCCAGCTGTTGCTAGTGATGATGCCAACCACACGTTCTACATTGTTTCCTTCCGAGCCCCATGACAAAATCAGAGTTATTTACATTGAGCCCATCAAGAAACAGTTTTGTGCACCTGCAAGTACTTAGATTCTTGCATCTGTGCTGATGCTTCCTATGAACATCCGCTTTAATGAGAGACCCGATGCTCGAGGTAGTTTCGGTCTGAGGCACAGAGAATCAGAGGCAGCGATTCTCTATGTGTCAAAAGTATTTTATCACACAGTAATACTCTATTTTTCGTTGGAGGTATCTATAATTGGGCCACTGTATTTTATCTATACCGATTTACATATTGTGTGGGCCAATCTTCAGAAGAATTCTGCATAATGAAGTGCGGTTGAAATGTAAGGAGAACGGTATTAGAAAAAACCTCTTAAAGAGGCTACATTTTAAGCATTATCTTCATGAAGGCGGCGTTGCAAAGAAGCAATTTTTTAATCAGAGCCACAAATAGGTAGCATATTCACCTGTTACGAGAAAATAAAATGAAATGGACTTCCCAACTACTACAAGCTATATAGAAACTGAACAGAGCTCTAGAAAGATCATAAATCCGAACAAGAAACAGCAACAACTGGTGGATAAAAGAGAATTAATTCAAGTCCATTCTAGCGAGGTTTTTAAATAAAAAAAGAAAATGGAAAACAAAATTTTGTTTAAAACATTTTTTTTTTTTAATAATTAAGAAAAAGAAACTTACACAGCTCTCACGATCTGTTTCCTGGTACAGCATAGGACACTAAAGCGGCCCACGTTCGGCGAACATGTTGTCCAACTTGGTGTGTCATACATAAAAGCTTTTTCTGCACACACTTTTCAAACATGTTGTCCATCATCAGGACAAGAACACATATCAGAAGCTGTTAGCACTATTAACTGTTTTGTTTTCTTCAATAGAGTTTACTCAAGAATGGCAAGTGCGTGATAAACATCGCCCTACGCGGTACAATACAAACACATAGCTCCGAATCTGCGTGAGAACATCGTTGTCCTATTCGAGTTGGCCAGCATGTTAATGTTAATGTTAAGGGTAGGGGCGATTAGGCCTCCAGGACCTTACGGACACCGCGACCATAGTTGGTGTATTGTGCCTTCCCCTAAAGTGGTTAAGCAAAATCGAGTCTTTTAACGAGCTCGATTATTACTTTTGGAGTTAGGATGAAGGCAATGCCTGGACAGATAATTGTTTTCCCAGTGATTTGCAGCCTTAGACCTGCAAGTGCTGACCACTCACATATGACGTGCATCGTGGTGTCGTCTTCCTATTTGCACAGTCTACACAGTTGACTGTCGGATTTTCCTATCTACTTTCGGAAGTGACGGAAAGGGCCATGACCAGTGACTGCATTAGCATGTAGTCTGAGCGACTGTCTGCTAAGTCCAATAAGTTGGCGTGTCTGGAAATGAGATGGGTTGAAGAATTTCTTCGCCTGCCTCATACCGAGCGCGCTACGCCAAAAAAGACCCAGTTGCCTGTTTTCCCACCTAAGCAGTTCCCTCCTAAAGTGCAATTTGGTATTCCAAATGTCGGGTAGGGACCTGTATACGGATATTCAGCTCCGGTCTTAGCCAGTTCGTCCGATTTTTCATTACCGTCCACTCCTTCATGTCCACGCACCCAGACCAGGTTACTTGGTTATCCCTAGACAATAGTTGGAGTTTCCAGTAGCAGCTCCAGACTAATTTCGACTCAAGAAGCTTGAGAGGAAAGAGCTGGGAGCGCAGCTTAGCTGTCTGAGCAAATGCAGATATTGGAGTACTTGCAGCCCTTATTTAGGCTTTCCTTAGCTCCCACCTCCTGAAAAATGGAACGTGGGGTAGCAAGCGGAATAGATAGTTCCACATCTGAACCAACCACCCCTGCGCCTGTTTTCCCGTCCTTCCGGGATCCGTCAGTATACCAGACTTAGGCCCGTTGCGGAAGCTGGAGTCCTCTGTCGAGTAACTGGCTTCTTTCATTTATGGTTACCTTGTAACCTCTTTCGAAAGAAAGTATCTTGACCATAGTATCTATTGGAGCTTGTAGTTCGTTAATGTTGACCTGTTCGAAGATACTGAGATGACCCACCCTGGAAGAGGTGCTCTATTCTGGCCTTTCCTTTCGAAGCCGCTGCTTCTCTCTGAATAAAGAGGTAGAGAGACTGCAAGCGAAGAACGGCTTCAAGTGCACGTTGAGGACACAATGTAAAGGCGCCAGTGGCGCCTAAACATGCCATTCTTTGCACCTTATCAAGGGTTCTCGTGCTGATTGCCTGCAATGTTTTAGGCCACTACATATTTGCCCCATAAGAAAGTATGGGTCTGACTATGCCCTGGAAGATCCATAAGATCATTTTGGGGTTCAGACCCCACTTTTTCCCGAAAAGCCTCTGGCAAGAACTGAATGCCCACATGGCTTTTTTAGTTATCATTTCCAGGTGGGGAGTCCATGTAAGCTTGCTATCTAACATTACTCCTAGATATGTTGCTTCTTTGGAATATTCTATTGCAATTCCATTTAACTTAGGAAATGGGATCTGAAGACTCCTTATCCTAGTAAAAGGAACTAGCAGTATTTTACCAGGGATTATCGATAGTCCCGTGTTCTGGCACCATCTGGTAACGATGTTAAAAGCAGTTTGCATAAGCTCGGGTAGACCTGATTCAAACTTTCCTTTAACACAGATGGCAATGTCATTATCGTATCCTTGGGCCTTAACGCCGGCCTCTTTAAGTAAATTTAATAGCACATCCACGACTAGGAGCAATAAGATTGGTGGTAAAGCCCCGCCTTGTGGGCAGCCTCTAATTGCCATGATTGTTGCAGATTCGCCGTTCATTGTAGCTGTTATGCAGCGTTTCTCGAGCATGTTTCCAATCCATCTGACGATGCAGGTCTCTATGCCTCTGTCTTCGGATACTCTTTTGATCGAGTCAAATAGAGTATTATCGAATGAGCCTAACATGTCCATAAAGGAACCTCTTTTTCCTCTGAGGCTTCCTATATAGTCTCTACCAGACTACTGAGAGCGTCCTCGGTGAATTCTCCGGATTGGTCAGCATATTGATTGGCATTGAGTGGACATCTTTTGATGGACGTCGTCCGAATGTGGCTGTGCATTATTTTCTCTATAGTTTTCAGGAGAAACGATGTCAGGCTGATAGGCCTATATGATTTTGCCTCGCTGTGTGGCTTTTTACCCGATTTCGGAATAAAAACAATCTTGGTTAGTCTCCATGCCTTGGGGATATATGTATCCCGTGCACAGGCTGGCCCTAAATATCTCGGTGATAAGCCACTTCGTGTAATCCAGCGATTCTTGCAGTAATGCCGAAAATATTCCATCACCGCCAGGAGCTTTGAAAGGTTGGACAACATGCGTGAACCTGTATGTGTCGCTTTAACGCTCCTTGTGGATATACTCGAAAAATTTGAAAGGTCAATACATAAAATATTGCGAACGATCACCAAAGCTTTTGCTAAAAGTTCTGCAGTATGCAGCACACATATAGTTCTTGCTATGGTTATGAGTCTAATCGCAAAATAAAGTCACTACGCACGCATCCGAAAGGAATTACAAAGTGAATTCACACTGTCAAAATTCTAGCTTGTGACAATAATCAGCTGGGAATTATTCTTTTTTCTAACTTAAAAGAAGCTTTGCATTTAGAAAAAAAAAAAACTATCTGACCAGCATTTGTTATAAACAAAAACTTTCGGTAGATAAGGACTTTGTAAAATTCTATGACGGTGTCCAGAGTTTCTCAAAAGGTAAATGAAAATCAGCATCTTGTGAATTGTCCCAGACTTTGAAATCTTCCCATTTTGATCTCCGAAACTCAGTGCGTAGGGCAGCTCTTTACATCTAAAAACAGTTGCTCTACTTATCCAAGACAAATTTTCATATGTACATTAAAACCATTAAATTCCACCAAATTCGGGATTTTGAATTTGGAGATTTTTAGTTTGGAGATTTTGAGTTGGAGCATTTTGAGTTTATGGATTTTTGGACTGGTTAAATTTTGAATTTGAAGATTTTGAGTCGGGGACTTTCAGTGCGAGTATTTTCATTTCAATGACTTGGAGCTTGGGGAATTTTAATTTGGGAAATTTTTATTTGAGTATTTTGAGTTCGGGAATATTTAATTTGGGGATTTTTAGTTTGGAGATTTTTAGTTTGGAAATTTTGAGCTTGGATACTCTGAATTTGAGGATCTTGTGTTTGGGGACTTTACGTTTACAGATTTGCGAACTTTTTTTCAGCTTTTTTTACTTTGACGATTGCTTGCGGGGCTTCTTCTGAGATATGCTTCGTTCGTTTTTTATACTTCTTTCAATCTATTGAAAAGCAGAATCTGCTCTTTTCCGCACTTGCTATGATTAGAAAACAAATAGATTTAGCAAAAATCATAAAATCGACTCGAGGTCTCTAGAAATTTTCATTGAGATTATTCGTTATAATATTGTAAGGTGTCTGTTGGTGGAACATAGCAAAGAACAAATCATGAGCAACCTACACTTAAGGAAATCTAGTTTAAGTCATAAAATAAACACATAATACTTTTCATATAAAATAAATAAGATAAATAATAAATAAATAATATAAAAGAACTGCTTGGATTTAATTAAAACAAATAAAAGTAAACAAATACATAAAACTACTTGAAAACTGTACAAATATTAAGGCGGAACATTGGAATAAAGCTCTGCCAGAATTAAGCTCGACCAGCTTCAGCAAAAAGAAGGAGGGAGATGACGAAAGTTGACAAGTCGATTTTGACAGAACAAGGTGCGCGGAAGATTTTTTTTTAACAAAGTATAAGGGGGAAGAGAAACATATCGACAGCCATGGCAGAACTTATCGCCGTGGGAAAAATCTTAAAAAATTGATTATATCAGCAAGTGGAGATAACCTGCCTCCAGGCCCCGCGTTCGGAAATTGCTGAACACCAGCCACATCCATCCTAAGGAATAAAATCGCAAAATATCACTGCGAAGCCATGTAATCCGAAAAATTAATTTCCCTATAACTAAATATATAAATAAATAAATTAACAACTAACCCATAAATAATTAAAGAACCAATTTTCAACAATTACTAACCTCAAATTGTAAATTAGCTACACATATATGGAAGCAGGTCGGCCTTAGGGTTTAATTAATGTAAGCGCGATGGGTTGTTCATGTAAAAATACAGCTGTGCAAAAGAAAAAGTCAAGTTCAGTTCTTTTTATTTCTCACGTTGATAATTGATAAAAGACAATTTTCCAGTAAATGGATGGGCAGGCGAATCCTAGACGGCTAATCCCATTACAATATTCCTAATGATAACTCTCAATGTAACATTAAAAGCTATGGTTACATAAGGTATATAGTATGATCTAAAATTGATAGTGCAAAGTAGATCTTAGATTTTCTCTGCCTTTCGCTGACATTTTCGATTATATCTAACACTTCTTTTTACTTCATTAACTCTCTTTCCCCTCGTTTTCAGGTCAAATTTATTTCTATTCGACATAAATTAGGACAGCGACTAATTGTGGTTAAATTCAGATTACCTAATATTTACGTAAGTGGAGAATGAGAGGATCTCGTATATCGACGTAAATATTAGGGAAATCAGGGAATATTCCCCTATAGGGCATATTTCCTTGATTTGGTAAATTTAACGTAAATTTGTGTAATTTGTGTAAATTTTAATGTAGAAGGAATTTCATTTCATAAGATTTGTGTGTGTAGGCTCCCTTTTAGAGGTAATGTAAATATTATGAACAAGGCACCTAACTCTAACTTGAATAATTATGAGAAGTGTTGCTTTAATAAAATGCAAATATATGGAAATTATGGGTTTACTCAAAACTAAGCGCTCAATTTAAAACGACAAAAATTTTATTGATAATTATGGAAATAATTTTTCGAAAAACATCAACGCGCTTTAAAAATTATATTTGAATTATTCTTTGGCTTGCAATTTAGAAGCTTGAAATTAATTTACATATTCTTTAATCGTTCTGAAGTTAATAAAAATGCATTTATTCGAGTGTTTTTTTGCATTAATAATGGAAAAAAAATTTAATTAACCCTAATCGAACCACGTGTTTTTATAACGAATCATACCACGATGTGACTCTCAGTCACTTATTATGATTATGGGAATAATTAAAACAGAGTTTTTTGTTTTTAGTTTAAATTCATTTATTTATTCAAACAAACTATATATAAAGATAAAATATTAAAAATATTATACACACGTCATATATTTTTTGATTTCAAATTATGTTTAAAAAAAAAAAATACATTCAAAAGATAAGAAAAAATTTATTTGTTGATACAAGTTCTGCATATGATAATTTTTATTGAGTGTTCGGTTCATATATTTTTTTTTTTTTTGCATAAGCTACAACACTGCTTTGATACCGTGCTTTTTTTGGGTGGGCCATATATGACAGCGACGCCGAATGTCGCCTTTAGTCGATGTATCATCTGGCTGGACTTCAACTTCCATGCTAGTGGATGCGTGGTCAAGCACTTCATTTATGCTTGCAACAGTACATTTATTCAAATAACGAGTGCTACGGCGCTGTATGTGTGATACTACCATATCCTAGACCAAACTTTTTAGGAACATTTTGCGTCGTAGTTTTGATTTCGAACGATTCCAATTCGGATAGATGTTTAGCCAAATGACTTTTGCTGCTACTGTACACACGTCAACTAAATTATAAAATGGGACAATTGGCCACCTATTAGTTTTACGTCTTACAGAAAATGAATGCGCCATTTGATCCAAAACATCAACTCCTCCTTTTGCTGTGTTAGAAAATGTGTTGATTTTAGATTTATTTTTGTTATTCACATCAATTTCTGCATCGTGATGCCATATTGATAATAGGAGGACAGCCAACGTAATATTTTTTCTAAAGCCAAATATGTTGCTTTCAATTTCTCGCTGTCTATGCGGTAAAAATGCGGGCGGAGTGCATCTTTTATTTTTACGTAGAGTTCCAATAGACATCAGCCCACTTTCAATAAATTTTGAGCCAGTTCATAACTCGTAAAGATATTATCAAATGTGATATTGCGGTTACTGTTCTGAAATGGTATGCACAGTTCCTCAACGCATCTCTGTCTCAAATTTTGTCCTCGATTGGGTCCAAGATACGGGATTCCTTTCAATGGATAGCTGTTGCTGCTGTCGCGTATCCCAAAAATTTTACTGCGTCAAAGTTGGTCCAGGGATGTAGTGATTCAATAAATTTTTGTTGATTATTTCCCAAAAATCTCGAAATGGCGCAAACTTATCACGTTCTCGGCGTACTGGCCGTGTGCTCTTATCGTCGAATCTCAAGTGTCGGCGTAAATTGGCGAATCTATTCCTTGACATGCACATGCCATACCATCTTTTCCAAGGTAGATTATAGGACTCTCATTCGCTTCTTCATCATATTCATCACTGCTACTCAAAGAAAGCTTATCATGAATATCGGAATTGCTTTCTGCTGCATTTACTATACTTTCTGAACAATCACTTTCATAGTCTTCCAAATCAGCCTCGTTATCATCAGTGTCACTTAAGTTATCCATAGCACGACGAATTTCTTCCTCAGCCAAAATAATGTTCTTTCGTTTAGCCATTTCTATAAAAGGGGCTTATAACGCCAGTGAATTTTTTTATACGGGACAATAACGCGGAAAACTAAATAAATCGATTGATAAAGATTCAATTTGTATCACAACTAATATCAACTGTATATAAGCTTCTCACGTGTTGAACTTTTGGACTTTCAAACACAAGTATTCTTGATGCAGTATGCAATCCGGTTTTATAGGCAAGAGGTCAAAAGAAGCACACACATCCCCCATTTTACAGTGCCTGTATAAAACAATATAACCGTACTTCATTGGTGCACATGCAGTCACAAATACTATAATAAATCCCACGTAATTGGATGCAAGTTAGGACATGTCTCAATAAGTATGATTCGCATAAAGGTTTATTTATAATGTGCATATTCCACAGCGTAGCGTAATAATGTACTGTGTGACTGTGTGTCACATCGTGGTATAGCAATACACATTTTGTGAAAAGGGTTAATTTTTATATTATGACTAACTCCAAATTTACAAATACTTATTTTTTTAGTGGTAATTGTTAATTTAAAGTAAAAACCAAAAAAGTTTTTTTGGAAATGCAATATGAAATTGTTAAAAAATTTAATGTCAAAGTTCAAATGTGACTCAAAGTCACATCGTGGTCCGATTAGGGTTAAGGTATCATGCAATTTTTCTATTCATTCCTTTAATATATGGCAGCCAAGTTTTGTTAAATAAAAACGGCAACTTAAAAATTTTGCTTATACGGCGACTCTTCTAGATGGCAAAGTAAAATAACAAAGAATTTCGACTTTGATGGCAAAAATCCCTGTTTAGGTAAGTTTTTTTATTCAAAGGCAACGATAATTTTTTCCTATAAAGAAATTTCCCCCTAAATTATGGAATTTCGCCTTAAATAGATAAAAAATAGATTTAACAATTGAAAGAATTGAATTGATTGTCAAATAGAGAAGACGATAAAGATACCGCGATATTATTAATTTCTATATTTTATTTAGAACAGTCATTAGCATTATTATTTGGGTAAAAGATGGGGGCATTTGATAAAAAGCGGGTGAATGTAATCGAGTTGAATATGCATGTATTTCGCATGGTTGGGAAGCAAATAAGCAAGTGCATTGGTCCAAATCAAATGTCGTTGAGAAAAGATGTAAATAGTATTCCAGAGCCCAGACCTGTAAAATTCCAAGTACAAGTACCAGTACAATACCAGTACCTGTACTTGAAATATTTTAAGTACAAGTAAAAGTCCCGGTATTGGTACTTAAAAACATTTCAAGTACAAGTCCCGGTACTGGTACTTTAATTCAAGTACAAGTCCAGGTACTGGTACTGTAACTACTACTAAAGTACCAATGTACTTAAGTACTTTACAGGTCAGCCAGAGCCAGACTGGTTCTGATATGAATGTGTCATAAAAAGGAAAAACATTTGTGATCTTCATGAAACGGTTCAATGAGAAGAACACTGAAAAGTTCATT
This sequence comes from Dioctria rufipes, assembly GCA_963924295.1. NCBI lineage: Eukaryota > Metazoa > Arthropoda > Insecta > Diptera > Asilidae > Dioctria > Dioctria rufipes. The sequence continues at coordinate 45,962,113 of OZ002741.1, read as the reverse complement.
ATTATCAGTGATACTGAAGCAAAACAAAAGTTAATGAACTTTAATTTTTGGTTGTATTATTACGCAATTTCAACTATTAGGGATTTCACTAGTCCAATTTACGTTGAGGTTAACTTTTATGAGAATTCAGACTTTTAGCGCGAACACAATTGAATAGGGAATTATTTAGATGAATTTACAGCTGATAGATTTCCAGCTGGCCCTATGTTTTTGATCGGGCTACTTAAATGATGGATTTTTTTTTTTTTTAGGTTATTTTGAGGAATACATCGATCGTTTTGTTGAAAAGTATTAAATCTTCTATTTCATTGTTCGACATTTCGGGTGCAAGTGCGGCCATTCTTCATGAGCTCCTTTTTTCTGTCTGTGGCGTCTATAAATAGTTTTTAAAGTTAATAATAAATACCACATAAACAACATGTAAAACAAATTACAATAAAAGAAAGATACATTGTTAATAAATTAAAATAGACTTAGAACAAAAAAGACAATTAACTAGCTACGAGGATAATATGTTACATATGTTGTTTATGTGTTATTAATTATTATCTTTAAAAACTATTTATACGCGCCGCAGACAGAAAAAAAGAGCTCCTGAAGAAGGGCTGCACTTGGAGCTGAAACGTCGAACAATGAAATAGAAAATTAAATACAATTACATAATATTCCTCAAAATAACCTTAAAAAAAAAAAAAAAATCGGATTTATTTAGAAAATATTTACGTTATCTTGACTTAAACTTGGGAATAGATTCAACTACAAAGTCCATACGTTTCCTTTAATTTGACCTTAATTAAAATCTAAGTAAAAAGTAAGGAAATTTGCTTCAGATTTAGGAAGCTTTCCTTATTTATTTCCATATTTTTCCTTATTCCTATGAGGTAAATAAAAAAGGAATTAATACGTTAATTTTTCCCCCAATAATTAACTAGAAAGTTAAGATTATTTTGAAGGCCTAATTTACCTCAAAATAGAGTGGTCTTTCAGGTTAAATTCTTAAGTTTAGTTTACGTAATTTTAACTAAAATAGATCGATCGGTCCTCGATGATAGGAAATTCAACCTCAAATGTTACTTGGGAGTTAATTTCTCGCGGATTATTATTAATGACTTTCAGGTGAAAATATTTTCATAAATTGAATGCCATAACTATGACCGATTAATAACACGACGACAGTGTGACTTGAATACAGTTCCCCATACATAAATCAATATCTTATCCATTAATGTCTCATCTGACACTCTAATTACATCAAACTCAACTCATTTACCTTATCAGTTCTGTAAAAAATTATTCTTTTTGTATTTTCAGATTATATTTAGTTCACAGCTTTAAGAACTACTGTGCGCAAAATTTGAAAACAGACAGTTTTTTTTTTATGTCATTCTAAATCTCAACGGAAGAAATGAATCTGGTCAAAATCCTATCCATTTACCTCCTCCATTTTCTAAATTCAAATTGATAAACCTTTTCCGTTTCGCTTGCTAGCCAGAATAAAGCTCACTTTACACTTGAAACCTTTTGTGAAAAATTTATCAACCGTGCAAACTGGAATCGTTAACGCGAATTTTATGTTCTCCGTTATATGAAATATGAGTATGTGGTTCCATTGTAGATATGCACATATATATAGATATACCAGGATAAAAGGACTATAGTAGTACATAATGTGTGGGCATTGTACCGGGTTAAATGCCGGCAGATCGATATACTTATAGTATAACCAGTATAGGTATGTGTGTATGTATAATGGGTTGGCCGCCATTAATACCCACAACCAGCATCCTACCATTCCTACTACCAATATAGACCATCAATTTCATTATTATATATATATATACATAAATGAGGATAAAGCTACTTATGTAGGAAGAGATGTCAAGTATAGTTACCGTTACGAGTGTGTAGTATTCGCGTTTGTTTCATGTCAGATTTTTAAAGCGAAAACTCATAAAAATGTTCTACCTTGGTGTAGAAAATACCATCCTTACTATACAATTCGTGTAGTACAGTTCACCCTTATTCCTGCGATTATTTCCTCCTTTGCAACTGTTCTCACCAGGTGAATTCGTTACCGTATCCTCTTAAGGAATTCCAACTGTGGTTCATTCCTGTATCTTAGGTTGACATTTTTCAAAGGAGGTTTTTTCTTTTTCCTACAAGTTATTGCTTGTTCTATTCTCATGTGGCTACTACTTCTATATCAGACTGAAACGTAAGAAGAAAAGGTTTTCCCCTTAGATATCTACACGTAGGTCTCGGTACATGCTGCGATCCTAACTATCTTCATAAGATTGGAGGAAAGAACGACTTCCTGGAATTTCTTTGGTGTTGGAGTTGTTTTAGTTCTTTTGAACTACATTTATGTCACTAGCAAGCCTTGCTTCAGGAAATATGTGTGAACTTCTTAGAGCTATTCATATTATGAATCTCCATCCCCCTCCCTATCCTATATTGTTCCTGTGAAAAAGGTTTAAAAAGCTCGAATTTCGTTGCTTATGAGAGATTTTTAAGAAAGTTTTTCGACTTATGGGAAACAGAAATTTCCATGGATGATTATAGGTTCAGTGCTATTTAAAAAAACAAAAAAAAAACAAAAAAAAAACATTCATTGCTCAAAGGTCTTAGAGGGTCTTAAAGAATTAAATGGGTAATTTTTGAGGGTAAAATGGGGAAAAAAATGGTTTAGGGTGTGTATTAAGGAAAAATGAAGAATAGAATGTTTTATAACATCTGAGAAAACTTTTTGTTCTTTATTCTGTTAAGAAGTTTTCGTTTCCTGTATATTTTAATATACAAAGATGTTTCCATGCTAATATGGTCAAAGATTGAAATAGGGGTAATAAATAAATAAATAAATAGTTTGGAAGAAAATTGCCAGGTTTAATTTCCTGCGACAAGCAAAGCATATCTTCAACTGCTTCAGAAGGTACTTGCACCACTTGCACCAATTGTGAGCGAACAAGCGGATTAGACGCTTTCATTTTCGTGTTATTGTGAGATTGAGAAAAATAGTGCCGCAATGAGTGGGAGTAGAATGTAAGTATATATTATTTTGCTTTGATGTAGTTTTGTGCATAAAATTGTCATCAGGGATTGAAAACAATAACTTCAAATTATTTTTGCAAAAAAATTAGAAGTGTTTTTGGTGGAACCAACTATGATCCAGGGGGTTGTTTTATGTGCGTTACATATATGCAACGTTAGGCCGGATACCACTGAAGTGTATTGAGTTATGTTTTTCGTTATTCTCTTGTATTTCAGATATGGATTGTCTGCAGCGGAGGAGTTAGAGTATTTATACACCTTACAGTCAGATGATGAAGAGGTCGATAAAGTATATTTAGAGCCCGCCAGATGAAGGAGAGCTATCTGGGGAAGACTCTGGAGAAGAAGATGGCCCAGGATTGATGAATAATCTGCCAAAAACACAATTAGAGGCTCCTTGTGAGTTAGTTTCATCTGCCAAAGTTGATACTGATAGTGCCGGATTAGCGGATGTAGAGATAAGCGTGAGCCAATTGCAATCACCACCAATAACTCCATCAAAATCAGCAACAACTAGTTATTTTCATGGCGCTAAAAATCAAGTTTCTGTTGCTTCAACATCATTTAGTGCTATTCCTGGAACGAGGAAATTTTCCTCAATTCATGCATCGTCATCGCGTAAAGAACAAAACCCAATTCGCGTTATTTCAACAGAATTTATTTCACCTATGCCAAACGTTACTGCTGCATCAAGCCGATCGGCTGAGTTGTCATCAGAAAAACCTAACAAAGTGCCAAAAACAGCTGCAGTGGAAATCACTCCAGGAAAAATATCGTTACGTTCAACTCGAAAGAAAACAAAATTGTCTGCTGTGACAACAGCGAAGCAATTCAGAGATAAAACGGATTTAGTGTGGATTGATGATGACGATGGACCGCAATGGGATCCAGCTTTTCCTGAAGGCAATTACACTGATTGTGTTGGATTACATCCATACCAACAGTTCGAAAAGTTTTTTGATACTGATGTCATAAAGTTGATATGCGATGAAACTAAGAAATATGCAGTACTCAGAAATTCACAGCTAAATTCAAATTTAACGGAAAATGAAGTAAAGGTATTTCTTGCGATACTTATTATAACTGGCTACACATCTCGACCAACAAAACGAGACTATTGGTCGGAAGATTCAGACATGTATTGTAAAATGATTGCAGAAGTAATGAGACGTGACCGTTTTGAGATGATTATACGTTACCTTCACTTCAGTGATATCACCCAGCAAGATTCTCCGCAGACAAAATTTGGAAAATTAGACCATTGACAGATGCTCTAAAGGATCGATTTTTGAGACATTTCAAACCAGAACGTGATTTATCTTATGACGAGGCAATGATAGAATACTATGGTCGTCATGGTTGTAAGCAATTTATACGTGGAAAGCCGCTGAGGTTTGGCTACAAAATGTGGAGTCTCAATACACCATTAGGTTACCTCATAAATTTCGAGATGTACCAAGGTAATAATCCGAGAATCAACAATGAATATCCAGTAAAGCATGGTAAAAATGCACCACCACTATTTTCTATTTTGGACGATTTTAGTGACGATATCAAACCCTTACCTTTCTGTTTTCACTTCGACAATCTATTTACGTCAATACGCGTTTTACTTGGATTGAAGCAACGTGGTTATTTCGGTACAGGCACACTAAGGGAAAATATGATACCAAAATCGTGCCCACTATATGACAAAAAACAGATAAAGAAACAGCAGCGCGGATACATGCAGAGCAAAAAAATTCAAGGAGCCGATATTTATATAACAAAATGGATGGATAATTCTGCTCCCAAGAAACAATTTTTTTTATATAGTAGTAACGGTGAGGTTTCCATTACCAAATTATATAAGATGAGTTATATAGACTAGTACTCGAAACCTCTTTGTAACCACTATAAACCCCTTATAGAGCTTAAATGGAGGATTATAAAAAGGTTACCGTGACTTGATTTAGGTAACGTTATATAACTAAAAGTTTTATAAAATGATTAACCAAAATATTCTGGTTACCTTAATATAACTTCTTATAAAACGCTTATATAACCCAAGGTGCTCTCGATTAATTTATTTTGGTCATAGCAGTGGTTGCGGTAATGTTTCGGTTACCTTTATAAACTTTGTTTATAAACAACGCTTGGAATTCTCAGGCTGATTACTTTCAGTGATTGAAATGTTAGGGAAATTATTTTTCGTTACCTTTATAAAACAATAATGCAAATATTTACGAAACCTATCTTGACATAGAATTTCGATTTTTTTTTTTTTGTATTGCATTTTTATAATGGAAGGGTTTAATATTTTTACATTTCAGAAGTACAATTTTTCGGCATATATGTGGTTAAATTCAGCTGCACTTGAAATTTTACTGTGAATATCATCATAGATACTTCTAAAAAATACAGACCCCTCCAAAAATAAGCAATTTTTAATAATTTTAATTAAATATGACAAAATTAAAAATTTTCACTTAGGTGATATTAATTCTTAAAAATAACATAACATAATTTAGAAATGTTATATACCTAAAAAGATGTATTTTCTTCATATAAAAATAAAACGGAAGCCATATATCTGCAATATAAAAAATTGACTAATCCGACATGTTCTTTTTTATCTGCAATGCATAGATGAAAAAAATGGCGGCTTGTACTTAAATGAACTAATTACCATTATAAAACTTCAAGTAGTTTTATATAAACTGGAGAAACTACCATACCTCGAAAATGATCCTTATATACCCTTTAGTCATAATATGTAACCTTTGGTAATGTTTTATATCTTATAGTGACAAAAATCAGACGTTCGTGATCTTATATACCCTTAGGTTATATTGTGTTATCTTTGGTAATATTATATATCTTATAGTAACGAAAATCAGTCTACTGTTCTTATATACCCTTTGGTTATATTGTGTTACCTTGGTAACGTTATATATCTTAAAGTAATACCGAAGGATGTGTCAAGTTATTCTTAAAATAAGTTTTGTTGGGCGCGCCGTGTAGTGTTATAATGGCTCCATTCGACACTAAAAGTCATTTGTGTTTATAACGGTCACCGTAGTTACTACAAGGCCACCAAAAAATGTTACGATATTTTATAATAGGTATATGTATTACCGAAAGTTCCCAATTTTTATTAAAGTCACCGAAATTACTGAAAGTCGAGTTATATAAGGGTAACCACGGATACCGCAATAAACCCTTATTACCAATAAGTTATATAACGTGGTGATCAAAACAATTACAAAACTTTTTTATATACCTTCTAGTAATGGTTAGTCTAAGTTATATAGACCGGTGATTGTAACATTTCCATCACCAAGTTATAAAACCTTTAGTAACCTACTACCACGATAACCATTAGTAACCTTAAAAAACTCTAATATAACTACATCACCAATTGGTAATATTATAAAACTCTTATATAACCACTGAAATTTTTACATAACCGAGTAACCATTATATACCCCTTATAAAACTTCTTGTTGAAAGCTTTTAATTTAAAATAGGAATTTTCATCCCAGATAACACAGAACTTGTTCTGACCATCTTCCCGATATACTCCAGAGGATACGAGAACATGTTCTCTGATTACACGAATTGAAATCAAAATATATATTCTTTCCATATGCTTTTTTTTTATAAGACTCATGTCCGCCTTGCCGAGTGAAATCGTCCGACGTCAGTCAAAAATGATCGTGTGATAATCGATGCGTATCCGAAAGAAGATATTCAGAACATGTTCTAAAGTATTTATTTTTCCCGCGGACGGGAATCGAACCTACACCTATTAGAATCGATCAAATGATGGAGAAAGAAGAACTTTAAGAACTTTTATTTTTAATGATTCTAAATCAAATTTATAAATGCAAGAAGAAAAAACAACCGCCTCCAATCCCTTCCAATGCTCATCACCCTTGTAGAAATTGCTCACAGTTTTACCTTGTCTCCTGCCCCGCAAGGAGCAGTTATTATGTAAACTAATACTAATTTGACTGAAAAGTATCAAGGTGCTTGCAATTCATAAAGAAACATATAGAAAATTAAGTCCCGATGAGCATTCATTAAGTCTCATCGAAAGCCTCATTGGATAGCATGAAACTGCTCCCTATATACTAAACCAGTAATAAATAAATATTTTTTATTGTCATCACCTTGTCAGATGATATTTCTATTAGGAAAATTTTAATGGATTTTTGAGATTATTTATTTAAGTTTTTAAATTATTTATTTTAAATTAATTTTTTGACTTGTTTTCCGCGGAAAGATTGTCGCCGATATCCGAAAACTTTACGCCTCAGCGTCTGTCTTAGAGTTTGATTTGCATCCGAAATTTAAATTCGGAAAAATATATGAAATCAATCTTAAATCCAGATTATTATTTATGAATTCAGTATGACACTCATTGACATGCTCATTAATAAAATTATCGTGATGCTCATTATGTACTCATCGAAGTGATCATCTAATATTGTAAAATTCACAAAAGAGAAGCAAAGTATACATTTCGAAATAAGTGAAAGAGATGCAATATCTCATGTAAACTATCTGTGAATAAGTAAATAAATGATTGCTCATGAGGAGCTCATTGATGATACCAGAGGATTTTACAAAATTTTAGTACCGGTGCGGGCGGGGGCTCTTATGTCAAGTACGACAATGTGAGTACACATTATGTGGTCGTACGACAATTAACTTTTTTACTGAGCACCTCGAATGGATACTGCCCTGGTAGCCCAATCATCATGAGCACACTGATGAGCTCATGATGATTGCTTGAATGAATGTAATGCTGAATTTTGTTCTAGCACCGGGACTAAACTCACTTATATACTTCGCATTCATATGATGAGCAATTCAATGATTTCCCTTGTGAATAAATCAAATCCCTCAACGCTGAGCATAATCATGAATCTCATTGGTGAGTCGTGGTAATTCTGATAGCCCATATGCAGGCAGAAAAAAGTTGTCTGAGTCTGCATGACTTAGACAGACATTCTTCTTTAAACAGAAGAATATGTCCTTTGTATAATTACATACTGCGTCTGAGAATCTGAAGGATGGTTGCTTATTAAAGTATGCTTAGATAGAGTTGCACTAAATCAACCGGGTGCTGTGACCCAGAGATCGTCAGAGATTTTAGATGGGTCTCGCTTCGACCAGTATGTTTAATGTCAAGCTTGTACTGACATAAACTGGTACTCATTGAAACAGGATATACTCTGTCTCATGTGGGCGTTGATTATCGCATTGATACTAATCCGTGCATTTATATAAGCTGTGCATTAAGACTGCCGTAGAATTAATTTTACTCTAGCTAGGTGTTTACGTAAAAACCACAAGGACCTTCGTAAAGGGAAATTTGCGATAATGGCTTAATTTCGTAAAATTCGTTGTCAAATGCAAACGGTGGTCATAATGAAATTAAGTGGTTTATAAAGAGAAATTGAGCTGTCAAAATTCATTAAAGTTTAGCTATACAAGAATTTTCATATCGCGTAAAATATAGCGAAAGTCAGCGAAAGTTAATAAAAAATCATTTATTTTATTACGTTCAAAAAAAATTGTGGTGCATAGCAGAATTTATTTTCAAAATTATCATTAAAACATTAAATACCAAAAATCTTCAAATTTCAAAAATATTTTAGAACTATCTCCTTCCTACCATGCTGTGCTTTGCATCATATAGGATATCCCCTGAGCTTGGCTTAATAATATATAAAAAAAAAAAAAAAAAATGAGGACAATTCAAGAATAACATAACCATAAACATCCTCCTTTTTTCATATTCAGCCGATAATCACAAGATTAGATAATTTTTCCAATCACACATCTTTAGTATACGTTAGCTGTATTCAAAACAAAAAAAAAATAATAATAATAAAGGAAGAAAAAAGAAAATAAATCAAAACTGCGCCTCAAGTCAAATGAAAATTAAATGGAAACTGCCTACGAAGGCGAAAATTAAAGCAACTAAAGTAAAACGTACATTTCTATTGTGTACAAAAACATTCTGAACAGCCTCCGGAAACCAAAATTGAGTTTTCCATTCAAGAAAAGCAACAAAAACAACAACAAAAATAAAAAAAAAAGCATCGTGGCACTATTCAATTACATGAAAAGAGCCTGACTGTATGAAACTATCCCTATTTCTCTTCACATCCTAGTCAAAGATCTCATATCAGTTTAGAAAAGGCAAAATGGGAGTGAAGTTAGAGAGTTACATTCATCTGAAGCGTTTCAACCTAATTCCCTAAAGCGGCCAGTTCACCCCAATCGACAATGTAAAGGAAAAATGGGTCATCCTTTAGCCGCAAGCTATACAAAAGGTCTTGAGTAGTACAGTGATACCAACAACATACATACATACATATGTATATTCGTACATTGAAAATCACCAGGGAAAAAGCTCAGCTTGGCAAGTGTCAACTAAGCAAAATATTATAAATGAGTCCTTTGCAGTTTTCACGTCAATCATTTCTGGAGCTTCAGTTAAAAGGGGGAAATGATGAACGCTTGAAATTTTCCCCTACATCTACATCTTGGATATAAGTATGTGTGTATGCAGTAGAACACCTGTGCACGTCCGTCGAACTATCCTGTATATCCTGCTCAGCATTTTACTGATGTCCTACTTATGATATCATCAATTTCAATGACAATGCCTTAACTCTATTACCTTAGTTTCAAGGAAAAAGGATTCAACAAGGAAGGAAGAGCGTAAATTTCAAAATTGCGGTATTTTATCTGAGCAGGTGAATATATGTTGAGTTAAAAGCGATTTACTATAGTATATGTTTAGGATTGGTGTATGGATATGTAAGCAGCAGCACATGCATGTAAAATGTAATTGTATTAATGATGTTAGAAATGTTTTTTTTTATGCTTTATGCACTTTTTGTTGTATTTTGAATTCCTGGTAATATACGGTGCTAAATATGAACGAATTAATACTGTTACGTTTGTATTGATTGAATCATAGAGACATTCAAATTCAAATTCAAATTGTTTATTGGGATAAAATATCTCAGATGTTGAAATTTTTGATGATACAAACTTAGTTGGTATGTTTAACCTTCGCTTTACCAATATCTACCCAGGTAGATATTTTGATTTACTTTCCTTTATAACTCAGGAAAATTTCATCAAATCTTAAAACGGCTTCGACTCAGTGACTAAATTTTCAGTTTATTTCAGAAAATCAAAATAAAATCATTTTTTTTCGCACTTCTTTATATTTTTATACCCTAGATCAGGGGTAGGAAACGCGGCGCCCGCGGGCGCCATGGCACCCCCGATCGATTTTTAATGCGCCCTCGCTGGACTAATGTAAATGTATGATAGCCAGAGCGATTTACTTACTCTTCTCAAACGGCGATATACAGCAAGTAGTCAGTTGAGTTTAGGATTGTGCATAGATTAGCAGTTTGCTAACCTTGAGCGTATCTAATAACACGCACGTATTTTTTGTTAGTGTGTGATCGTATTCGTACTCGTATTCGTAATTCGGAATAATTCTTTTCTTTCAAAAACCCATCATGGATAAATGTAAAAGAAAAAGAACATCTTATTTTAACGATGAATGGGAACATCTATATTGTTTCGTTGATTACAAAGGGTAGTGTAATTGTTTGTTGTGTAATAATAGTGTTGCGATTCCCAAGAAAAGTAATATTGAACGATATTTTAAAACCGTTCATACCAATTTTGATAGTGACTATCCAGTGAACTCTGAAATTAGAAGAAGAAAAATTATTTCTTTAAAATCTTCAATAACTAACCAGCAAAGTTTTTTTTACTAAACCACTGCAACAACATAAAGCAGCAACGATCGCGTCATATAAAATATCGCATTTGCTAGCTAAGAATAAAAAACCATTTACAGATGGAGAATTAGTGAAAGAAGCCATGTTAGAAGCTGCTGATTCACTTTTTGAAGAATTTAAAAATAATAAAAAGGAAATAGTTTCAGCTATAAACACGTTGCAATTATCAGCACGAACTGTTACTAGAAGAATTAAAGTAATTGCGGAGAATTTAGAGGCAGAATTAGCAAATGATATGGAAAATTGTATTTTCTTTTCGCTACAGATGGATGAATCGACAGACGTGACAAATATATCACAATTAACAATTTGCGTGAAGATGGTATTTTCTGATTTTACAACAAAAGAAGAATTCCTTAAAGTTCTGCAATTAAAGGGAAGCACCAGAGGAGAAGATATCTTTTCTACTTTTAAAAAGTATATAACAGATGTAAAATTACCTGTACAAAAGTTATCGTCAATTACAACAGACGGGGCACCAGCGATGACTGGTAAGAAAAAAGGATTTATTGCCTTATGTAGACAGGATTCCTTATTCCCGAAATTTATTTCTTATCGGTTTTCATCACGTATTTACGATAGTAACAAAAATTATTAATTCCATAAGATCGGGAGCTATGCAACACAGATTGTTTAAATTACTTTTGGAAGATGAAGACGTTCAGTTCACAGATCTTCTTTTACATACTGAAGTGAGGTGGCTGAGCAGAGGTAAAATACTTGAGCGGTTTATCATGCTTTTGCCACAAATAAAGGAATTTATTGCATCAAGAGACGAATTTTACGAGCAATTAGAAAATAAGGATTGGCTAATCGACCTCGGATTTCTGACAGATATAACGGCAAAGTTGAATGAATTAAATTTAAAAATACAAGGGAAAAATCAGCATATCGCTGACATGATTAGTGCAGTAAATGCATTCAAATGCAAGTTAGTGTTGTTGAAATCCCATCTATTGAAAAAATCATTATCACATTTCCCAAATATAAAATATACTGTTGAGAGTTTAAATTTGAATAATGAAAATTTTACTGCTACATCATATTTAGAAATTATAGATAAGCTAATAGAAGAGTTTTCTTCTAGATTTGAAGATTTTGCAGCATTAGAACCCGTTCTAAGGTTTTTCATAAATCCATTCAATGTTACTGAAGATGATGTCCTTGAAATAGTTTCAGTGTATTTCGAGCTTCATAATATCGAAAACCTAGAATTAGAAATAATAAACTTGCAAAGTGATATTATTTTAAAAGCGCATAGTAATGATAAAATGTTTTGGAACTTAGTCGATGAAAATAAGTATCCTATTTTAAGGAAATGTGCGCTAAAAATTTATTCATATTGTCCAACAATATGAAATATTTGAAATCAAAATACCGAACAAAGCTTAATGACTCACATTTAGATAATTGTTTAAGGACCAGGAACTCTAAATATATCCCCAATTATAAGAAATTAGCTGAAAATATGGACACCCAAGTTTCACACTGAATTATATGTATCACTATGTATGACACCAACAAAATAAAGTTATAAAACATCTGTTTTTTTTTAATGCCTATTTACACCTGTTGATTATCTGTAAAATATGCGCCCTCGGTGATTTTCAAATTTAGTATTGCGCCCTTAAGGACAAACAGGTTGCCGACCCCTGCCCTAGATGAAATCATAGGGGTATACTAAGTTTGTCATTCCGTTTGTAACACCTCGAAATAATGATGGTAGAGCAAAATGGATTGGACACCCATTCATAATATTAAAAGTTATTTCGATTTTTGCATGTCCGTCCGTCCGTCCGTCCGTCCGTCCGTCTGTCCGTCTGTGCGCACGATAACTCGAGAACACGTATACTTAAAGAGCTGAAATTTTGTACACGGACTTTAAAAAAAAAAGTAAAATTATGTTCGAAAATGAGACAAATCGGGCAACTCCTTCGTGGGGTTGCCACATAAAAATTTCGTTTTCCGCTATATATTTGGACACTGCCTGAGAACGCATCGACGTAGAGAGCTGAAATTTCGTACATGATGTTTTTACTATATTAGCAAATAAAATATCAAAAATGGACTAAATCGGACAACTCCTTCTTGGTGTTGCCATATAAAAATTTCGGTTTTTTACGTATACTTTGAAAACGATCAGTCCAAGACATTTTTATTGTACTAAAAACTTCTGCAAAATACGAAATCCTATAAAATTGGTTATTACCATTTTTTCTGTGTGACAAACTGTTCTAGAAATGTATGCGAAAAACAACTTCAAAATCAATACTTGAATAGATCGGTGACCATACGAAATTTAATAAGGGCATTCATCTAGGTAGGGTATCATAAGAATTGGTCTTAGACCAATTCTAGCTTTTTTACTTGTTTTTTTCAAAATCTCGTTGTTTTATATACGGATTTGAAAATGTATCTACCCGGGTAGATACATACAATTTATATGAGAATTTTCGAATGTTGAAGTTTGTCGTTAGAATATTTGCAACGAAAAGAGTAAAACATTTTAATACAATATTTATTTATTTTTACTGATAATATAATATAAAATAACAAATAATATAAATAAAGTATGTACAGAAATAGCAAAAAGTAGAAAAAATAATTAAAACTAGTGAAAAATATCAGCGTTGGGATATGATGAATGTATTGAGGATGTACCCGCATGACAGCCTACACATTTTGTTTGTGTCAAGTTGTGCTGTACGCATACAGGTTTTTTACATTTGATGCATGCTTGGCAAATAGCTCTTTTTTCTTTGCACTGTTGGTAGCACATATAGCATCCACCTATTTGTTTGATGCGCCCAGATGCATCTTGTTCTCGACAATCATCTGGAGAGAAATCTGCGTCTATTTGGCTTGATACAGTAACCGGCTCACCTAAAATACATTACCTTGCCGCCTTGATGTAGAATTTTGAAATAATTTTTTTTAATTTCCGGTTCTTCTTCTAATTTGGGGAATGCACCCAACAATTGCAGAAATTCGCGACGACGCGATTTTTTCACAGTGCCTTCAGTGTTGTTTGTAGAGTAGATTATGTAAGCTGCAAGGGCTGCGGTATCTAGAATATTATAAAATAGTGTTAGAGGCCAGCGTTTTATCGCCCTCTTCGTAGAATATTGAGTGAGCATTTTATCCATCGTGTCCAGACCACCTTTGGTATAATTATAATAATGAATTATGGTCGATAATAAAACCATGGCTCTGCCTTTTACGGGGACATATGAACACATGGCTACATTTTGACCAAATCCAAACTCAGTGGAGTAAACTGGTCAGTTCTTCGCTGTTTTGAACGCATCTGGTAAATAGCGCTTATTTTTTTTTTTTTTTTTTAAGTGCCGACAAACGTCATTTTCCAAGTAATCAGTTCCATAGTCAGTGGTAGAGACGTAAAGAAGTTATCCATCGTCACATTTCGCCCTGTCCCCTTATAAGGAGCCACCAACTCTTTCACAATTCGCTCACCTTGCTTCACATCCCTGACATTTCCTATTTTCCCGGTGTAAATTTGACCATTTTGGGGATACGAAGTTGCGGAATCACAAGCCCGTCAAATTTTTATGCCGTACTTTGCTGGCTTGGAGGGCATGTATTGGGTAAACTTGGTGCGTAATCGGCTCTTGTAACGTGTCAATCGAACCGAATGAACTTCAATATTTGCTGGGAATCTATTTCTTGACATCGTAGCACGATAAAGTGGGAAGGAATTCTGTTTCCAAAGTGTACCTTCAGCCTCTTGATTTTATATATGACAGCCCATTATCAGCAATATTCCCAGGTATGCATGAAATTCTATTTGCATAAGTGGTTCCCATGTAAGGGGTTTTTATTCGGATTTTTGCTATACCATTCGGCGCAGTCTGCTTTGGCTTTTTTGTTCGTATATCTACATATAAGGTCTGTAATGGCCGAACTCATGATGCAAAAAAAGTATCCTTTTGCGACAGATTCTTGGTGATTGGATTAGGGCCCCTAAACAATGAATCATGAAGAATATTGTGAGCATCCTTTCGTTACAACGTTGATGGATGTTTATACCATTTTGTCCCATCCTTGCTCACAAAATAGGTTTCATTAGACGAAGAAGCTTCACCAGCATCACCATCATCGACTTCATCGTCTGAATCCGCGTCAGAATTTAACTCCACCTCTCCCAAGGAGCATTGATTTAACGTGGAGACGTCGTTGTTTCGAAACATGTTTCCATTTGGAAACAAGTGTTTCGAAACAACTACGTTAATGTGACATCTACGATACGGAAGTGGAGCAACGCAATTCCTAAAAAGATACATTTTAGGGAGTTATTGTTTCGAAACTATGACGTTAATATGCCTAAATCTGCCCCTTGAGTAACACTCATGCATAATTGGCATGTGTGTATTAGCATTACATTTACTTTTGGTATGTTGATCAATTACATATGATATTTAATATGTATATGAATCAAAAAATAACTCAAAACGGAAATTATCATATTCTTATATAATTATTTCATAGGACCTTCCTAAAAAAATTTGTTTATTTCTTTAGATCAAAAATTTGAACGCAGAAAAATTCTTCGTCAATATTCATATATTAGTTCGATAAAAAATGCTACTCCCTCTGAAAAATTAACTTTTAACAACATTAAAATTTAATTAATATTTATTTAAAAAAATTATTATCTTCAATATGACATGAAAAGTTCTGTTCGTATTTTTCCCGTAATTTGAAATGAAAGAAACTAACATCCTTTTGGAGAATTTCTAGCTAATTTCATACAAAATCAATTTTTAACTTTTCAATATAAATCATTTTAAGACACCGCCATGTTAGAAGAATCTTTTAGCCAAAAGTTTCAAAATGAGAATTTTTCCCCGTCTGTTTCCTTGCAGGTGCCTAATATGACACGATTACTGTAGTTGTGTTCCATAAGTTCCCGAATACAAACTTTTCCTTGTATGTGTCTGAAATGGCCTCCTAATTTCCTTGCAAGTACCTAATATGACACGATTCCCGCCTTGTGCTTACGAAAGTTCCTAAATAGAAACTTTTCCTTGTTTGTGTCTGAAATGGCCTCCGTATTTTCTTGCAAGTGCCCAATATGACACGATTCCCGCCTTGTGCTTACGAAAGTTCCTAGCTTGCACTTTTTGATTAAACATTCTATAAACAACACTTTTAATTCTCATTTGACGTTTAAATTTTCAAGCACGCAATTAATATTTGTGTATTCCCAAATAGAAACAGTTTTAGTAAGTTCTTGCCTTTTGTTCTCAAAATTACTCCTATAAATTTTGAAACATTTTAGTCACAGTTGCTTTAAGAGTACTAGTTCCAAACAAGAAACTATTCAGTCGAAAAAAGGGAAACAATACCTATAATGGAACGTAATAATTACTACTTATTAGGAATAGTTACTAAGTTAGGAATTGTTTCAATTTAGGTACGAGATAGGCATTTCTACTTAAATGTGTCCATTATATGCCCAATTGGTAATTGTTATTTAAAAGGAATTGTTATCAAATTTTTCCACACCAGCTTTAAATCCTCGACGTTATCATAACGTCATGGTGTGCAGAATGAAACATTAAGAAATAGCTAGGCACAAAATGCTTCTTGGGCTATTTCTCCACCATCCACTGCATCATCAAAATCTAAATTTGCCTCCTCAGGAATATTGTCTTCATCGCTATGGTTACCCTCCTTAGTTTCGGAAACAACCTCTTGCATTTGCCTAAAATAGGCTTGCCTCCTTTCATATGATAACCTAAACCACAAAAATACAGTAGTTAAATATAAAAATAATATATATGGCCATAAAATATTTGCACAAAATTCAAATATTTGATTCAACTGTGAATATAAACAAAGCCCTGGATTCATATTTATTATTTTTTGTCTACACTACTACTCACTTGAAAATTTCAATTGAAATTAAAGAATCTAAATCATGAAATATACGTTATATATATGCGTTGCAGAATACACGTACCAGGGAAGTACGATATCTTTATTTTGCAAGAACTACTTCGCATTATATTTTTCCAGCTAATTTTCCAGGTGCCATATGGTCCTTGTCTTATAAAATACCTAAATATAACAATTCCTTAACATAAATCCCTTGTTTTTACCTATTTTCATATAATTTCAAGACTAAAAATCGTATTTACAAAAAATATGTGTATCTACCTGGGTAGATACAGGTGTGAATGTGTATATAAAGTGTTTCGGTAAAGCGAAGGTTAAGGAAAATGATAAATTAATATTAAACTAACAATAAATGAAAAAAGAAAAGATAGAAGAAAAGAAAAGAAAAGATTAAAGCTATAAATACCAAAATAAAGAATAATGAGAAATTGAAATATAAGCAATGGAACATGAAACTGATAATAAAAAAAAAACCAAAAAAAAAACTTGAAACTTGAAAGTAAGCAATAGCAAGAATTAACAGCAGTGCAGGGAATGAGAAAGCACACAAAACAAAACAGGAAGCCATAGGTAATGGAAAAGAAAACTGAAAATAGAAATAAAAATGTCCTGGAAATAATAATAAAAACAAGAATAAAAGCGCATAGTTATTTCGGAGTGTGAGGGCAATGTCACCCCCATGACTCTTATCTGAAGCCAGATGACGAGTTAGTAGTACCCTAAATGAACTGGCCGAGATAGTAAGCTGCAATGCCGCCGGTAGACTATTCCAAAGGCGAGCAATATGAACAAGGTGAGAGCATTCTAAAATTCTATGTTGATAGCGGGAAACACGCAGCATTAAGTGTCTATCAGAGTTTAAAAAGCTGAAGTCGGAAAATAGATATCCAGGACGCCTGGTGTAGATGACCTTATGAAGAAAAATCAAATTTACCAATGTCAGATAAGCATCTAATGACATACCCAATAGAGAGTTACGAAACAGGGAAATGTGATCATATCTTCTCAATCCATAAATAAAACGAATGCAGTCATTGAAAGCGACATCGAGCTTTCTCGTACATATAGAATCCAAGTGAGGTTACACAATGCATCCACTTGTGAAATAGGGCAAGAGAAGCGTCTTCACCAGCCTAGAGCGAAGAGCAGGAGACAGAATCCTTGCAGACAACCACAACCTTTGAAGTATGCCATAAATTTTACCCAATGTATTTTTAATATGGTCGCAGCAATTTATAGAAGAATTGAGGATAATTCACAGATTTCGAACAGAGGTAACGTAAGGTAAAGCTGTGCCATTCAGAGTTACAGTTGGAAATTGTGATACATCAAGCCTCTCACGATTCAAAATCATGTAATTTGATTTATTAGGATTTAAAAGTAAGTCGTGCCTCTTGGACCACTCAGATATTCTGTTCTGATCTGTGTTAATTCTCTCGACACAATCTTCTATCAGGCCAACCGGCCTATCCAAGTATATCTGGACGTCATCCGTATACAAGTGTATTTTGGAGTCTCTTATTACGTTGGGCAGAGATCGTCCAATAAGAAAGCTACCGATAAGTGATGCCGCAGATGAAGAAAATCCAAATTTGTTTAATAAGACGGTAAGGAACCTCGAATGGTTGACGCTGTCGAAGGCTTTTGAAAAATTCAGAAGTGCCAGGACAGTCAGGTGATTCTTATCAAGAGCTCTACGAATGTCGGGCGTTACCTTTAAGTCTTGACAGCATTAATGGCGTTAACTACTTGGACAACATCAACACAGTTAAAGCTGAAATCGCCTTCATATGCCAGATAATCAGGGACCTCAGAAGAAGTGGTAGGAGTAACATCTGAATTAGATGAGGAAAGGATGTTATGAGAAGTAAAGTACTTATTAAGGCAATCAGGATCAGCATCACATTCTGAGACAACTTTGCGAAACACGCCAGCATTTCTGAAATTTTTCCACATTTTTCTTTGCGATTGGAATCGAATTTTGATTCAAAGTATCGACGCTTAGCCGCTCGAATTTTAGTATTAGTAAAATTTCTAATGTGTTTGTAAGCATCACGATTAACATCGGTCCTCATACGCAGAAATCATACATACATACATACATTATATAGGTAGATATATAAACGATGAAAGATAATGTTACACTGAACTGGTTCCAAGTTCAAATCTCTAAAGCTGGAAACACCTGACAAATATTCTTTTGATATCAATTTCACTTCAAATCTATTTTCGGGCTGTCAGATTGTCTATGACACTACTAATACTTCGACACGGAAGAACTACTAAAACTCAAAAGTTGGTATATAAAATTGAATGCTGCGTTTCTTTTCCTGTTCAGAATGAATCTGTTTCAATCCATGTCGTTCTTTTTCTCAGGCCGAAAAATTTAGTTCATTTTGTCGTCGCTTTTTGCGGACTCCGAATGGTTTCGAATCCAACTGAGTGTTTCTCGGATTCAAGCAAAATGATTTTCATTGGTATTCGTGAATTCATAGCTTACATTTTTGCGCAGATAATAGTTGGGGTTAACCTGATGCTAATTGTGATTTTACGGGTGATTATGATCAGGAATATACTAGCGAACATGTATCAAATTATTAGCTATCAGAATTGGAATAGGTGATGCAAACTCGTGAATAGTAGTCTAGTCTAGTACATCAGATGAAAATACAGAAGATAATACTGCGTCAAGATATTATAGAGGTAAAAATAGAATGAAATAGTCAGATTTTGAACCTTCTAGAAACGTGCGCACTCATTTTCAGAACATAATATTTTCCTGATCCTGTTGCAAGTATGGGGCTCAACTTAACTCCATCTGTAGTATTTCTCCAACTTCTTGATGAAAATATCTTGAACATAAATTATTCTGAAGTGTACAAATAAGAAAATTTGGGGATTAGATGTAAAAATAATAGATAGTTATTTGCAACAGATGGAACTGAAACAGTTAATTTCCGGGCTGTCATATCTAAGGAGCGATTCGCTGTGATATTGCGCTGCTTACGATTTGACGTAATGTCAATGAGAACTGAATAAGAGGTTTACTTTCAATCTCATCCATAGTTTTGCTTTCGTTTACTACTTTTACACTATTTCGGTATACAGAGAGAATGCCGCATATGTCAAACGAGTTTGCATGATCATTTAGTAACGATCTTGATAATATTCTTACTTGTGGTAAAATCAAACGTGTCTAAGACCGAAAGCTGTATCATCTCTTTAAAACAAGATCATTACTTAACCATTTCCGTTTCTTTTGATGGAGCATTAATTTCTGATGCGCGGTCAGTAAGCATTCTTGGCATTAATATTTCCAGTATAAGTTAAGCTGGACAGACCATATCTTCTCTGTTGCCAAACAATCATCCAAATGTCTTGGATTTCTGAAATAGTCTAAGAAATATTTCAGCCCGTCAAATCTAGCTCTCATCTACAAATCTTATTTCAGACCTAGAATGGAATATAATTGTCACATCTGGGCTGGGGCTGGCCGTACAGCCTTAGCTTCATTGGATATTATCCAAAAGAGAGCCTTTAAGCTCACTGGTGATTTAGCAATAACTTATCATATCGACTCTCTCAAGGACAGCCGCTTGGATGCCTTTCGCTTCTTTATCGCTACAT
This sequence comes from Dioctria rufipes, assembly GCA_963924295.1. NCBI lineage: Eukaryota > Metazoa > Arthropoda > Insecta > Diptera > Asilidae > Dioctria > Dioctria rufipes. Next base: position 45,941,693 of record OZ002741.1, on the reverse strand, counting down.
GCATGGTCAATATTCTGATTAAATATCTAGTCGAATCCCTTATAGATTAATTCGTGCATACAACACTCGTGCTACAATCCGCACTCATGTTTTTACCATTCAAAATACCATCGATCGTACAGTAAAATTCCGTGATGTTTTTGTTTTTATCCCGAACTATGCAAATCTAGAACAGTATATAAACTTTTACCTTTTTATTGATGTCGTTCTCCTTTCAGAATTTCAGTAAAATGTCTTCCTGATACATAACTAGAGTTTTTTATTCATTTACAGTTGCGTCAAATTTTCCTAAATGCTTCTCATTCTCACTCAACAATTTTTCACTTTTTTTTATACTTCATTATTATGAAAAAATAAAAATTCTTATTTGTACATTAATATGTGAACTTTTATTAATGCAATTATTAGCGGTCGCACGTGAATCTCAAAAGTACCATATTTTCCGTTATCATAAAAACAATTTATAAAAAATCAGAAAAGCTTTTAAAAATACATTTAAAATTTGCATACCTTTAGGCACTCCATTAACAGATTTCTTCTATACCCGATATCTAAACCTCAGAAAATGTTCTTTTCATACATAAACATTCTTAACCATTGCATTAACGGCATGCATAATACATAATAAATTCATTATTAATAATAATACAGTTAGAAAATCTACACAAAACGTATAAATAGAGAATCAATGATTGCTTAAATCATCCATGAAATGTACTTGTACACTTGTATGTATGTAGTCGTCAAATGCATTTCTGTGTATGAATGAATGAAATTTATTCCGGTGTACGAGTTATACAAAATGATGCACTACTCAAAATCCATTCAACTATCAAACACTAATTTAGCTGATTTAGTTTACTTGTTCTCGATCTCATTAGTGAGACTTTTCAATTAAAATCTCAGAAGCGTGCTCTGAACTGTGCCAAAATTAAAGTATAACACATGTTTTGCAAGCAGAAATCTACACTAAATATGTCCCACCTGAAGAAGAATCTCAACATATCTTAACATATGTGTGTGCACCCACCCAAAATCCAACAACAAATCTTTAATTCAGAAACCGGTGGAATTATATGTGGTTTGAAAATTGGGGTTGGGTAGTGGGAAGGTATTGAAGATTATAAAAGAGAACTGAAATTATTATTACTGTACCACACCTTAAAGTTGTAAAATGATTTTAGACTACTGAATTGCGGCAAGTGTTGTCCGTATTTTGTACAGATACATTGTTAGTTACTTAGAAAACTACCAAGCTGTTGGAAACTCAATTTTCTATGCATATGTATGCCTTGGTATTATATATTTTACTATATTTGCATACCAGAACATTAACTAAAATACGTAGAACTAAGCTGCAGACTTTAATATTCCTAGCTCCTACCTACCTACCTGATGCCCAAGTAAATACTAATTAACGTGTCGAGTAGATATATTATGTGGACTTCTCTTACACTGAACACTTTTGAAATTTCTATCTTTGCCAACCCTATTTGGTGGGTGAGAATATTTCTAGGCATATAAGATCTACGAATTTTGCATATTTACAGGCAATGTTGAATATTTAGTCAGAGTTCGAAGCTTCTTCCAGCTTCCAGACTTTAGTCTGTCGGTATATATGGCGCTTTTAATTTGGCAGCTTCCTTTTTTGTTTTTTTTTTTCCTTGTTAACTCCCTCTCTTCTTTTTTTTATTTTAAATTGTTCCAAGAGGTTTTCCACTGAATTTTCATATCTCTTTGAGAAAATTTAATCCTTCGTTTCTCATGGTCTATTTGAAGCAAAGTGTTCTCATGTTTTATGAATGGCGAAAAACTTCGTTTATGACTTTTTCTCCTTTTTTTTTATATATAATTTTTTGTGAATTATGCAGAAAATATGGATTTCTTTGAAAAATATTGTGGAATTGTTAAAATAAGTTAAAAAAAAACAAAACAGGTAACAAGTATAGCTGAAAGATCAAAGATTACTTTTCAACCACAGCAAATTAATTAATCTCTAGAATAAAAAAAAAGGAATAATTAAAAAAGAAATATTTTCAGCACGATACACAAAATGAAATTAATCAGCGACAAGCGTTCCAACGTGACCATTCATTTAGTAGTAATTTTTGCGCTCTGTATTTCACTGGAATGAGATGGAATGGGATGCAGTTTGTTTTACTCTTTCTGACACTTTTTTGTCATTTTGCATTAAAATTATGAATGGCTTCCTGCTGTAATTAAAATTTTAACCAACACAAAAATAGCATAAACAAAGCCAAACAAAAAAATGAAAATATTTCGTTAAAAGCGCAACATGAACACTGCATCATCGACCTCTTCGCATGTGATAGTTATATACCTATACTATATGTAAAAAGGTAGAAAAAGATGAAAAAAAAAATGTGTTAAAAGCTTCATATCCTGAATTCAGTATAGTGCCATCCCGGATCGCTCTTCGGGATTAAATGAACGGGCTTAACGTAATCCTTTCCATTAATCTTCTGCAGTGCTTACAAATGTCGAGATAAAGGAGAAAGAGTGAGAAGTGTTCCCTTTGCTCGTCTTATTTTTCTTTGCTTGTAGCAATTACTTTTGAAAGAAGAAAAAGATTTTTGCTTTCCACAAAGTGCTGATGGGATTAAGAAATTAAAGCGGCTACAAGATTGGTTTACCGAACGATTTGTAGCTGGGATTCTTCTTTCGAGTTTTTCCACTAACTCTATGCGGGTAATTAATATTCTTACTGCATCATTTGGCTTGAAGTATGTATTTATGTATGTATGTATGTATATAGAGTAGTACAACTATTAGGACGTAAGAAACTGAATTCGATTAGGAACAGTGCTAATGATTGGATAAAGTGCAATTTCTGTCGATTTCTTCATTATTTGTAAAAGATTAATTGAGTTGAAAATACATATTTTTTTTTCATTTAACATATAATTAGGCGTACATGTATATATCGCTCTTCTATTGTCTTCCTATAAATATGCTTGTTATTTAATTTTCATCGACTATCTGAATCTTGATCCTGGAATTTTGTAAAAATAATCGTTGATTTTTAAATCATTTTTATCAAAGTACTAGTTGGAGTTTGAGGATATTGCAATTTTCTTAGAATCCATTACATCTGTTACATACGTTCTGTAATTTGTGATCCTAGATAGCATTTAAATGGTTTGAACTTGTGCATAAGTGTTCAGCCTCTTCAAGTATATAGTGATATTGCTGCTAATATCATCCACATATAAGTCCCTGTCACATACATGTTGTTTTCATATGCTTTCGGAACGTGGCTAGAAAAAACTTTGCCACTTCCATATATCCGTAATTTTGAGGTAGCATTTGTGAAAGTTTTGAACATAGCAGGAACAATTTTTGGTACATCAAAATTTTGCAAACTTAAAGAAACATTTTATGGGCAACTAGAATATTGCAACAGCCATTATCACATACAAATTTCGCAACTTTGGAGTAATAATAATAATAATAAAGTTTATATTCATAAACAATCTTGTACATTAATATTTTATAGGCCCATTAACGCAATACAATTTCTATCTATTCATTATGTAGACAATTCAATTTATAAGTTCAACCAATGTGTTCAAAATAATAGTAAAGCAAATAAACAGAAGCACTTTGTAACATTAATAAGTAGAGAAAAAAAAACAAAAAAGCAAGCAAACAAAAATATTAAAGGACAGAGAGCAGATAAAAAAGGTTTTCCAACAAAAAAAAAAAAACTAATTTGACACTGACTAATATAGTCGTCTGTCTAGATTGGCATGATCAGCTTTAACCTTTTTCAATTAATCTCTCTTAAAACAAATATTTTCCTTCCATTTCAGAGAAGTAAAGAAGGCATAGAAACAAGAATGCTCATAAGTAAGGTAGCTTCAACTTAAACCGCCTCATGCCTTTTAAGGGAAAAAGAAAAAAGAAAAATTTCAATCAATTACTCGTTGTATTCTTCAATTAGAAATGTTCGATATTTAAATGCACCACTAAAGAAACCATACAAGGCTGTCCAATCTTTGCCATTCAACAGATCACAATCACCTCGTTACGGGAAAGTGTATTACTACCGAAGAACTGTGCTCTGTACTATTAAAAAATAGGGCAAATCCCAATAAAGTGTACCATGTCTTCCTCTAGTCCCAAGTTACAAATAGAGCATACGGGTGAGCCCTCCCTTCTAAACGGACTCGCATTTAGCCAAAGCAGATCGCGTCGGCACATAAAAACAGATCTTATTAAGGCTATACTATTGCCATCGTTGAAGTAGGTAATACCTGCGTCAAGCGAATGGTTTATATCATGATACAGGCCATGTCTAACACTCAACCTAGCTTGCACAAGTAGTTATTTTGGCTAAATTGCGATTCTTTTATCAGAATATCATCCAAATTGAAGCGCAAAGTTGTAATATTTATGGGCACGGAATGTTTTTCCGAAAGTTCACAGAGTGCACGGAATGTTTTTCCGAAAGTTCACAAAGTGCATCATACCAACCTATTTTGTTCCTTATGGCTAAGTTAGCAAGCATGTTGGGCAATCTGTTGCTTGGCATTTCACAGATTACTTTACCAATATATTTATAATGCATTCTTAAGGTCCACAGCCGGGCTGAAGGGAGCCCCGTTTCCAAGTGAACCATATAGTTTGGTGTGTTAGGGGGAAGTCCTAATAATTTCTTTACAAAAAAACGTAGAAGCTTATCAGCTTTGTCATAGGTCATAAATCCCCATATTTGCACCGCATATGAAATGATCGCATTACATATGGCATTATACACTTTGAATTTGTCAGACGTTCTTATGCCGTGTTTTTTGATAAAGCTCCTCCATGTAGAAGTCATACTACTTTTTGCAGTAAATAATCTTTCCTGGACATGTCTTTTAAAGGATAGTCTTGGGGTGAAAATCACGCCTAGATATTTATACTCTTTAACTATTTCGATTTCATTGTTTTCGAAGACCCATTTTTCATGTCTAGTCCTGATCCCGCCTCCTTTAGAAAAAATTAATACCTTAGTCTTTAACAAATTAACAGATTACAGTACCTCTCTAGATTTCTAATCATATTTTGCAGAATAGTTGGATTGTCAGATATGTGTACAACATCATCAGCATACATCAGGAGGCGTACATGGATACTTTCTACTGTAATTCCACCGCCCAAATATTCATGCAAGTCATTTAAATATAATGAGAAAAGTAAGGGGCTTAGTACTCAGCCTTGGCGCACACCGAACGTTGTTTCAAACGAATTACTACAGGCTTCTCCATGTCATATAACAGATTGGGTAAAAGCATACAGCCCTTGTAAAGTGTTTATAAACTTCGTTGAAATGCCTAAATTATAAAGTTTCAGGAGTAATGATCGTCTGTCAATGGAGTCAAATGCGGCGCTGAAATCAACAAACAGGCAGTATACTTTCTTCTTGCCCCTCTTCCATGCGAGATTTCCCAGATTATACAAATTAAAAATATTATCTATTGTCCCGTAACCCGGTCTGAACCCTGCCTGGTACTCATTTAATATAGAATTCGATTCTATATAGTTGGTTAATCTTTTCAGCAGTATGCTGCAGAAAAGTTTCTGAACTGTATCCATAAACACAACCCCTCTGTAATTCGGTGGCAGGTTTGGGTCCCCTTTTTTGTATATTGGGAAGATTAAGGAGCGCGCTGGCACAGTTCCTGCATTGTAAATCGCATTAAAGGCTTTTGTAAGACCGTTCAAAAAGTTATCTGGGGCATGCTTGTAAAATTCAGCTGGTATACCATCAGGTCCGGGGGCCTTATTAGATTTTGCCCTAGTTAAAACCATTCTTAGTTCCTCTACATCTATTTCAGTATCCAGTTCTTCTATTGATGTAAAAGGAGTAGCTAACATAAACTGATTTGGGTTTATTGGGGGATTTAGTAGTGAGCGAAAATAATCACACAATTTGTTTACCTCTAGCTTGCATTTTTAACTTCCTGACTAGCGACCACCAATCTTTAGAATCCGTTACGCTCATCAAACGTTCCCCTATATTCGCATAGTACTCTTTTCTTCTAGACCTGCATAAAACCTTGAATTCTGTGTTGGCATTGGTATACAACAGCTTATTAAACGGAGAGTTGTTTTTACGAAAAATTTTAAACAAGCTAAAGGCCCTGTGCCTCGCCTCCAGGCATTTATAGTCAAACCATGGCTGTCTGAACTTCTTGATTAGATCTGTGAGCATTTGAATTGTCAGCTCTGGATTATCATCTCTCTGGGTAACTGTTTCCGTGTTCAACCTCAACTTAGTGCGGAACAGGTTTTCTCTTTATATTTTCCAGTTCAGTTTTGGCAATAGCGGCAATTCCCTCATAATATTAGCTTCTCTTTCTGCACAGTAAACATTCACATGTAGGCTTACGGGGAGGTAATCCGAATATATTTCTGATTCCACCTTGAAATCCAGAATCTGATCAAGCTTATCAAATGAAACTAATGCCAAGTCTATACCGGATACTCCCATAGGTCCGATAAAAGTCAACTCCCCTTCAGAGTCAGATTTTGATCTGCCATTTAAAATTCCCAGGCCATGGTCTGAGCATAGATCCAGAAGTTGTCTACCTCTCGCATTCAAAGTTTTATCCTTAGACCTCCCTTTTTTGATTAAGCAACGGGCAACTTGTAATAATTTCATCTGGTAAAATTTGTTCTTCACCTATCCGCGCGTTTAGGTCTCCTATTAGTATAAGCTCTTATCGCTATTATCTGCCAAAAACTGGCCAATATCTTCAAAATCTGAATTCCATCTATTAGGATTGAGATAGCATCGGATTATATAAAATATTTCGTTATTTGCATTTAACTTTAACACTATTCTATTATTAATCGAGTAAAAGCTAACATTTTTGCAATTATATTTGATGCCGTATATACATCCACCAATAGCCCTTCCAAAGTTATGAGTGCGGTGGGCTGGTTCTTTGGAGTAGTTTTAAATGTTTTATGGAACGTGACAGTTTCGGATCCAGGCGGGTCATGACCCGCCCCCACCCACTTGAAGAAGAAAATATATATATGTGTTATTTGAAAAAATATATTTATTATTTTATATATTTTTTATTTATATAATTCAACTTCAAAAAAATTTCTTATTCCAAAACTTAAAGAAAAAAAACAAAATTTATTTCAATGAATGTTATTGTATGCATGTGATATATGTGTATAGGTTTTTCACAGAATTCTAGTTTGAGACCCAAACTTTGGGTGATGCAAAGCCCTCGAGAAACACTTTCCAAAGTTCTAGAAAGAATAGTAGCAGATCAGCTGGGAGAATATGTAGAATAAGATCAAGCTATTATTAGAAGAGCAGTCTGGCTTCAGAAATAGACATTCATCCGAAACAGCATTAAATTGGGTAATATTTGAATGGCAAAAAGGAATTGGATGCTGATAAGAAAATAATGGCAGTTTTACTAGACGAGCGTTTGAAACTATAGATTTGGATATTTTACTAAAGAAATTTAAGACATACGGTATAAGAGGAACTGATCAAAAATTGGTTCAACTCATATCTCTCTAACAGAACACAAAAAAACGAGGGTAAATGGTATAATGTCTGATCCAATAGATGTGGAATTGGGAGTTACCCAAGGTTCAGTACTGGGCGTTACATTGTTTCTTCTGTACATAAATGATATAAAATCAGTAATAAAATACAGTCAAATGGCGTTATTTGCAGATGATATCTTAATATAGATCTGTTGTGACTAAGCAGACGAATGTATTCGTAACATGAAGGAAGACCTTGAGAGCATTGACAATTGGCTTAAAATGAATAAACTTAAATTGAATGTTGAAAAAACTAAGTCAATGTGCTTTAATGTCATTGATCTAGAAGATATGTACTTTGGAAATGAAAAAATTGAATATGTAACAAAATTTAGATGTAATAGTGGGTAACAAATTGAAATTTTATGAGCATGCAGACTATGTACATATGTATGGAAAAATTACCAAGAAAATTGGTTACTTAAAAACAGTGTTGGGCAAAATGCAATCTGATTGATGATTAATGATTACGATTACAATCTGTAATCTTTAATCATGATTACAGATTGATAATATTAATCAGAAAAGTAATCATTTATGGGGATTAATGATTGATCAATCGTAATCGTAATCATGATTACATGATTACATTTTTTGATTACAAATTTGCAAAAGGTTTAAAATTGTAGTTAAAAAGAAAACAAATATTGTTGTATTTCTATCCCGGAATCGGTAGTGAATAACTCGCGTTGTCTTATTCTACACAGCTGCATTCTGCCTTTGAATTCATTCGAACTAGCATATAACAATGTGAAGCAATATGATTGTGTAGCAAAATCAAAGCGTTAAAAGGCATTATTGCATTTGCCATGCTCAACAACTTTCTTATACGCCCCAGAAATCTAATCTTTTTCGCTATCTTTTTTCACGCATAGTCAAGATCCTCGAATCTTAAGTTGATCAGATATATGCGAGTCTCTATCAATCGAAGCAATTGCATTCCTAATACTGACCCCAATTAATACATAATTCAACAGTGTCTTGGAGTTTTCTACAATAAAAATTCTTACGATCACAGATTGCTTGTTTTCTTAGAACTAAATTTTAAAATCTCTTGAAAAGTTTCATTTGTAATAAAAAAAAATGTAATCATGTAATCTTGATTACGGTTACATTTTCCTAAGATTACTCGATGTAATCATGATTAATGATTGATGGGTAATCATGATTGATTTAATCATGATTATTAATCTGATTACAAATGTAGTTGATTACGCCCAACACTGCTTAAAAATAATTAGGCGATATTTAAGTATGGAAACTGCTATTATTATATTCAATTCTCTTGTACTTCCACATTTTAATTATTTTTCTTCGATTTTATTCGCTAGTACTGCAGGAATGAAACACAGGCTTCAATTTGTGCAAAACTGAACAATGCGAAGTATACTGAGGTGTAAACAGGATACACTCATGCGATACATGGTACAGATTCTCCAATGGATGAATATTAATCAACTCTTGACGTATAATGCAATGATTCTTGTATTAAAGATGAATAATTATGAAGTACCTGTGCATTTATACAGAAATATTGTATACGTTGGGAACGTTCAGCCATACAATCTGCAATGAAATCACTGTTTCATGGTTGCAGAAATGGAATAGAATTAATACGCATTATTGTACAAGGGTCTAGATTTTTTTAATGGTTTTCCTGATAGAGTAAAAAATGAAAGATTGCTGTATTGATTTTAAAGAAAACTAGCTCAATATATTTTTGAAAATGGTCCTTTAAATGTAGATATAGTAAATTTGTTAAATAGTCATATTTATATTTTTAGTATGTTTTATAGTTACATGAACTAATAAATCAATCATATTTTATCTTATCTAAGCCACGAAACAGACTCCCTCACTACCACATCAGAGCACTAACTTAGGCCTAACTCCTAATATTCTTCTGTACACAGTGTCCAATATATTTGAATACAAAAAGATATTGAGATATAAGAACAAGTATTTAATATTTTGCAAAAATTTTTATTGAAATTTAATGGTACATAAATAATTAAAAACTTACAATAAAGTTTTTTTGATAATACCTCCTTTTGGTGTTTTTACCAATATTAATCTCTTTTCGAAAGAGTTACAGGCGTTACGAACGTTTTCCATGGGATTTCCTCCCAAAATTTTGGAGATAACTTGCTTGAACTTCTCTAAATGATTGATTTTTCGGTCCTTGAGTTTCGCTACCATATGTCCCCAAGCAAAGAAATCCAAAGGATTTAAATTTCGGCTACTTGGGATAACCTTTTTCAAGCCATATCAGATCCACCCTGCCTTCGTTAGGGAACTCAAAATATCTCCAAGACTCTTTACCTAGATCTATCCTGCTTCTCTCAGAAAACTCAGGATATATCTGAATTCTTTACATTGCAGCTCCCCCAGACATGAAAAGAAGTAGCTACCCAATAGCCTACTTCTTTCATTCATCAGAGCGGGGCATTCGCAAAGCACGTATTGGACGGATTCGATTTCCTACGAGTCCTTACAGCTCCTGCAGAAATCGTTCGCCACTATCCCCGGTCTTCTAGCATGATCACATATGGCCCAGTAATCCGCAAAGATCCCTACTAGATACCTGGTGTTTGTTCTGCTGTCATTAAGCAACTATTGCTGCAATTGGGATCCTCACATAAGCTACCCATCTTGTGCCTTGTAGCCAATACCTCAAGGCTAGTCTTGCATAACTGCACCAATTTTGATTTTATTAGCACAGCATCCAGCGCCTTGATAGCTGCCTGGCTTTCAGTATATATGCATATAGGGTGTTTCCTCTATGGTGGTCCATAGCGCGGGAGGTGATAGTACTCACCTAGGTAAACAAAAAATTGTATGGCAAGAGGGGGCCATATCAACCGTTTCGGAGTTACAGGATGATTAAGAAATTATGCTTGGTTTGCACAAAACAGCCTGTATCTTAAAAAGTGCAGGATGTACAGTCACCATCTTAAGGAAATTCAATGTAAAACTTTATGGTCTTTCCAACTACTGCTCAACCAACTCCCTACTCCTCTCTCCACAAGAGCTATTGTGATCTAAACTAAAAATTTCGGATTTTGTTACCTTTTTTTTTTTAATTTGACCTCTATTTTTTTTTTGCAAAATCGTCATTAACATAACTTTTTTTTTTTTATAAAAACTGTAAACTGTAGAGTCTCCTCTTTAATTTTACCTACTACACCCTATGGGCTAACAGTAGCCATTAAGCAATTATTAGCTCATACCGAAATTAGACGATTTTTTTTTTAAATGACGTGTTTCAGTCATTAAGGGAACAAATTATCTTTGAAAATAGGTTTGAGAATAGGCTCAGTGCTAATAACCCTTTAGGAGCTACAGGTAGCACACAGGGTGTGATAGGTCAAATTAAAGAGGAGAGTCTGCAGTTAATAGTTTTTATAAAAAAAGTTATGTTAAAAACCTTTTTAAAGAAAATAGAGGTCAAATTAAAAAAAAAAAAATGTTAACAAAATTTGAAATTTCTAGTTTAGATCACAATAATTCCTGACGGGAGAGGTGCCCGGGGTTGGTTGAGCAGTCGTTTGAAAGGCCATGAAGTTCGGCATATATGCTTAAGACGGTAGGCAACAAAATTTACTATATGTAAACCTAGACCACAGACCAAATCAGATATATCTAGCGTAAAAGACAGAAACCCAACATGCGACAATTTAAGACGGAAAATGAATATAAATTGAAAGTTTTTAACTCTTCTAAATTTTGTTGCGCACAATTGTTAAATATACTTACAAGTTTGTAAAAAATGGTAAAAATTGAAGTTTTTTGAATCAAATTCTTGTTAGTGTGTATTCTTAGTTCTTTAGATTGTGACTATATTTAAGAAATATAAAGCTTAAATCTAGCAAATAATGTCGAGTTTTTTTTTTTTTTAATTTTTAGTGGCGCTTTGTTTTAATTATTAATTATTTGACTCTAATAGAACTTGTTTTTCTCTCTTGATATTTCACCAACGAGAAATTACAATATTTCGTTGAAAATTATTGAAATACAAAGGAAAATAGTATATTTAACAATTATGTGAAAAAAAATTTAGGAGAGTTAATTCTCGTTAAAAATTTTCAATTTATTTGAAATGCAAATTTTCATTTTTCGTCTTAAATTGTCCCATGTTCGGTTTCTGTTTTTTACGCTAGATGTCTCTATTGTGGTCTGTGGTCTAGGTCTAGGCTATTTTTATATGAATTTTATCACTTTCAGGACACAAACCGACGTATAGTAAATTTTATTGCCTACAGGCTCGATGGTATCTAAATTGAAACTTTTGCTGAGTACTGACTCCTCTTAATGGGATGAAAACGGGTTAATCTACTACGAGAAAGCTATTTATAAATGTTATAAATTTTCGACCGTGTACAATGCGTTTTTTTTAACAATTGTAAGAAATTCATGTCGGCACTTTTAAGGGTAACTAGAAAGGTTTATACTGCATTTCGATGAAACAAATCAGCCATTTTCGGATCCGAGAAATTAATTAAGCTAGATTTCTACTTGAAAAAAAAAACAACACTCATTTAAGGAGTAATTAGGAGTTATACTAATACTACTAAACATGTAATATTCTTAAATATTTCTCAATTTTTTCTTAAAAATAGGTCTAATGATTTTAAGGATATTGCGGTGTGAGGTAAGTAATTGGGGGTATAGAGGCTAATTTTAATTAAATGTGGTAAATCTACGGTTTTTGGTTTACAGAAATTTTATTTTGTCTAGAATACTAATTAAGGGGTTTACCTGATCTTACTGTCTTGTAAAGAAAACTAAATGCATAGTATCTCTATTGATTTTATTTACAAACATATCCGATAAGTGACATTATTTTCAAATTCGAAGTTTTAAATACATAATAACAAGAGACAACTTAATCTTTTCACATCGCTAATATCTTGCTTATTTACTTACTGGTCCAGCTTCTTTTTCATCTTGTTATTAGTCCGCCTGAAATCAAGTTTATATTTGAACTTCGTTGTCACACATACACTAAGTTGATTAACCTGGGCAATTATTTTCTAAATTTTCCTTAATTTCTTATTGATCATCATGATGAATCTTGTAAAATAGCTCATTTACCATGTAGCAGCCTGTTTTTGCTGATAATATCTTTTCGTGATATCTTCATTTAAATCTTTTATGATAACTAGATGGCGCTGTGATTGTTACGGATCACTGCATATTTCCAATTATTCGCTTTAAGATGGATGGAATATAATAACTAGAAAAAATTATCTTACCGATGACTTTTAGCTTTGCATACTCATAATATTAAATAAGGATTAGCTTAAAAATATAAAAAAAAAAAAACACATATTAGATCACATCATAGGTACACCACCGTCTAACTTCCATTTTATTTTTATTATTTATTTCATGTTTTTGATTAACTACCTAAAAGTAAAGTCTTATTCCAGTAATACTGTATAGCACCTAACTGTCACTGTGACAACACACCCATACGCACCTGCGCATAATTATGTTCTAGCAAATATTTAATTGAAAAAATATTTATAAATAATGCGAGTAATTTTATAGTCTGTAACTTCAAAAGTTAGGTAAAATCCGATTTAATAAATAAATAAAATCTGATGGATATAAACAACTGTCCCACACACACATATATATGTATATATGCTGTTATTGCTGCTATCACTACATTAAAACTCCTGAAATTACCTTTAATTTTATCCTGGTTCTCGTTATTTAACTTTATTCCCCAGAGATATGTGCATTCATTTCCTGACTAAACGAGCTGGCTGAACTGAATCCAACCGGAAGTTTACCACTCGCATGTAAATTTTCAATATGAAATCACATACAATCAGACAGACAGACAGTCAGACAGACAGACAGACAGACAAACTACCAAGAGTCCTGCCACTTTACATACATATACCAGCAAACATCCCCTGGCCTGCCTGTATTCAGATGCAAATAATGTTCAATATTCTGTTGGTGCGATTTTAATTAGACGAAAGTTGTTTAGTTTTTCACAACTTCCTGGTTCTAATCCAGTTAGGAGACGGCTGCTCTCATAAAACAGTCCGACGAATGTTTCTCCCCATCATATCTATCTGGTTCTCTTATTAAGTCAAGAAAATCCATTAAGGAGCAACAGCGGAGATTTGTATGTGAGAGGATGATCTGGCTAACCAATTAACATGACGGCTGTGAAGAAGAAAATTTAATCCAAATCTGAAATTGATAAAATTATTTCTCGATGATTAATTCACCGATTTTGATCCAATCACAGCTGTTGGAATGGATTAATGTGTTTGGAGGCTATGACGATATGATAGTGAATGGAGCAGCTAAGGGGGAGAGCAAATGCTGATCAATTCAGACATTTTGGAAAATTTACAGGGTGGCTTATACTTAATGGGAACCATTCCAGAAGTTGAAATTTGTTTAAAAAAATACAACAAGGGTAAATAAATATTCATGAAATTTATCGGAGAGAGAAAGAAGCTACGTCGTCGCGTCGTCGGTGGGTAAAATAACACGCCAATATTGCGCTCACCCTCCACAAATTCATTTGCATAATTTAATGAGTTAATCTCATGATGTAATTAGTGAATTAATTGGCTGCCAATTGTGTCTCGATGCTAATTTCGGAGGGTGTTTTTCAAAGGTCAGGGATCATGAGATGTGAGATGTGCTTCGAGGGTATTAAGAATTTAATTGGCGCTTTTACGGCTATAAAGTGATAAGGCATCTGAAGTGAGATAGAAATCATTTAAATATGGGTGGAATGTTAGCGTTTATTTAGTAAAGAAAAATACTAAGAATGAATTTGTCATGGGGTATTTTAAGAGTATTGGTTTTTTTTTTAACGATAATATTCGCGAAATGGTACTGGCATTATATATGTAATTTTATTTCCATTATAAGTTCAGCTCTTTACTGTGGAAGACTAAGAGAACTAAAATATTTACTTTCCATGCTATTTAATCTGAACTACATATATAGATTGTCCGTATGAGAGGCTGAACGTGCGCTGGAATCTAATCCTAATCCTGTGTTGTCCTGAAGGTTTGTGCAGGAGAAGAAACAGCTCTGGTGTTGTCTGTAGTTTTAGTCCTGGTAGGCTGGACCAACTCGACCCTATGTCGATGTGGTGGTCCTGGACACAGCAGTAACGGGGGAGAGATTCGTTGTTTCCACAGTAGATTGCTGGAACATCTGTGCGCGATCTAATAAAAAAAAAAAAGAAAACTTATTTGGGAGTCATAAAATTAAAACTCGGATTGTAGGTCCTTCTGTGGATTTTTTTTTATTGTATTATATTGATACTGTTCTTGAAACTGCTTATGTTTTTTTAATCTTATTTTTTTGTTTTTAATTTTCCTATCGTGTAGCTGAACACGTTTAGATGACATAGGAATAGTAATTTTCTTTGTACTTTTGTACTTTATTTTTTATATTTCCACTTGAGACAAAGCCCACCTACAAAGTAAAAAAAAAAAGTAGTAAAATTCCATAAATTTCAGACACATTTTTTCCTAAAAATTTATTTTATTTTCTTAATTTCCTTAAGTCAATGGAACATTCAATGAATTTAGGTATTTGGCACCAGAAAATGTAAAATTCGCGAAATGTTAAGCTTTCTCAAATGTAAGGACGAGAACATTCAATAAATTCTACATTTTCTATGGAACACTTACAAAATATATTTTCATTAATATAATATTCACACATTGTTTTTGAAAACAATTCATATATTGTTTTTCATTATTTTGTTTGAGCGTGCCCAGCACCCCAGGACTAACTTCCATAGTACAATTGTTTTAATGAAAAGAAAATATAGTAGAATGGCACATAATAAATGGGCTATTCAGCTTATCCTTATGTTTTTTAAATGTGTAGTCAATTTCCCTACATTTTAGGCTATATACCCTACATTTTGGGGAATATTGCCTACATTTTAGAAAAAAACAAAACAAACAAAGCAAAATTTGAAAATTTCCTACATTTTATAGAATATTCCACTACATTTTCGGGAAAAAAACCCAATTTACGTTTTCCATGGTGAAGCTTTCTTTAATTTTATCGAAAAATACCTAAGCTTTGTGGCACAAATTGTTGCCACTCACTTTAGGGAAATTAATTTCTTTTTTTTTTCTGTATAGATAAACCTTCCTAGTTTTAGCAAAATATTACTAGACATGGATTTCAAAATCAATTTTTCCAGGTTTACCAAGTCAAGAGTTCGGAAATGTGTAACCCCCGGCATAGGCGCGTCAGCACATATACATACATCCCTGAAATTTATCCGCACTTAATGCGTTTTCCAAGTGTACAAAAATAAACATTGAACTTGAACATTATCTGACAGTTGAATTATACTCAACATGACTTTTTTTTCTCATAATTTACAAATGTAAATCTGTGTTTCATTTTTTAAGTAAAAAGAAATTTTTCAAGTAAAAAAAATAATTGCGTGAACTCACTGACATGTATAACATAGTCCGCTGACACCACTGAAATCGCTTACATTATCATGGTATCACTTTTCTATAGTTGTCTCTTTTTTGTTTAACGACTGGATTCCACTGAACTTGAAACAATAAGCTCTATACGAAATCCACCATAGTTCAGTTTCAGTTCAGTGGATTTTTCAAATGAATTTACTATAGAATCGAAATAGATGGCAATATAATATTTGTAATCCTATATCTGTCCCCCCATAGCTACTTTTAGGGATAGGCTGACAAAAATTGCTTAATTTTATTTTATTAAAAATCGAGTTCCAATCAAAATAATAATTTTGAATATATTTGGAATTTTTAGAGCTTGTAACATGACTGTTAAAATGAAAATGAAATTGAATTGAAATTAAGTTAGTTTTCACACCCCTGCCAACAAAAGTGAACACATACTGTTCAGTCCATCGACGTATTTGAATTCCTTCGTTGTAAACTTCATCAACAATATTCTTCAATCATTTCCGCGACGAAATATTTCCTCCTAAAGAAAAGGGGAAAAAGACACATACGGAATTCAATTCTAAAGTAAATCAAAAGAAAACCACTTAACTGAATCAAGAACTTCCTTTCTTTAGTCCAGCGATGTCCAAATACTCCAACAAATAGTTTTAACAACTAAAACATATAAAATTATCATTATTTAAAACAAAATTGTACAAAACTATCATTAACTTACCTCAAAAGTATACATCCCTCTTGTATATTTACATTTCGTAATGTCACATAGTGACATTACGTCAAATCATTTGAATTCGCCTTAGTCATCAATTTCAACAAACGTCACTAGGGTAATACCGAGAGGCGAGAGCGAATAACTGTATATGGCATCTATAACTATAAAAAGCCGACGAGCCGCAGCAGAAAATCATTTTTAGTCCAGAGCTCATCTGGTTTAGAGACTAATCTAAGTACAAGAATATTCCCAACCTCCAACATAAAAGAATAATTCTACATTTCAGAGACTAATCTGAAAAATTCTATCATTTCCTACACCTAAGCAGAAAAATAATTCTGATGCTGAGACTAATCTGCCCTTCTTCTTCATAGTAGCATATTGGTACACTTCTGCGCACGCGTAGAATATTGTCAGAGACTAATCTGATTCGTTTTACCGTCTACATCACTTTGCTACCCTTGTGCCCTCACGTATGAGCAAAGGTATTTTGCTGTCCTTGTGCCCTCACGCACCATAAAAACGCTATTACTTTATAGAAACATATTGATACCACCTTGGATACAATAAATCTAACCTGAATTGGTTTTTCTATAAAAGCATTTTGCTGCCCTTGTGCCCACACGCACTAGCAGCATCACCAGATAATCAATTCTGGCCTTCTCTTTTTTTTTTTTTTTTTTTTATTCAGAACTAAAGGAACGGAGGAGATAGGCAGTTCCTTTGGACGCAAGCAGACGCAAATGTCACTTTCAATTTTAATTTTTTTTTATTTTTATTTTATGTATTTGATGTTTTTTTTTACTGAATTTTTATAGTCGTAGTCTTTAAGTTTTAAATGAATTTTGTGATATAGTTTTAAGCATTTGTTTCGAATTAAATTTTATATTTTGAACTTTTAAACGACTGAGTTGTCCTTTACAAACCGCCACTCCCTCTCACGTCCGAGACTAGATCTCACACATACTAAATAAAAAATCAAGCAGTCTATGTTATACATGTCAGAGGGTGAACAATTTTCGTATTACCTGCAAACTCTGAAAGCATTATCTAAATCGAAAATGGTCTGGTCCAAAATCCGTCCAAAGAGATCATTTTCATGTGGACTGGCTACTTACTCAAACCCAAAATTTTCCCTCTTATACATTAATCACGATACCATTTTTACACCTTGGGAACGATAAGTACATAAATGAGAGAATTGTACAAAAAAAAAAAAAACAAACAAACAAAAACAAAACAAAAAAATCAATGACACATCCTCCGTCCAGGATATTCAAGGATTATGGGCTCAACTTTTATTCTTGAAAACAAAATTTAGGTGAAAATTTATTTTCATAATTTTTTATATGCTTTAAAATAATACAAAAATCATTAAATTCGGTTATTTACTTCCGGTGTTAACAAACACATGCATCGGATGGATGTGTAGGTTATGTTTCGAAAGGGATGAAATATTGGAGCATTTCCTGTGTGAATGCGAGGCAATTGCACAATGTAGATTCCAGGCCTGCGGCTAATACTTCTTAAAGTTTGCCGACTTCGAAAAATTTCTTCCAAAAAATACTTTTCTTCCTATAGGAAGAGTGGGATTATTAGAAGAACTATAATGCAAGCGGTGCACAATAATCCAAAGTTAGTTGCAGTGCAAAGAGGCCATTCGTCCCGCTTAAATCTAAATCTAATCTAAATCTAATTTCTTTGTTAGAGATGTGAGTGTTTTAAATGTGACTCTGCAACGATATTTTACGTAATATTGAAGTCGTATTTCTTGTGAGGTGCGGGTTGGAGCGTAGACTCAAAATTATTAATTACCTTCAA
Organism: Dioctria rufipes; assembly: GCA_963924295.1. Classification (NCBI taxonomy): domain Eukaryota; kingdom Metazoa; phylum Arthropoda; class Insecta; order Diptera; family Asilidae; genus Dioctria; species Dioctria rufipes. Next base: position 45,923,111 of record OZ002741.1, on the reverse strand, counting down.
ACATGTTAAGTTTCAAAAAAATCCGTGATGGTAACAAAAATTTCTGGTGAATTTTGCGTGGAATTATTCTTATTTATTTCATATACACACACAGAAAAATTCCTAACAATCATTTAAAGAAGACAAAATTTTCCCGAATCAAATAGCCGACATAAAATATAATATATGCTCGCATATAAGTTGCTATCTCCTTAGGGAATAAAAACAATTCCCATCTACCACATCCACATGGAGCTAAGTCCAATATCCTTATTATCCTCATAGAGTTGCACATCCAAATTACCTCAAGGCATAATATCTAACCAACTCTCGCTGTAAGATTATTTGCATGTGATTTGTCTATGCGGGGGTGGAAGAATTGTAAATGCCTTCTCAAATGATTTCCCTAGCATTTGCAAAGTTATCCAGGAGAAAATATCGAAGAAATTTTCGAAGAGGAGTTGGAAGATGACAATGTGGGTTACGCCCGATGTATAGTCTGTGAATGTGTGTATGAGGCAAAGTGTATGAGATTATATGATGTATTTTTGATGAATCTTTCATCCTTGTACAAAAACATGAGTTCAGTCAGGATATGTCCTGTCCATCATGTATAAAAACACAGAAAATGTCTAGAGACCAACTAGATAGGTTATCCACTGCTTGTCTAATAAATTGTTTTCTTTTTTTCGGTGCTATTAATGGCTTTCACTCTTATCGAGGGCTCATGAATACATTTTTCTTTTTGTGGAGAGATTTTTCTTATTGATGTTGTCTAGAGAAGTTTTTCTTCGTGTCATTATTTTGGCCTATCTTACCTACTTGAATCTGTATAGATATGGTGGGGGGGGGGGGGGGGGGGCTATACCATTGGTTCGTTCGAGCATTATATTGTTTTACTACATAAAAATATTTGAACATGAGCTTTAGCCTAACAGGGATTAGGGGAGGAGATAATGCGCTAACTTCATTTTCTCAAATCAATCTTGTTCTGATATGTATCCGAAGACCAAATCGACTCTTTTTACATTTTTTGAAGTTTTTCTGAAAATCTATCCCTCTGCATACATCCAAACATATGTACGACATCCACTTACCGAAATTTCCAATTTGTCTGAAAGCCGTCATCTAAAGATTTAAGAAAGGATCAGATGTTATCTGATGCTGTGATGACATATCCAGATATTGAAAAGAGTCATTTTTTTAAAACTAACCCCATCCAACTCCAACATATATATATTTTTTTTTTCATCATCTTACAACAATACTAAAATATTTTTCTTCTTTTTCTTGGTATTTTTTCAGGATCTTCAATCAGAAATCGAATCACATCGTGTCATCTATGATAGGCTTGATGGTACTGGACGTAAGCTTCTCGGTTCATTGACATCACAAGAGGATGCTGTTATGCTGCAACGTCGTCTTGATGAAATGAACCAACGTTGGAATCATCTCAAAGCTAAAAGCATAGCAATTAGGTAAGTTTCTAAGCAACAACACACATACATACACCTATATCCTGGTCATAATAATAATTATAATTATTCGAGAAGAACTAAGAAGGCGTTTGTGCCCAGATTAATTGCTATGATGGAAGTCAAGTAGGGGGTGCATTGGATGTTGTAGATTTTAAGAGAGGAGAGGAGACATAGAGGGAATATAAGGAAGAAGGTTTTTATGATAAAACTTGAATCATTTTATAAGCGTAAATGATAATGTTTGGGTTATGATTAGTTTTTCTTTTATTAAGAAAGTTTTCGGATGGCCTATTCTCTTGTTTTCTAAGATTTGTCGAATATTTTGGGGGGGAAGAAGTGTGGTGTTTTTCTTTTTTTCTATTATTCTAAAGAATATTCTTAAAGTGTAGAAAAGTGTACCAATGTTTTAGAGAAATATTTTGAACAATTTTTAAATAAAATTATGTAGAGGATAAGGAGAATTTAGGAATTTCAGTTCATAAATTAAATATAATTATTTCAATTGGATTCAGATCAATAAGGAAACTTCGTAGGCCTGTGCTTTTTTTTTTTAAGTGCGCAAAATTTCGACAAATTATTGGAAAAAAAATTCTACATACATACATGAGCGAAGTAATTATAGGGACACTTAGAAAATGTTGTAAAGATCCTTATGGATCTGACAAACATGGCTTACATATATATTTTTATCAAACTTGCGAAAAAGAGGAAAGTTTGAGTTTATTTAATTAATTTCTTTTTATTAATTATTTATATATTATTAAAAAAAATCATATTTATATGCGAAATATTTATAAGGACACTTCATGTTTTAGCATTTAACAAATTAAAAAAATATAATTAATAATTGGTTATACCTCCTTTATTCAATATTACCAGCTGTAATCGATTTGGCATCGAGTTAAATAGTTTTTGAATAATTTTTTGATCGATCCTCGCCCATTCATCTTCAATTTGTTTTTTTTAATTCTTTAACAGTGTTAATTTGCCTACCTTCTTTGTATATCGCTCTGCTTAAAATCTCCCAAACATTCTCAATCGGATTGAGATCCGGGCTACATGCTGGTTATTACAAGACAGGCATTTTCTTCTCTTTTAAATACTTCTTTGTTTTCTTGGCTGCATGGATAGCGGCATTATCATGTTGAAATATTGAATGTTTCCCAAAAACGTTACAATTTTCACTAAACATAACACTGTCCAATAATTCTACGTACTTTTCAGCATTCATTTTTGTAGAAATAAAACAAATACCAGTCTTGGATTGATAGCTGATTCCAGCCCAAATCATCACAGTCCCTCCCCCAAAGTTTCGGCTTAATCGTGTGTGTTGATTTTTCCTTTTATCGTGCCAGTAATGCTGCAATCCATCAGGACCATGAAGGTTGAACTTGTTTTCATCACTAAAAATGACGTTTACCCATTCTTCGTCCCAAAATTTGTATTTTTCGGCAAAGTCCAACCTAGCCCTCTTATGCCTTTCTGTAACTTTTGGTTTGGCAATCACTTTTCTCCATTCCAAGTTGTCATTACTCTTCAAAATTTGCTGAACTCGTCGAACACTAATTGTCATGGCAGATTTTCGATGCACTCTTTCCACTTTTGGATACTTCATTAAAAATGTATCGTTTAGTTTTAGGTGATATTCGCGATTTTGGCCCTCGTTTCTTGTTTTTAGCAAGCTTATCTTTTGGTTTTAAGAAATTGTGAACTGCAGTTTTCGACCTTCCAATTTTTCCAGATATTTCTCGAACACTTAGGCCACATTCCATATAAGGAAGCACTTCGCCTTGTTCTTGAGGAGTTAATAGTTTTCCACGCGGCATTGTGACGTACTACAAATTATAAAATGTATCAAATCTCTATAAAATCAACATTCAAATACCTAATACCTAAACAAAAAATCGAAAATCAATAGTGTCGATAAATTATTTTAGAAAAATTTAAAGTTCCCTGTCCCTAAAATTATTTCGCACTGAATATCACCACTTCATTTACACTTTGATGAGTAATCCGAAATATTGTGCCCGATTCTGAGAAAAATAAAATCAAACTGTAATAAAAGGAATTCTTTGAGGCGTTGTTGCAACATTTATAAATAAATTTCTTGATTTAAGAAATTGCTAATCAGAGAGAAGATGTCCCTATGATTATTTCGCTCAGTGTACGTCAGATATAGTTCAGCTTTTTCCAACAGGTATAAATTTTCAGAAGGGGTAGGTAAATGTCAAATATTCATATATGTATTTGGATTAAGATTTATTTAGACTAAGACTAGAGAAAAGATTTGAAGGAATGCCATTAATGGATATAACTACTTGAAAAAAAAAACATGAATTTAATTAACTAAAATTACTTTTTTAATACTTTCTTTGCGCGATTACAAAAATGGCAGTCATCTCATGGATGAGAACTTGAAGCGATGAGAATGAATTTTATATGATTACATCATTCTTTTTGAGTTTTTATTTCTGTCAATATCAGCGCCATCTTGTGGTTTGCCGAGTAAATTAACAATTTGAGCTGCTATAGCTACTCAGTCCCTTCCCCGTAAATTAACCGTGGCTTTCTATGGTGATGATGAAACTTTTGATCGCTGACAGCGATCCAGTTGCGACACCATTCCAGCACATCTATTTTAATGCTAGGACAGATGTATTTCTGCCAAAGTTGGTGAGATGTTGTTGTTACTGTTTGCTGTTTATTGCTTGCTGCTTGTGGCATGTTGCTTACTGCTTGCTGTATGTTGCTTGCAGCTTGTTGCTTGTAGCTTGGTGCTTGCAGCTGGTTGCATGCTGCTTGTTGCACGCTGCTTGTTGCATGTTGCTTGCTGCTTTTTTTTGGTTTGCTATTTGCTATGCCGAAAGTCTATTTGAAAGATCTTCGGAGGCCAATATTGAGTTTCATGCTTCAAAAACCATAGTCCCTATTTCGCTTGAATTTTCTGCGAAAAGTATAAGGAATCCTGGCTGCAAGTCACGGAAAGAATGCATCCGAATAATTGACAATAATGATCCTGTATAAATGAAAAATTCGTGGCCAGTTTTGAATCCCTGATATATAGACGATTTTTTTTTTATTGGAGGCTTGAGTTGTTAGGCTTGCTGTCACATGCTGCCTCTTGCACTGACAGCGACCTTAGTTTTTCTAAAAAATGGCTTATTTGCAAATGTAAGGAGACATACAATTCGTAGCCTTGTCTCCAAACTTTAAGTTGCTTGTTGAGACTCGCGATTATGTATTGAAATTGTTCCATAATGATTCGCTTAATATGCAATGTTCAAGTTCGCAGGAAAAAATGCACTTCTCTTAGTTTTGTTTTTATTTTTAATTGTTCTTTTATCCAGGTCAGTACTTTTGGGATTTTATATGTGCCTCCTCAGGCTTTTATTATTTTCTACCATTTAACTTGAACTAAAAGAAAGAAAGACTGAATTTAATTAACTAAAATTACTTTATTAATACTTTTTTTGCGCTATTACAAAAATGGCAGTCATCTTATGGATGAGAACTTGAAGTGAAGAGAATGAGTTTTATAAGATTTGATTACATCATTCTCTTTGAAAGCTTTTTTTTCTGTCAATATCAGCGCCTCTTGTGGTTTGCCGAGTAAATTAACAATTTGGGCTGCTACAAATATGGATTCAATAATTCAAACATAACGGTTTTTTGGCGCCAAATCGACCGAACAGTGGGGTGTGAAAAAAAGTAACTAATTTTTTGCTATGTACATAATAAGGCCTTTCCAAAAGAGACCCCGAATACAGATGAGAGTAATAATTACTTTGGAAAATGTTCAAATTTGCAAATTTTCGCGCTACTTGTTGCGGTTAAATTGGCGCAAAATTTGATCGAAAGTACCAAATTAATTCGGAGTAAATGCAAACGATAAAGGTAATATGTAGATTGCTGAGGTAATAAGTGACATGTTCGTGAGCTTACAAAGACCGCCGGTAGATGGTGGAAAGTAGACACGTAAAATTTTTATAGCTATTATTATTCTTATATAGATAAATGGCATCTGATCTTCCTGAAATTTTATACAATAATCTCCTAACTAGTGTGCATCCATAAAAAAATGGATTCATCAACAGTTCAGTTAAGTAAGTAAGTTTCGAAATGAATTTTTCAGATAGAAATTTTGGCCATCGAAAATTAATTTTCGAAGCAAATTTCGGAGGAGATAAAAAATTTAGAAAAAAAACTCAGAAAAAAGTAGCAAAAGGAATTTTGCATCGGAAAATATTTAGTCGAGATTTTTGCTAGGGGTGATTTGCTCCCATACAGGTTATTTTGGGTATACATATCTCAAAAACGAAGCTGAACACCATCGCAATTTTTGCACATATTGTATATAAATAAGATTTCTAGCTCTTCCAAATAAAAAAAAAGTGCTATAAGTTTTCTGTAGTAAATAATACTATTAAAAAAAAAGGAATACTATTATTAAAAACAACAAAAATTTCGTTCGGCACCGCTATATTTTTTTTTTTTTTGTAAAAAATATAAAGCATGATTATTTGAAAATGACTCTTCATCGTAAAATCACGAAATATCTAACCACCTAGCGTAGTGTTTGGGAAGGGGTGCCGTGTGGTAAGGGAAAACAAAAAAATATAGGTGAGCTATTTTGGTATTCCTCACAAATTCCAAATTGGAGGTGAAGATGGTCGGGTCCAAAACAAGCACTTCTTGATCGTTTTCGTGTGGAATGGCTACATATCTTCGTATATATATATATATCTTTTTTTTTTAACATTACTAATTCATTATTACATTATATATACTTACCTACAAACATGTAAAAAAAAAAAACAAAAAAAAAACCCTCCCAAAATGGGCTGAACCATGGCAGGACGCACATGTATGGCGATACTCTATCTGGAATTCCAAAGGTTGGCCTTAAATGTACGGCTATACCGCTGAAACGGTTAAATAAGAATGGAATTTAAATCGCCTGTGTAGAGAAAGATGGGATCTGTCAGTCGATTGAAAAAATGGCTGTAGCTGGTTTCGGAAATACAATCGAAGTACTTGTAACTAGTGTGGAACGAACTATCAAAGGATTGAAATGTTAAAGCTCGTTTAAAAAAGATCGCCCTGGTAGGACCTGGGTAAAGGATTTTTAAAGTAGAAATCCTACAATATCAAAAAGCTTTGCACAAAATCTAACAGCTCCACGAGCACCAGTCGCCAGTGCTAATATATTCAATTGGTTTTCCAAAGTATATAACAACCTAAAGGAGAACAATTTTGAAATGATCTAAGGGGACCCATAACGGATTTTCAATTGTAAAAAAACATAATTGTTTTTTTAACTCCAAAGGTTACAACGTGTTGACGTAAAATGGGTGTAGAACTGTTTACCAACAAGTCAATTCAGATGAAAAGGGTTGTGAGATGGTATTGTTGATATGCAGTGCCAATGGTATAGTGGCTCATACAGTAGTTTTGTTCAAACACAAATGTATACCTCAAGAAATTGTTGGCAATTTATCCCAAAAATGGGGCGTTGATAAAAATGACTCAGGTTGGGGATGACATGTGAAGCATTCTTTGAGTTCGTTATCGATATACATATTTTACACGTAATTGGTAGTAACAACAGAAGCTACATTACTTGTCATTCTTTTTATTGATGGACATGAGTCACACTTAAGCTTTCAAACAAGCCAGTTTTGCCATAACTGCGGTATTATTTTGATGGAACTTTACTGTAATACAGCCCATATACTACAGCCCATTGATGTACATGAATGGAGAATTAACAACCTTAATGATCCAGTTTTATATTTCATATTTTATATATTCTGAACAAAAAAACACAAGAGATAGAACGATTAATAAGAGAGCGCACAGCAAAAAGGCAAATGAAGAAGGAAGAAAAGGAGAGAGCTAAGCAAGACAAAACACGTCAACTGAAATTGAAAAGAGCACAGAAAATTTGACAAATCTTACAATTTTCTTCTGAGTATTGTGAAATGTTCGATTCTGTTGTAAAAAGTGAAGGAAGTTAAGAGGTCAAAAAAAAAAAAAAGAAATGTTGAACATCAATAAATGGCCAGCCTAATTAAAAAGTTGAACGAAAACATTTCCCTGGAAAAAATCTTCGTATAAGTAAACTAAATAAAACTGCTGGACTACCAGTGGATGGAAGGCTATACTTTCTTATATCAGTGAGCCCACGAAATCGAGCAGAGCCTGCTTCGTTTACCCTGTTCCTCAATTGACCTTTTTATGGAATTGATTTATTTTATTTCTTATTTTATTCTTTAATTGTAATTTGTGCTGGTAATTGTTGAAAATCAATGATGCCAAAATGATTCCCAACATTATTGCTTTAAGCCTCTTTCTAGTCAACTACTACTAACGAACAGAAGGCCAATTGCTAGATTTTTCATTTTTAAGAGTTGTCCACTTCTGAAGCAATTACTGAATTTTAATAGGTATATGTTTTTTTTTTTAATTTATATAAGTAAACTTCTCTTAAAAAGTGGCCTTCTTATATAATTTAGAAGACTTAAAGAGTGTCTTCAGGCATCTCACTCTCTGTATTTGATGGCAGAGCAAGAGGTTACTAATGGTCACGTGGAAATCATCACTTAACTGGTCAACTTCACCTTACGCGTTGTTACTCCGCTTAATATTTCAAACATTTTTTTATGATTTTTACACTGCGCTATTCAAATGCAGTAAAATAGTGCCTAAATAGTGGTAGGAGATAATAGGTTGACCCAAAAAAAAAAAAAAAAAAAATGTTAAAATGTTTAAATGCTCATTCAGAATTTGTTAGCTAATACAATTTTAAACTTCTATGCAAAATTTCAGTGAAATTCATTAATGTTTAGAGGTCGCCCAAATCGAAAAATACTGTTTTTTTTTGCTGTTTTGAACTTTCAGGAAAATTGTTTCAACATTTGCTGTCATAACTATTTAATTTGATTTAGTTAAAGGGAACTTAGTTATAAACTTATTGCAGTGAAATTCATTTAAAAAAAAATTAAATTCTTCTATTTTTTATAAATTTTTCAAAACGAAAATTCGGACCCAGAACTCCAATTTTTTTTTACTTCGCGTCAGTTTTTTTGTAAGGAAAAAAAAAACACGACAGAACAAGTTACAATTGGTCTTCAGACAAATAATATTGTACCCTAGATGAACATAAAAGTTTAACAAAGTAAAAATCAAAAGTTCTGTAATGCAACACCAGATTTAGGTCATTTTTGAAATTTTATTTACTATTTTTATGAAAATGCTGTCTACAAAATTTCGGCCCTCTACGTTGACATATTCTCAGGCAGTGTCCAAATATATCGTAAAAACTCAAAGTTTTGTATGACAACACCAAGAAGAGGTTGCCCGATTTAGTACATTTTTGGAATTTTATTTACTCTTTTTATGAGTACACTATATACCAAATTTCACTTGTCTACATTTACGTGTTTTCGAACAGTGTCCAAATATACCGTTAAAAACGAATTTTTTATATTGCAACCCTACGAAGGAGTTGCCCGATTTGTCCTATTTTCGAAATTATATTCGTATTATTTTTAAAAAGCCCGTGTGCAAAATTTCAGCAACAAACAAACGGACAGGCGAACATTTAAAAATCAAATTAACTTTTAATATTATGTGTGGGTGTCCAATCCAATAATTGGAAAAGTCGTTACATTTATGGATCGGCACATTTTTGTAATTTCCAAAAATGCTTCACCTTCAAAAATCGCATTTTGAGAACAGTTCACACACTACAGGACCCCCTTAAGTTATAGTTGTTTTACAGATAATCGATTATAAATTAAATTCTAGTAGAAATAGTACACCCGCGGCGTACCAATTTTCCTTAGAAAAAAACTGACGCGAAGTAAAAAAATTTGAGTTTTGGGTCCGAGTTTTCGTTTTGAAAAATTTATAAAAAATAGAAGAATTTAATTTTTTTAAAACGAATTTCACCGGAATAAGTTTATAACTAAGTTCCCTTTAACTAAATCAAATTAAATAGTTATGACAGCAAATGTTGAAAGTTGAAAGTTCGAAGCAGCCAATGAAACAGTATTTTTCGATTTGGGCGACCTCTAAACATTAATGAATTTCACTGAAATTTTGTAGAGAAGTTTAAAATTACATTAGCTAACAAATTCTGAATGAGCATTTAGACATTTTAACACTTTTACAAATGAATAGAATTTTTGTAATAATTGGGGACCTAAAAGAATGGAAAAATTAGTAAGGAATATTGTTGAGGTCTGTGAGAGTTTTGAGCTCACCCACAATTTCGTGTGGATCTGGTTTTATTGAATACAAAATCCACCTTATGTGTACTAAAAATAGGATGAATTAAAAGAAAGAAATAATACCTGTTTTTTAAATCATTGTAGTAAATTTTATTTTATTTTTTAAATATGCAGCTTATAATTAATTATTTCACATCATTATAAAATATTTTTCCAACGAGATTTATAAAAATTGGAATTGTAAAAAGTTGAAATTTGATGACATGTAGCTGCATTTTTATTAAATCCAATGGATTTAAAATATAATATAAGTCCGATGACCTTTGTTAGAAGAATATATTAATATTTTAACGAAAACTTAGTCCGATGACATTTTATAAAAACTATTGATATATTAATGGAAAAGAATTCGATGACACTTTATGTAATAACACTTTAACATTTTAATAAAATCAGGCCGATTCCTTTGGTATGACACTATAATAATATTTCAATTAAACCTCAGTCGGATGACGTCTTATATGCCGAAATTGTAATAATATTTTAAAGGAATAAAGTTCGATGACCTTTATGTGAAACCATTTCAAATTCTTAATGAAAATTCAGCCCAGTGGCCTTTGATATGGCACTATATTAATACTTTAATCAAAAATCAGTCCAATGACGTTTTATACACTAAAAATGTAATACTATTTTAAAAGAATAAATTTCGATGGCACCGTATGTGGAACCATTTCAACAATTTTTTGAAGGTTCAGCCCGATGGCCTTTGATGAAACCATATTTTAATGTTGCAATGAAGAATCAGTCCGATGACATTCGGCACTTTTTGTTTTGTGAAAGTATTTTTCTGATCGGATGGCCATTAACTCGACGACACCTTTTGCAATTATCTACGAGGGAACAAAGTTATTACTACTTATCTTCAACATCCTAGGGGGGTGTGCTCCCCATGGCAGATTTCCAATTTCATGTCACTCCTTGCCGGGAATTCATTGCTTTTGTATAACACACTTTTACTTGTCTTCCTTTTTTCTTATTTTCTTCCGTTTTTCTTCCGGTTTTCTTGCAGGGATTCTTCAGACTTTTACGATCTAAACTTCACTCAATCGCCGATTTTTTCTGTCTGTCTCCATGTCCGGCATCTTCGTCGTTCTCATTCCTTTGTTCCACTCACATGGTGCACAGTGTTCCAGTGACAATTCTGACAATCAGATGTCAGTATAGATACGTCAAGTGGGGTGCCGTGTTTACACGATGCTACACTAGTGCTACGCTCTGGCGTACATGCGGCCATAACAAAATGAAAAACAGAATCATATCACATATTTATTTTTATATACAAAATCCGCATACATAGGCTTTGCGCTTCACTTCTGCCAGAGTGAGCCTGCGACACGGCCCTATTTCCGACAGATTGAACAGAAATACGACGTCTCACTTTTACCAGTGTCGTTACAGATCACGCAAAGCTCTGCCTCCACGATATTATTTTCCTCGTCTTCTTCCATATAATTTCAATACAAATTCAATTCATGCTGATGTGGAAAGATTAGCGCATCTTTCATACTAAAGCGTAAATGCGGATTTTCTTAATGAAGTGGCGATGGAGGCATTTGTGAAGGCTATGAATCCGTCAGACAAGCTTCGCGGAGTGCAGTACGAGTGAGAGAAATTTCAGTAGAGGAACGTACTTGGAACAGAATGCAGTCACAGAATGCAGTCACAGAGACCACCTTTACGTGGTCTCCTTCGATGTTTGAATTATAATAGATCAGGTCAAATTCAAAGGGACTGCAGAAAACGACGACGAGAGGAATCTCTAGAAGAATGCAGTTTCCCTCTAAACTGCTTTTGTGTCCATGATCTCTGTATACCTGGTAGTCCTTTCCATTGTGCTGGTTTAACTGATACTTTTTTTAATTGAAAAGAAGTATGTCGCGATGTAGATGGGATAGCATCTATTGATGTTGTAGTTCCGGCGTCAATTAGCGAATACTCCTCGGTACTATCGTCATCATCATTGGAACTAGATTCCCCCAAAAGAGATGGAAAAATTTTCAGATAAAAAATGTCATCTTCATCTGACAATTCAATCAAATCCGAGTTCTCCGCTGAACTTACTAATAATTTCTTCTTCTGAAAGTTGTGGTTTCATTCTTGACATGATCTTCTAATAAAATTGTTAAATAATTAATATAATATACGCACAATAAAAAAAAAAAATATACACTTACTTGCTTCTATTTTATATTTTAATAAACTTAAGACTTTTCCAATGCTTTTCTCAAAATGTCCTTTTACTTTGCCAATAACCAAATGAATATGCAGTAATTTTGAAACTCTCTTTAAATATCTCCAGCGTATTCGATTTTGATTAAAACTTATGTTAAATTAGTAGTCGCTTGCAATCATAAGACTCATTGGATCATCCCACACGAGTATTCTTGATACAGTATGCAAACCGGTTTTCTAGGGAAGAGGTAAAAAAAGCAAGGAAATATTTCTCCAAAAATTAAGTGATATTGACATATTAAAAGTAAATATCTCACCATGAAATTCTACCTGTATGAGTTGCAGGCAAATATATAGATGACAAAAGAATTAGATACCGAAATTAGTTTCGCAATGCAAATTTAAATATTCCTGTAAAGTTTTCCTCTTACCCTCAATTATACTTCAATTCATCGAAACACTAAATAAGAGGATCTGAGCTCCGTAAAAGGTGATTTAGGTAGTAAAGTATCTTCGTTTTTTTTTTTCAATATTTCTTTGATGTCTTCTGCAGCCATAAATCTGATTATAATTTGTGTACAATCCAATTGAATTGTGAAAGAAAATTTTATTTTTGTTGTAAATAAGACCGAACCCGCACGGGTCGTTACGTTTCAGTCTATACATATATGAGTCATTGTTAAAAACTCAATAATATCACCAATTTACTATATGTTAGTATTTTTCACAATAATATAAACTATTGCAATAACTAATAGACATATAACAAAAAAGTTGCGACCGTACCTCCCTTTACACGTTTTATACAAATTTCTAACGATGCAAATAATTCACAACTACACACACATTATTGAATACAAAAATGTCAAATGTATTACTACAGTTCACCTAGAAACTTTAACAATCTTTACTTTTTTACCTGTGTCCAACCATGATACGTTATTGAAGGAAATATGTATTAATAGCTCACCCGCACGATCGTGAGGATCAGGGCCAGAACACAAAAGAACTGTTCTTTAAACATTAATTGATAAACACCAAATTCGAATTAAAATAAATAAATTTAAAGAAATTTCCTTCACCATCTACGAAATGTCTCCTTCTCTTTAAATTGGTAAACTATACCTACTTATTTTAGAAAAATCTCTTTAGCCCACAGTCATTTAGATTCAGAAATATCTCGAAGAAAAGTTTAAATATTTTCCATTTACTGTAAAAAACAACAACAACAACGACAACAAACTTAGAATGGCCTTTGAGAAAATTATACCACCGAAGAGTTAAACCAGAAAAATTAATAAATGAATCCCAAAAGTTTGTGTAGTTAGTTCATGATGCGCGCTATCTTTAAATATCCCATAAATCCGGAACTACAAAGACATAAAGCCCTTTAAGTTATATTACAGTTGACGGCGAAAGTTGAGCAATAATTTTTACTTGAAAAAAAAAAAAAAACTTTTTCTATTGTCACCAGAGGGTACCCCAATGCTTCTGCTTGTCTTAAACTTTCTACAATTTTTCACTATCATTGTTTTGAACTTGGGCGCTAAAGAGTATAACTGCTAGGGTGATGTACATAGTATACTAACATTGGTAGCCGCATAAAAGCAACTACAGCAGCCATAACAGTAACAAAAACAACAACAACAACAGCAACAACAACTATAGAGTTGAATCAACTAGGGAAATGAAAAAGTGATCCTAAGAAAAGTCCAAGGCGAAATGTCACAGAACTTTGTTAGCACTCTCTCATCCCCTTCCCTTCCCATTTCTTACTAAGTGTTTATGCTTGCATAGGGCATGACTTTTAAGTTTTCATTCTGTCAGCAGTTCTTTCTTGCGCCAATTATTATTCCTAGAGCTTTTAAGGAAACATATTTAATGTTTTTTTTTTGTTGTTCTTTTTCATTTCATCTGTCATCTTTTCATAATTTTCAACACCCGCTAACGTAACCCGATCCACAAAATCTATGTTTGAGCCAGTGCTTTTGTATTTTGCTCTTCGTAATTTTCGACTTGAATCTTAAGACATCCCAAAAAGACATTTTCATGGAAAGACTTCCTTTTAACTCTGAGTAGTGCCTCTGTGCCTGTGAAAATTAATTCATGCAGAAGGTGGTGTCTTTTGATATTCGTTTAAGAGGAATAACGAATTGTGTCTTGGGATGAGCTCCAGAAATTCCCTCAACTTTTTCACTTTATAAAAATCATGGAAAATTTCGAATTATTTAGTTTAGTTCTGGTGTGTTTGTTAGCTTCCAGACAGGATTGCCAGATTATTCACGCAGAGTATTCTTGTCTGTCCCGTAAAACTTATGTAAGTACCTACATACATTCAATACGGTAATGAAAATCTACTCTCATAATTGAAGTTTTGCATTAACATGGAAATTTTGTACGACACCGGTATCTTCGTTATCATTGAATAACCGCAATATTAGGTGTACTACTCAAGGCAAGATAACAAGATTTCGAAAACCGTTTTGCAGGTAAACTTACGTAATACCCTGTTTCGAATGCAAGATTTACAAGTATTCTGCCAATTTCCTTCTCATGCTAATTAATAGCCATCCTACTAGAATAAAGTTGGCCAGGACGACAGGATAAAGGACACCCTTATGCAGCATCATATACTGGTCATAGGTGTAGATACATATATGTAAAGATATACCTATTTTGTATGCGTGCGAAATAGACGTAATATATCCGAAATCATGTGCAAAACTCAGATGTATGGCTTGTATGTATGTATGTGTGTGTGTGTGCCTGTATTTTGGGCAAATTATTTATTTATTTGTCTACCAGTTCGCATGAATAATTAATGGTATAGCACAGGAGCATATACATTCCCTCTACACACTGTACCCGGTATAATACATGCTTACATAATGCCAGGGTGTGGTGGATAGAATTCATTTTTGTTCTCATCCCTTTATTTCCTTAACTCAAAATGGTTTTCAGTAGTATATTATGGGTGAAATCTATTTTATTCGACATACATATATGCGTAGCCCCATACGGGTATTATATCTGCCAACTGCCCCTATTTGCCATAATGCTACAAATATAGGTATGAATATATCTTCCTCCTCTTGACTATAGCTCCCACCATTTTAACACTCTAACTAGATATCGGAGTTTTGTATAAAGGCTCAAGATAAACAGCAACTCGCCCATTGATTATAATCTAAAATAGAGGATCTTTGGATTTTCAAGGACATATCATATTTATATGCAGCTTGAATTGTCCTTAGAATGTTATATTCTAAAATGCTTGTAGCATATATGTTGACCGCTATATTTGATCGAAATAATTTTTGTTGCTTAATGGTATTTTGTATTGGTAAAGCTCTGGAGAGATTTAAAATAACACATTCTACCATTAATAGAAATAATACAAGATCATTTTTTTATGGGTCTAGGTTCGAGATGCACAATATGTGCCCAACATTGATTAGAGATAATTCACGGATTATTGTTGTTTTACTCTTCGTCGTGCCGGTTAGGAGTATAAAATAAAAAATCCAATGCAGCCTTTGCTAGGAAGTATGTAGAACAATTTCCTTCATTTAAACTCCCCCTACCCTCAACTCTTAGCACGAATACTGGACGAGAGCTATTCAAAGAGGTAGTCAAAAGACCAGGAGCCTTATACTAACTCTGTTATTAATCCTGGTACTGTTGTACTCGAAGTAATTGGTATCGAAGTGAATATCGTATTTTGTCATATCTAAACAAAGGAACTGACAACGGATTGCAATCTATTGGGGGATTTGACACGGTTCTTCATAATGCGAATACGTTCATATCTATGTATAAAAAACTAGTATAGGCTTAGCCAAGTCGGTATATGCAGTGCCAATAAATAGCTTATTATCGTGCCCTCTCAAGGGGAAAGCAGAGGAAATATTCTCAAAATCGGTTGGTCTATGATTCAGGTTTCCAGTTATGTACATATTTAGTTTCTTGATGTTATAGTTACTTAAATAATACCACAGAATGGTTTTGATCTTGCATGGTGCATTGATTCTCCTTTGTTGATTTTTTTTTTTTACATTTCCTTCAATTCCTGAGTATCCCGAAACCCTCCAGAGTTGTAGTCGGTTTCTTAAGCCAAGATATAATAATATTTGGACTAGTTGGTTTTGTCTTGTTCTAGGGTTATGAGAATCCAATTTCCCGTAATAATACATATACAGGGTGTCCATTTTTGCAAGATCAAAGTTCTTGGTTAGAGACTAGGTCAAATTTTATAGAGATAAGAACCAGAAATTGGGTGTCTACGTTTTTTCATTTGTGAGTTACAGCCTTTTGAATTTTTGAGTCACTGATTTGTACCTGAATACAAAATAGTGTGAGTATTATGCGTGCAGCTCCCCAAAAATTACTAATCTAAAGCTATAAAGGCTATTGGTTTTCTACTAATAGTAACAGAAAACCCAAAATAATAATAAAGTATTAAAAATAATAAAATAAGTAAAAAACAAGTTTTCAAACAAAACTGAGGCCAAGCCGCATGAAAAAGTAGAAAATAAACTTTTCTTCACACACAGAGGTGGACTCAGATTTTTTGATTGGGACATTTCTCTTGATGAATCAAATCTCTTCATGAATCAAATCACTTATTACCTCTGATTAATCATACTGAAATATATCGGTGATTGTCAGCGAATAAAATCTGAGTCCACCTCTGTGTGTGAAGAAAAGTTTATTTTCTACTTTTTCATGCAGCTTAGCATCAGTTTTGTTTGAAAACTCGTTTTTTACCGATTTTATTTTCTGCCTCTTTCACGTTAACTAAATTTCTATTACGTGCTGCATGGAGATATTTTAAAACAATTTTATGACGGCTGAAAAGACACTGATTTACCAGTTTTTTTCAAAAAAATTATTCGAGTATCAAATCGTTGAAGTACTACAACGGTTTTCTGAAATTCAAATTATGTTTTAAACAGCGCTTTTTAGCTGTATTCCAACTTGATCCCATATAACATGAATTTTCCCGATTTTCCATGTTTTCCATAGACTTTTCCTATTACCATGAATTTTCTTCGATTTTTCATGTAAGTTTTCATGATTGTTGAAGAGAAAGTATTGATGCCAGTAGAACGGAAAAAAATGATTCCGCATAGCTTATAAAACTTTTTTGTCGGAAAATTTTCCGGAAAACTCGGAAAATTGCGGAAATTTTCGGAAAATTTTCCAGAAAAATTGGAAAATTCTGCATTTTTTCTGAAACAGATTTATCACTAATCATATCGATGAAAATTTTTCCGATAATTTTCCCGCTTTTCCGGGTTTTCCATGGAGTTTTCCACAAAAGCCACTTCATGCAACTTATTTCGCTCTACAACTTTGTCTTAGGTTTCAAAACGCTCAAACGCTTCCTTTTTCGGAAAAACTCCGGAAAAGCGTTTTACATGAATTTTCCTCGATTTTTTCTGCAAGTTTTCACCATTGTCGGAGTGAAAGTAATGATGCCAGTTGATAGGGAACTTGATCCTGCATAATTTAGAAAACTTTTTCCGGAAAAGTCGGCAATTTCCGGAAATTTTTTCGGAAAAATCGGAAAAATCTGCATTTTTCCTGAAACGGATTTATCAATAATCAAATTTGTACCAAATTTTCAAATGATTTTTCCCGATTTTCCGAGTTTTCCATGGAAATTTCCGGTTCAAATTTTCAAATTTTGATAGATTCAATTGTCACGCGACATGAACCTGTGTGCCAAATTTTAGCTCGCTGTGATAACGAAAAGTGGGTCTACGAGAGTGTCGAAAATAGTAAAGAAATAGACAAATTCGTGTACGAGTTAAAGGGAATGGCTGGCCTCAAAAACACAAGGGGTAATGATATCTCAAAATAGTCAACGTTTTTCCAGTTTTCGCTCCAATTCTCGGAAAGTGGATCATTAAAGTGGTACTTTCCTTTGATTTTCTGAACCCTGTTTACTATTACTGCAAATAACTGTAATATTATAAAGCTTGAGCTTATTGTCTTGAATTAGTTAAAATTTTCAAAAGATACCTCTTGCGACAACTCACCTTATTTGTTTTTTTGCTCGTTTGTCACGTAGGTAGGTACAAATTTCTGGAAAAAGTCTATGACCCACAAATGAAAAAGGTAAATACCCAATTTTCGATTTTATCTCGATAAAATTTTGTCAATAGTTTCTAACCCTAAATTTTAGTCCTGCACAAATGGAAGACCCGCAGTATACGTTAAGATAAAAAAAAAATATCGGTTCTAATAACGACTCTTACGGAACTCCTCTAACCAGATGCTAGGATTTTGATTAGTTGTTGTTTACTTTGCTTTTGAAAAATTAAAATTTCTGTTTAATAAAGACAGAAAATGCTGATGGTGAACACTGTCAAAAACTTTTATAATAAAATCTAGAAAATTGTACCAAAATAGCAATGTCAGGATAATTGTGCCTCTCTGCTAAAATCGTAAATTCGTAAGGAAACTTAAAATGTTTGTTTAGAAGATTTAGCCTGGCCTATGTCTTTTAACACGTTCACGCCGGCACATATCCCCAGTGGCTCGCGTTTGAGTGTAGCATCAGGCGGCATGCACCAAAGATGGCTCGCTCACAATGTGCGGCACATACATACGGGCCTTACGTATGAGTGTCCTATTAGGTGGCGTGCATCAGCGGTAGCTTGCATTCATATGTCCCATCTGGCGGTAAGTGGGAGCGACGTCTCAAAGTAAAAAACATTAATATCGGCGCCAGCGTTCATTTTGAGAATAGGGATAATCTAGCCCTTGTATGGGAAGCTGTAAATTGAGCAATCATATTTATTTTTAATTTAATTTAAAGTCCTACATAATTCCAATAAGAGAAAATTTCTAGATATTTTTCGCAACTAATAAATTGACAATTCTATTCGAACTCAACCGGAACATACCTATAGGATCACATTGGACGTTTAATTTTACATTGGCAATTAAATTGAATAAAAAAGACGGTAAATAAGGACATCGAATTGTGTGATTGAAACTTCTCTATGAATAAAATATAAACTCAAATATTTATTCCGATTCCCAAATCTTTATATACAGGGTGTTTCCTCCATGGTCATCCATAGAGCAGGAGGTGATAGAATTCACCTCTAGACCAACTAAAAATTGTATTTCTGGGCGATTAAGAAATTATCCTAGGTTGTCACAAAACACCCTGTATCGTAAAAAGTACAGGGCGCACGGTCACCGTATAGAGCTGATTGTATTCAAAACTTCATGGCTTTTCTAGTGACTGCTCAACTTGCCCCGTACTTGTCTCCGCTAGGAGTTATTGTGTTCTAAACTCAAATTTTAGGATTTTCTTACCATTTTTTTTTAATTTGATATTTTTTTTTGTAAAAACTATAAACTGTAGACTCTCCTCTTTAATTTGACCTATTACACCATATGTGCTAACTGTAGCTGTTAAACAGTTATTAGCTCATAACCTATTCAGGTCAGACCGAAATTACCCGATATTTTTTTCAAATGACTTGTTTTAATCAGTAAGGGAACAAATTATCTTCGAGAATAGGTTTGAGAATAGGTTAGGAGCTAATAACTCTTAAATGGCTAGAGATAACTCATAGGTCAAATTAAAGAGGAGAGTCTACAGTTTATAGTTTTTACAAAAAAAAAAGTTATGTTAACGACCGTTTTGCAAAAAAAAAAAATAGTGGTCAAAGTGAAAACAATGATAAGAAAATTCGAAATTTTTGGTTTAGATAAGCCCGGTTGAAAAACCATGGAGTTCTGCATGCACCGAGCTCTTAACTGTAACCGTACGCCCTGTACTTTTTAAAATACAGGGTCTTTTGTTAAAAACAAGGATTTTTCTTAATCACCCTGTAACTCCTAAACGGTTGATGTTGCCCCCCTCCCCTGCCATACAATTTTTTGTTAGTCTAGGTGAGTACTATCACCTCCTGCTCTATTGACTTCCTAAGGTGAAACACCCTGTATAAAAGAAGAAAAGTATGTGCTTTTACCTTGGCATTCTATAGGGGCTTTCGGCAAGTACTGTTTCAGTGAGACAACTGAAACAAAACTTTGAGCAACCGTCTCAGTTGTCTCAGTTCAAACCAATCAGCTGATTTGCCAATTTTGACATTTAAATAATTTTGACCACAGAAAATGGATAGTAATAAATAGACGAAAGTGTCAATATGGAACTAAGACAGTTCACCGAAAGTGTAGTCTCAGTGAGCCAACTGAGAATATCTCACTTGTCTCACTGAGAATATGCTTGCCGAAAGCGCCTTATATTGGACTGCTCATCTGTCGATGACCAATCCGCAGGTTTTTCTTCATTACTCAACTATTTATATTAAAAATATGTGCCGTTAAAGACTAAGACCTCCCAAGTCCCCTTCTGAACTCAGACCTATAAGCATCCTGTGCGAAAAAGCAGTACTGCGAGTGTCCACTGACATTAGAGCTGCCCTAGATTAAAACAATTTGGTTGTCTTGGCACTACTCGATTTTTCGAAGGCTTTTGACAGCGTTGAATTTGGGATCTTGCTTCGGAAACTCAATTGCTGCTTTGGTTTTAGTCCCTCTGCCGTCGCTTTTATCCGGGACATTTTGGTCGGTCGTAAGAAAGTGGTGAATTAATACTTCCTGTTCCCTCCCTCTTCTGTCTGACGTCCCTCAGGGCTCAATACTGGGCCCTTTGTTATTTAATTTATTTATAAATGATCTCTCAGAAACCGTTCGGGACGTCAGCGTGCACATGTATGCTGACAATGTGCAGGTCTACCTAAGAAAACCTGTTGGTTTGTTTGAGGACTTTATTGCTCGCATTAATGACGATTTAGAGAGAATCAATATTTCCTAATTGCCTAAAGCTAAACCCGACCAATTCCAATGTATTGTCTTCCATAATGGCACTTTTGACCCGCATTATTCACCTCTTGTGGTCTTGGATGGTACAATTTTAAATTTGGTACCCAAAAGTTAAAAATCTAGGCATTATTTTGAATCATCATATGAAATGCTGCGACAATACAAAGTTAATTATCGGTAAGGTTTATGCTATACTTCGTAGGCTCTGGCTCTCTATTGACTACCTTACTTTATTTTCGGCGGTTTAATTTACCCTAGACTCGATAGCGTTTGTCTTCGAAAGACGGAAGTTGCCTTTGCGGATTGTATCCGCTTAATTTATGGACTTCGTTGGTTTGACCATGTTTCACCTTACCGTACAAAATTGCTGGGTTGCTCAATACTATAATCTAAAGCAATGAGGACTGATTCACTTTTATAAACTATTACGTACAAACAATTATCTGCGTGAATTTTTCCACCACACAGCTTCGGAACGTAATCAGAATGTGGTAATACCTCGTTTTCATAAATCTGTAATGGCGGTCTCGAATTCTATCTAGATAACCCATCTTCGGAATAGTCTTCCCTCTAGTTATTAGAACGGGCGATCTGTCGGTGCTTTTAAGGATCTCATGAGGGTCCACGCTTTTAATTAATCTTTCATATTACAATCCTGTCTCATAGCGTAGCTCATTTTCGTAATTTTTATAATTTTTATCGTTCTTATAATTTTCTTTTTATTTAATTTTTAATTTTTTCTGCCTTGTGTTTTTTAGCAATATACTTTTTCAGTTATTTTATAGTCATTTCCAATTTTTGCTTAGTTTTCGTAGGTTTTTAATTTTTAATTTAATTTTAGATATTCTATATTCTCTATATTCTCATGTATTTGTTTAAATAAAACTGTTCCAAAATTTTTTTTTACTAAAAAAATTGTAAAATCTTGTATACGTTTTGCCAGTCCAGTAAATAATAATAATAACAAAAGTTATACCCGTTAAAACAAAACATCGTTAGATCAAAATGTAAGAATTACATTGCGCTATTGGTGAAGTGCATGAGTTTTGGTGTAATAAAGAACCTGTAGAATGTCAACATTTTGATTGTGATTTTTCGGCATTGTGAAGATCATAAAAGAAATTTTGCTTGTACCATTATCTTTCGAAAACATCTAAGCGGTGGACAATAAAAAACCAAATCACTCATATACTCTCCGTCCACGTTCTATTTGGTATGAAACACATATCGATCGAACTTAATTTTCAGATGTTTTTGCTGATTCGAGAAATGCTTCGTAGTGATACAAACTTCACGCGGATAGTACAAACCAAAAATAAAAAAACAAAATCACTGGATCAGTCTGTTCTAAGCAAGCTTTCGTTTTATAATTTTCCTATATTTTTCTGAGTAAAGTAGCTACTACAAAAACTGATGCACTCTCAAATTGTCCCTTAATTCAAACAAAGGCGTATGCTGTCCTATATTGTCAGTATAGTTCTAAGCTGTGAATCAGCCTTGGATAGTGTAATATCCGATCTTACTGATGCAGTTGGCAGAGATCGAATATCCATTTTGTTCATGCTTGATTTCATCAAAGACTTCGATTCGATCAACTATGAATGATTCTTTTTAAGCTTCATCGATATTTCAATTTTTCAAATACAGCTGTCACCTTTATTACGTTTTCTTGCTGTCAATCGACTCCCTTAACTTCGAGTAGTCGTATACCACTGGGTTCTACACTTGGTCCGCTATTCTTTTCTTTATATATAAATGATTTACCAATGTTCGATAAGGATATATTACTTAATTCAAACAAGTTGACCAGTATGCCGATATACAGAGGGGACTATGATCTAGAACAGCTACTGCTCATGATTAATAAAGTTGACATTCCTTTTGTTCGAAATTTGGATGTTGCGGTGAATGTAAGGTTAACTTGTTGTAATCAGCAATTTGGAACCTGAGATAGCTGAAATTATCTGCTAAATTGTTGTCCCATCACATGCCCTTGAGACTGATCAAAGCACTGATATTATCCCACTTTATCTTTCGAAACCTAATTTTCCCCAAACTGAATTCACATTATCAGCAGCAGAAATAAATTTGTCAGTTTCAATCGATTTATCCATGGTTTGTTCAGATATTCTCATATTTCGCCGTACATGAATAGAAGGTTGACATTTTTATATAATCTAATCTACTGTAAAGTACCGGCCCCCACCTATATGATTGTGTTCGATCCTTCAAATCTGATCGGCATCGCAACCACTTACTACCAAACTACCAATGTCAAAATGGAGAGTGATCTTACTTTGTCCAGGTCATTTGGCGTATTTCGCTAGCTTCTACAGAATTTTAAAATTCCATCTAAAACAGGCTGCAAAAAAAAAAACAAAAAATTATAAGGAAAGTACATGTATATAATTTTTAATGTTTGTCCTATATATAGTCCATTTCCAATTGTATAGCTACCAATTTTCAATTTCCAAGCTTCAATCAATGCTACCCTGAAGAACCAACTGATTCTTGTATCCATTCCTAAACGTGAAGAGAAATGCTACTCCAATATGCTTGTTAACAGATGCTACATTGTACACACGACTGTGCTACATCCGTCATCCTAAGCGTTACCTAGATACATAACTGATCCTACAGGAAACAGAAATTCTTCCAGTTTTTTTATCAACAAAAGAAGGAAATGGCCTTTTGTTGAACACTTTACATTTCCCAATAAAATTTTATAGTTGCCGATGAAGTCCTTCATAAGAGTATTTTTTGAGACAAAAAAAAAAAAAAACAAAAAAAAACTAAAAAAAACTCAGCTGCAGTAACAACAGACACTGTTGGACACTTTTCAAATAATTGTAATCATTCTAAGTATAGTTCTAGTACTTCTAGAATTAAGGAAAAATTCCGTTGAACCTTGATATCCATCAATTTATTCTACACATAAGAGTTACTTTGAATGCCTTGGCTTTGTTTAAATCTTCTAGCTACAAAATAAAAGAGCTAGTGGAAGAAGAAAAAAAACAAATTTTATTTCTTAAGTGGAGCATTACACAGCTCTCTTTATTTTCTTGTGAGTTGAGTCCTTCACCTTTTTTTTTTTTGTTGTTGTTGTTTTGTATTTTAATTTTTACTATATCTTCCCACAGTACAAAAGTAGGGTGCACTTCTTTAGAATGAAAAATGAAGGTGGCTCAGAATTTCACAACGACGAATTCCTCTGTAAATAGAAAGTATTTCACTCTACTCCCGAAGGATATTCAAACGTATAAATAGTGTGTACATTTTTCTCTTCAAGTCCCTTTTCTGTCCATAGTTTACTTTTGCAGTCATGAAAAAGTACTGACAATAATAAAAGGATGCCCGTGAAGACGAATGAGAAAAGATTGAGAAAGGGAATTTATCCCATTTTTCCTGAAATCCTTTTCAATTTATACAACGGCCAAGAATTTTGTGTGCTTTATATCTCTCTCTCTCTTTCTCTACTTCTCTATAAGAATTTTCACAATTTTTCTTTTCATGTGTGTTATAAGTTTTAGGTTAGGTACATAGTTTGGTGTACAATAACTTACAGAAATATGGTGTTCCAGTATACTCAATGGAATTGAAGTATTAAAGGATGTTTTCAGGTGCACATACATTCATACTTCTTATACTTTTTTGGTCACTACCGTTTTAGAGACATGTTCCATTTTGAAAAATGTACGTAGGAGGCAAGAGACTATAGATTTTGTTTAGTGATTTTTAAGCGAAGTCAGAGAAATTCAAGTGCACTTTTATGCAACAATAGAATTTGTGGATGTTATTTTGTTGCAGCCTTCAGCAAAAGACTTGTTGAAATGATTTTTCAACGTTTTTATCTATAATTTGTTTGCTTTTACCTTGATTGGGACTACTTGACGTACTTTTTATCTATACAGGGTGTCCCAAAAAAAAAGTGGTAATCGGAAGCCTGGAGGTAGAGCGTCCCTCGGGGAACCCAAATCACCACGATGTATGTTCTACGGGTTTTTTGTAGTTCCCGAGTTATTACAAATTTTCGAGATTTTTCGCTAATTACGTGTTGTAAGGTAATTTTGGTCATAGCGGTCGAAGAAAGTGAGATAGGCACTTATTTTTTTTCCCCGAAATAGCTTAACAGTGCATCTGTTGTATTTAAAAACATTTATTTCAATACAATTCACCATTGTCTCAAAAAGTAATGTTGAATTTTTTCTTTTACCAAAACAAAAACTAACTTGAATATTCTATGGCAATTTTAAGAAAAAAATTCGATTGTTTTTTTTTTTTTAGAAACTAGTTCAAAAACTTCCTTAGTTCATCGACTTTACATGGCGCAGATTTTATTAAGTTATCTCAACGGGATCATACTTAAATTTCGATTCAGATTGTACTAAGTGTAAAATTTAACAATTTTAATTGGGAAGTAAAAACATGTAAAACTGAAAATTAAATAAAAATAATTATTTTATTGTGAAAAATTACATAAAGTTTTCAAAATGTCTACCTTCCTTTTCGACACATAACCGACAATGGCAGAAAAAATTCTCTTTCAGTCGATTGAGTGCTTGTCTGTTTCTTTTGATGTTTTCTTCCGTCGGTCTTAATCTACTTGACAAATCTGCCAAATTTCTGCATTCTTTACAATAAACCAGCTCGTTGTAGTAGCCCGAGTATTTTGTTGTGAGCAGATACATGTAAAGAATTGTGGACAAAAATTTGGCTTATTAGGCCTTGAGCCCCTAAGACCCACCCCATATATATATTTACGGCCTTGGCTATCATTATCATTTTTGATTGAGAAATATCATGCTTGTCAAATCGTTAAAAAAAAAAGCAAAAGCAATGACATTTATGAAATGGTATAAGTTCACAGAGAGTGTAACCACGAAGAAATTTATTCGAAAAAAATATTTGCGTGGAGTTAAGGTAATCGGAAACAGTCCAAAAACACACAGAGATACATTTATATATCAGAGTTATTCGTTACATGGTGACAAGTGTCTTCACATTATAATTACCTGTAGTATTTTACTTCTTCTGATGTTGTTCTTTCAGGTAACGGTACGTACGATGAATCTCCCGATAAAATATTGTTGATCAGCCCTTAACTGAAGATCACATCAAATCATTCTTTGGTGTTTTTCTCAAACGCACTGACCCGGTCAGGTTGATACAATTAGGTTTTAAATTGTTATCTTGAATATTCTAACATCAAAATAATTCTTAGAGTTTTAAAATTATTCGAAAAGTTACAGTAGTTTTTCCTTTACATTACACTGACATGGCAAAAGGATTTTTCTTTTAATAATAACAACATACTGAAGGGAATATATTTGACGCACTACTCTAAAGTCTATTTAATCAGCCTATTTTTCATTCAAGATATTTCAGAGTTTTTTATAAAACTTTCTATCACGGTCATATCTAATGTCTTCGATGTTCGAATCCCACCGCTGCCACCAAATTATTACATAAAGCCATCGCATTGGTAGTCTGAGGTAAAAATGACCAAGTAAAAAATTTGTTCAAT
This sequence comes from Dioctria rufipes, assembly GCA_963924295.1. Lineage (NCBI taxonomy): Eukaryota > Metazoa > Arthropoda > Insecta > Diptera > Asilidae > Dioctria > Dioctria rufipes. The sequence goes on along the minus strand of OZ002741.1, from coordinate 45,896,808 downwards.
GTAAAAGCCGAATTGTGATATCATTAAAATCGAAGTATATATTACATATAAATTTATTGAGGCTGAAATATAATTTTTTATTAATACGGAATTATATATACTTATATAAATGGGTGAAGGACGAGACGTTTACTTAAAATTTGATTACCCAGAAATCATCCTTCTTTTGCGTCTCCAGTGGTTTTCAACTGAGAAAATAATTTCAAATATTGATAAAAATTAAAATTTAACATGCATATGTATGTGGTCAAGTGGATAAGAAAGAAATCTCATGATTATTTAATTTATGGGAGCAAAAAAAGATATCCGAGGCACGAGGATTTTATAGAGTTATAAATATGCAAGACTGGAAACCGTCACGCTTAGATTTAATTAACTTATCAACGGGATAGCGAGTATCATAACAAGTTTTCCAATACTCTCCTTTTTCTTGGTTTTCAATTAGTTTAACGCACTTACATAATGTAGAAAATTTTGTCATTCCATATTTTCGTCATTGTAGTCATAAAAATTTATTGAAAACTGTTAGCTTCCAAGTTTTTCTTTTTTCAGCCAAGTTTTTCTTTTTTTACAATATAAAGCGTTTCCCCTTGTAAGCCTCCTTTTAATTTGATTTAAATATCTGGGAATATCTGGGTTTGCTATGTCCAATTATGTCAATTACTGACTGAAAAAGCTTTAGTCGTATGTATGTGCGTAGATCTGAATTTAGGAAAGGTTCTTATATGTACATTCTTTTACCGATAAAAATTACATACTCAATGGATTTTGATATTCGATTTCTTTCATTTTACACATTAGAAATGCCATTTTTCTCAACTCTTGTCTTTTTATGACATTTTTCCATACTCAGTGACGTAGAATTAATTAAATTTGGGTCTTTTACAAAAAATTTATATAAATCACATACGATTCTATGTCCAACATTGGTCGTGTATTTATATCGTATCCTTATAAGATGAATCCTATAATTACGATCCCCAATTTTCCGAAAAAGAAAAAAATAGTTGAAAACATTTTATCCATGAGATGTAATGGTTTCTCCGTAAAGTTACAGCTTGATGTAGAATTTATAATGGAGGCGTCATTGCGTTCCTTCGTGTTTTTTTCTGTTTTCGTTTTGTTCAATATGCGATTGATAATTCTTTAACATTGTATGTTATACACGTTATCAAGAAATGTTGCCAAATTTCGTCTTAGCCAAAATCCTTGATTTGGGAATCCGAAATAGGGCGTGGCAACACGGCTCAAACTCAAACTTATTAAAACAATGTTTTCCGGTTATTTGATCCCAAAAAGTGTTGGCAAAAAAAACAAATCATCTTCAATAGATTTCTCTCTTATTTTTATATACATAATTTATCAAAAATACGAAAATCATAATATTGATAAAAGCATAAATATCTCCCCAACTACATGTCAATCTATTCCATCCACACTTGTTTCAACATTGATTAAACTTAGACAGTGGAGTACGAATAACAACTACGGAAATGACTTCCACTTTATACTTACCTTTCTGAATTTAAATTAAGCGATTAGTTCCATAGTACTTCTCTTCAGTTGTATGTCTCTACTACAGCCATGATAAATAAAGATAACAAGTTAAAAACATACATGTGTCTAGGGAAGAAAAAAAAAACAAATAGGAAATCAGGAAATGAAATGTGGAATATCCGCCCTCTTCCACCCTCCATTTTTTTCCATTGAACAAATAAATTCTACGTTGAATACTCAGTTTAATTTTATATATTTATTTATGAAGGTAAAATTATTTTATTATTAGTTATAAAGCATAGCACGACATTCATATTTTTTTAAGGACATTTTAACTAACAATCATTATGAAAGCTTTCACAAAAAAAAAAAAAAAAAAACAACTTCCTTGATAAAATGTCCGTCCGCATAAAATACTGGACAAAGAAATTAATTCACAACCAACGGGACAGCAGATTCCTGTGATATTTATGATCCTGCATGGTCATATGGCAATAAATTACCTGAGAGAGGAGGAACAGGAACTGTCTGAAAAACATACACATAGAAAATTTGTTGTTTGCTTTTTTCTTCTCGTTTTTTTTTTTTTAAGTATTAAAAATGGTCTCAACGGAAAAGTTGTTTTCTGTAAATGTTATCCGTCTACAGATGAAAGGATAAAAAATTCAAGGTAGGTTGTGAATAAACAATGCTGGCATTGTTGATAATTAAAATTAAATTTATTATTTAACTCAGGTGAAAGAAAAATCTTTTGTTTTTGTCATTGAATTTTTAGTTAAATGTTAGGCGGAGAAGAAAATCTGAAGTGCTTCAGCAACAACTTTTCATTCTTAAAGTACTTCGTATAGAACAAAATTTGATTCGATTTTAAATAGTTTTTCCCTCTTTATTATTTTTATTTTAATTTTAAATTCATATAATATATCCCAAATAGAGCACCTAAAGTTTGTATATGTATATGTAAAGTGTAGTCTTATCACTATAAGCTCATGATGAACTTAATTATATGCTCTGTAGTTATATTGATTACAAGTATGACCTATGATCACTTATGATTTACTAGTTTGGTAGCCAAAACCTAAACAAAAAGCAGTTAAAGCTAGTTTACAAATTCTACAAGGGCATGTCTAGGAGTAACCTGAAAGTAAAGTAAATCACGATCCATATACAGGCTGTGAATTACATCGATCTAAATGGATATCTGTCTTCTTATCGCCAATCTGGACTCCGACCGAATCATAGTTACGAAACTGCAATCCTCAAGGTTACATCAGATATTCACGAAGCACTAGATAAAGGCCAACTTACAATTCTAGCTTTGCTGGATTTCAGTTTGAGTAAGGCATTCGATTCTATTAATCATTAGAAGCTGGTGGGAAAACTGTCAAAAGAACTTTTATTTTCTTCGTCTACAGTAAAACTCGTCAATAGCTTTTTTAAGTGGACGCAATCAGTTTGTTATAGTGAATGAGTTATGCTCGGGTGAAAGGCTCTTTTATCTGGAGTTCCTCAAGGATCCATACTTGGTTCCTTGCTATTCTGCCTCTATTTGAATGACATTTTTTGTTCTAATATCAGATGTTTCTATTCATCTGTATGCTGACTATGTGCAAATGTATCTAAGCAGACCGATTGAATTGATGGAGGACTGCGTATGCTGATTCAAAGATGGTTTGCAGCGTGTATATAATTGGTCATTGCTAAATAACTTAGAGTTGAGTGGTGTATGTGTTCCTGTGCGTTCTCGTCGCGTGCGTGTATGTGTGTGGGTATGTGTGTGTGGGTGTATGGGTGTGTGGGTGCGTCTCGTAGGTTTGTGTGCGACCTTCGCTTCACCACTCACTTCTCTTTCCTAGTACTTGGTTATATAGATTGCTCTTACACAATCGGCGGAAAGGCTTGTGATTAAAAGTTTCAGAAACTTTGTGTAAAAAGTCATTAAGAGCAAACGGTTACACACACATGCCTACTTTTCTTAAAGTGCTAAGTTACGTTAAGTGTCTACGACATAGTATATAAAGACAGACAGAATGAGTCTTTTTGAATTTGGTAAAACACACTAAAGAAGACGAAGGCTCGCAAATCAAGAGAATCCAATCATTTTGTAGGGATATTTGTCCGCAAAAAGTTGATAAGCCTCCCTGAGATTGACCATTTTTTTACCTTAACACATTTTGTGCAATTTGTTTCATTATCTCGCTTTCCTGGGCAAACACAACTTAATTCATCATTTTCATAAAACTCGGTCTCAAGGCTTTTGACTTCTTCATTGAGAAACTTACCGCCAATTTTTGAATTTGGTGAAAACATTATGATAAAGGGTTTTCTAATAACAGGTGTTATTTTAATTAGCCCGCTATTTCGGTAGATGTCACTTTTGGAGCTGTCATTTTTTGACATTTGACAAGTAGTTTCTACGCATTGAAATTATTAAAATTCACTATAAAAATGGTGAAAATGTGGCAGAGACGGTTCGTAAAACTCGAACATTTTTGGGTAGTCGTGAAGCACCTTATCGGACCGCAATACAGAAATTGGTAGAAAAATTCGAGCTGTCGGGACAAGTTAGTGATGTGAAGAATAAAACCCGTGCACGTCGCTCAAGAACAGCCGAGAATATTGCTGCTGTAGCCGAAAGTGTTGAAGAAAACCCAGGTTGGTCCATTCCTCGTCGTTCTTTGGAATTAGGCATTCCACAAACGTCATTACACCGTATTTTGCATAAAGATTTGGGTCTTAAGGCTTATAAAGTTCAGTTAATACAAGAACTCAAGCCGGCCGATCATCAATAACGTCGAGGCTTTGCTGATTGGGTCCTGGAAATGCATGAAAATGATCCGGAATTCCATCGAAAACTCATCTTGTTACTTTTTCGAAAATGAGGCTGGAGCAACAGTTACGGTGAATGGATTGCGCTATCGACAGATGATTAATGATTTTTTATGGCCTGAATTAGATGGTATTGTCCTGGACAAGGTTTACTTTCAACAAGACGGCGCTACGTCCCATACAAGCAACGAAACCATTGATCTTTTACGGGAAAAGTTTCCGGACCGTGTTATCTCTCGAAGAGGTGATCACAATTGGCCACCGGGATCTTGTGACTTAACACCTTGCGACTTCTTCCTTTGGGGCCACGTGAAAGAGAAGGTCTACGCCAACAGCTCAGCGTCGATTCAAGACCTCAAAGATGGAATTCGTGAGGCTATCGAGGACATAGAGCAGCCACTTTGCGATTTGGTTATGGAAAATTTCATGAAGAGGATATGGTCCTGTAGGCGTGGTCGTGGTGGTCATTTGGCTGATGTTATTTTCCATTATTAACGGCATACCTTCCTCTTTTGAAATAAAGATCGGATGATAAGGTGGAGCACCTAACTGCTTCTCTACAATACCTTTACGATAAATATGTCCCAATTCGAACACGTACCTTGCATCCCTGCGGCTCTCCGTGGCTCACGGATGAGATCCGAAGAATGATTGCAGAGAGGTAATTTCTTTATCAGAGATTCAAACGTACCAAATCCAACGTTGATCTAAATCGTTATCGGATCATCCGGAATAAAGTAACTGTGGTTATTCGTGCAGTCAAGCGCCGGTATTATGGCTCACAACTTAACCCCAATCAACACAAAAGGAAACTATGGAGGGATTTACTGAATTTAGGAATATATGGCAGAGATCGGCCCAAGTGCAAACTGGATCCTGATAATTTAAATAGGTTTTTCACTTCAATCCAAAGTCAAGTTGCTGCCCTAATGAAACAGTTACCTGATCTTGTGCCGCTAAGGTGCGTAGATGCAGACGACATTAGACTATATATGCGATTGATGGCATTAAATCTTCAGACACAGGGCGAGACAATATCTCTCCACGATTCGTAAAAATAATCTTACCGCATATCGTCCACATTCTCCTCCATATATTTAATGCTTGGCTCACTACTTCTCACTTTCCATTGATGTGGAAAAAAGCGAATGTCTTGCCTATCCCTAAGTCTCGTAAATCCTCCGAACTGGTTGATTATAAACCCAATAGCTTGCTCGGCTTCTTTGGTAATGTTCTCGGAAAGCTGATGTACGTTCAAATGGCATCTTATCTAAAACAAAACGACCTCTTATCACGTTGGCAGACAGGCTTTAGAGCGCGTCATAGTTCCGAAACTGCTTTACTTAAAGTAGTATCTGACATAACTGACTCGATTGACAACGATCACATTGCAATTGGTTCTTCTGGACTTCAGCAAGGCCTTTGACTCAGTGAATCATAGTAGGCTGCTTAGTAATCTTCAGCTAATTTCATCAGTTAATTTCATCAGAAGCTTTCTTGGACAGCGTAGTCAAACAGTAAAATTGAATAACACCACTACGTCACCACATTTCCTTAGCAGCAGGATCCCCCAGGGATCAATATTAGGTCCTCTTCTCTTTTGTTGCTAAATCAATGATCTCCTAATGACGTTACAGGATTCATAAGTCCATCTTTACGCTGATGACGTGCAGATATATTTTGACCGACCAAATAGGGCTTGTAGAGGACTGCGCCTCTCGATTAAGCGATGATTTGCAAAGAATATCTGACTGGGCGAACCGTAACTACCTGACGCTAAATCCGCTCAAGTCAAACTGTATAGCATTTTACAGGAGAAATCCTGATCCTAGTGAATTGCCTCCGATAATGATCAACAGTACTACTATACCATACTCAAACTCAGTTAAAAGTTTAGGCATAGAAATAAATCAGCGGCTTACATGCTGCAACCACGTCTCTTCTGTTCTAGGAAAAGTGTATGGATACCTTCGTCTGTTCAGAACGTCGGCTAGTATATTATCGTTTCATATGCTTATGAAGCTCGCTAAATCTTTGGTATTACATCACTTAACTTTAAATTTATCTTCAGATTTATTCACGGGTTGGCTCATATCTCCTTTGTGGGATGTTCACTTGAAGCATACTTGTCACGAATGCGCTTACTATTTCTGTATTCTCTAATCCACGTAAAGGAGCCAAGTTATTTATTTGATCGAATACAATTTTTAGGATCGGCTCGACATCGAAACATTCTTTTGATAAGCTTCAGAGCCTTATCAGGTGAGCGCTCTTACTTTGTGCAGATGTTCCGCTGCTGGAATTCTCTAGCGCGGGATATCAGCACGCATTTAAAAGGTTGCTGACAACAGCTCACATAACGTAAATTCGCAAACTAATAGTTTATTCATTTCACTGGCAGAATATGCTTTAGATCTTATACAGGGTGTCCCGTAAGTCGACGTCAAGCTGGACCCGGGTGATAGACCAAATCGTAATAGTTACCAGAAGGTGTACATTTTCTCGAAAACAAAAGAAATGCCTATAATTTGAAAAATACATGACTTAGATTTTTTTTTATATTTTTCTCGTAACTGTTACGATTTGGTCTATCACCCGGTTCCAGCTTGACGTCGATTTACAGGACACCCTGTATACTAAATATTTATGTAGACTTTATAGGTGTACAATTAGTTAATTAAATTCAAATGTATGTTTTTATATCTCTCTTTAACAAATAAATTTTTCCTACCAATTAAATACGTACAATTATAAGATTTGTAATCTTGTGTACTAATTAACCAGTAAAAATAAATAAATAAATAAATAAATAAAATAAAAATAAAAATATAAATAAATCAAGCACTATTCCAGTCCTCCCCACTAAATTGCTTTTTATTTTGTTTTTCCTGCATCAATCTTTTCATGTTGAAAACAAACTTTTCGAAAGTATTCAATTAGACTACTATTTAAAAATTTATTTTTGTTTTTATACATACATATAACTATAGTCGGTAACTTCCTACAGGAAGAGCAGTGAAATAAAGGTAATACAGTGAGAGAGAGACGGAGAGAGAGAGAAATAGGAAGAGTGAGGATTCATTCATTATATGTTGAAAAACTTCTTCCGGAATTCTTTAAAATTGTTTTGCTAGCCTGACGAAAACGATGAAGACGACTACGACGACGACGACGACCTTTTCCTTTTATTCTATCTGTATATGACAAGAGTAACACAATTTCTTGTTAAAAAATACAAAAAAAAACAAAACTTTGGACAAAATAATCTTACTTCGTCCTCTATCCCGATTTGTCGTTTTTGGTCGCCTTCATCCTTGTTATTAAGTTTTCTTAAATTTTTCTTAAAAATTTATCTTTTATTAAAGTCAGATAGAAAAACAAATTTAAAAGTCTGCGTTGTAAAAAAAAAAAAAAGTTGTTCCGCAAGTTGGGATCGGGGGAAGCGGATATATTCAATCGACTGGAGAAGGTATGGGGGACAAATGGAAGGATAGAAAACTTTTGAATTCACTTTGATAGTTAGAATTTTCTTCATTAATTGAATTTTAAATGTAGGCAACTCTCTTACAACAAGATTTAAGATTTTAATTTAAAATCAATTTTTTTTTATTTTTTTTTTTTTTTCAGAAATCGTCTTGAGTCGAATGCTGAACACTGGAATGCACTATTGTTATCTCTTCGGGAACTTACTGAATGGGTTATACGAAAAGATACAGAACTATCGACATTAGGATTAGGTCCTGTCAGAGGTGATGCTGCAAGTTTACAGAAACAATTGGTAAGTCTTTATTCGGTTTTTGTTTTTTTTTTTTTTACTAAAATCTTAAGAGCAAATGTGAAACTGTTTGTGGTAATAAATACGAATTTTTAAACCTATATCTGACACACATAGATACAGTGCTCAATTTGCACAATTCTGAGACTTTATACTGAAATAGAATAGATACAATTGAGAAGGTCCTGGACTACCTAATTAAAGCGCTTTCGCAAATTTTTTCTCTATACAAAGCAGGATTATTATTTTTTTCTTCTGTCCGGCATAAGTTTTGTCTGGTAAACGATACACCGAAAAACTTCGGAGCAACAAGTAGTGGGAGTCCTTCGCCTTCCATACTACGCATTAAAAGAGTTTCAGTCTCTGCAGAACCTTAGTGTGAGAACGTCATATTTCGTGATGAGTGCCGAGTACGCGAAGCGTTTTGAAGCCGAGTTCCTTTGTATACATCCGAAAAGACCAAAAATGTCGCGCGTAGCTGCTGCCAAGTATATAAAGAAGTCAAAGGCATTTTTTAATAAGTGGGTGACGCGGTTTAAGGAGACTAAAACGGTCGACGATTTACCGGAACGTGGCCTGGCACGAAAAACAACAAAAAGAGAGGACAAAGTGATCATGACGTTATTTTCTAAGAATCCTCTACTACCACTGCGTAAAGGATAAGTGAAATTGAAGAAAAAAGGGTATTGATATATCAGTGGAAAGTATTCGAAGTCGTCTACGTGCCAGTGGAATTCAATGGCGGAGTGCAATTAAAAGACCTTTGCTATCCGAAAAACATGTAGAAAGAAGACTCTCTTGGGCACAAGAATATATCGAGCGCGATTGGGGCAATATCATTTTCACCGACGAAGCGTCTTTTTGGTAACGTAGTCCCGTCAGCCGAGCTTGGTCTACTTCCACTGACAGATTTCTCCAGCGGACTGTTAAACACTCGGTTAAGGCACATGTTTGGGGTTGCTTCTAAAAGCATGAGTTTGGTAAATTATTCATATTTACAGAGAACTTAAATGCCATAGCCTCCCCCCCCCCCCGGCCTTCCGCTACCTAACGTACGCGGTGATTTGAATTGAGAAACACAATGTGGTGCTGGACTGTAGACCGAGAGTATTGTACAGGCAAAATGTCTAGCTGACACCGGGGCGTTTAATGCTTGTGCTGGAGCGTACATTTCCCAATTTTAAACTTTAGCGCTCATGCGTCAGCAGAGCCAATCTGAGGCGACGGCTGGGCTTTTGTTTGTCTTCTTATAAGTAGTAATAGCGCGTATGAGAGTATGAATTGTTCAAAATTTTTACAATTGTAGGGATAGGGAAGCATTAAATTTTTCTTAGAAATTTACTTGCAAATTGTTCTTAAAAAATTTAATGAGTAACTATTCACCAACAACGGTTCAAACGAACTGATTCTTGTGGTTCACTCTTTCGGCCACAAGGGCACAAGCATTCAGTTTTCTTAGAATGATTTGCGTTGGCAAGCATACATTTTACAAAATGTTACAAACGCCTTCGTCCGACTTCCCCTCGAACATTTTAGTTGTGACCCCCCTCCCCAAGGCTACAAGTCTGGATACGCGCCTGTGCGACATCTAGTTCTTGTGCCATCTATGCTAGTATAATGACAAACTCATGTCTCATCTACCGTGAATATTCTTGGTTAAAAGACCCTAAAAAATACAAAGAAAAACGGCAAGAGCAGCAATCTTTTGTGTACAAAGTTTTTCGTACACCCCGCAAAAATTTTTGACAGACTTTTGATGATCGGTGAGAGTTACCTGTACTGATCCAAATAAAATGCCAGCGGTCTTTACGATGTCTTCAAATACACACTCTTCGGTAACGTTTCATAATTCTTTGACTATCATTTATCATTGATTGATGTTGACGGTCTTCGATAGCGAGGATCGTTCCTATAACCTGTTTGTAAAGCATCCATAATAATTTACATACATAAAAACTTAAGAGGAGTCAGTACTCAGCAAAAATTTCAATTTAGATACCAGCGAGCCTGTAGGCAATAAAACTTACTATACGTAGGTTTGTGTCCTGAAAGTATGAAAATTCATATAAAATTAGCCTAGATCTAGACCACAATTCACATTAGAGACATCTAGCGTAAAAGACAGAAACCCAATATGCGAAAATTTAAGACGAAAATGAAAATTTGCAGTTCAAAGAAATTGAAAATTTTTAAAGAGGTTTAACTCTCCTAAATTTTATTTTGGACATAATTGCTAAATATACTAGTTTTCTTTATATTTCTAAAACTTTCAACGAAATATTGCAATTACTCGTCGGTGAAATATCGAGAGAAAAAACAAGTACTATTAGAGTTAAACCATTAAAAAATGCGCCACTAAAAATGAAAAAACTCGACGTTATTTGCTAGATCTAGGCTTTATCTCTATAAAATAGTCACAATATAAAGAAATGAGAACACCTACTAAGAGGAATTTGATTTAAAAAAAATCAATTTTTACCATTTTTTACAAGTTACCGAGCTAATATCTCCATTCCAATACATTTTTTTTTCTCGACGTTATTTACTAGACCTCTTCGTTACTTTTAATTTAAGATATAAATCATTTTTCTGCTACAAATAGTTTGCTAGAAATTCGCATTGAAATATGTATGAAACTTGCAAATCTTGGTACTGACTCCTCTTAACGTTTACACAGATTTCTAACTTCATTTTTTTTTGTATTATTAAACCAAGCTCAGAGGATACCCTATGCAAAGCACAGAATGGTAAGAAGGAGATATGGAAGGGATTAGGGAATATGAGGAAAGTGGTGGCGATGCTGATGTATGTCATTCTTGAACCTTCGCAGATTGTAAGCCACAGGAAAAACAGGTGTCTGTGAAGTGGGTGGAAGACGAGAATTTTAAGCGAACCTGGCAGCCAAGATGTTACCTTTATCCAGGGAGTTAATAATCACTTCACTTCATTGTTAAGTAGTGAAGGTATAGAAAAACTGTGGAAATTGTTCCTGATTATTTTGAGAAGAGACTAGCCAAGATTTTCTGCTTAATATTCTGATCAAAATCTCTCTAAAAGGTCAATTTGCAGAGTGTTCCGTGCAGTTCTGTACATTTGTTTTAACTCTGGATATGAATGTAATTGATAAGCACAAAAAGCAGACTCCTTAGGTCTTATAGTTTGGTTGCACTTATCATTAAGCCAAGAGTGATTTTATTGCTGCTTAGTCTGCTGTAGGAATATGGAATGCATTCACGCATGCCAAGACTTTAGATACTACTAAGCTCCAGAGTGCATTTATTGACATCCCCCGCAACAAAACAAACTGACCAATCAATCTGCCTGAGGTACTGATTGAGACTTTCCCAATCTTTAGAGAGATGCCCGCAAATAATTTGAAATGCTTGTTATAAATTGCAAGAGTTCGTTAGTAACCATGGAATAGAGGACGATCATTGGTGGGCTGGATGTTGAACGCACCTAATCATAAATTTTAAGGAGGTAATACAATGTGACATTTAGTTATCTACGATTACTGTAAAGCAACTGCATACGATTTTGACTTAAGCTGAATGCATAGTTAACTTGTGACTTTTACTTGGATATTTTTTTCAAAATTGAAATCTCTGTGTATTCTACAATCTACAATCTAGATGATGAAATCATTCTAAGTTTGTAATTCCGTTTGTAGCACGAACAGAAGTAATGCTGGAAAGTGCAAAATAGCTTGGATACCCATTCTCTTAGATAGCTGAAAAATAGCCCATGACCCTTTTAAACAAATTGTTGATTTAAACTTGAAAATGGGACAAATTATGTAACTTCTTCTACGGTTGCCATATAAAAATTCTGTTTTTCAATATACAGGGTGATTCAGATCAAGATACCTTCCGGTATACCATGCGATTCCTTAAAGCAAGCTGATCAAAAAAATTTTCCAGATACCCTCCCAGGGGCGCACGGAGGGGGGGATGAACGGGACCGGTCCTCTTCCAGAATGACAGTTTTCTGAACATAATTTACAAATTACGTATAAAATGTGGTCTGTATATTATTACAAAGTCCGATAAAATAAAATAAAACTTTTAATCTACAATAGCAGTCCTTATGTGCTCAGATGGGTGCAGGACACGACTTTAAAGCCCTATTTTTCTGACTTGTTAGGACTTGGGACACCTATGGCCCCCTCCCAAAGCCAAATTCTTGGTGCGTTACTGTGCCCCCCCCCCCCCCCAGAAACCTTCCTTTAGGAGTTGTGGCCAGTTGAAGATTTCGCCAATATTCGTAAACCCTGATACGAATAAATGAGTATAACTTTTGAACCACCCTATAGATTTTGGTTATTATTAGCTTATTAAATAGCCAAGAATGGTAGCTGTAGAAAAGTGTATTACTCTGTATTTTTTTAATTAAGCATCTTTAAATTATGCTCAAATAATTCCAAAATTTTAATTTTTTTATACACAAATTTCATAAATACCGTTATTTATTTCAAAAACTTTCTTCCATGGAACCCAAATTTATTTTGCTTCTTATTAATGTGCCTACTACCCTCTATCACTGGAAAAAAAACCGCGTGCAAATATCTGTATCAGTTTTAGCACTGGAAAATTATAACTAAAGCAATTGTGGGTTCAGTCATAAAAGACCTCTGATTATTGCTTGTATGCAATTTTATGATCTGGCTTGAATGTGCCAATAAACCTCCAGTGCTTTTTTTATCAGATTACCTCAAGGAATATATCTGGATATGAATCACCCTGTATATTTGGACACTGCCTGAAAATGCGTCGTTGTAGAGAGCTGAAACTTTGTAAATTTGCATTTTCATAAAAGTAGTAAATATAATTTCAAAAATGGGCTAAATCTGGCAACACGTTTTCCGTATTACTATATAAAAATTGAGGTTTTTTTTTACGTATACTGTGAAAAATGTCAGTCCTAGACATTTCATTGTGCTGAAGAGTTCTTCATATTATGAAAATTGATTATAATTATTTTTACTGTTCAACGAACCGTGTTGAAAATAGCGGCGAAAAAACAATCACACTTGCACAGAGGAAAGTAGTTGGGGAATATAACCATAGCTTCAGAATCTTAGATTCACATATAAATTTGATTGAAATTCATCAACGCATATCAAGAGAGCTGACGTTATTTTCTGGCATACTGCCTCATGTAGGAATAGAAACTAGCTAGAGTTGAGTCTACCTGCCTTAATAGAAGTGGAAGGTTTCGTACTTACGTGGTTCACTAAACCAATTAAAATTATCGAAGACAGCTGCATCAGTTTGCATTTATTATCTATTATCTACATCTATTTATTTACTTGTGTCTGTACGTTTATAATGCCCTGTCTATATAATTTTGGAAAGAGACAAAATGCGGGACCGCAAAAAGTTACGTACATACATATATTCTGAGTAATAGCATCCTTCGTTTGATAAGTTTCGCAAATCCTTCATAAGCAGAACACGTATGTGGAACAGTTTGCCATCCTTTATTTTTCCCCTCAGTTATGAACCGCAAATTTTTAACCGTAATGAACACGGTTACCTACCTTACCTACCTTAACTTAACCCAATAATTCTCAATTATTTCTTTCCTTCCAAAGGTGTGCTACGGCATTATATCCCCTGAACTTTGTCAACATCATAAAAAAAAAAAAAATCTAGTCTACCGTCATCTATAATTTTTTTCTCCTGTGAAGTATATTTTTGAAATGCGCAAATCCCGTCCATCAACCATTTTTCAGTCAACCATAGTTTTTCACTTTAATCCACACCTTCAATCCCAAAAATTCCTCCATTTAATTTATATACAAATCAAATTCAGTATTGTTTTAATTAAATCATCCATCCCCCCCGCCCCGTCATCATGTAACCACCAATTAACAGAATCATCTGTAAAAATGTCATCATGAGTTTGTTTTTGGTTTTTTGTTTTTTTTCTCCCAAAAAATTGCAATTAACAAGAATGAAAAAAAAAAAAACGCGCAACCATATTCCGTTTTTGTGTAATTTTTGCATTATTCACATTTCAACTTGTGGAGATTCACCTCAGTGCGCGCTTACTGTGACCGCCATATTACATCACAGCGGTAATAAATTTTAGGCGCCGCTCATTTGCTGAGTGAAATTGGCCACAAAAGTCAACCAAAGTGCTAAATATTCCATGGCTCTGATAAAATGCGCCACTATTAACCGAAATGGTGAATTTATAACGCGAGCCCCATTAAAAATTAACCACCACCCACGATTCACTTTGCCTTTGCACAGAGTCCTTTCAAACTATAGCATCCACCATCAGCCGCTGTCCTGCCAAGCATAACGCTTTTTATGGGCGCATCGTGCTAATAAAAATTTTTATCGGTTGGCAATTTCGGCATTTTTAAACCATTGGAATATGGAGAAAAAATCGTTTGTGGCTTTTGTGCGACTTTAAAAGGACTAAAAAAAAACAGAAAGGAAAAATTTCTAATCCTTCGTCACAGGAGATGACTGCTCTATTTAATTTTCGATATTTATTGCATTTTTTCGATATCGAATTCGGGAAAAAAAATGATGGTTAGGTGAGAGTTTACTTGAAGGGGGCTATTCCAATTGCTGCTCATCACGACGTTCATCTCAGCGCTTTTGTTGCTTTGTTTTCGAAATTGATTTACCTAGCAGCAAAAATTTTGTAAATTGAAGAATTGCACGTTTGAACTGTGAATTGGTATACAGTTTTTGTGGAAACGTTTGCATACTAAATAGCTTCTGTAGGTCATGAGTGCATACATCCATGGAAGTATTTCTCTAATTAAAACTGTATTTTTTCGGAATATAACTTCCTTAGTTGTTCATTTCTGAATACACATTGGTACCCTATTACTTCGTAGCATAGTATCCATCGTGTAGATTTTGTGGGACTTACAACCTCATAGTGGAGTGGTGTACCTCAATATGATTTCAATATATGTATAGAAAGGAATATTTCGGCATATTGATGGTAAATAAAACGATCTTAACATCAGAAGTATACAGGGTGTTTCCAACTAGGAGGTCAGTAGAGCGGGAGGTGATAGTACTCTGAACAAAAAATTGTATGCCAGGGAGGGGGGGGGGGGGGGCATATCAACCGTTTAGGAGTTAAAGGGTGCTTAAGAAAAAAAGCTAGTTTTTTACAAAACACCCTGTATCTTAAAAATTACAGGGTGTATCGTCACAGTTAGGAGCTCATTGTATGAAGAACTCCATGGCCTTTCGAACGACTGCTCAATCAGGTGTAATAGGTCAACTTAAAGAGGAGAGTCTACAGCTTATAGTTTTTATAAAAAAAAAGGTATGTTAACGACCTTTTTGCAAAAATAATAGAAGTTAAATTAAAAAAAAAAGGTAAGAAAATCCGAAATTTTGTGTTTAGACAACGATAATTCTTTAGGGGAGAGGGCTATGGGGCTGATTGAGCAGTCGTTCGAAAGGCCATGGAATTCTGCATACAATGAGCTCCTAACTATACACCCTGTAGTTCTTAAGATACAGGGTGTTTTGTAAAAAACTAGCTTTTTTTCTTAATAACCCTGTAACTCCTAAACGGTTGATATGCCCCCCCCCCCCCTGCCATACAATTTTTTGTTCATCTATCAGAGTACTATCACCTCCCGCTCTACTGACCTCTTAGTGGGAAACACCCTGTATTTCGTATGCTAATTACAATCTGGTTTAACATTTTTCGATGTACTGCCGACAATACACGGAGCTAAGTTTTCATTCCGATCTAACAGAAAGCCTGGAAGAAGGCGAAATCACTGGAGGATATCTAATTTTTATAAATTCAATACAATACATTTATTCGGCCTTGTACAGAAGCTTACAAAATCTTATAACGTATAATTAGGTGGAAAAAAAACATAAGTAACATTGAAATTAAAGCAAAAATAAGATAATAATAAAAATAAATATAATAATAAATAAATAAATGAATAAATAGAAAAAAAAAACAAAAAAAAGGGAAATCCAAAAATGAAAAAGAAAAGAGAACTTAGAGATAAAGGGCCAGAGAAAAGAACAAAAATAAAAAATAAGTAAATAAAAAAATAAAAAATAAAATTAAGAATTAATTAAAACAATTCAACAAGAATTTTAAGATCTGAGAATAAATACCAATCTACTATCTAATAACTAGTTAAGGTAATCTTTGACTAGCTTGGCAAAGGTCAGGCCGGAGCCTGTGCGCTGAATTACATTTGGAAGAGAGTTCCATTTTCGGACAGCTTGGACGAAGTAAGAGCACTCACCGTACCCAGATGTACATCTCGGTACAAGGAGTTGAAGACCTTTATTCAAATGCAAGAACTGTAGGCTTTCGGAGAGATATGCGGGGGATTTAGAGGCAGGAGGATAAGCCTCCGCCGAGTTAAATAGGCCTCTAGAGATCTACCAAGTAGGGACGAAGAGCAGATACTCGAAGGCTCCGAGGAAGTTTATTAATATAACGAATGACGTCGTTAAAGGCTACATTAACTCTCCTTTGATAAATTGAGTCTAGTCTGCTAAAAATAAGGCTCCCATAGTTAAAATAGGGGAGAATAAGAGTAAACGCCAATTTCCTGCTAAAATCAACAGACAGACAACTGGAGGAAATAGAAAGTTGACGAAGACTGCCATAATAATTCTTATTTTTTCTTATGTTACATATGTCATTTTATAATCGAAAAGACTTGTTTTGGGTACTTATGGTGCCTTTCTTGCTATTCAGAGACATTGGACGTTGGTCTCCAGTCAGTCGAGCAAAGTATAGGCTTGTTTCTGGCTCAATCTCATAGTTGAGATAGATTCTTGATCGCTATTCAATCATCAATCGCTGTACCAATGAAGAAACAGCTTGGACGAAAACAGGAGACTAAAATAGAAAAAAATATATTAACGACAAAAGATAAACACATTCGAAGAGAATTGCGCCGGCTATTACTAAATGATATTGGTGTTCACCTCATCAGTCATGTTCTTCAGTAGTTTGAGGTCAGTTACATCTGAAACATCCTTTGCATGTCTCAGTGGTCGTCATACTAGATCCTAATCTGAGCAGTAATATACTAAAATGTGTGAAATAAACTAGTGCGAATTTGGTGTTAACTGAGTCCCGAAACTAAATGGTGAATATTGTGTTGGTTGCTGTGATAATAAAGTCAAAGCTGGTGCAGTTATGCAAATACAGCCTAGAACATAGCTGCATAGCTATAGGGCTATCGAGGGCAATGATATAACATAAGTGCTAGCAAAAAAATATCTCGAAATAGATACATTCATTCATTCATTCATTCAATCATTTATTTGAATTTGTACACAAGATTGAAAATCTTATAATAGTACATTTTAAAGTACGGCTTGGTTAACTGAATAAATTATAAAGTAAATTGAAATACCTACAATACATTAGAAAAATGAAAATAAAAAGAAAAATAAAGAAAAATTAATAAAACAGAGAGAAAAGAAAAGAGAAAAAAAATATTTTTTTAAATAAACATAGTAGGAAAATAATAATAAAAAGAAAAGAAAAGAGTTCGACACAATCGCACAATCACCAAAGTAATTTGTAAATTAAAAAAAAAAAAAAATTATATCATAAGTTTCTTGAATTCACTGACAGAAGTAGCACTATGTGCATGAGGAGTTAGGGAGTTCCAAAGGCGTGCAACCTGGACAAAGTAAGATCCTTCTAGGATGGATGAGTTGAAACGTGGAATCAGAAGTTTCTGTCCTCTCAAAGATTGCAGAAATTTAACTTCACAAGATAAATACTCCAGCTCACCTGAACGAATAAGATTGTGTAGGAAAATTAGTGCTTTACCCTTTAAGTAAAAGTCCAGAGTACAACCCCAGATCGATGGTCTGTAAGGTGTGATATGAACAAAACGACGCAAACCGAACGCAAACCGTATACAGTCATTGAAAGCTACCTCAAGCTTTCGATTGCAAATCGAGTCTAGTTTCATGTAAATTAAACTACCATAACAAAAAAGAGGCACCAAAAGTGTCCTAACTAGTCTCAAACGCAAATCGACCGGAAGTACATTGGCAGATAGCCACAGCCTCCTCAACCCACCATAAATTTTACCCACTATAGATTTAAGATGATCACAGCACCTCAAACGATTATTAATTTTCACTCCCAAATTGGTTACACAGTTTACATAAGGTAGTTCCACTTTATTAAGTATAATTGGGGGAACATCCTCAGTATTAAGGTCAGAATTAGAGAGGGCTATGCATTGTGATTTATTGGGGTTAAGAAGCAGTTGATTATCATTTGACCACCTAAAAATTTCTGAAAGATCATCATTTATTCTGCAGATACAGTCCTCAATCAGCCCACGAGGTCTACATAAGTACAGCTGCACGTCATCTGCATACAGGTGCAGCTGGACATCATGTACCACATCAAATAAATCATTAATGTAGAGACTAAAGAGGAGAGGTCCTAAGACTGATCCTTGAGGAACTCCACATGCTAGATGCATTTGAGAAGACGGAACTGCATTTATGACCACCTGTTGAAACCTATTTGAGAGAAAACTTGCTATCATCTTAACAGCAGAAGAGGAGAAATAAAAGTTAGCATACAACTTACGCAGCAATTTCTCATGCACAACACAATCAAATGCCCTAGAGAAGTCCAACAAAACTAGCACACCAAGATCTCCCACATCTAGAGCCGATCGCAAGTCCGTAGTGACCTTGAGTAATGCAGATTCACAACTGTGTCGTGCCCGAAAACCAGACTGATATTTCGCCAGGAGATTATTATATGATACGTGATTTTCAATCTGGGCTCGCATAAGCTTTTCCAAGACTTTGGAAAGAAAACTGAGGATACTGATGGGACGGTAGTGTGCCAGCTCTGTAGGAGATATTTTTTTAGCGACAGGAATTACATTAGCTATCTTCCATACTTCTGGGAAGTGAGATGTAGTGAGACAAGTATTCATGATTTGCCGATACGTCAGATAGGAGTTGACATGTCAGCTTTTCTAACAGACTTGTGATTCTGTAGCAAGAGGGGCGAGCAAAATATGTAGTTTATAAGAAAGTCTTATGAAAACTCATTTAACCAAATTCACAATGTTATTTAAAATATGTATTGCTCCTTATTTTCCTTTCCCTTATAAATATTTGACAATTTCGTTACTAGTTCCTAGTACAAAAAGGCGATTTGCTGTAACGATTTTGAAGAGTAGGAGGTCTTCGATAGAGAAGCACGGGTATTTGAGTAGAGTATTTAAATAAATTGAAAATTGATGGCGTATCATACCAGAAGTGAACTCAGTTATGAATTTCAGATATGTAATATGTTAATATGTTGTTAATACGGCTAGTGATTTGCAAATATGCATCATACAAGTTCAAGCTCACCTTACAGTTAAAAATTATCGCTAAATCAATATTGCGCTAATGTTTTTTTCTTTTCTTTAATTCTTACTATTTTTACCGATTTTTTGAAAAATATAAAAAAAAATCGTAAAAGTGGAAAAGGTCGCGCTACAACCTCGAATACGGAACATAAATGACCGAATTAAGCAATAAAAAAAAATATTCTATACCTATAGACAAAGGTCTAATCTAAAATATTTGGTAAGAAGCTAGGTGATATCAGTTATTCGGTTACCTGTACAAATTTTCAAAATACCAATGCAAAACTGCATCAGCCGGGTTACTTAAAACTTTAATTTTATTGTTCCTTTTTTAATGGTTTACTAATAGATTAGATATTTTTGATAGAAAAAAATAAAAACTAAAGCTACTTTTTCTCAAAATATTTTCCAAAATGTAAGCGCAGAAAACACCAACAGAAGTGCAAAACTGGATGACTCAAAATTGGAGCTTGCCTATATATCTATAAATTTTTTTTTTTTTTTTTTTTTGTGGTGGTACATAATATCTCAATTCTTCGGACAACAAAACATTTAAACTACATAAATTCTCCAATAAAATTTCATTCTCTCTAAGCCTTGTATAAGACATAAAACAAAACCAACATAAAGGCCGAACATACATAAAACCATGATCCCAGCAACAAACATTCGATGGACTTGTGTTTATGCCTTTTTGGCGAATTCACAAAGTACCAATAATGCAAGGATGCGGCATGCTTCCACCCAACTGCATCTAAAGCTTTTAATGGCCCCTAAAAGCAATACTTATCTCAACTGGAATTCGATATTGTTCGCTATGTTCAGATGATGGTGGTTAGGTTGTTTGTATTTGAGAATCTCTAGAGCAAAAAAAAAAAAAAAAAAAATCGCTCAACCTTTCTGCCTGCCTTCGAAGTTATTGTTACACTCCCATTTCCCACACCCCTATTAGCCTAAGAGCCTTAGAGGAGGAGATTCATTGCTGAAACAAATGCAAGGTGAACAATAAGTGTGAGACTGGGTGAGAAAAAGGAGCAGCAGGAGCATCTCACCACCACCACAAGCATAAACAATCATTTGCTAAGGTTCGATAAATTTTTATTTAAAAAAAAAAAAAAAAAAAATTTATCACAAGATCGAAGCTTAAATGGTCTGGAAGAAATTGAAAACCTCATAAAATCTCATCTCCTCATAGTGTATTCCATTTGAAAACAATGAAACCGCTCTCAGATTAGCTCCAAGTGGAGTGTGAACAGTTTAGAGTAGTGCAGAGTTAGTGGAACTTGTAAACTTTTCGAGTATTATAACTGGGGGCTTTTGTAGTGCAACCGTATAAGAGGAAAACTTTCTTGTGTCAGACAAGTAAATTTTAAGTAAAACATTCATAGACGAACCGGAGCGTAATTAAGTCCAGTCTTGAAAAGTTTTATGTTAGTTCATAGAACCCCCCAGTCGAGAGAAGAGTGAGGAAAAAGTATTACCTTCAAAGGACTATTTAGTAGTAAATAGTTGGCAAGTTTAAAATAGAAAGGTAGAAAAAATAAATAATGGTGGAAAGGGGTAAAATACCTTTAGCATAGTACAAAATGAATTTATTACGGTGAAACTTGTAATTTATGGTGCTCTCTCTTTCTTTCTGACCCCTTTTTGTTGTTTGTTTGCCTTTTATGCATTCTTAAGTTGGTCATTGATATGAAAGAAAGAAAATAGTAATAAAGTTTTGCATTATTTGGTTCTATGGAACTAACTGGTTGGTTAAAAATGAGATTTTAACAAAACAAACACATTTTTTTTTTTAACAATAGCCGAAAGTTTATTTGAGTGGTTTATGAATTTTGACTGAATTTTATACAGAGAATAGCAGAAAATAATGTAAAGTTTTGTTGAACTATTTTAGGGAGGAACAGTGGTGTAACTAAGTATACTAACATATGTACATATTGGCACAGGAAAATTTAATTTTTTGCAGCAATTGTAAGGAAATATTTTCTGAATTTCGGATGTATGATGTTTCTCATAATTTTGTACGGGGAGACGAAATTATTCCTTTCTCATTTTTTTTTAAATTTTTTTCAGTCCAGAAATTCCCACAATATGGGAGAATTCCCATGATCTTCCAACAGTGCCTTTACTGCATTCACTCCAAGCCAGAGTTGAGAAAAAAAAAATAAAAAGGTTTCATGGGTACCCAGGGTTGCCAGAAAATTTTCAAAAATATCGCCCAATTCCTGAAGAAAAGGTAGCTCAAAATAGCAGATTTTTCCAAACTTTACCCCAATTTAGCGCAAGATAACATATTCTTAGAATCAAAAGTTTTATTTGTAAAAAATATATACATACCAAACACATGTGGAAAAACATTATGTTTCATTATCAATGGTTTCGAAAACATCAATATTAAGTTCATCTTCGGTATTATTTTCGACTGATTGAATTTGATTTTTTGAGGCCAGCCATTCCCTTTAACTCGTACACGAATTTGTCTATTTCTTTACTATTTTCGACACTCTCGTAGACCCACTTTTCGTCATCACAGCGAGCTGAAATTTGGTACACAGGTTCATGTCGCGTGACAATTGAATCTGTCAAAATTTGAACCGGAAATTTCCATGGAAAACCCGGAAAATCGGGAAAAATCATTTGAAAATTTGGTACAAATTTGATTAGTGATAAATCCGTTTCAGGAAAAATGCAAAGTTTTCCGATTTTTCCGAAAAATTTTCCGGAATTTTCCGACTTTTCCGGAAGATTTTCCGGTAAAAAAGTTTTCTAAATTATACAGGATCAAGTTTGCTATCGACTGGCATCATTACTTTCTCTCCGACAATGGTGAAAACTTGCAGAAAAAATCGAGGAAA
This sequence comes from Dioctria rufipes, assembly GCA_963924295.1. Taxonomy (NCBI): domain Eukaryota; kingdom Metazoa; phylum Arthropoda; class Insecta; order Diptera; family Asilidae; genus Dioctria; species Dioctria rufipes. The sequence goes on along the minus strand of OZ002741.1, from coordinate 45,874,478 downwards.
ATTCATGTAAAACGCTTTTCCGGAGTTTTTCCGATCAAGGAAGCGTTTGAGCGTTTTGAAACCTAAGACAAAGTTGTAGAGCGAAATGAGTTGCATAAAGTTGCTTTTGTGGAAAACTCCATGGAAAACCCGGACAAGCGGGAAAATCATCGGAAAAATTTTCATCTATATGATTAGTGATAAATCTGTTTCAGGAAAAATGCAGAATTTTCCAAATTAGTTAACGTGAAAAAGGCAGAAAATAAAATAAGTAAAAAACGAGTTTTCAAACAAAACTGAGGCCATGAAAAAGTAGAAAATAAACTTTTCTTCACACACAGAGGTGGACTCAGATTTTTTGATTGGGACATTTCTCTTGAATATTCTTTCTCTTCATGAATCAAATCACTTTTTACCTCTGATTGATCTTACTGAAATATATCGGTGATTGTCAGCGAATAAAATCTGGTTCCACCTCTGTGTGTGAAGAAAAGTTTATTTTCTAATTTTTCATGCGACTTGGCCTCAGTTTTGTTTGAAAACTCGTTTTTTACTTATTTTATACAATTCAAGGTGCTCATTTTCCTCGCTAATGCATTTGACTCCACAAAGTAATTATAGCACAACTTTTTTAAATGTAAATGAAAACGAGTCCTCATTAAAGCGGCAAGAGCATCCAATTGTAATATAAATCCAATTTTACTTTTAATAATTTTCATGTAACTCAAGCTTCTTTTAACAAAAGCATTTCATGCAGGAAAAGTTAAAATACGAAATACCATTTCACATAGATTTTTAAAAAGCAAATCTCCAACTGCTGATTTTGCAGTATACACAGTGAGGACCAAAATTCTGTTATATTTTCTGGAATACCTTTAGGAAAAATTGGTACCAGGCCCATTGATAATGAGTTATAATATTAAATTTCAATATTAATGTAATTTTCCTTTTTTACAAAATGTATAGGTAGTAATTCTCGAAATTTTGGACGTGATTTTACTAATTCATTCAAAATTATCTTCGGACTTAGAATATAGGCTTTTCTAAATATATTTAAATGTGAACACATTCGTTTAATAAGTTCTTTTAGAAGAATACAATAAAATTGCCTACAGTTTAATCTTATCATTTGCTTTTTTGAATTATTGAAAATTCAGGATATCCAAAGTCGTTAACAAGTTCTTCAAAAAAATATGGTACAATAACATTTTTTGTATAACGGCTATGCACTTGGTTCGATGTAATTGAATTTTGTTATATGCAGAAGATGAAGTTTCTGCTCGTTCATGGAGTAGTTTATTGAGAGTATCCCCAAGATGATCGACAATCCTGATTGCGGAGTGCATTGCCACATGTAGTGATATTTTAATTTCTTTTTTTTTCATTATCTTGCTTTTTAATAATAATACCTACGGAAATAATTACTAAATAACTTTTCTTTGTAAAATTAGTTATTCATTATCAAAATTTGTTAAAGGTGCACTAGTCATAGTTTAAATTTTCATAGAATTTAACCTATGTATATTTGTGGTGCCGTGCTTGGAAATATCAGCCTTATGTGCTCTAATTTTCGCCTTGCAAACGGTACATAAAGCCATATCAGGGCTATTTTTACCATCCTTTAAATTCAGGCATTTTTTCTCAGCCTTTAGTATAGTTTTTTCCGTACTTACACCACTTTCCCATTATAATTTTAAACCTTAAGCTTTTACACAATACGAGACAATAGAACGTCAAACCATTATTACTTCAAAAATAATGGGAGCTTCCCCCCCCCCCCCCCCACGCACACACTAGCCCAAGGTATATAGAATACAAGGTATTCCGATTACGAACCATTTTCCACCATTAAGTGACGTAATATCGTTGTCAAATGTATAGGAACGTACAATAATCTCTCTGCTCCGTCTACCTTTCCTATAAAAATGTATATACATTACTCACAGAATTACATCGCAGGCTATCAGCTGCAATATGTCAAAATTTTAATGGGAATACCTTGTCTTCTATATCCTTAAATTAGCCCACTAAACATATATTAATTATGAATTGACAATGGAATAGATTTACAATTTTTGAAGTAGCTCATTAGATAAAACTATCGCTTCACATATGAAATTATGGATGTCACCAAAATCGCCCAAAATTACGAGTATCTGAGAGAAACGGTTAAGCAAGCCAAAGCGAAAAGGGAAAAGTTTCCCACATAAGTAGTCGAAAATATTTGATCACTTAAAGTCAGAGGCCAAGTTCACTGATCACCGCACCATACAACAGTATTGGGAGCTTGAGGGAATTTCAAAACTCTTCAACGTGAAAAATTTGATCTTATTTATATTTTAATTTTCGTTCATATTCTAATATTCTAAAATTAAAGTAATATTCTTTTCTCATCTACGTATTCTAATGCATGCTAACAGCGTGTACGCCTAGCCTAAGGAAATCAGCCAAATATTTCCCAGAAAATAATTTACAGTGTTTCAGTTTCAGGCGTACCTTTTTTCTCCGTTTAATTGCAAAGAATAAATAGAAGAATTTTCGACTTTTTTATTGTTGTATCATCACTACTGTCTAGTCAGCGTATTTGCAGCTTCTCAAAGCCTATGATGGTATGAACACCTCTAGATGGAACTGAAATAATGAAGCGTTGTTATTTTATGTGGTTGTAAATTTTGAATGCTTTCGTGGGGCCCTATAGATTGTGCCCCCCCCCCAACCGCATGGCTGGGTCTTCGGGGACGTTCGTTACTCCAGTGGGGAGAAATACAATGGAAAAGCGCTAATAGAAAATTTTACAACGATTGCATAGATTTTGTATTTAACACTAGAAACCCTCCCGACCCACTAGTTGCCCAGATAATTTTTTCTGACTTTTACAATAATAATAATAATAGTTCTTTACTTCATATACTATAAAATAGCATAACTCTTACAAAAATCTAGTATGTACTAACCTATATCTACTTATCAGTAGAGACTAAGGGAAACTTGACACGGCTTACCACTATAATCTGAGAGGGAGATGGTGCCACACCAAAAGAGAATACTGTGGAGGCGGGATGTTTCGAACAAACCCACTATTTTTAGAGGGGGATATTTCTCGCATGGTGTACCAGCGGTTCTCTTCTAATCTTAAATTTATTCCTTTTAAATGAAAACAAAATGGCGGACGATACGGGGATTCCTCATACTGCGTACTAAGGAAAGTACCGAGGCGGGATAGTTCGCCCAAACTCCAGAACTTAGACAGGAAAATATGGGGAATAATCACATGACGTACCAAAGAAATATCGCGGCGGGATATTTCACGTTAACCTTGATATTCGGAGAGGGGGATACAATATACGGGGATATGTCACAAAACGTACTAAGGAAATGTTAAAACGGAATAGTTCAAGCTAACTTTAACATGGGGAGCTAACACGGATTGTATGGGTATAGAACACACGGCGTACTAAGGAAATTTTAAGGCCGCAATTATACGCTGATCTTAATACGGTGAGCTAAGACTTATGGTATGGGGAATTAACACCTGCTGTACCAAAGAAATACTCAGGCGGGATATCACACTCTGACCTTAATATGGAAATTTAGAGAAATAGAATTGGGATTTGTCACACGGCGTGTAAAGTACTTACTGGCGCGGGAATTACACGCTAACACCAGTTCTTACCCAAAATTGTCTGCCCAATTGACTCGTCTGAATTCGCTGACTAGACTGACTTTGGCTAACTGGCGTGCTTTATATAGTAGTCCAGGGCAAGAGCTTCCCAATGGGTGAATGGTTGATGCTTGCACTTGTTCAAGTTGTTTATATCAAGAGAAAACTTCCAAGCTCTTCTAAGAAGATTTTCTAATTTTGGCTTGTACATGTGATAAATTGAATTAAAAGTCAGGTCTAAAATTTGTAACTTCGTTACATCATAGTTCTTGTAAATTACATAAAGCACCATGTTTGCATTCCTTCCTCCACTAATAACTAAAGTTGGAAGGAAATGTATATGTATAAGCCCGAGCCTTTTCAATTAAAATTACTTCTATAGACAGTTGGGCCAGTTTTGTATATTTTTTTAGAGTAAGTAAGTAAAACTTACACGAGAAATGCCCATTTATGAAAATAATAAAGAGGCAACTCTTTGCAAATTTACTTTATATTTACATAGGAATCGCTGTAATGTAGGAAAATAGAAATGAAGGACGAAGATCTTGTAGTTATAATGATTATATTCTATTACCTCGCGAGTGACCTTCAGTTCAGATTAGTTGTCTGATCTTGGAGACGAGGAAAATTATCAAGATCAAATAAAGCCACGTCATGGTTTACATAGTTTGGGAAATAATTGAAAGTAGAAATCCTTCTGTCAGACTACTTATGTTTATTTAGGGAAAAATATGACCCACTGTTCAACTCCTTATCAATGCTTAGAAATATCAGAAAATTTAAAATCCTTGAAGTTAAAAAAACCAAGTTAGCAAATTATATTTCCGAAATTTATCACTATTTCCTATTCCAGAGGGACTTATGTTTCGTACAAGTAAACTAAATTACTACACACTCTGTAACCGAAAAAAATGTGGAATACAGTTTTTTCATAATAAACATTTCGATGAATTACGAATTACGACGTAAAAGTTTGCTTACCATCATCTTGTCGAAAACTCTTATTCTGTGCTACAAACCTGGGGCAAAGAAGTTTTTTACATTTACCGAAACGATTCTGTAGCTAAAATTTGGGTGAATGAAATTAAAATGATAGAAAAATATTCTCACATTTATCACATTTATTTGTATAAAATGCTTTTTGAAAAGCAAACCGATAAAATCGAGTTCTATTAAATAAAGCTTTTGTTCGACACACTGATATTTTGTGTTCATTCATTTCACATTGTGGCGCATCTACTGATAAGGATTCTGAGTACAGATTAGCCGTGAGGGTTGCTGTATATTGTCAAAGGTGGAACATTCAGATCGGCATTACGACGCATTCGACAATATTTTTTTTTTTCTTTTCATTTCTGTCGTATGAATTCTTTGGAATACTTCGACCTTTGTGTGTATTGTTCAGGAAAGTCTGAAGGGAAAATGCAACTACATCAAAGGACTCAAACAGTGTAAAAAAAATTATATCATGAAAAAAGTACATTTTACGCAAAAATTTATATTGTAATTGTACGTTGGAATGAGAACACTGTCGTCACTATCGGTTCGAACCAACAAGAAAATGAAAAAGTTATGATTACAAGAAATCGAAAATAATAACGTTCAGAATGTTCGACGTGATCTATATTTATGCAATAAAAGAATGGGAGATGTCCATTTGTCGTTTTAAATATGAGTTTGAGAAATAGTAATAGCCTTTTTTGACTAATGTCCTTGATTCGATAATGATGAATCATAGAAATTGCATTTTTTAATAACTTCACTTCTATTGACATTTGGGTTGATGTGACAGAATGCTAATTATGTCAGTCGAAGATACCAAAAGATTTGACTATAGCAGCCGCAAACAGTATTACGTCACATAGTCTATCCACATCGATTGATCGCAAATATTTGTATTACCGTCAATGCAAAGAGCACATTTTGTACACGAATGTGTCAATGTAATGCTTCTATTGCATCCAGAATGTTTTAATAGATTCCATAACCTTTAAATTATCTTAATTTTGCTGTTTTCAAAATATGATTTTGCAAATTTGTATATGGCTTACGATCGATCGGTCGATGGTGCAAATTTGCACCGACTCTTAATATTCAGGTATAAAACCAAAACTGTGGAATAAATAAAACCAAATCGATACTTCAAGAATGTTTCATGATACCATGTTGGAAATTAGAATAATCATGATCACTTCAACCAACCAATGAAAAACCAGCTACTTCAAAAGCTGCCTCTGCTCACTATGAATTTCAAGTTGCACCGCTTTCATCAGTTTATGTGCTCAACTATTCAATCCCGACTCAATATCCATCGGCCACAGATAGTGTACATAGTTCTAATTATTAATAATTTTTGTCGAAGCGGTCCAATAACTCACTGTAGTATTGTCCAGTGATCGTTCTTCCTTTTTGTAAAAAATCCATGAGGATGACGCCCTTCGCATCCCAAAAAATCGTCGTCATGACCTTTCCGGCCGATGGGACCGTCTTCGCCTTCTTTGGAGCAGATCCACCGGGAGAGATCCATTTTTTTTTATTGTTGCTTAGTTTCTGATGTGTACCGATGAATCCAGGTTTCATCAACGGTGACAACTCGATGCAAAAAGTCCTTCGGATCTCGCTTAAATTGCTCCAAACACTGCTTTGAAGTTAACAGCCGCATCCGCTTGTTGTCCACCGTCAGCAATCGCGGCACCCATCGGGCCAACAATTTTTTTGTCGCCAACTTATCATGTAAAATAGTAATTGCCGTTCCGGCCGACACACCTTCGGCCTTTGCTACTTCACACACTTTCGTTCGTGGATCAGCGAGAATCATGTCGTGCACTTTTTTAATGATTTCCTCGGTAACCATGTGTGGCGGTCGTCCTGGTCGCTGCTCATCAAAAACGGATGTTCGCCCATGTTTTAATTCGTTGAACCAATACCTAACTGTGGTCATAGATGGCGAAGTGTCTCCATAAACAGCATCCAACTTTGCTTTTATCTCCTCGCATTTTTTCCCGTCCAAAAACAAAAAGCGAATTACCGAACGATACTGCTCTTTTTCCATCTTATCGAAAATCACGAAACATGTCTCACTCGAATGGCTGGCAAATCCAAACTAACTTATCAATCAGTCTGAAATTTGCTTCGGCGTCGTTTGATATATGGCAGCACACGAGGATAACACCAACTTCCCTCAGGAACGTCCTCTGTCTTCAAACACGGGTACTTATTGAACCGCCTTCGTAGTTGTCCCTTGTTCAGATGTGTAGATCTACATGTGGTATGGACGAAGCGATAGTTTATGTGAGAGTCCCGATCAGAGTTTTAAAAGAGGAAACTATCAGGGGTGCCTACAATAAGTCAAGCCTCCGGTTGATCAACAAGGAAACCTGCCGTATAGCGAGGCAATTGTGGCCTGCATATGACAGGAAGAGGACAAGGAAACTGCTTAATGGTAACTGAACATATACCAGGAATCTATTAGGGATCAGAAGAAATTGAATCCGCCCCAAAACACGCACTTTGTGAGTCCCCCGCTCTGATGAATAAAAGAGGTAGGCTATTATGTAGTTGCTTCTTTTCAAATCTGGGGAAGCTACATAGCAAAGAGCTCAGATGCATCCTGAGTTTCCTAAGGGAAGCAGCATGAATCTAGATCAGTTTAAATAAGGACAAGGGGCACAATAGACCCACTGGCGGTCTAAGTGAAGCAGACTAGGCACTTATATCGGCTCCCCACATATCTAGCCTTACCCAACCTATATGTAGTATTGTACGCAATTGATAGAATAAAGTCATCTGCTACTGGTCCACATGACATCTCACCAAAATTTAAAAGCAAATATTTTTCCACACATTTCTTACGTATTTATTACACGTGTGCTTAACTACTTCGCAGTTTCCATTACTTTTACAGTTGCTAAATCTCATAAATGCTCTGCATCAGACAATTTCCAGACGATTAGCCTAGGTTGTTTCCTCAAAAAATTAATGCACTCCTAAAGTAATTCGTTTCTGTAGTCAAGAATCTTTACAATCTCTCTGTCAGTCAATCAACAGTCAGGATAGCTGTGAGTCGGCATTAGTCAAAGTAGCGTCTGACATTGAAACAGTGATCGAATAGCTACACTAGTCCTTCTAGATTTCAGTAAAGCATTCAATTCGATTAATCATGATAGACTACTTCTTAAATTGTCACAGAATTTCAGTTTTTCGTCTACAGCTATCTCTCTAATCGAAAATTGTTTGCTTTTTCGTAGCCAATCGGTAAAATTCACTTAGTCAGTATTAACTAGCTTAACTCTCTTCTGTAGTATCCCTCAGGGCTCTATTCTTGGTCCTCTTTTCTTCTGTATGTAAATGATTTATCCATCATTCATGATAATATACAAATTTATCTAGATAGACCGATTGACCTAATCAAGATTATTTGGCTTAACGATAACCTAGATAGGATTTGTGATTGGGCTAAACGCAATTACCTAATTCTAAATCCAAGCAATGTGAATTACCTAAATGTGAATGAAAGGAATTATGACTTAAATTATCTACAAATAATATATGAATGGTTTAAGCCAAGCTTAACTTAAGCCCTGTATCTTGGAAGCTTTTATCATTATCTAATTACCGGCTGTTGACATTACAAAATTGTCAATTGTTGTCGCCTTCCAGGTGCAATAAGTTTGTTTTTAACTCCAAGATTTTAGGAAGAAAATGACATAACAGGGAATATTTATCTGATCCAGAAACATAAGTAAAAAGAAAACGCAGAATTCAATATCTCAAAGTGTCAGACGAGAAAAAAGTTATAAAAAGACGACCAAAACATTTCTAATACCAATAAAAAGATGATCAGTCTCTTCTGAACTAAAATTTGCACTTATTTTGATGTTTATATACATTTTTTTTTTTTATCTATAATGGCTATTTTCCTTTAAGAAATTCACAATTACCGCAGTGTTGATAACATAAAATATTTTATCTGCGATTTAACTAGGCCTTAGCTTCCAGATTACTGTGAAACAGAATAGGCTTAAACGCGTGGCTTAAGCGACATTCCTGGCTTAGCTGAGCTCTGATTTAAGCCTGGACTGTGAAACCCATCATTAGAAGGCTTGAAAGTTTCAGAGAATAATTGTATATTATTAAATGTGGTTATTTTTTTATATCATATGAGCTTCGGCTATCCAGCTACTGCAATAGTTTGCACTTCAGTCAGGTTTTACATTGATATGCGTGTCGTTTACATTTATGGACAATTATTAGAAATATTTATATAATTTTAAAGCCAATTTTGAAAAAAAAAATCGGATATTGACATACAGATAATTTTTATTTATTTATTATTATTACGGCCTACAGAGGAATATCTCTTACAGACTACGTAACAAAATTTTTTAATAATTCCGATTACATTAAGGTAACAAAAAATGATTATAGCACATGTAGTAATTGAGTTAAACTACAAACCGTAATCATAAAAGTACCTAAAGTTTTGATTTAAAAATAAACCTATTGTGATTTAGATCTAAGGACACGTAGCACTGGTTGAATTTAATCATTGACCTCGTTAGCGACTCTCTGAAGCCATAATTGTTTCCAAGTTATAGTACATATATCAAGCAGATACCGAGAATGGATATTTCTTTACTGTGCATACACATTAATCAAATACAACAAATCCATGGAATCCACCTCATTGCATAAAATATTCCTAATTAATAAAATTTCTGCAATTTCTCTTCTTGTTTGGAGAGATTCGAGACCAATAAAAATACACACAATACAATCAACGGATTTTCTTAAAAACATGTCTTGTGAACTTTCTGTGTATATTAGAATTTCAGACTGGGTATGCATATTCTGCCATCTATGTCGTATTTCATTAGCAGAAGCTGACGTTAGCGGGAAAATGACATAACTTTGCATTTGGAAGCATTTGGGTTAAAATAATTTTCCTGACACTACTTAGAAATGCTATTTAATTTAGATTGAAAAGATCTCGAATAATTAGAGTTTCGAATTTAAGCAAACAACTTCATATCATCTGCCTACAGAAGATATTTCCAGGCAGAAAAGCTTTTAACAATTTCATGGATTTATAAAAGGAATAGACTTGAACCAAAATGGCTACCTTGAGGTACACCTGAGTTGGGTTCTACAATATATGACAAATCTCCATATATTCTCACTTAATTTGCGATTTAGGTAAATAGGATTGAATTCAATCTAAGAGCTTAGAATGAAAACTGGTTGATTCTATCGAATTGGGTACAACTTTCTATTGAATTTAAAGTCGAGATAGCTAGAAAATGGACAAATTCTTATCAATTGATTCGAAAATGTTTTCTCAGAACGTTTAAAGTGGGATCTAAACCCAGATGTAATTCTAGTCTTAGATGATAGAATTTCTTCTTCTTCCTAAGTATGTTGATAATATCTTCTTCTTATTTTTGACTTATTTTAATGAGCTTAAGTAGACTTTTTTCTCTTTACTTATCTTGTTCATGAAAGAATTTTTTGGGATATCTCCGGTATATAGCAAAAGCTAAAAAATGTTCTAATTTGTAATTTCATCACACAACCCATTAATTTTTGGTGACAAGTTTCAAGTCTTGGTTTGACTCATCAACAGGTCCCAAATAGCGAAATTGGGTGATTTGAAAAACAAATGAAAAAAGAAGAAAGAAAGAAATGAAAACTTTGAGAAAAATAGAAAAAACAATTTTTTTATTTATTAAAAAAATTTAAAAAATTTTTAAAGAAACAGATTCATTCGAAGCGAATCGAACCTGTATACGCCACGCAGTGGGCTGAAAAATAAAGAAAAAAAGGTCAGCAGAAAACCTTACACTCATCGGTGCAACTTGGTTTTCTGCCTGCTGCAGACGCTTGAAAATAGATCAAACTGATCTCTTCTCATATAAAAACTCAGAATAAATTCTGGGTGTGGCAGAAAACCAAGCTGCACCGATGAGTGTAAGGTTTTCTGCTGACACGAAACGGTTCTTCTTCTTCCTAAGTATGTTGATAACATCTTTTTCTTATTTTTGACTTATTTTAATGAGCTTAAGTAGACTTTTTTCTCTTTACTTATCAAATGAATTTTCAAAATAAATATTTAATCCATTTCAAAAGTTGTAAAATTCCAATGTTGAGGACAAGTACATCTACACAAACTGTAGGGAAAAATATGTACTTGACCTACAGACATATTTTACATATTTGTTGTTGTGTTTACTCAATGATATCAAACCACTTTTTATCTATTCATTCATCGCTGTAAAATGTGAAATAATACAGAAAATCCCAGAGCACAATCAAAGACCAACTAAACTGCTCTTTTGAAAAAGCCGTTCCTAATCCTCTTACAAAATCTCGATGAAATGATGATGGCGTCTCATAGCCTGTTTCACAGAGTTGAAAACCGAAAAGTGTGGAAAATTCTGGCGATTATCACCCGACATCTACCAAACCAAGGCAGTGTTTCAGTTCGTTTATCAGAGGCATATAGAAGGAGGAGGAGGATTGGAAAATAAAATCCAGTTAGACATTTCGATGCTCATATTATAACATCGACGACTTTATCTTTTTATCCTTGCTTCCCCTCTCTGACTGATATGAAATTCTTAAAACAATCACCCTCCTCTCGTACACCCTTCCAGCATCCTGTTTTTTTTTTTTTTTTTTTTGAACTTCTCGGCATTTTTTGATTTCGGCAGAGCCGCCAAGGAAATGACAAATTGATTGGATCAATAGTGCTGCCATAAATCTTCTCTAAATATCCGGATTTAATTCTCGTCTCGTTTTTTTTGTCCTTTTTTTTTGCTAGATTTTTTTCTATAATAAAATTGAGTCGACCTGGTATCCCCCATATATACATGCATATCTCTTCGTCAAGTAGAGTTAGAGGATGGGGATAAAATAAGTTGTGTATGTTGGAGAAGGAAGTGTAGGTGGTGATGGACTCCCAGACTCAATACCGCTTAAATTAGATGAATTTTATTGCCAGGAATATCGGTTTCAAGTAAAGTTTTACGGCATTAAAAATTCGCCGATAGTAGAAACATCAATATGCAGGCAGGCGAATATATTTCGTTGCAATTGCAACATGTTTCCCTAGAATTTTTGGGGGTGGTAATGGGGATGTTTGTAATCCAATGTTTTGCTATTTACCTCCTATCACCCACCCACCGAATACTGTTGGTTGGTACACTACCTATACTATTACCGATTGCATCCGTTCCATTTGTTGGATGATATGGGGTAAAAACCATTCCGAAACATCGGCACCCTTGGGGTCATTTTCTACCTTATCGACTGGATCTGGTGCATAGTTGGCTATACACGAATTCGATATTAAACAAACGTGTTTTCAGTGTAATTGATAACGATATACAGCGATGCGATAGGTTTCGTCATTAATTGAAATTGTGTGATAAATATTGATAAACATTGAAGTGGCGCTACCCTGGGAAAATGTTTTATCAGGTTTTCATGCCGACGCGGTTTTACTGCGGTTATGTTGGAATGCGTGTATGGGCCCTCTTTTATGTTAGCCGCCTTCAGCATTAGCTTCATTTTCATTGATTCGGTTGATGTTAGTGAGGTGGTAGTGAACATTTGCTGGTCAGGAAAAATTATTTCAAAGAGAGATTTTCATTATGCTTTTCATCTAGTTTTAGTGTTTTAGTTTAATTGGAAAATTTAATAGAAAGTCAGTATTTTGTGTAAAAGCTACTGAATGCATATGTAGAGTTTTTGTGGGATATTTTTGCAGAAAATGTGCTGGTTGAGTAAGTGGGTAACCGCAAAATGAAAAGATTTTAACAGATTATAATAAAAGGGGAGTATGATTTGTTAATGTACATATACAAATATATTTCTACTGTCTTTATATGGGATTAAAAACATATACAAGTTGATTGTTTTGTATTAATTCTATTGCTGTAGCCTTCGAATGGTAACCAGAAATAGATAAAAATTAAAAAAAAAAAAATTAGTATTGGTCTAATTTTAAAACCATTTATTACAATTCTTATTCTTAGCATTTTTCTTAAGAATCTTTTTTTTTTGTATTTTTTTCTTAAACGGATGCAGCGGACAGTAAAAATGCCATATGTAAATAATTTTAAAGATTCTGAGTAACTTTACCATGTAAAATCTCTCGACTGTTGTAAATCCATATCAGTGGAATTACTGAAAATTTATAATACTAGACAGTGAAAATCTCGCTATATTAAAGTCTAGATCCATTGTCATTTCTATCGATCACTTAATTTCATCTCTCCGCTTCCCTCATTCTAAATATTTGAAAATGCTTATTGGATATAATTTTTGCCGGGTATCGAAATGCAAAGTTCAAATTAATAAAGTTGATTTATTAAGATTTAATTTAAAAAAAAATATTAAACTAATTAAGAACAAAAAAAAAAACTGTACAGGATACGACAGGGGGATCAATTTGACACTTATTGTTTTTCTTCGAAGACGCGTTTCTAAAATTTAAGAAAAATTCAATTTACCGGTAAAAGCTACGAAGTATAGACGAGATTTTTTATGTTGTGTTAAGTTTTTAACTGTATTGGCCGTAATCTGATTCCAGTGTAATTTAATTAATAATTCCATTGCAGTTGAGTCAAATTACCAAGTAATCTAATTAAATTGTATTTGAATACATTTCAATCAGATTACTTATGAGAGAATATGTAATCTATAAAATGTGTTATCTGTTACAATATAATTAGATTATTTTTTAATAGATTTATAATATAATTCGATTATTTTGTAATCTAATTACATTGTAACAGATTCTCGTACGAAATTAGTTTTAGGGAGTTTTATGCAGAATTAGAATACAATATCTTGTAATCACATTAATTAGATTAACATGTAGTGGAATTAACATAAAATCGATTAATGTGTAATCAAATCAACTTGTAATCACACTACACGTTGATCGATTACGATTATTATGTAATTATGGAAATGGATTACATTAGTAATCTGTTACAAAGTAATCTGATTACGGATTACATTTTTAATTGTAATTTTTAATCACTAACTCTTTCCATTATCAACACAAACCAAATATTTATTTTTCTCATCATTCATTTGTATTGTTTTGGTATAAGTACAGTGAATTCATGCTGTTTATATATTTATTATGTATTATAAAGTGGAAATATTTTTAAAGAAAAACAGAAATGCATATGGGGTAGGATTCAGTACTTTGTCGAATCCACTCCATAAATCGAAGTTTTTTTTGCACTTCATGAAATTTTTATTCTATATTTTAGTTATAAATTTGCTACGACTGATTCTCTCCTTATGATTGCAAATACATTTATATGTCCTTTCTTACTATTACTATAGAAAAATGCTACTGAAATATATTCCAAAGACAAACCGTGATGAAATTTCGGAGAAAACCATGAAATCTCCTATTCAAGTTGTTGTTTAAAAACTAGAAACGTCAACTTCATCTTCGTATAATTAAATAACTCTATAACCGTCTATATTTGTTTTTATTCTTCAGAAAAATTGCAAACTAGGGTATTTTTTGGGTGAGAAGTAAGAATATGATATGCAGTCGATTTTTTGATTTCATTTATTGCTTAGCCGCCAGATGTGAATATGGAAATAATAAATCCGGTTTTATTTAAATTCGAAACATGATTTTATTGAAAATAAAATAATCGTAAAAGGTAAACTAAAAAGAAAATATCACTTTTGACGATAGAAGTCATAAAAACAGTTTTTCGTCGTATTTAGGTAGCATCGCATGCAATAGATTTGTGTTTCCGATTTTTTACAATTTTTTCATCTTTTTTACCACTTCTGTCAAGCATACCTGGGAAATGGTCCATACCGGACGTCTTCAGGTGTCCTTTGAGCTTTTTGTCCAGTAGCATATGCAGAGCTTGGCAGTACTTATAGTACATTTTCGGTCTTACTTAATACTTTTTAAATGCCCTACTTAGTACTTGCTTTTATTTACTTATATTTAAGACTTAGTTTGGTACTTAAGTATTTTTGAGAAAGCAAACACAATCTCTAGTGCAACTCTTTTTTTCTTTAGTTTTAATGCATACAAAGAACTGTCAAAGCATGTGCCGCACTCACGCACCTTAGGCAAACTAATAAAATACAAACAAGACTGGGTATATAGAACAAAAACCAGTAACGTTTCGCTCGAATACATAATTGACGATAACATAACCAAGGGTAAGCAAGCAATGCCTCGCTCTAATATAAAATCAACGATGCCTCGACCTGATGTAAGAAAGGCCTCAACATTTTCTTAGAATTTTGTCTGGAAATTGTTTTCTTAGAATTTTTATGCATTATTACAGGCGACAATGGGTGCTTGGGCGGACCTCTAATAGGTTTTATGAGTGAAGTAGCAATGAGAGGTGAAAGTTTTACTCTACGTGCAGCGCCAAAAACTGTAAAAAACTATAAATAGTAGCCACTGGCTACTATACATATATTTTAGAGTTTTCAAAAGGTATTTATTTGTCGTGTCCCCAGTAAAACACTCGCGTAATCCACATATAAAAAAACTTTATTCAATAAAACTACTCGAGCTTCTGCCTGACACTTATAGCTCTTAACTCCTAATCGCCCAAACACAACTGAGTAACCTGATCCACTCGCAAGTCGGGTCACCTGTTAAAATCATTACAGGCGGAAGCGACTCTGACCCAGTGACCAGTGCAATACCTTGCAATTAATCGCAAAGCATTACATCAGTCACTGCCGTCAGCTGGAGACCCCAATACTGTTAGTAAACAAACAGTAAGCCCAGCTGAGCATTTCACTATGCGAAGTGAATTACTTAACCCTGGCTTAATGCTTAATTACAACAGCAGTGGATGCGACAGTTACTTAATAAACAATTCGCAATCGCCAAGCATTTAACCGTGCGAAGTAAAATGCTTAGATACTGCAAACTGCTTAATTAGTCGTACACCTGCTGCTAGTTAAGTCATGATGTCACAACCACACCGAATTGAATATTGGGCCACGACATTCCTCCCCCCTGTGAAAGACTAATTCCCAGGGGGAATTAGATCAGGGTGCTCGGTTTAGTTTCAACTACATTGTACATTTTATCGTATATATACAATAATTGTGTTTTTTTTAAACATCTTCTACGTTTTATCTTAGCAATATCTACTTCTCTTGATTCAGTTCCAATTTAACAACATGTATTTTTATTTTTTTTTTTCGTGATCTCATTTACTTCTTCAAACAATCTTTTTGTTCAATTACAATTTAATTATATTCTTAACCCTAATTTTGATATTTCTAAAAATAGTTTTACCATAATAACAAATAAAAACTGTACAATTATTTCTAGGATTAGGTTTACTTATACAAAATTTGATTCTAGATTTCATTAACTACATATATTTGTTTTATCTAATCATATTACATAACTACACTATTTACTTTCGTTTAAACATTTTTATACCTAATTCCAAATTTTTTTTTAAATGAACAAATGTTTTTTTTTCTAGCAATTCTTACACTTAACTTGAATACAATATTTATATTGGTTTAATTACTCAGAGTGATTCCGTCTATCTAAAGGTTGCCACTGTCCTATCCAATATAACACTTAGTGTAACAAAAATATCTAACCCTACAACAGTTGTTACTACGCTAGCTGTACCAGCTGTTTTCCGACTATCGTAGGCAGGTGGCGGCTAGATAGATGGTGTGGGGCTGACTTTGTTGTCGATGTATTTCCTCTCGTGTGATGTCCTCATTTATTTTTTGTATCTCGGCTGCATGATCTCTCCAGGCTTGGTTGGCATTGTCGGCAGCTAACAGCCGTACCTTACGATTTTGATCGCCATCAGCCATAGGCTTTGTAGATCTATTTCTGGTGCTCACGCTATCCCATGATGGTAATTCCGAAAATGAGGGTTGCCAAAGAGTAATATTTCGCTGAGCGTGGTCCTCTGATGTGATCAAAAGGTCGCCGATCTGAAGGTGGCAGTGCTCCTCGATTGATAATACTCCGGTAGAACATAGTTCTCCAATCGCTGTAGGTGTATCGCGGCAGTTTACCTCTAGTTTCGTCTTGTCGGCCATCACGAACAACCAGTGATTTCGGGTAATCATGCGGACTAGACTATTCCATTTTGGGAGAATTTTTTCCTTGCATGCCAGCGGGTTGACGTTGAAACTTCGAAAAAGGTTGAGTACGCAGCTATCACCAATGGCTGTGACGATTGGTCCCAACTGTGGGCACAGGAAACGCAAATGATTTTCGAGGGTTGTCAGTTGTTGGCATTTCTCATATTGCTGATAGTCTAGCAGGACATACTGGCGATCGTGATTATTTGCTGCTAGAAATTCGGCTCCCAACTCATATACATGGTAGCCGTCTTCATCAACTACTGCGGGAATGGTGTATACTTTGTGCAGTTCAAAAGCCACTCTCTCCGGTTGAGGAATGTCTATTCTGACCATAATGTGCTGCGGACCCTGCATTGCGCTCACCTTAGCAATTTGAGTCAACAATTGGAAGTCCAGAAATTCCTCTGCTAAATCCAATTGTTTTGTAGCGTTCGTCATAATTTCTGTTAGCTGCCGGGCGTGAATAATCATGGGGTGAAGTTTTTCCATGCTCAGTGCGACTAACATGTTCGCATAACCTTCTTGGACATCGCTGAGTTCTCGCAGTTGGAGGGTCATTAGTGTCAGTATTTCATTTATCTCCACTCTCCGTGTTAACGTTGTTATCTCCAGGTCTTGACTTTGCTGCGCGGCGGTGATGGCATTGATTTTATTCCAAAGTTCCTCTCGCTCTGCTGCTGCCTGAACGCGCGACGCATTGAATAGATTAAACGTCGATGTCATCACTGTTGTTTGCTCTTGAAGCAAGGTGAAGGTGCGGTTTTCTTTTCCATCTAGATCCCTCAAAGCCGAGTAGATATTTTCCGAATCTGCGTGATCCATGGTTCCGAAAAGTGTTTTTGACAGGGACCCTATACCATCAAAGAAAGATCGTTTCCTTCGAAGAGTCGGTTCCGCATGGGTGTGGTGCTTCAACTCATCATCCTGTCTCCTAATCTTCGCCATCCAACTTCCTATTTCCTTAGTGGCTAGCTCACATCTGTTCCCGAGTTCTCTCTCTCTGTGGTTGATTTTTGTGCAGAGCTGTATAACCAGCTTGCTGCAATTGTTTGCGAACTCCAGCTCGACCGCCAAGTCCGGCATTTCTACTTTGGATAGAATAGTCCAATGCCTAGTGTAAAAGTTTGCTTTTCCTACGTGCTCGAACAATACTCCGGACTGCATTATGGGCTTTATATTGTAGCCAGCCTGCCCAGCGTATGACAAACTGATGAACATCAACAAGATTATGGCGACTGCTTCCATATTCAGCTTCTTAACTTCTCCAAACTAACTATATGACAACCTTCTTAATTTTATCCTACCTAGCATACAAAAATAAAAGAAACCACTCTGTATATAATTTATTTAGTACGATTTTTATTATTATTTAGTAAAATAAAATAAATCACGGTACAGATTTAGTTTATTCTACTATCTATCCACTTCCTCCTTCTCTCTCTCTCTCACTCTCTCTACCACCTTTCCTCCTTTTTTTTTCAATTACCTTTTTTTTTATAAGCGTTCTTTTCTTTTTTACACTTCTCTTTCCAATTGCTTTTTTTTTCTTTTTCTTAACTTTTCTTTTTATTTACCAATTTTTTCAATGAGTATGTTTTCTTTTTTCTTTTTTCTCTCGCTACTTTAATTCTTATTCTTTACTTTAATACTATTATTTTTTTTTCTTACTCTCTTTACTTTAGTTTCTTTTTAATTCTCTCTTTTTTTTCTTACCCTTTTTGTTTTTACTTCTCTGTTTTTTTTTTTTTTTTTACTTATTTTTTTTTTTTAAATTCTCTCTTTTTTTTATTAATGATCTTTTCCTTCCAATATTAAATTCCCTCTACAAATGTATATGTTTATCCTTGCCGGCTCTTCTGGGCTTCTTTTAGCGTCCGTCTCCTGAACGGATTCCGAATCGGGCCACTAGGTCTCTTCTTTCGTCCGTTCTTGTGCGATTCTGCTGCTTTACCTGTAAGGTGAAATAAAAACAAAATTTACTAAATAACAGTATCATTCAAATTTTTTTAACCGATTCACGTGAACCCGTTTGAGCTTTCTCCCGATAAGGATTGTTACATTCTCTGGGCTATGAACGTAAATTACTTCATAAGGACCCTTGAAGATTGACGACAGTTTTCCCGCCCGAGCCGGGTCCCTAACCAGAACCTTTTCACCGACATGCACCTCTATCGCCCTCGCGGACCTATCATAGTACTTCTTGGCGGACAATTTACTTTTGATCAAGTTTTGCTTTGCTAGTTCGAATGCCTTTTGCAATTTAAACCGTAACACATTATGATATTTATCGGCATTGTATAGCGGTTCAGGCTTCCGCTGCAAGCTACTGGGAACTTCCGAGACGAATCCGAATAAAGTTTCCATTGGTGTCAATTTTGTGCCCGAATGCACCGAGTTGTTGTAGGCATGAGCTGCCGTCCGCAGGAATTCGTCCCAATTCCGCGGGTCTTGATCTACAAAACTTCTCAAATAGCTTGCTAACGTGGAATGCTGTCTCTCTACGGCATTTGACTGCGGATGATAGGCAGTAGTCTGTAACTTTTTTATTTTCAACATCTTACAGAGGGCCTTCAGCACTTCTCCTGTAAAATTCGCTCCTTGATCAGTAACTAATTGTTTTGGTAGAGTATATCGGCTGAGAATTTGTTCGAACAGTGCTCGTGCCACAGTATTCGCTTCCTGATCCGGGATCGCTACGAAGTCAACGAACCTAGTGAGATCATCCACCAAGGATAAGATGTATTTGTTGCCATTGTGACTCAACGGCAATGGTCCCACCAAATCGACGTACACCTTCTCAAAAGGTTTGCTTGAGATTGAAGTGATCACCAACGGCATCTTAGTAGCTCGACTGTGTTTATTTTTCTGACACTGCGGGCAGCGCCGAATATACTTCGCGATATCCCTTTTCATCCCTTTCCAATGATAGAAGCGCTTTACTCGTTTTAAGGTCTTATCTCTTCCGAGATGTCCTCCAAACCGAGAGTCATGGAAGTCCTTCAAGATCGGCTCAACTTCATCTGGATCTGTGATATGCTGTGGGTTCGGATCACCCATCATCTTTCCTGCTATTACTTCTGCCTCATCGAGGTCACCCCATTCCTCTTCGGATTCCATAGGTGATGTATCATTTACTTCGGAATCTTTTCTTCGAGTTTGTGCCCGAGTGATAGCTAGGCATGGATGCATTTCGCTCTCCTCGAATTTGGCTTCTGTTATTCTTTGGGGTATTCTGCTTAGAGCATCCGCATTGCCATTTTCTCTTCCTTTTTTATATAGAATCTCGAAATCATACTCTGACAATTTCTGATGAAATCGTACCATGCGTGACGTCGTATCTCTAACCTTGAAAACACCCCGAAGAGGTTGGTGGTCAGTAATTACTTTGAAATGCCTGCCCAACAGATAACATTTATAGTTACTTACGGCCCAGACTATGGCTAGTAGCTCACGTTCAGTTGTCGAGTAGTTCCTCTCGGCCGGATTGAGTGTGCGACTGGCGTAACTGATGGGCCTTCCTTCCTGCTCTAGAACTGCCCCTAGGGATTCACCACTAGCATCCGTCAGTAACGTGAATTCCTTCGTGAAATCCGGATAAGCTAATAATGGAGGCGTAGTGAATGATTTATCACATTTGGGTCCCCAATCAAACCTTACTTTTTTCCGTAATAAATTATTAATTGGAGCCATGATTAGTGAGAAGTTAGGGACGAATTTCCGATAGTAATTAGCTAGCCCCAGGAAAGACTGTACCTGTCGCACTGTCTTTGGCCTTGGAAATGTCTTTACGACTTCCACTAAACGTTGATCTGGCTTTACTCCCTGTTCCGAGCATACATGACCCAGATACACCACTTCTTTTTTTAGAAACTGACATTTAGCAGGTTGTAGTTTCAAGTTATGATCCCGAAAACGTTGAAATACTTGCCTTAACTTATCGTTGTGTTCGTCTAAGTTTTTTGCAAATATCACGACATCATCGAGATACACGAAACATTTTACTCCCTGTAACCCTGTTAATATGCTGTTTAAGAGCGATTGAAAAAATGGAGGCGCTGTCTTTAGCCCAAATGGCAATCTTTTATAATGAAAATGATTGAAATTGGTACTAAAAGCCGTTTTCTCTCTATCTGCTGGATCGATTAGTACTTGATGATATCCGTTAGCTAAATCTAACGTTGAAAAGTACCTAGAATGACCTAGTCGATCCAAAATATCCTCAATTCGCGGAAGTGGATATGAACAAGGGATACAGACCTTGTTGAGTTCACGGAAGTCTACGCACAACCTATACTTGCGATTCCCAGCTTCATCAGTACCCTTTTTGGGTATCAGGAGTACTGGAAAATTAAATGGACTATCACTATGCTCTATTATGTCATCCTCTAACAATTTTTCGAGTTGCTTTTTACACTCTGCTCTGTGAGCTTCCGGCATTCGGTACTGCTTTCTATGTATGGGTCCTGTGTTGGCCATTAGAGGTAATTGAAAGGTTTTTGTTGGAGTATAGGTCAGTTTGTCTCCTGGCAAATGAAAAATGTCACTGTATTCGTAACAGAGCTGAGTCACGGATTCCCTCTCCTCTGGATTGAGATCTTCTCCCAACAACAGTGATTGTTTCATTAATTTTAGTCGCTGTTGCCTTTTATTACACTTCCCTTCACTATCCGCTAGTGGTACTACTGAATACCGGTTCAGTCCTTCTAACTTTGGTTTGAAATCTTTTACCTCCACGGCCTCAGTCCTAGCATTTATGATTCCCACAAAGGCTTGTCCATTCTTAGGCCTGATTATTGTATTTCCGCAATACACTCCGGGACATATTTCTTCGGCCATACATAGCATTTCAGCCTCACTCTCAACTGGGATTCTCACCAGTTGCTCTGTTCTGGGTTTCAAGCGTATTATTGGTCCATTCGTGCTCTCGCGTTCAAGAACAAGTGCAGAAGCTTTCATCCGGGGATTATTGAGCTGGACTTCCGTGCGAGGATGCCCTAGCTCGTTTTCCCGTTCAACAGCTACTCTCACCTGCTCTTCACCCCACATGCCTGTAGGCCATGTTATGAACTCATCCCTTACCAGGCGATCATCTAGTTGACCAGCCTCCGTATGAAGGGTTGCGGTCAAAGTATTTCCCCGCTGTGTTCATGTTTCAGCGCCTTTGCATCCCGGGTGGCCTTCATCTCGTTTTTCTGCTGGGATTGTTTTTGGGCAAGGCCTTCCGTCATCTTTTTCACTCTTTCGTTTCTCTTGTTTATCTGTGTTAGATACCGGTCTATGCTGTCTGAGGCTGCCATCGCTTTACCAATAATGTCCTTTAGCTCTGTAATTCTTTCTTTAATGCTCTGTTTCACTGTTTCTGTTGAGATTTCTCGAGGATTTTTGTTACTAGATTGACTAACGCTTCTTTGACAAGCTTTGGCCAATGTCACTACGTTAATACTTTCTTTTCCTGTTACATTCGCAAAAAGAGGCTTCTCCTCCTTGTTCCTTTTTACATTCCGTATTGACAGTTTTTGGTTGATGCAGTCGATGATAGCTCTATCCTTAAGAAATTCAATACCCAGTATTCCGTCAGCTGGTATTGAGTCTGTGTCATAAATTACATTGAACTCGCAAGCATGCTCTTCAGTATCTATACATAACTTGGATTGACAAACCCCTACGGACTTTCCTT
Source organism: Dioctria rufipes (assembly GCA_963924295.1). Classification (NCBI taxonomy): domain Eukaryota; kingdom Metazoa; phylum Arthropoda; class Insecta; order Diptera; family Asilidae; genus Dioctria; species Dioctria rufipes. The sequence goes on along the minus strand of OZ002741.1, from coordinate 45,852,021 downwards.
GAGCCCCAAATAAACCCCCAATAGTAATAGTTCGTTGAGGCTGAATAAACGTGTTTTTTCTTATCTTATTAAATTTTATTAAATTACATGTGGACCCGGTATCAACCAAAAGATTTAACTTACCTGTTAACCCTATGTCTGCTTCAACTGTGATGCTACAATTATTCAATAAACTTAAGTCTACTGAAATATCATCCCCCCTCGGCGATATGTCTCTGGAGTTTGTTAATGGAAGGCAGCTGTGGACGAATTTCCCAGCTGCCGCTCCCCGTTTCCCTCCAGTTGGCCAGCGCGTTCTGCTAGGTACTTTCTGAGGCAGTTTTCTGTATAATGATCACATGTCCTACAGAACTGACAATAGAGAACTCCCGATACGGGCTGAATACATTCACCTGGACTACCTACCACAGTATTTGCGAAACGTACCTGCTGTTTCCTACAGCCCGCTACCTCATGACCATAGCTGTTGCACTTGGTGCAGTAAGGGGGCTGTGTCCTACATTCTTTCGCAATGTGACCCCGTTGTCCACATTTAAAGCAATGAATGGTTCTCGGTGGGGTTACCCTGGCTGCCGGCCCTTGGTATCTTATGGGTGATACTGGCCTAGCAGTGGAATAAATTGGTCTTTGCGGTCGCTGAACTCGATTGGGGCCGGCCTCACCTGCTCCCCATCTGTTTTGCGTACCTAATGAGTTAGACCTCCAACCTGCCTGTACCACTTCTGGGTCTCTTACTTGGAGCCTTTGTGCATCTTTTTCATAGTATGTAGCTTCCTCTTGTACTCCTTCTAGCGAATCGAATTTCCGTCCAGTGAGGTATACTTGAGTAGGTTTACTCCTAACGCCAGCTTTAAATGTCGCTACTGCATCTGCCTCTAATTCTGCTATCAATCCTGTATCACCTCCTGGGTATTTCGCTGAGACCGCCGCTTTTATTTGGTCGAGCAATTCCTTCATCCGGTCTGCGAACTCCCTGATATCCTCACCAGGCCTCTGCCTGCATGCCAGCATTTCCGTTCGCAATTCGCTAAACGATTTTTTTGGCATGTAGGCCGATTTGATTACTTGCTGTAAAGCATCAAAATCTTTTGGTTCCTGTGAGCTTACCAAGTAGTACGCATCGTCCGTTAGGCGATACTTTATGCACCTGATAAAAATCTTCTGCTCCTCCTCTGTCAGTCTATCGTGTAGATCCTTACTGCAGCTCAGAAAGCGATACACTTCCTTCGCCAGTTTGGACGACCTTTCGCCAGATAGTATAGGTACATACTTGGATACTAGATCCATCACTTTTTCATGCACGTCTGCCATGTTGTCTTGCCCTGTGATGTTTCTTTCCTCTGGCCTTATCTGGTTCTGCTCTGTTCTTACTTTTCCACTCGGCGCTACTTCCTGCTTCTTTCTTCTGATTAGCTCTCTTTCTAAATTTTCTTCTGGTTCTTTATGCTGTTCCCAAAATAACAATTTCCTCGGCCTGAACCCTTTACTCGTACTCACCTTATTACCCTCTTGAATCGGCTTTCTCTGTGAAGATCGCTCGAGCCCCAACTCTTCCTCTAACCCCGCTGTAGTTTCCTCAGCCTCTCTTAACTGTGCCTTTAGTGAATCTATTTTCTTTATCAGCCCTTTCTTCTCTTTTTGGATTTCTTCCAATTCTTGCTCTGCTTCTACTTCACGGCTCTGGATAATTTCGAATGCTGCTGTTACCAATAGGTCTAAAGCTTCGCCCTTTGTACTGCTTTTAGCACTCTCATTCAGTTTCTTTAACAATTCCTTCTCTTCCTCTCTTGTCCACCGTTTCTGTAACTCTGCCGTTATATGTTCCCCAATATATTCCCAGTCCTGCTCGTAATTCCGCAATATTGCTTGGCATTCCTTCAGTTCCTGTGCTTTTATCTCTAACTCCCTTTCCTGGGCCTGAAAGCGTGACAATTCCTCCTTAGTTAAAATATTGTTTCTTCCTGTTGACATTTAGGACTGTGAGACTGTTATACCTCACGCACATATTTCCATTATAAACACTACACTTGTCACTTATCACTTAGCACTCTTAACACCGACATTAACAGGTACGCGAAATATACTTCTTACCGCCTCTCATTGATCATACCTATCAGCGCTTTTGTATCTTACTGAATTACCTAAAACGTACGTACATATGCTCCAACATAAATCTGACAAAGACTTTTAATCCAGAAAGATTCTTCGCGAGTACTCGAATACTTATTAAATGTATTCCCAATTTAAGTAAAAGCGCATAAAATTTTAAAACAGAGTGTAACTAACTGCATTTTGGCACGGTGGCCGTACTTTACCGACAACTTTAAAAGAATTAAATTTTTTAGATCCACTTAGTGGAATCACGTTAGAGCTATAGGAATTCAACAAACCCCAACGATACCTCGCAAAACCGGCACGAAACAGAAATACTTATTATTACCATACAATACACACCACTTGCCTTAATGTTGTAGAAAATTAATAATGATATATACTCTGTCTCAGGGATTGTAGCAACATGTGTAAGTGTAATTTTTTAGCTGAAATATGGTAAGACTAGCAGCATTCTCTTGCAACACTACTTAGCACACCAAGAAAGAGGAACCAAACCTATCAAAATGAAGTGGAAACGAGAAAAGCCCTTTATCTAAATTTATTACCATAAAAAAATAATCAGAGATTCCATTTGACAACAATTGCAAAGACTATATATTCGCACTTAACCAATATCGGCAAAAGGCCAGTGAATTTTTAAAATTCCAAGAATATGTTCATATAACTCATCACGACTACATGCATACCTAAAATTTTCACACCGTGGGATCCCTGTCAACACTACTTAACTTTCACTTTCAGCAAAAATTTTAAATTTATCGGAAAATCACCATAACTCACTTTCTTGGCCAAATAAATACATAAACACATATATTCCCCTACCCTTTGTTATCTAATCTATATGTAGGTAGGTATGTATATTCTGAGTTTTTTTTTTTTAGATATATATATATTAATTTTTCCTTTATTGAATTGTGTTTTTTGATAACAGGAAGGAGAAGGTGTTTCAGCAAAGAGAAATATCACTATTAAAACAAAACACTAAAATACCATTCAATCCTCAGCGTGCACTTTGTTTACCTACATCCATAGATTTAGCGAATTAAGTTTGGTTTATTTTTCATAAGAAACATTCAATACTTAGTTTCTGCGGTATTTCATTTAATGCTTAGATATTATTATTCAATTTCAATTTCTATTTCAACTCAACTCTTTCCCTGTAATGTTTCTTGTACGTGTATACTTGGTGGAGTAGCTAAACAGCTTTGCTCCTGGTGTGTGTGTGTGTGTTGGAGTAGCTATACAGCTTTGCTCCTAATGTATGTGTTTTGGAGTAGCTAAATTAGCTTTGCTCCCAGTGTGTGTATTCGGAGTAGCTAAATTAGCTTTGCTCCCAGTGTGTGTATGAGTAAACTTTTTAAATTAATGCGCTGAAATGTAATAAAATTGTCCAAAAATTTATTTATTACAAACAAAACTCTTTTAAGGAAAAACACAAAAATACCCGTTATATATATAAAAAAAAATTCTACCCTTTTACTATCACACAATAGAAAAACCAACCATAGTAAGAAATTCTCACATTTATTACCTTGGTTTCACCAATTACACTCAGTATAATGTCTTCCAATCTTTACTCTTCACTTTAAGCCTAAACGCACAAAACAAATCCAATAAACCTAAATTCGTCAATAACGAAGATGAGAAAAAAAACAAAAAAAATTTATCTCATTTTACTCGCCCAAGTAAGACGAAAACGACAAAAACATAAAAAAAAACTCACATTAATTTCACCCACTTTTACCTCTTTTCCGGCTGCGCCAATTTGTCGTGTCCCCAGTAAAACACTCGCGTAATCCACATATAAAAAAACTTTATTCAATAAAACTACTCGAGCTTCTGCCTGACACTTATAGCTCTTAACTCCTAATCGCCCAAACACAACTGAGTAACCTGATCCACTCGCAAGTCGGGTCACCTGTTAAAATCATTACAGGCGGAAGCGACTCTGACCCAGTGACCAGTGCAATACCTTGCAATTAATCGCAAAGCATTACATCAGTCACTGCCGTCAGCTGGAGACCCCAATACTGTTAGTAAACAAACAGTAAGCCCAGCTGAGCATTTCACTATGCGAAGTGAATTACTTAACCCTGGCTTAATGCTTAATTACAACAGCAGTGGATGCGACAGTTACTTAATAAACAATTCGCAATCGCCAAGCATTTAACCGTGCGAAGTAAAATGCTTAGATACTGCAAACTGCTTAATTAGTCGTACACCTGCTGCTAGTTAAGTCATGATGTCACAACCACACCGAATTGAATATTGGGCCACGACATATTTATTAATATCTATTAACTGAACTTTATAAACTTCATTATATTACTGCCAACGTACAAAGATTCTAAAAAAAAGTCCTTCAAAAAGTACTCAGTACTTTTTATAGACTTAGCACTTAGTTACAAGTACTTTTCATACATGCGGTCCTTGTACTTACGCTGAAGTACTCAGGCCTTTGGTACTTACACTTCAGTACTTTTTTTTTAGTACTTGCCCAGCTCTGAACATATGAGTTAGATTTTGATAGCTGCACAGAAGATCTGTCAACCGAACGTTTTATTTAGATACATTTGCAAATATCAGCAGTAACTTTGCTCACGAAAATCAGATAGCTGTAATTACTTCGGGTCGCCTACATGAATTCGACGATATAAAATGTATGCATTGGTTATTACCATATCTAGCATGTGATAAAACAGGCGAAGCGGCTTCAAGCGGATGTGATAACGGCCCACTAGTACATCCATTGGGTCAAGACACCCCCCCCCCCCATGTGGCTATTATACTCTCGGATGATGATTTGTGTACAGTCAACTTCGATGTACTTCCTCTCTTTGCGGTTGTGCCGTGATGCTTTCTTTGGACGTGTGGGTCCTTTTATTCTTGCAAACGACTGAATTCCAACGATGTAGAAGCAAGTCTAATATTCTCAGTATCACGTTCCAACATTCTCAATTTCATATCCTCTTCCAGGTTTAGCTAAATCTGATTATTTCTCAGATGTCGATTTACAGTTCGGAACTCTGTTAGTACGAATTGTTCCTAAAAAGTAAATGGTTTTCCAATAAGAGGTGTTATTTTGATATTCAAAGAAAAATGCCATTTTTTGAGATAAATGATCGGATCTTTATTTCATTATAAAGAGGAAGGTATGCCGTTAATAATGGCAAATAACATCAGCCAAATAACCACCACGACCACGCCTACAGGACCATATCCTTTTCATGAAATTTTCCATAACCAAATCGCAAAGTGGCTGCCCTATGTCCTCGATAGCCTCACGAATTCCATCTTTGAGATCTTGAATCGACGCTGGGCTGTTGGCGTAGACCTTCTCTTTCACGTGGCCCCAAAGGAAGAAGTCGCAAGGTGTTAAGTCACAAGATCTCGGTGGCCAATTGTGATCACCTCTTCGAGAGATAACACGGTCCGGAAACTTTTCCCGTAAAAGATCAATGGTTTCGTTGCTTGTATGGCACGTAGCGCCGTCTTGTTGAAAGTAAACGTTGTCCAGATCAATACCATCCAATTCCGGCCATAAAAAATCATTAATCATCTATCGATAGCGCAATCCATTCACCGTAACTGTTGCTCCAGCCTCATTTTCGAAAAAGTAAGGTCCAATGACCCCGCGGGACCATAAACCGCACCAAACAGTCACACGTTGAGGATAGAGAGGCTTTTCAACAATAACTCTTGGGTTTTCCGAGCCCCAGATGCGACAATTTTGCTTGTTGACGAAGCCATCAAGGTGGAAATAGGACGCATCACTCAAGATGAGTTTTCGATGGAATTCCGGATCATTTTCATGCATTTCAAGGACCCAATCAGCAAAGATTCGACGTTGTTGATGATCGGCCGGCTTGAGTTCTTGTGTTAACTGAACTTTATAAGCCTTAAGACCCAAATCTTTATGCAAAGAACGACGAGGAATGGACAAACCTGGGTTTTCTTCAACACTTTCGGCTACAGCAGCAATATTTTTCGGCTGTTCTTGAGCGACGTGCACGGGTTTTATTCTTCACATCACTAACTTGTCCCGACAGCTCGAATTTTTCTACCAATTTCTGTATCGCGGTCCGACAAGGTGGTTCACGGCGACCCAAAAATGTTCGAGTTCTACGAACCGTCTCTGCCACATTTTCACCATTTTTATACTGAATTTTAATAATTTCAAAGCGTTGTTGAATCGTGTATCGTTCCATTTTTGTTAACGGCGTAGTTTCTACATGTAAAATGTCAAAAAATGACAGATCCAAAAGTGACATCTACCGATAAAGCGGGCTAATTAAAATAACACCTCTTATTGGAAAACCCTTTACATCTACATTGCTGCTAGTTGCCACACAACGTAAAAAGAGACAAAGAGCTTTGTAAGGACGGAACTTAGAGTTAAGAGTATTGCGAGTTAGTTTTTTTGTTGGCCATTCGATAGTTATAAGAAATAATTAAATTTGCGTTACTATATTGAATTCTAATTTGCATGCATATATACAGGGTGTCCCATACGTACCGGATTTCCTTTATACCCCGGATTACTCACACAATTTCGAGAAATAAATTGTATGGTAGGAGAGCCGGAAAATGCACGGTGTGGGCGGTTTACGATTTTTATTACTGTTTCAACTTTACACCTTGTAAATTTCTTGATATACACCCTATCAAGGTGAGATTTATCTTAGGTGATAGCAAACCATCCAAGCTTTGCAATGAATATCCAACCAGCCCTACCGTCGCCTTCAATCTTAAGTTGTAGTACGTCAAAATCCAAAAATTGGAAAAAAAACATCCTATTTTTTTTCAAATTTTCCCGCCAAATTGCATAATAACTATACAGTTTATTTACAAGATTTAGAGACCCCGGAATGTTACCTTTAATTTGACTATGCACACGTACCTACCTAAATCCAACGTTTTTGAGATATTTACGTTTCTATGATTCATAAATTCATGAATTTTTTGCTAATTTGCGTGGAATTGCATAAATTAGACACGATTTCTATTGTTATTAGCAAAATTAATGAAACTATGTATCATAAAAACGGGCATATCTCAAAAACGGTAGCAATTAGGTAGGTACATGTGCAGGATCAAATTAAAGGTAACATTCGGAGGTCTCGAGATCGTGGAAGAAAGTGCTATCCTTATCTTGCCTTTTTGACGGGAAAATCGTTGAAATTGAAAAACAAATTGCAAAATTTTCTAATTTTTTGATTTTGACGTCCTATAACTGCCGACGGAAAAGAAATAGAGAGGTGGTTGGACATTTGTTGGAAACCGTATAGGGTTTACTATCACCTGAGATGCAAATCACCTTCATAGGGTGTATATCAAGAAAGTTACACGAAAATTACATGGTATTAGGATAGTAAGAACAAAAATCACCAAACCCCCCTACCGCCCTCACCGTGCATTTTCCGACTCTCCGCCCATACAACGTTTTTCTCGAAATTGAGTGAGGAAACCGGTGTATAAAGGAAATGCGGTACGTAGGGACACCCTGTATATATTTTCTTAGAATAAAATAAGTGAATTTACAGAAGACTGTCGAATTTCAATTCAAGCCTTGTCCTACAGAAAAATCAAAATATTTAATGCTATAAATTAATGTACGAAAATGCTAATTTCTAATTTAGTCTAGAATGATGGAAAATTCATAAATTCATTATATTATACTTATTTATATGCACTTATATCTACAAATTGATTTTAAAGTAGATGTAGTTTAGTAATAGCTATAAATTCGAAAAATATAAAAAAATATTTCGCCGGAAGCTGTCCCGACTGCCACGCCTTAATTCAAATGGAAGATCATTCAAGAACCTGATGGTCCCGACAAAAAATTGTCGTCCTGTAGTAACACTGCCCGCACGAGGTAATAGTAAGTTTAGCGTACGGTTAAAGCGAGCAAAGCTGATTTTTTCATACAAGTACTCAGGTATACGAGAACAAATCAAATTAAAGAGGAATAGAACCGCTCGGTACTTGAGATATGAGTGCAGACCATATCCAAATAAATTTTTAACATATGACGATACGTGATCATATCGCGCATATCTGACAGCAGAGTTGAATGCAACTGTCAGTTTCCTCATTGATACATAGTCAAGTTGGTAAAAGATTTCACAGTCGTAGATAAGAATCGGACATACAAAACTTTTAACGATTTTTAATCTTGTAAACAAAGGTGAAAAGTTACCAGAGATAGAAAGCTTGCGAAGAGAACCATAGACTTTAGACACAAGGCTGTTTATGTGGTGGCACCATGTAAGTGTACTATTTAAGATTATATCTAGGTTATTGACAGAATTTTTAAGTTTTATAACACTGTTATCGAAGATGATCTGCAGGAAGTAGGATAAATCCAGTTCGTTCTTATAGATGACAACTGCGTTAGTCTTAGTCGCATTGAGCAATAGTTTATTATTCGCGGCCCAGCGATTAATGCAAAAGAGATCATCATTAATTTTGCATACACTATCTTCAATTAGACAAGTATATTTGGACATCATCCGCGTACATATGATATTTTCTATAGTTAATAGTGTAGTTGCAAGATCATTTATGAAGAGTGTAAATAATAATGGTCCTAAGATTGAACCCTGCGGAATGCCGCAAGTAATTCCGATGCTGCTGGAAAGTTGAATTAGACCCGAATATTCAGATGGAAAACAGCTGCTTTTATTGCACCATAATACACCACCATACAAGACCTTAAAACTTCGTGAATTCTTAAATAAAAAAAAAACCCAAATTTGCGTGATTGATCTACCACCGTGTGACTATTTTCAATTCTCTAAACTTAAAATTGCAATGAAGAAGCGTTTTCTAAAGATGCTCCATTCTTGCAAACAGCCGTGAAGAGCATTCCGGAAACTGACATAAAAAAATATATGCATGCTTGGTTGATCGTTCCAAACACTGCATTCAGTGAAATGGAAACTTTTTTTTTTTTTAATTAATATTAACATTCAAATATAATCTAATTTATGCTTTGTTTTATATCTAAACCGTTCGGTTAATTTACGTACATCATCGCTTCTATGCTTCGCCAATCATCGCTTCTATGTTTCGCCGATTACGTATTTTCTCTAATTGTAGAATAAATCAAAGAAAAGACTCCACTTCCTCTGTCACCTATCCTCACGCTCAGGGCCTTGCAGAGCTGAGAGGGGGCCCAGGCCAATAAAAAATATGGGACCTCTTGTTTGAGTAAAAAAAAAACAAATTTACATAGTTCTTTTATTATTTTTAATTTATTTAAAAAGTATGAAATTAATAATTAAATTACAAATAAGCTTTTCGAGCTTTAGTTGTAGCAAAATTTTTTATAATAGTTGAAAAATCAATATTTCGTGCAATATCTGAATTTATATGTAAAATTGATAGCCCATTCAACCGTTCTTGGCTCATTGCAGATCTGTTAAAATTTTTAACCCTTTTCAACACACTGAAACTGCGTTCCGCTGAAGCAACGGAGGCAGGTAGACTTAAAAATATTCTTAAAGCTGTTGATATATTTGGAAACAATCCAATTAGGTTTTTTTCTAAAATGTTTAGCAGCAACTTAGCTGGAGATGATTCTATATCAAAGTTTACTTCAAAAATATTTTTTTTAAATATCATTTCATCACATATTTCATTTGAAATTTCCTTTGGATATTTTAAGTGCATATTTTTTGCTCTCGATTTTATTTCCTCATCTGATGAAGTTTGAAAAGTCCAAAGGAATCCAAAAGTCTGGCAAATTTTGCGTAAAGACTCAAAGCGACGTGTCAAGCCTGAAATAACCGAATCAATAATGTATATATATATATTAACTCTATAATGTTCTTCAGCATCAAACTGTGACCTAATATGACGAGTTAATTGAAAATCAGTTGAAATTTTGGAAAGTACGGCAATCTCTTTTGAACTTAAGAGTAATCTGCCCCACTCTTCACGCATTATCTTCATCCTTGCAATAAGATTGTTAATATTTTCCATTTCGACGTCAAGTGTTGCATAGCGTGCTTCAATAATTAAATTAGTTTGTTGCAATAACGTTAATATTTCAAGCCATATTGTTGTCAACACAATGCATTCGAATGTATCCAAATATTGAAAAATTGACTGAAGTTCGGTACGTGCGTGCGGTGGAAGGTTTAGTGACTTACACTCCTCTAAAGCAGCCAGAATATTTGACTGATTATTGTAAATTGGTTTAACAGCATCAATTCGAGCAGACCATCTTGTCTTTGATATTGTATGAAGTGACACAGCTAAATATTTCTTTAAAATCTCCCACTTTCTAGGACTGCTGCTAAAAAAATTATACATCTGTTGAATTCTCCCAAAATATGTAACTGCTTCTTTACATGATTCAGCAGAGTCAACTCCAACAAGATTAAGAGTATGATTTCCACAACTGGAAAAAATGCAATTCGGATTACGCTCAAGCAGCACTGCTTGCACACCGTTATACTGTCCTGCCATATTAGCCTCCATTATTATATGCTTGCCCAAAGCATAAATTAAAATCAAGGCCAAAATTTTCAAGAATTTCAATAATTCGTGTAGCGATTTCGATTCCTCTTTTTTGTGTAAATGAATCAAATGTAATAAATCTTTCCTCAATTGAATACGATGCATTATTTATTATTTTTACATAACGAATTACAAGACACGTTTGTTCTTGGTGTGAGCAGTCTGGTGTCGCATCCACAATAATGGAAAAATATTTAGAATCAAGAATTTCTTCAATAATTTTTCTTTGCACAAATTTTCCACAAATCTGAATGAATTCATTTTGAATTCTTGATGATAAATAATGAACTTGAAGACGTTTGTGCTTGTCTTGTGACTCACGAACACTTTTTACATGTTCGTATAAAACTGAATCATACTTACTGAGCAATTCTATTATACCTAAGAAGTTTCCATTCCGTGAATTTCCAATATTCTCATTAGAACCAAATAATGCCAAACCACGCTCACTTAGGAAAAATATAAGATCCAAAATTCTATGAAGAACTTTCTGCCAATTACTTGCCTCACAGTTTAGTTGTTTCAGTAGAAATGATCCTACGCGATCTTTCAATTTCCTCCATCCTCTTAAAATATCCCATCCTGATTGGCTACCGAGAACTGATGCATCAAATTTCGTATCCTGTAGGAAGCAGGGAAAACAAAATAATGACTTTTTTGAATTGCTCCAATATAGCCAATCTCTGTTGCAAATTTCTCCATTCGCTAAAACCTTCTTCGTCAGACGATATGGAAATTTATTGTTTTCAGCATCATTTGGGATGTTTTCAGGTATTTTAAAATGTTCAATTTTCAAAAAATCTTCCATTTGCATTATATTTTTCTTGTTAAATATGGCGACGTCATCGTTGAAAACAGATATTGAAGTTGTTGCTTCAATTCCTTGAATATTGGGTAGATTAGATGACACGTAATTTTCTTCCATGTTTGCATCATCAACAATTATCTGTAATGGTGACAAAGAATCTTCTATTTGTTCTGAAGTTATATTTTCAACCACCGAAATTTGAGCATCAACATCCGCAATAACATTTGCCATTTGTGAAATAGCAGGAGTAGTTTCATTTTCAGGATTGACTGTTTGATTGATAATCTGTTCAGGGATGTTTTTTTTATTAAAGAATTTCGTTAATCGTGGCAGACTTTGCTTGGCTTTTTCTTGTTCTTTTTTCTGTCGTCTCTTGCTTGCGCCACTCGGATATGTTTTTTTCATTATATTCCTAAAATTAATTACTTATGAATTAAATAGAACTATTTTTAATATTAACTCCATTTAAACTTACAGATTACAAATATCACTAAACAATAAAAAAAACACTAATTTTATAATCACTAAAATTTATAGTACGGAACCAAAAGCTATACTCAATAGGAAAATTAAAACTGTACTGAATAGGAAATATAGTTAAATTTTTAATAATTGAAAATTAAATATTCTTTTTTATGCAATTGGCCTACTACGTTAAAATTTTTTGAATTTTTCAGAGTTCAACATATTCTTTTTTATGCAATTGGCCTACTACGTAAAAAAGTTTTATACATACATATAACAATAACTTGAAAGTTTTACTATAACTTTTGTATCGTTATATTTTATAAATCTTTGGTTAAAATAAAATAAATTAATACTCAAAATAATATTTCAACGTAATTTTTCCGCACCTACTGTGACCAAATTAGGAAATAAATAGAGGCCCTTTCACAACTCGGGGCCTGAGCCAAATGGCCCTCATGGCCCACCCTCTGTTATGGCCTGCTCACGCTTCCTTCAACTATGCTACACTACTACACACTTTATATATTTTCTATCCTCACAATCAACTTGGATTGAATTATAAATATTAATTCGACAGGGGGGAATTTTTGGTAATATCTGTCCGCAAAAAAAAAAAAAAAAAGATAATAATAATTCATCCTCCAGGATGATACCAATTACTTATTGAAGTACTAATCACATCAAAGGGTTCCTCTACAGATTATTACTGGTCTCTCTCCAAGGAGCTTGTAAACAGTCTTAACTCTACCAGCTTTTCATTAATTGGCTCTCATAAGTTGATAACGGCAATAGATACTAATTGGATCCAGTTTGCTTAGACCGTCTCCTTTCAGGCAGACGTTGTCAACGATATAGGTAACCATATCCCTTTAGAAAATCCATTTAAAGTAGACTTGACTTTTCACCAATACATGCATATGTATAAAAGTTCTATGGCAACTTTATAAATAATTTTCATCTGAAGTAGAATTATTTTATCTCAAAAACGTATTAAACCCTTTAAGAAGATGAAAACAAAAAAAAAAAATTCCTCATCACTCATTATACTAAGGAAAAAGGACGAGGAAATAATTTCTCCCAAAGTTCATGTCTCCTTGAACATTAACGCTAGTACATATTATATGTAAGTTCATAGAATTGTGGAGCAGCTTTAGTTTTTGTAATCACTTTAGAGATATATTATAGAGATCGAGTCTTTGAGTGTGTTCTGTTCAGTTTTGATGTCTAGAAAAGCCCTCTATACTTATATGCGTTTCCTCTCTACTGCACTTCTGGACTGACTACCCTGTGTTTCATCTTACACACCAAATGGTATAATATACTGCACAACGGCAATTAGAAACCCTCCGAGAACAATGCTGTTTTATGTGTAGGATCTCTTGTCGTACAACGTTGTTGGTCAAATGAAGGAAAACTTTTTAGGACAAAATTAAGGCGAACGGAAAGGAAAAAGGACAACGAGCTGCATTACATTCATTACAATTGGACATTAGAGAAAATTTTCAGTCATCCTTGGACACGAGATGAATGGATAATAAAAACTTAGAGGTCAGAGTGGATTCAATTAATTAAAAACTATCTAATAAAATCTAATGATTGTGTCGAGGAAATGGAGTAATGTTCTATACGTTTGTATATCCCTAGGATATAGGAATTCTATATGAATATAAATTGTCCTAACGGACTGTTTGGTTTGAACAGTTTTATTCAAAGTAAGTGCACTCAGTTTAATTATAGATATTAATTTTCATGTATATCCTATAAAGGATGGAACTCTTTGAAAATTATTGCTTCCTTTACTTACCGAAATTCCTTTCTATTCCGACCTCAGTTTCAATCCGTTGAAGATTTTAGTTGCTGATATTGCTGAATCGCGTTACTTTTTTTTCTGTTTTTATTGGCTATACGTAAATTGTGAACATCGATTCCTTGGCGATATGATTTTCATCTCTATCTATATATATACATATGTATACATATATGTATATGTGGACAGAGAAAAATGTAATAAAAAATTTATGAGCTGACCAAAGCCCCACCATATCCTCGATCCTGTTTAAGTGCGCCATCATTATATCGAAATGGGGTTCAATGGTGGTTTTATATTTCGATATGAATAGTCTTTACTGATGCTGGTGTGGCCATTTTTACATGAAGAGTCCTTCAAGGACCATGCAACTTATGTATATATGATTATTCTTCTATGATTTTGCCTTCGTTGCCCTTTCGAGTGTTTCTGATTTTTTTTTTTTGCCAATTTTGCTTTGGGGCGGTTTTTTTTTTTTGCTTGTATTCATTTTATGAAAGAAAGGATGCCGAAGGGGTTATTTGCCTGGACTAGATGTATATTTAAAGCTAGTCACAAAGGAATTGTACATGACTCCTATAGAAAGTCCTTTAAGATTTCAGGGGAAAGGATGCCAATATGAGAGATTATACATAAATTTATGATATATGCATAAGGGAATCACACAGGGTGTTCATTATTAATGCGATTATAGGACAATTGATAATGTTCATAAATTATTATCATAAAAGTGCAAAGAAAATTATTAATTATTGCATTTCTCCATAGATGAAAAATGCAGATATAATTCTAAAATCAGTTCTTAAAAGTTCATTTGTGTGAGGACTGCAAGCGCGGATCCAGACATTTGCACTTAGGGGGGGGGGGGGGGGGGTTAAAAATTTTTAATACTAGAATTGAAAATAAAGCGGGAAACACAGTGCTAACTTTTCCAATCTCGACCTCAGTAAAACTTTAAGAACCTCAACCTGGTGCACTCAGGCAATTTTTATAACTTCTGTATGATAGGAGTTAATTGAGCTGTTGGCTTCAAAATTCAAATTTTTTTGTAATAATTTACTAAAATAGGAACAAATTTTCACGTAAAATATGCTGCCCAAATTTTTTTTTTTCAAAAAATTTCCCATACACTTTTTCCCGATATAACAAAAATTAGCTGTCAAAGCTGACAAAGTTCCAGCAGAAACAAAAATTTGCTGTCAAAGCTGACAAAGTTCCAGCAGAGTAGAGAGTAGACCTATTCGAGTTCAACCTCAACCTGGTCGACCTCACCAACTTTGCCATTAGGTTCTTCATAACATGATCTCATATATTCTACAGAACTATCAAAGTTCAGGTTGAGGCTAAGATTGGAAAGGTTAGCACTATGTTTCCCGGTTAAGAAAGAAATCGATTACATAGTGACAGCACATTTTTAATAGTGTGGTGAAATATAAGAGTGATTGAATTTTAGGCAATACAAAATTTGATACACCTGAAGATAATATTTTAAATAATATGGAACTTAATTATATGGTGGGTGCGCACATAAAATAATATTGGACACAAGCTAAGTTATACTTAATAATAAAAAATAAATTTGGGAAAACTTAATTTATTCGAAAAAAAAACAAAAAAAACAAACAAAACCGGTTCTAAAATTTCGATCTGAAAGTTTTGCAGAAAACTAATCTATAGAAATTTTGTAGAATTTATAACGCATTTTAATAAACATTGTAAAAATCTATAAAACGTTTCATAAAAATAACCCACGTGTACTCATGTTACTGTGGCAGTTTGCTTCGTAATTTTCTGTGGTAATATAAAATGTAAAAATTATGAATATTTCGTACCAATGTAATTCTACAGGGTTGGCCAACTTGGACTGACATTGGCATTTTCTATCGCAAGCAAAATCAATCTATTGGCATATTGTAGCCGTTGTGGTGCATCCCTCGGCAATAAGTCTTGGGCCAATTGAATTTTATAGGGAAACATCCTCAGATCAACTTTTAGAATACGTCGTAGCGATGTTCTGGAGATGCCCAAACACAGTTGGATCCGTGTTAACACTTTCTCGTACAGCATCTACAGCTTGTTCAGTGTGAACCGGTTGAACAACATTTCTTCTTGGTTCATCACCTACTGAACCCCAATTCTCAAAACGAGTCATTAAGCTTCTTATCATGTTTACAGTGGGGGCCGCCGCAGTATTAAAATACTGACGGTATTTTCTTTGTACTGTAACAATTGATCGTCCGGAAGCATAATAAAATTCAACAATTTTTACACGTTCTTGCACTGAGTATGATGACATTATAAAAATAAATAAAATAAGAAACTTTAAAAATAAAATAATTATAATCAATTCAAATCAGTCAGTCTAAGTTGGCCCACCCTGTATAAAGAAATTTTGTTCAATTTCAATTTCATAGACTCAACAAAAGTATCGTCAAATTTATAAAACACTTGACAGGTACAACTCGAGCTGTAGGTGGTAGGGGGTCATGTATTGAACATATGTTTTTTAAATCAAATAAAAGTTTTCTATTTTACCCAGCTATATATGACACCTATATAACTGATCATTTCAGTATATTAGCA
Organism: Dioctria rufipes; assembly: GCA_963924295.1. Taxonomy (NCBI): domain Eukaryota; kingdom Metazoa; phylum Arthropoda; class Insecta; order Diptera; family Asilidae; genus Dioctria; species Dioctria rufipes. Next base: position 45,835,711 of record OZ002741.1, on the reverse strand, counting down.
CACATATGTTACGATAGCCATGTATCCGCAGAATTCAACAAGTATCCACAGATTTCTTCTAGTTCTCTTATCAATACGAAACGGTTGGTCGAGATTATTCATAATGAAGACTGGCATCAGGTTTACGAATGCGTGGTAGCAGAACAATGTGTAGAAAGTTTTTATGAAAAACTGAATAATATCTTAACAGAGGTTACTGAAGTGAGGGAAAGTAACTATAGTTCTAATCTTAGGCCAATGAAACCATGGGTAACAAAGGGTATAATGATTTCTATACGAAATAGGATAAAGTTAGCTAAGATTTGTAGTCAACAGCCCTTCAATGTTTATGTCAGTCTCCAATATAAACGATACAGGAATAAGCTTAACTCCATTATTAAAGTCTCTAAAGAACAATACTATCGAAATGAAATATCAAAAGTTATAAATGATCCGAAGAAAGTATGGAGCAAAATTAACGAAATAACACTGAAAAATAAGCCTAGTAAAATGATAGCAGAAATCAAAGGAAGTGATGGTACTGATTTAACTGATCCATATTTAATTTCTGCTAGACTTAATGAGCATTTCATTGTTGTGGGAGATCAGATTTCAAATTCTGTTACCGCTGCTAGTAGAGGAATCCAAAATAGATCTGCTGTTTCTCAAACTAATCCTATGATGACCTTTACGTTTAGTTCCATATCTTCTGAAGAACTACTTTATCATATAGCTCAGTTAAAGATCGATAAAGCGCCAGGTATCGATAAGCTTACACCGTGAATTGTAAAAATTGTAGCACATTATATAGCTCCTCCATTAGCGTACTCATTGAACCTATGTCTAACTCAGGGCATATTTCCATGTAAATTTAAACATGCCATCGTTGTTCCAATACACAAGGCAAATGACAAACGTGATCCAGATAACTATCGACCGATATCGCTAATTTCTAATATCGCGAAGATTTTTGAGAAATGCATTAAGACTAGGTTGGTTGATTATCTGGACCAATACAACATCATTGCAAGTAATCAGTATGGTTTCAAAAATAAATGTAGCACAAGTGATGCAATTTACGATGTTACCAATTTTATAAACTCGGCAGTTGACAAAAAGGAGAAAGTTATCGCGATATTCTTGGATCTGAAAAAGGCTTTTGATACGGTTAATCATGAACTTCTATTACAGAAACTAACATTTATAGGGATTACAGGTACTGCTCTTTCGTTTTTTTTCATTCCTATCTTACCAACAGAATACAGGCAGTCAGAATTGGCCAGGTAACAAGTGATCCTCTTCGTATTAAGTGTGGGGTTCCACAGGGTACGGTTTTGGGTCCAATCCTCTATCTAATATACATAAATGAGTGTGTTAAATTATTCGAACAGTCAAGAAGGGAGCATATTGTAGCGTTTGCAGATGACACGGTCTTGTTATTTAGTGGAGAAAATTGGTCCTTTACTTTATCACTAGCGCAAAGAGGCATTAATTCAGTGTATGATTGGTTGGTATGTCACAAGTTAGCTTTGAATCTAAATAAAACATGTTTCGTAAAATTTGGGCATGAAAATGCACATTCAAATGTTAATATTAAGATAGAGTTGCAGGGTAATGTCCTCCAGTACGTGAGTGAAGTGAAATATTTAGGTGTTCTTATAGATCAGAAGCTTAAGTGGGAAAAACATATCCTGAGCTTATGTAATCGGCTGAGGAAAACAATATATAAAATACTCCTATTGCGAAATATCTTAAAATTTCATCTTTTGAGAATGGTTTATTTTGCTTTAATATAGTCAGTCATTCAGTATGGAATCCTTAGTTGGGGAGCTACATATACTGTCTTGATAAAACCATTATCAAATCTTCAAAGCAAAATAATTAAGATTTGCTTAAAGAAATCTAAATACTACTCCACCACACAGGCATACAATGAATTTAAGGTAATGACTGTAAGACAATTATATATATTTACCCTATTAAAATTCGTATACACAAATTTATCAAAGTTCACTATCTTCCAAAGGAATTATCGTACACGCAGGCATATGTTGTAACCTTTAGAAGTCTCTAGAACTAGTAAATGTATTACAGATAGACATAGTAGTATTTTAGGTCCAAAATTTTATAATGCCTTACCTGCAGAAGTAAAAGAGACTCTAAATGTTTCCAATTATAAAACTGTGTTGAAAAACTGTGTATTTAACAACCAAGATGTCTTTAATAACATTGTCCATTAGTTTTTTAATTTAGAGATTTTGAATTATGCTTACTTTCTCTCAGATATTATACATAATATATATAATTTTTGAACTAAATGAATTGGTTGCATTGCATACTATAGTATACCTTAGATGTATTATTTATGTAATATTTTTAAAATTTTATTTTATTTTATTTTATAATATTAGTAATAGATTAATAGTAAAAAGTAAAAAATTAGTAATAAAATAGTCACAACCCTCGCACACAAGCTTCGGCTTTTGTGAGCGGTTAGCCTAGATTATTAGCTTATACATTACATATAGAACTTGAATTATGTATTAGGCTGCACTAAATAAATAAATAAATAAATAAAAATAAATAAATACTTGCAAAGCCGAACATCTACATCAGTCAGTTTGATAAAAATTGCGTACATTTAAAAGTAGAACATGATCGTTCATTGCTGACTTATCTAATATTCCAAAGTTAAAGTAATAATGGTACATACTGCATAATTAAGAGGAGTCAGTACCAAGATTTGCAAATTTCATACATTTTTCAATGCAAATTTCTGGCAAACTATTTGTACCAGAAAAATGACTTATATCTTAAATTAAAGGTAACGAAGAGGTCTAGTAAATAACGACGAGAAAAATAAAAAAAAATGCATTGGAATGGAGATATTAGCTCGGAAAATTGTAAAAAAATGGTAAAAATTGATTTTTTTCAAATCAAATTCCTGTCAGTAGGTATTCTCATTTCTTTAGATTGTGACTATTCAAGAAAGATAAAGCCTAAATCTAGCAAATAACGTCGAGTTTTTTTCATTTTTAGTGGCGCTTTTTTTAATTGTTTAAATCTAATAGTACTTGTTTTTTCTATCGATATTTCACCGACGAGAAATTGAAATAATTCGTTGAAAGTTGTAGAAATATAAAGCAAAATAGTATATTTAACAATTATGTGCAAAATAAAATTTAGGAGAGTTAATCTCGTTAAAAATTTTCAATTTTTTTGAACTGCAAATTTTCATTTTAGTCTTAAATTGTCGCATGTTGGGTTTCTGCCTTTTACGCTAGATGTCTCTAATGTGATTTGTGGTATAGGTCTAGGCTAATTTTATATGAATTTTCATACTTTTAGGACACACACCTACGTATAGTAAGTTTTATTGCCTACAGGCTCGCTGATATCTAAATTGAAATTTTTGCTGAGTACTGACTCCTCTTAACGAAAACCATAATCATATAATTTTTTTTCATGTTGAGCAATTTTGAAATTTTCTCAAGTCCCCAATACTCCTTACGACACTTTTCGATATGTGAGAAGAATATTCTTTCTATTATATGACCTTTGATAAAACACATAGTAAAGGCATTTCCAATAAGAAAAAAAAATATATGAAAGCGATTTAAACTCCTTTATAGAGAATTTATGTAGATTTTTAATTATTAAGAAGATTTTCACCAAAATGATACCAAAAACATTTTCTTATTTATATTTCATATATTGGAATAACTCGTCACCTGTCTTTTCTGTCATTCTTTCATTTTCATTTATTTCTGTAACGATTCCTCATTCCTTCCCGTAAAATTAGAAACATAAATTTCTTCTATAAAATCAGAGATCAGATTTTGTTCTTTCATAACTCAAGCTCCTGAAGTTGGACCATTAGTTATGAATCGCCCTGTATAACTTTCTCTTTCCGTTTCAGCATGAACTCTTCTTTAACATCCAAATATCTCAGGAGTTCTTTTATTAGTATAATATATATAAGTTTTTGATTTCGAAAGCATAGTAATAATTGGTGCCACAAAAAATAGAAAATCGTTCAGTCGTAACCCCCGGATCCGGAATATACAAGCCATGAACTAAGACTTGAATGGGAGGATAGCACCATTTAGCGGCCAGCATTATACACTTGTTGTTGCTTTATCTTGTTGCTGGTGTATATATGATGATTTTCCCAACATACTAATTTTCATCAAATACCCCGGTTCTTGTAAGCTTTCGATCACAGAAAAATGCACACATTTTTCTTGTACTTAAAATTTCTTTATGATATAATTTTAAATTTTTTGAGAGTAATTTAAAGCTAAAAAATAATATACTTGATAAATATAAAACAAAAAAAAAATCTTGCTTCAAAATTAGCACTAAAAAATAGAAAATAATTTTCACTTCTCTCTAATAAATACCCACATCACAAAAGTATTCTAAAATTTCCATTAATTTTGCATATATAATTAAATTTTGAAATTAATTTTAAAATTTTTACGGTACACAAAGGAAGGAAAGTTTGGGCATTGAAAGTATTTTGATAAACATTAGAAGCTCCAAATTTAAATTTCGGAAAATTGTTAAAATTTTAACTGCCTAGATCTTGATTTCTGTGTATACTGTTAATATTTCACAATTAATTAAAATAAAAGTGAAGGGAAACTCTATAGAACTTTTGTGATGTACTCATTAAATGAAGGGAGAAATTATTATCTCTTTTTTAAGTGCGAATTTAGAAGCACAGTCTATTTTCAAAAGATTTTTTTTTTTTTATATTTTTAACTTAATTTAATTAGAGCGGAAAATTTCTGAAGTATACATTTTGATTTTATTAGTGGAGGGGGGGGGGGGGGGCGATCGCCACGATCGCTTTATCCGCCGCCCTTGGAGGACTGTATACAATTACTTTTGACTAAAACTTTCATCAACAATATTAATTGCTTAAATTGTGAGTTTTGCACGGAAGTTTAAAAATTAAGCTCTAGCACTTAACTTATGACTCATGAATGTGAATCTGAAAAATGGAAGAGTATTCTGTAAAATTTTGTATAGATTCTTGCACAAAAATGTATCAGAGCCAGCTAAACACAAGTTCGCTGTATGGACACATTTAATAAATAAACGGTCAACAATACTTAGTCGGTGTTAGTATTAGTATGTTAAACTAAACATAAACCAAGCACCGGATGAAATTACATGCAATACACAAAAACATTAAACAAAAACGATTAAATATAATATAGACTTTTTTGATAGTTAGACCTTGAGGAGTGAATATGCAACAGAGGTAGCCTTCTGAAATTGTGCCTACTATCATGAAAAAAGAATTTGTTAAGTAACAACGGACAATCAATATTCGCGTTTAAGAGTTGATGCACAAAAGTTACATCCGCAACCATGCGACTTTTCTCAAGCAAGTGCATATTTAAAACCTTCAAACGATTATCATACGGTGGAAGAATTAGTGAATTACTCCAAGGTAGATGCCTGAGAGTAAATCGTAGAAAGTTCTGCTGAACAGACTCGATACGGTCAATGTGTGTACCGTAAAATAGAGACCAGACCTGGATGTCGTATTCAAGAAGTGGTCTCACAAAACAAGTGTAGAAACGCAATCTTATGGTAGGATTCGTAAACTAACAGGACCAACGTTTTATAAAACTCAGCATATAACTACTCTTTGATACCATGAAGTTTATATGGGAGACGAAATTTAATATTTGGTTACTTTTGACACCCAAGTCACAGACAGAACTAACACGACGAGAGTCGACGAATCTGAGAACCCATAATCATAACCCAGCAAGAAATGTAGTCAACGGCCACGACGTCAACAATGCTTCATTATTATTTATTTTAAGCGTGTAAGTACTGTTGCCACATCAAAGCTTTGTCAACGATGAAATAGCATTGAAATTGTAAACATGAGTCATTATAATTTGAGGCAACAAATTATAATTGTTAGTAGTAAAGTTAGCGTTGAGTCATATGGGAAGAGTATAATATGACGGTTAACAGTTATTCAGTGTTTTCATTAACAAAGTGATTTTTGAAAAGTTTTCGAAAAGAAATCAATCCGAAATATACTGATGTGATGTCAACACACATGATTGTGTCAAATGTCGTGTCATATTACATTTTGTCGCTACTGAAATACTGTAATACATGATATTACTCTGTCAACATATTTTCATCGATCTTTGTCATTGTAGTGTCATGGGAGAGCTTATCAACGTTGTGTGTTTTTTCACTTGTCATTATTGTGTCATGTTTTACTTGTTCATTGTTTTGTCAACTATAACAAGTATGTGACAAATGAATGTTGACGTCAACGTTGAAAATCTGTGCCACTCCATTAAAAATAGTCATAAGATAGATCAACGATACACCTCGATGACTCAACGAAATTTTTTCCTACTGGCAAGTGATAGGTTTCTGATTCCTGTGAAAGGTCATACCCTCACATTTTTCGATATTGAGTACCAAATTATTACTTTTGCACCAATTGTAAAATTTGCGAAAGTCAACCTGTATCTGTTCACAATTGTGAACAGACTTAATCTAAGCGAAAAACTTAATATCGTCAACATAAATCAAAACTTTGCAGTCGCTCACAATAGAGACAGTACTGTCAATAGATAAAATAAAACATAACGCGCCCAAGTGACTCCCTTGAGGTACACTAGACGAAGAAGTCAAGACTCTAGAGATAGAATGGTCGAAATAGATTTGGTGAGTTTTGTTATCTAACTAAGATTCCGTCCATTTATGAAATGTTAGAGGAAATCCATACTTTTCCATTTCAAACAGAATTACGGAATGAGGTAGCTTGTCGAAAGGTTTACTAAAATCTGTATAAACACAATCTGTCTAGTAGCCTTTTGCAAGCCCGCCAATGGTATCTGAGACGAATTCCAACAAGTTAGTGACTGTACACTTGCCCGAAATAAGCCGGTGTTGGTATGAAGAGTGCAAATTATTACAGGAAATTGATAGTTCAGAGTAAATGATAGATTCAAATAATTTGGGCATGCAAGATAATCTTGCAATAGGTCTATAGTTAGAGATTTCACTTTTACTACCTTTTTTTGTGGATGGGTATGATAAAAGAATTTTTCCATAGCTGAGGGAAACGACCATTATCCAGAGTAAAGTAGTACGACCTAAAGAAGGCTGGAGGTATCCCATAAGGATTATTACAGGATGTTTCGCATTTTAGATGCAGATCGCTGACGGAGTGATATATCTCGTCTTCAAGACAGCTCACAATGAAAAAACTGTCGGATAACTTCACAACAACGGTTGCAAGTATGTTGGAATTTATGAGGTATAAAACTAAAAAAGAAGTTTCGATGAATCTAAAGATTGCATAAAAAGCATATATTAATTTAAATAAAAAAAAATAAAGAAAAGAAAAAATAAGAACGTAAAAACAAAGAAGCAGAAAGCTTAACTAAGATCAAATTTGAGCTGATTTAGTAATCTAAAAGGGTTTGATACACCCATTAAGCTTAGTAAAAGAAGAGAATTCCCTTTGAAATATGGAAAATTAAGACATTTCTAGAGATATTACATGTAGTTTCCAGCGTCTGCAAGAATATTAAATTCAAACGGTCCACATAGGCAGGCAAAATTAAGGGATTACTGCAAAGAAGGCCACGGAGAGCGAATCGGAGGAATATGCATTTAACAGCTTCGATACGATTAATCTGCTCTTAGTAGTAAGGAGACCAGAAAGGGCTGGCATATTCCACTATCAACCTGACATGGGTGCAGTAAAGAAGTTTCTTAATATAAGCGTTGTCAAATTCTCTTAATAAAACTCAACATCTAATTAGGCCTACTAATTATGTAATAAGTATGATCCTCAAAATAAAGGCGAGAACTGACAATCACACCAAAATCTTTGGTTCTGTTGAGCCTAACTAACGAGCTTCCTTCTAAAACATAATTGAAGTGAATTGGGGACTTTTCACAAGCGAAAGTCATCATAGATGAACAAAGTAAATAATAACGGGCCAAGAATACTGCCTTGAGGCACACCTGAGGTATTTTCTATCTCAGCAGAAAGTCCTCCCCGAAATAAAACTCGCTTCGTACAGTTAAACATATAAAAAGATAACCAATCAACATAGAGGGGGAGACACCTAAGAATGGGGTTAATATTGCATTTTAGTGGAAAATTTTTTAAAATTTGAATATAAAACTGAAATATTTGTTGCTCTTTTCAAGATTGAAATTTTATAACTTTTGATAGGAAAGTGATTGAGGACTCACTAAAGCAAGCGAAAGGTTATCTATAAAATGTTACTATAATATCACGTAACAGTTACGCAACCTACAAGATCTTCTGGGATTCGAACCCGCGCTCCTAGAATGGTAGTCAGTGTTCTGTTTCTACCATACCAGAGAAACGTAAGCAAGTTAGGCATAATATCAAGATGATGCATTAAGGTATTTTCGAATAACACCTTAAATTTCTACACATTCTAGCCATTGTATGTTCCTGACGTATTTCACTCATTTAACCTCTTTATGGTGCGTAATTTATCTGGACGCCTTTTTGGCTCATTTTTGTAGTTCGATTTCACTCGTATAGAGTTGTTGAGTCTCCTTCGATTGGGTGTGCTCCCTGGTTGGCTTTTCCCTTTTTTTGTTAAGCGTGGCAAGAAGTCCAGCGCTTCTATTACCTATTTCCCTTGATTGTATGGCGTCTTTTTATATTGAGCACTGGGTTTTCTCCCCATATCCGTCGAATTCATTCCATTCGACTTCTGCGAGATTTTCTCGCCCATTTATAAGGTATAAGCACATCTTAGCGAGTCCTCTTAGTTTGACATTAGATTGCTTCTTTTTATAAGATCACAGTTCATTTGCTTGGTCTTGCTTAATCTCAATTCAAAAGAAATACCATTTTCGCACTGCACGGGACAATTTTCGACATGTATGGGACAGTTTTCGGTTATTTCTAATTTGCGAGCAAAAAAAAAAATTTTCTTTTTGCGTTACTTATCGTCTTACCTTGAGTGTAGATCATTTTATTTTCATAGTTGAATTTCTCAGACTTTTAGCTTTTATTCTTTCCATAAATGAACTAGCTCTCGATATTCAACAGCTACTTCCGGATTGTTCAAATGGTTGGACGCTTGATTGATTGATTGAAAACGAGATTTGGGACCCCGAGGGGCCAAATCAAGGCCCATTGTTTACCCTCCAGCCCCATGTACACTCGCTCATAGGTCTCAACCGGAAACTCTTATAAATTTAAGTATTAGCCCCCAGGCCTTCTTGCCGGCATCGTGCAACTCGTCTTGGAGGTGTAAGCTAAGGAATCTGTATCTGCATTCCTGAGAGTACCAGATAGTGACAAAAGAAGTGAGTCGACGTTTCGGAATGCTCTCCGCAACCCCTGCATGTAGAATCATCAACAAGTCTCAACCTGAGAGAAGAGTGCCAAGTAAGATTAGACACCAGAGCTCTCCGGGTTGGCTTGTAACTCCTAGTAGCTTATTCGTTTGGTTTGGGTTGGGTTTACCCCAGAGTTCCTTTGATGTTCTACCCGAGGGGTCCTCTAACCAAAGGCGACTGTGTTGGCGGTCAGCCCAAATTAAAATCATTGAGATAAGGTGTTTTGGTGCAATCCCGTCTATAGAGGCAGAGTCATCCGAGCAAGCTCGTCCGCCCTCTCATTCCCGCTAATGTCGCTGTGCACTGGCAGCTACTGCACAGTTACCCTGTTATTCCGAGAGAGGGAGTTCAAGGTGATTTTACACTCCATTACTAGTTTAGAGGTTACAAAGGGCTTAGACAAAGCAGATGGCTATCTCCTTATTCTCAGTGTCTGAGTTAAGGAGACGATTTCCGGCTTCAAAAACGGTCTTGAGTTCTGCCTGGAAAACCATGGCATCGCTTTCAAAGTGCATGGCGATTTCAATCTGAGGATGCTCGCAGAAAACACCTGCTCCCGTGTTTTCATCGGATTTGGAACCATCAGTGTAGATTATAATAGGGTTTGTCGATATTTGAAGTACAGAATCGCATTCCTACTCTGCCCTGGATGGAGTTCTAAATTTAAAATTACTTTTCAGCATTGTCTCAAGGAGGTACTCACTGTCCCTGCCGATGCTAGATGCGATAGACTACACTAAATCAACGATGAATTCGTGTGGAACTATTGTTCTCGTTTGAAGCCAGCCAAGATTAAGATGCAGTCTTAGCGCAACAGTTGACGCACCCTGCTTAATATGTATTTGCACTGGGTGTGTGTTAAGGATAACCTCCAGAGCCCGATTACTAGTTTACTTAAAAGCGCCGCTTGCGCTGTGGAGGCACATTTTCTGAATATTCTCCAGTATCTTGCGATGATTGGCGAGGTACATTGCTTTCCACCATACCACTGAACTGAAGTTTAACATGGGTCGGATGACGCTAGTGTATATCCATAGCATCATCCGCGGTTGGAGTCTCGACTTATTCCCTACCGTTCTGCGGCACATTGCGAAGACTCTAAGAGCTTTTTTCGCTCTGTCTTCGAGGTTTAGTTTCCAGTTTACCTGATTGGACGCTTACTCTCTTCGTTAGAAATAACAAATTCTTCCTTATATGATACCTATGCATTCGATAATATCTAACTGAATCTTAGCCAAGCATTAATTGTCGTATTCTATTCTAATTTACTTTGGCTTGGGAAGTTGTCTTGTTCGGTTCCTTTTTGTGGATGTTGAAGGCTGCCCTATTCGAGATTGGATCATGCACGCTTTTCCAGTATACCATCTATAGATCCACTTGGTAGTTTATTCCCAAGATTTGAAAATGTTTTTCTATGATATGAACAACTGCAAAATTTCGAATTACAAAAGTTGTCCTAGAGCACAATGGTGAGGTTGTCGAAAAAAGTTCTGAGCTTGAATGAGTTTCCTAAACGACGGTTATAAAAAATTTCTATTGGAAATAATAAGTTGTCGACTGACCATACTTAAAGGCTGCAGAAGTATATTCAACGCCCTTTATGAATTGTTATATCGCGACAATTGTTAATTCTGAGCTCGATTCTATCACAGCCATTAAAAATTACGTTGACATAATGGAAATTAAACAAAATTTAACTAAATTGTGCTGTAGCTCCCAGAACAATGTAACATCATAATTGATGTAATTGTATTGAAGTACTTCAAAATTTTTATATATTTATAGTGAATATCGAAGAGGACATCAAGTCCGCAATGTTAAGGTTCATACCGCATTACTGTCGCTAATTGTCTGAGTGTTTTTTCCACTAAATTTAATTTGTGGCTAGAGTCCACTCAAAATAAAATTAAAATTTTATTTGCATTGTATTGACATAAAACTCATTCAAATTTAATTAAAATTTAGTGGTATGTGTGTACTCAAAAGTCTCTATAATGAGAGTTCCCCTACTAAAACACAAATTAATTACAATTTTTGTTAAAGGTTTGATAAATACGGCCCTAAATAAGTGCTGCCTTCTACTATCGATTGATACACCCCCGTCAAATCAATACTGATTCATACTGGAATATGTCGTAGTCAAATATCAATAATCTTCTAGAATAACTAGAACTGGGGTTTTTTTTTTCTATCAATAAGAGTTGACGACAGTTTGAATTTTTTAAAAACTCAAAGGAATTTCTGATATAAAGACCCCATAAATGCACGGGACATTTTCCAATTTCCCTCGTGTACCTTTATCATGTCTGTTAGCTCCTAAAAAGCTTAGTGAGAGACAACTTTTCTAATAAATGAGCTCTCTAGAAAGTTCTCAGTACAAGATGATTCTGGCAACAGGAAATTAGATAATCCTTTTTACCTTTCCAAAAGGAAGCAACACATAAAAGTAATAAACAGCAAGGAAATGGTTAAAGGAAAGTTTACATTTTTTACTACATACTACATACACACACATAAGTAGGCGAATTAGTTGTTTGCTGGTAGAGTTGACCGACCAAGGTATTAAAAATTCTCAGGTGAATTTTATTGGAAAAGTTGAGAAAATTTTAAATTGAAAAAATGAAACAGCAAGCACGGGGGATGTGCTGATCTCATGAATGTGTAAATTCAATTCAATTTTTCTAGATAGTCAGCTGAACCGGAAATTATATGTGAGATATTCAATTTGATTTTCTGTTTTCTTGTTTGTTTTTTTGATATTTGAATATTTGGGGAATTTTGTGTTATTTAAATGGATTTTTACTGCGTTGCAGTCGTTATCTTACAAAGTGAAAATGAAAGTGAACTCATTCATAATTCTCAGAGAAATTGTTGACAAGTAAAATGGTCTAACTCGAAAATAATATATTTTGTATGAAAATATAAAGAAAAAATTTATTAAAAGATAATTTTTCATATTTCTTATTACATCAACTTTAAATTGTTTTTTTTTTGTATTACATTGTTTATTTTAACTGATCTACCAAAGAATGCAGAAATTTTTGAGTTGCATTAGTATTTTGAATCCTTGCTACCTCATTGACTTTTTTGAAAATTAAAAATTCTGCTGTAGGGTAGGGTGGGGCTGCAAGTGCCACTTTTTGAATTGTCATCCATATATCATAAACTTTTAGGCAAGGTACGTAAATGCTCGCTCACGAGCGGCTCCCAGCTCCTCGCTAGCGAGCCGGAGCCAAAATTTTTTTTTAAAACGCTCCCGCTCGCGAGCCGGAGCCGTTAAATAGCTCCGGCTCGCGAGCCGAAGCCAACAAAAAAACTTTGAAACGCTCTCGCTCGCGAGCCGGAGCTATTTAACGGCTCGGGCTCGCGAGCGGGAGCTCCGACCTTCCTTCTATTGGCTCTTCTTTGCTCATGAACAATTTTCTTGTTTTGTTTACACTGTCCCTTGCTCATTCTTAGGAATTAAAATTACCGACCTGTTTCAATAATGAAAGACGATTTTTTTTTTATTTCTATATTAGGGTTCAAGAGATAAAACATAAAAAGTACATAGTATACCAACTCTGTATATTATGATTCTATTTGCCCAAAAAAATAAATTTATATATTATAACAACGCTCAAAATATGTAAATTGCAATACTTAAAGTGTACCGAAAATGTAGTTTTGAGTTTTTTTACGACGGATATCTACAGGGAAAAGGTAAATATAAATTACAGAAGCAGACCTGTACCTAAATAAAAACTCGTTTTCTACCTTGATTTTCCTAGAATTTCGGTATTATTTAATTAAATTAAAAGGAATTCTGAGACCTGCTATACAGATACCTACTGGGACAATTGTTATTAAAGAAAAAAATGTATGCCTACATAGGTAGAATTTAATGTAACCCAAATCAACTGTATTTTGTATATGTATCTAAGGGAGGTGGAAAAAAAAAACAAACGATAGCATACAGGAGCAAAGTATTATTTATTTGTGATTTCTGTATCTAGATTTAAGCCAACGTATTGTGAATTGTGCTGTCTGCTGCAGTCTGTCTACTAACCATGGAAGTGATATTAACAAACTTGTCCAAGTTGCACTTGCGGTCCCCGGTACACAAGTTTCTGTGGAAAGAGCATTTACTGCTTTGTCACTCATCTTAACAAAACTAAGAAGCAAATTATCAAACCTTACCTTAAATAATATAATGATGACAAAATTGAATTTTTCCGTATTGGAAAATGTTGATCTGAATTTCTTAGACGAAGATTCATTTATGGAATAAAAATTCACTATGTTATATTTAGTTTTTTTTTTACTTTTTATTTTTTAAACTATAGTTATATGTATTAATCAAATGAAAAAAAAAATACTAATATATATAATTTACCAAGAATTAAAGAAAATGTTTTTGTTACTTACGCGTACCTAATCAACACATGTCATAAATTTGATTTGGGCAGCTTTCGTAAAAGTTTTTTTTTCATATATTACTAACTCTAATATTACACCGATTAAGTAACACAGTGAAAAAACCCAAAACTTGTATATGTAATGATGAAGAGCTGGAGCGGTACAATGGCTCGCTCGCGAGCTCAAGCTATTTAACGGCTCGGGCTCACGAGCCAGAGCCTGTAAGAAAATTTTTTTGGCTTCAGCTCGCGAGCGAGAGCTTTTAAGTAAAAATTTTTGGGCTCCGGCTCGCGAGCGGGAGCTATTTTACAAAGAGCTTTTCTGGAGCGCTCTTTTGAGAGCCGCTCGCGAGCGAGCTTTTACGTACCCTGCTTTTAGGTCAAATTATATGATAATTTTAACATACAATCTTTAGGGTTTCATGTACCTATACCAAAAAATATACAGGGTTTTCCAATAAGAGGTGTTATTTTGATATTCAAAGAAAAATGCCATTTTTTGAGATAAATGATCGGATCTTTATTTCATTATAAAGAGGAAGGTATGCCGTTAGTAATGAAAAATAACATCAGCCAAATGAACACCACGACCACGCCTACAGGACCATATCTTTTTCATGAAATTTTCCATAACCAAATTGCAAAGTGGCTGCCCTATGTCCTCGATAGCCTCATCTTTGAGGTCTTGAATTGACCCTGGGCTGTTGGCGTAGACCTTCTCTTTCACGTGGCGCCAAAGGAAGAAGTCGCAAGGTGTTAAGTCACAAGATCTCAGTGGCCAATTGTGATCACCTCTTCGAGAGATAACACGGTCCGGAAACTTTTCCCGTAAAAGATCAATGGTTTCGTTGCTTGTATGGCACGTAGCGCCGTCTTGTTGAAAGTAAATGTTGTCCAGATCAATACCATCCAATTCCAGTCATAAAAAATCATTAATCATCTGTCGATAGCGCAATCCATTCACCGTAACTATTGCTCCAGCCTCATTTTCGAAAAAGTAAGGTCTAATGACCCCGCGGGACCATAAACCGCACCAAACAGTCACACGTTCAGGATAGAGAGGCTTTTCAACAATAACTCTTGGGTTTTCCGAGCCCCAGATGCAACAATTTTGCTTGTTGATGAACCCATCGAGGTGGAAATGGGCCTCATCACTCAAGATGAGTTTTCGATGGAATTCCGGATCATTTTCATGCATTTCAAGGACCCAATCAGCAAAGACTCGACGTTGTTGATGATCGGCCGGCTTGAGTTCTTGTGTTAACTGAACTTTATAAGCCTTAAGACCCAAATCTTTATGCCAAATACGGTGTAATGACGTTTGTGGAATGCCTAATTCCAAAGAACGACGAGGAATGGACAAACCTGGGTTTTCTTCAACACTTTCGGCTACAGCAGCAATATTCTCGGCTGTTCTTGAGCGACGTGCACGGGTTATATTCTTCACATCACTAACTTGTCCCAACAGCTCGAATTTTTCTACCAATTTCTGTATTGCGGTCCGACAAGGTGCTTCACGACGACCCAAAAATGTTCGAGTTTTACGAACCGTCTCTGCCACATTTTCACCATTTTTATAGTGAATTTTAATAATTTCAATGCGTTGTTGAATCGTGTATTAATGGCGTAGTTTCTACTTGTCAAGTGTCAAAAAATGACAGCTCCAGAAGTGACATCTACCGAAATAGCGGGCTAATTAAAATAACACCTCTTATTGGAGAACCCTTTATATGGAAAAATTTTTATTATTTTACGTTATTAATTGATTTTAAGTGTGTAAGTCGTTTGGTACTTTTTACCCCTCTTGCGGGTAAAAAGTTCTACCTGTTGCAACCTGATAAGGAAGAATAAAAAACCGGAATCTATAACGTTGTTATCGATATTTATTCATAACCTCAAAAATAATCATAAATATTCAACACAGACGAACGTTCCAATTTAATATGATAGTCTAACCTTGTTTTAGTTGCATCACTTCAAAATATTATTTTTATATTTACTTTTTGGAAAATATTTGTAGCCGCATTGCAATTCAGGTTGTTATTAATATTTAAACAGATAACTATAAGTTTTAGTCTTTGTTATCTGCCTTATACCTAAAATTTACCCCCACGGTACTTTTTACCCCGAACAGTACAAGAAGATGTTTTTAGATAGAAAACAATGACAAAAAAACATTTATAGTTTTCAGTAGTATCAGAGTGCTCACAAAGAAAATAGCAATATAAAGGTCCTTACTTGACTTAACCATGATGAGCATATTCAGAAAGAAACTAAAATGTCCGACATGATGTTTTTTTACATTTTGCCAAATTAATAGCACCATCAATACCTCTTACATGTGATGAGTTCGATCAGCACACTTTAGATTTTGGTTGGATTCTCTCTGTTGTCCTGGATCTTTTCCTGTATAAAAGATGCCCTTGCACAGATAATCACTGGAAGATTTACAGGTCCATTATATTTTTATCTCGTATTTTGCTGGTTTTGATTGTGTATACTGCGTTAATTTTGTATTTCGTCGAAACGGAAACAGCTGCTTGTGAACAGATATTTATTCCATGAATGTATACGCTGCTTCTAGATTGTAGTTTGGCATTATCCTTATTTCTCGTATGAATAAATATTTGTGTATTTGTTGCCCAAAACTAGTTCTCTGGTTGTCAAATTTCATAAAGCTTCGTATATGATAGAAATTGTTTCTCTGAACACTGGTTCATTCTTGGTGTTTGAGCTACATTTAGCTGTAACGTGCAGTGATGTTTAAGGACAGGTCTCTGTAAATAAAACGTGTATCCCCTCTCGTAGGAACTGATTTATTAAATTCACTCAAGAATGTACATGGACTAGGTCTGACACTTAATGTAAATAATACAAATGCTTATATAAGAATTAAATCTAGGTTTGAGATATAATAACTATAATAATAATGATGATAAAGTGGGTAAACAATACGACGATCTGCTGGCACTCCAAAGTCCAACGCGAGACGACAACTGAAACAGCAACAGGAAATGCTTGACTAGGGCATCCAATATCGGACAGGTTTTTTCAATTCCGATATTTTGATATTGAAATTTTTCAGTTCCAAAATTCCGATATTAATATCGATATTGAATGTCTGCAATTCAAAAATTTTAAAGTGAATTTTTTACTGAAAAAATCCTGAGAAATTTACTGAAAAAATAAAATGTAAATTAACAGAACATTTATTATATCTTCAAAAAAATAATTATCAAAAGTTAAATTAGTATGTACATTTATTCTTATTTTTCATTATTTGTATTTTGATGCTCTTTCTGGAAGTGTGCTCGCAGAAAACATAGAGCATTCAAGGTTTTATCTTCTAAAGATGAACGAAGTTTTGTGACGAAGTTTCCACTGGCGGAAAATGCCCTTTCAGATTCGACACTAGATGGTTTTATTGTTTTTAAATATTCATAGGCATCACGAAGATAAGAACCCCGCGTTCCATCCTCTTCTAAGGTGGCCATTTCCCTGCGAACAGCTTTCAAAACATCCTTCGAACTATTACCCGTTTTGGATTTGGGCTGATTTTTCATATTATTGCAAATGGCTTTGTCAAGTTGCTCCTTCATCGTTAATCTGGCTAAACCATCTACGGAATCACTGTCAGACGATGTATCGGTTACTACATAACTCTTGCTCTCCTCCAGCTTTGTTAAGTCGCTCATGTAGTTCAATTACAGCATTGGCAATCGCTGATTTGCTATGTTGCCGAAAATCTAGAGCATTGTCAACATTTTCATATTTCTGATGACCTTTGTGGAGGTAATGCAGTAAGCCAGAAAGTATTGTCCGTCGCTCGTTGTTGCGCGTCACCAAAGATGTTTTCAAACGGACAGCCAAATCTGATGTTCCCAAGTTATTGATCATAAACACTACGGCCGTGTCGGCTGACAAAAGAGTCGCATCATTTCGATACAACGCTTCTACGGCCAGTTTCACAGGTTCCAAACACGCGACAACCGATGAAATGGTGTCAATCTCCAAATCACTGATCTCAATTTTGGAGTCAATATCAATTAGTGATTTTCTGATGCAATTTTTTAATTTTAAGAAGCGTTCAAGCATTGCATACAGACTGTTCCATCGTGTTTTCGTGTCCATGATCAATGGGATGGGTTTGCCCAATTCATCGGTTGTATATTTTCCCAGCGTTTCGTCGTTTTTTGTTGGAGAACGACGAAATAACTTCACAAAAAAGCGACTTCAAAACCATTTATATCGTTAAGTTCATCATCGGTGCAATTCTCATTACCAGAGTCGGCAATGGTGTCAATGTCACTTCCGCCTTTTGCGTCGTCAACGGTGTCTTTTTTCGGCTGTTTGTACAATACGTCAATTATAGCTAAGTGAATGCCGTAAACAATGCAAAGTTGTTGATCGCAGTCGTCCCACTTTCCGCATAACCGACGCTCCGTCGGTTGTAATGCATACAATGTCCCGATGGTAATTCAGATCAAACTTCTGCAACACTTGTTGTACCAGCTCAATGCACTTCTCTGCAGGACACGAAACTTGGCCGCAAAGCGAAAAGCCGTATAAGGAATCAATTAGGTTTAGGATGTATAGATATATCGACATCGAAAAAAAGTTTTCTTTTCCGTTATAGCGAAACATTTTAGGCCGTGAATCGAAAACGTGCCTTAATTGAAGAGGGCCGTTATAGCGAAATCCGTATAAAGAGCGGCCGTTAGCGAGGTATGGGTTTATTTCATTGTGAAATTATTATTTTTTGTGTATTATCTTGAAGGACTCTGAGAATTCAATAACTATAAAATCTGTAAATCATAAATTATTATAGATTTTGTTAAAAGGTATTTATTAAGGTGCTTTAAACTAAATTTGTCTATAAATTATATCGAAATATCGGTACTGGGCTAAACCAATTCCGATATTTCGATATCATGAAAATGTCCGATATTTCCGAGATCTCGGAATCAATACTATCGATATTGGATGCCCGCTTGACTATTCAGATCCCACCAAGAATACCTCTCAACGCGAGGCGACAATCGCAACAACAATAGGAATCTCTTGGGTGTCCAGAGCCCAACCAAGGATACCTCTCAACACGAGGCAAGAGAGACAGAAGAAAATGGTGAGTGCTTAGCGGTCTGAAATACGTTTCTGCACATGTTGAGAAGAAAAAACCCAAAAAAGAAAAACCAGTTTCCATATAAGAGTTATGAAAAAAAATGGTCTGGTAAGAGCATTTCATGTACAAGAAATGTAGAAATTGAAATATCCTGAGTTTTTGCACACACTGACATCTACAAATTATTCTTTATGACTAAATCTTAGAAAACAAATTAATTAAGGATATCAGAAAATCTCATGACCGTAAAAAACGTATTCGAAGCCCAGACCATGCTATAACCGAAAGAGTTACAGAAGAAAAATTAAGAGCTGGTAAAAGAAAAAGTTCTGCAATTGATAAAAGTTGAATACAAAACTTAAAGCAAAAACTCTCTTTTTATTTAAATTATTATTTAAAAATAAACATAAATCATCACATATCTCCATTATCCATTTTTCTCAGGATGTTCTTCCACACAATTCTTTTAAAATCTTCTATTCGCCATCTTTGACCGATTCTAATAAGTGTGGTTTCGATTCCCGTCCGGGAAAAAATAAATAGGAGAGCTCGAACACCTAGATACACCCAAAAGCTCCGGAGGTTCAATATGCATAGAGCCTGTCATTGTTCAGCATCACCAGCAGAGGCCGGATTCACTAATACGGAGAGTTGTTGAGTTGTGGAGATGAGAGTTCTTTTGACATTTAGCTCTCCACTCGGAATTCTGTAAATCGGGGAATTTGTATTGAGATTTAGCAAACTTTTTATTCCACTCGACAAAATTCTCGGCTGTTTTTTAGTTGTGGAGAAGTGAGAAGAATATTTTTCAACTGACAGTATTGTCTGCTTTTATTGTGTTTTATGAACGTAGCTAGGTATCTAGTGATTTTTAAATTAAATTATGGATTCATCGCATATCCTGGCTATATTTACAAAAACAAATTATGGTAACCCTTGCAATATTTACAGCAAAATATGGATTTTGGTGTCTCAAGGTAGCCCTCGCTAAAAAATTTTAAATAACGCGATAATGGTCAATTTGGTCGTATTCCAATACAGACCAGATGCTATAAAAATTTTAAATATGCTCGTTAAGGCTTTCCATGTAGGATACATTTTGCCCTCTAATTAGATATGTAATTAGTTTTTGAGTCCGGTAAATAATTTTAGAGATAACTGGAAAAGAAGTGAATTGATCGTTCTTAAGATGAAAAAATGTCCGTTTTTTGTACATAATTCTTCAGAATTGGTAAGTCATGGAAATTCACTTTCCATAAGAAAAATTTTTACAACAGACTACTGATGGATGTGAAATAAAGGACGGAAGAAATATATGAGAAATATAGCAAGTGGGATGTATATGACCTAAGTGCAAAAAAACTACTCCACTCGATTACCCGATTCTTCCTCTTTAATTTGATACCAAACATGACGTATTTAGGACAATCCCCAATGAGAAGTGGTACGATCCCCTCTCCCCAAAAGCCCCTCTCTCAGAAGTTTTTTATCTAGATTTTTGTACTCCATACCATAAATCCGTAGAAAAAAAACGATCCTCCCACATAGGGCTAACCGTCCTTTAATATTGCGACACTTGTCACGGTTTCCCTAACTCCCCAAGTATTTTAGAGAATCGTGAATGGAGTTTTAGAGAGTTTTAATCGGAGAAAACGAAAATTTTCATCACCCAAACTTCCCAACTCTCCGTGTTATGGAATTCGGCCCTAGAAGCGAAGCTTTTATTTCATTATTCAGCACCATCAGAAATGAAGTTCGTCTTTTATAGTCCAGGAATTGTCTGCTTGCACAGCGGATCATACTTTCGCCTGATCTAGGCAAGGTTGACTTGGCCAAATCACATCTATTAATCTGCAACCCATATAGCATTAAAACTCACTACGACTCTCTCTGGTACTCATCCAGACTCTTATAAGAACAGTCTGGTTAGAAAGCCTTATCCAGTCGACCAGCAAAAGAATTCAATTTGACCGGGACGCTAAAGTAGGACTGCCATAGGAACAGTCCGGGTTCAAAAGGTAGCTTACCCAACCTTTCTATCCTGTTTTAGAATTTCAGAGATATGGTCGACCGTTCAACCGAATATTTACCGAGGATTTGATCGACTAAAACCAGCGATCATGGCTCACCCGAGATTATACGTCATTTTCACGAGTCTTCTATTCCTTTTGAAGGAAAACCCTCGACTACTTTGACTTCTGATCTATCAAGAAGTTACTTTTGCATCAAGTAAATCTCAAATAGAAGTAATACGTTCTTTCTGTAGGGGACACTCGGCACTCGTTAAAGAGTTATTAGCTCAAAACCTATTCTGAAAGCTATTCTCAAACCGAAATTTGTTCCCTTACGGACTGAAAACAAACCAATTTAAAAAAATATCGGCTAATTTCGATATGACATGAATAGATTTTGAGCTAATAACTCTTTACTAGCTGCAGATAGCACATAGGATATAGTAGGTCAAATTAAAGAGGGCAGCCTACAGTTTATAGTTTTTATAAAAAAAAGTAATGTTAATGACAGTTTTGCAAAAAAAAAATAGAGGTTAAATAAAAAAAAAAAAAAACAATTAAAAAATCCGAAATATTTTTTTTAAACCCCCGTAACTTCTGAAAGGATGGGTTCTGAAGCTGGTTGAGCAGTCGTTGGAAAGTTTTGCATACAATGACCTGTCAATTGTGACAGTACGCCTAGTAATTTTTAAAATATAGGGTGTTTTGTGGAAAACCAGCTTTTCTTCTTAATCACCCTGTAGCTCCTAAGCGGTTGATATTGCCCTCCCCCCTTGCCATACAAATTTTTGTTTGCCTAGGTGAGTACTATAACCTTCTGCTCTATTGACTTCCTAAAGGGAAACACCTTGTATAGTACGGAAAATTACCGAAACGTTAAGCTTTCTCGGATATAAGAAAGAGAACATTCAATAAATTTTACATTTTTTATGGAGCACTTACAAATATATTTTCGTTAATATAATCCACACATTTTTTTTGTTTTTGGAAAATAAGTCATATATTGTTTTTCACTATTTTATTTCAGCAAACCCAGCGCCCAAACACTAACTTCCATACTACGTATGTTTTCATGAAAAGCACATTTATGGTATTACGGCATATAAGAAATGAGCTATTCAGCTCATTCTTATGTTTTCTAAAGGTGTAGTTATAAACTATTACCTATTCCCTACAAATTAGGGAACAACATTGAAAATTCCCTGTATTTTAGGGAGAAAAACAAAAAACTAAAATAGTAGCTTACCCATAATATCAGTGACATGACAGCGACATGACGACAATTTGTTAGAAATCTATATACTCTGCGTTGATTTTATACTTCACTTTTCCGATCCAATTAGAGGTATCTGTTTCAGCCTGTGGAACGTGCTAGTTTAGCTCTATTCCTTCAAAGTAAAATTGACGTTTGTATGTATGCAGCAGTCATAAATGCGAGTATACTCACTCAGTTTACATTCACAGTCTTTTACTTTTTAAGCCGCCATCTGTTTATATTTAAAAATGCATTTATTTAGCAAGTTATTGACAAAAAAGTACAGGCCCCAAGATTGAGCCTTGTGGTATGACCAATTTAATAGTCACAGTCGAGGAATAACGATTATTTAGATTGAACTATTGTTTACGCTCAGCTGCATGTAAATTTTATAAAAAGCTCGGCTAAATAGCTGTTTGTCGCGAAACTTTTGATGATTTTTAGACCAGTCAAAAGTCATTAATAAAACAAATAAATATATTTGTCACATTTTAAGCTTATTATTTGAGAATAAATGAAAGAGAATTTAGCAACGAAAATCATATGTAAAGCTCGGAGAAGTATTCTTGGTGTCAAATTGTTTTTTTTTTTTTTTAAAACTGAAATATCATGAGGTAAATGTTGTTGTTGACTTGAGTTTATTAAATCACAAACAACAACAAAATAAAAAAGCTTTCTAAATCTTGTCGACACAGTTTCATCAAAATCAATAAATTTTCTCAGCTACATATGTGTGCTTTTCAAGCATAAATAATAATATCAGCATCAATCTCTCTCTCTCTCTAGCAAGCAGGAAGTGACAATCTAAATTAACACCACTCATACTTTAATCGAAAAACATTGCCAATTTACCAAAATGATTGGATTTCGCTCAATCATCCCGCTTAACCTTAAGGAGCATAAAATTTGTACACAGCGGGTATCAATAGCTCCATAGGGGTGCGGCGAAGTAGTGTAATGAGCATCATTCGCCATCCACCCCACAACCCCACAACCAAAACAGTCTAATAAAATTGTTCTTAATAGATTTTCTCTCCACAACCAATCTTAAATCGATTTTCTTCTTAGGTGCACGATGTTTCTTGCTATTGGTAAAGATACTGTTTTTTTTTTTTTTTTGCTATAAGAAGAAGCGAAAATTGATGTCCCGCTGTAATGCGATTATGTGAACGAAATGAATTGCACCGGGTTAGCTGAAATGGGAATGAACAGTAAACACAGTAAAAACGAAACAAAAATCCCAAAGCATATAACCTCAAAAACATTTTACGAATCATTAAAGCGGGTAATATGAGGGTTGTAAACCCATGAATGATGTCTAGGTTTCTCGCCTTGCGTGCGCCTTTAAAAAACTTCTTTTTCTCCTGTGTTTTTTTTTTATAACTCGATTGCGATTATCCCAAAATTAATATTTTCTATAACACTGGACTATTGAGATTTCCTTCATCATCCCAAGAATTTGTAGGGAGTCGGCTGTAATTAAAATGTTTATTAACTTCATTTAAAATAGGAGCAACAAGCAAAATTGTTTGTCATTCCTGTAAAGAGAAATTTTATCCTTGAATAGCTACTAAACTGTTTCTCCTTTTTCTATTTTTTCCAGGATGATCATAAGGCGTTTCGTCGTCAGTTGGAAGATAAACGTCCCATCGTAGAAAGTAATCTTCTTAGTGGGCGGCAATATGTTGCTAGCGAACCACCTGTTTCTGACACCAGTGACACGGAAGGTAAGTCTTCAATCTGGGGAACCTTTTATTTTTTTATTTTTTTCCTCAACCTTTTTATTGCTGATGAAGTTTTTAAACCCTTTTTGCATCACTCTGTCATGTTTTAATTATTTGTAAAAAAGTGACGAAAACTTCTTTTCATCCTTCAGCCATTGATTCGGATTCCCGGTACCTTTCAGCAGAGGAACAGAGTAGAGAGCTGACACGTAGTATACGTAGAGAGGTGGCTAAGTTATCGGAGCAATGGAACAACTTAATTGACAGGTCGGATCATTGGAAGCATCGATTGGATGAGTACATGACGGTAAGTACCTACCTTGGGATTTATTTTATTTTTATTTTATTTTTTTTTGTTTTGTACTTTAGTCTTTTTAGAGAAACTGCAATATAATTGTGGTATAGTTTGTAGTATACCACTTATACATGCACAACAGAATGCTTAAATGAATTTTACACAGTGTTAAGCTCGTTTCAAAACAAGAAACATGCAGTTCACGAACCAAGTGAGTTACAAGTACCATTAATGAAACCGTAACAGCCACTTCGCCCCCATGTTTTCCGCACTAATTAAAATGTGAAACACATCCGGCCAATGAATTACAATTAAGAGTTTATTGATGGAAATTGCTTGATCGGTTTCATGAGGTTTTTACGATTAGCTGCTAAATAGGGCGCCATTAATGTTGCATTGCGTGCCCTTTGTTAGCAGACAGCTTAAGTGCTGGGTGTCGCCTTAATGTACATTCTTGAAAGGAATGAAGATAAAATTGATTCTCATCCGTAATCGATCGATAGAGGTTACGTTTGTCTACTTATGTACTTTGACAAATGGTGGATTGAATATAAATGTACGTTCGCCTTTTTGTTTTATAATTTCGTAGAGGAGATATTAAGATTCATAGCTTAAACAAATATATGCAAAACCTAAATATAGATGGAGTGAATTTTTGTTAAGAGCATATTTAGATTAGATTACATAGAGACCGTAAAGTAAACTCATTTCTACACTTCCATTGTGTTAGAGTTTTAAGCATCCTTCCACCCAGGTGCAATTCTATTTTCCATACAACTACAAGAGATCGAATATAGTTGTCAAAATTTTATGCAATATTTCGCGTATAACATTAAATCTTCAACATTTATTTTCAAAACGCTACCTGATTTTGATTTTGTGTAGCTCTTTAAAGATACGAAGATACTAGCTTTCCAATGGATGCGGCTTTCCAACAACATGTAGAATTCTCATATATCGTTGTCATCAGCTACACAGTAAATGCCATCTATTGCGTAGAAGGTACCGCCTTCAATTTCAATTCATTTTTAAGACAAAAGATGTCATCTTATATGTTTGCATAGGTTGTAAATATAGAAAAATTTACAGAAAAAAAAAGACAGAAATGGATAAGAAATACGACAAAAGCTACTAGTTAACAAAGACTAAATTAAATTACTATTTACACAATTATTTTGCTATAAAATTATCAAAAATGGTATATATAAAAAGATATATGCAAAATATAATATTTTTATATATTTAAACCTGGTTTTAAAAGAGATAATTGAACCTTAAACCTAGCCCTACCACGTGCCTGCCCGATATCAAGTGGAATCTGATTTCATAGTCTGATAGCCGGGATAAAGAACTGACGCTCTAACACTTGGCTTGCAACTCGTGAAAAAATAAGAGCATTAGTCCCTATTGAAAGTGCAAAACAAATTTATAACAGAGGCATTGATTACTCCAAGTCAGAAATTTATTAAAAATAATTCCAAGGCTCTTGACTTTATCGCGGTATTCAATATGGTGGTGGTCGAGTATAATAGAAGGGGAAATATATAGTGTTCAGAGAATATTTCTATATTACGATGGAATTACTTTTGTCTGGGTTAAATATTAATTCACTTTTCCTAGCCCATTCAAAAACCGCTGAGAGGTCTGCATTGAGTTTACCAATCCAATCCTCAATTAGTCCCAGCTGCAGGGAAATATCAAGTTGTATATCATCGGCATTAAGATAAACTGACAATAATGTATTGCATTCGGCAAATCCTTACTGAAGATCGAGAAAAGCAATGGACCCAAGATCGAACCTTTTGAGACACCGCAGTTTATGAATAAGAGGGTCGAAGACTGATTATTGCAAACTAAAAATTGCATTCGACCGGAGAGGTAAAATGAAATCAGTTTACCTATGGGGCTAGAGAAATCGCAATTGTTTTTCAGTTTACTAATTAACAAAATATGATCAACTTTGTCAAAAGTCTTTGAGAAGTCCAAGAGTACTAGTTTAATAACTCTATCATCATCAATTGCCATGCGTATATCTTCAGTAACCTTAGGTAGAGCTGCAGTAGAACTATGTCTAGATCTAAATCCAGACTGAAGAGAATTTAATAACTTATCATCGTCCAGGTACTTGAGATTTGCCTACATATTATTTGCCATCATTTATTTATTTATTTATTTAAAAAGTTTTGACGATAGAAGAAAAAATGACAAATAATAATAATAATGGTTTGGGAAAAAAATAAGAAGAAATATAAATAATTCAAGAAGTAGATACCTAACTAATAGAAAAATAATATTAATTAATGAAAATAATAATAAAAGTAAGAATAATAGTAAGATAGGGTGAAGAATAATGAATACATATTAAAAAAATATGAAAAAAAATCCTAGTAAGGTGAAAATTATTTAAACATTTAATGAGGATATAAAATAATGAGAACCGGTAAAGTTATAGATACACAATATAGAAGAACATATACTTAACACCAATGACAGATTGGTGGAGGCTATTTCATTTAGATTTATTTGCTTGAAACTAGAGAAGCCTCCCTACTAGTAAATAAGTCTACATTATTAAAGAGGGTATTATGATTTCTTTGGATACGGAAAATTGATCAATTATGTCTTAAATTAGTGCAATCGAATGGGTAATTAAAAGTAATAATATTACGAGTTTGGCAAGATGGAACATTAAAATTTAACTACGATATTAATTCAGAATGGTCCACCATATTGCTAGTGGTCTTATATAAGACAAAAGTCATATAGTCAATAAATGCCAGAAAGTAGGCAATTATCTTTTGGAAATGACAATTTTCAGCGCTTTTCGCTGGATATGCTTAAGAAAACGTGCAAAAACCAAAGAAATTGTTACATTTTCGGTACAGAGTGTGTAGGTTATTTTAAAGCTAAGGTTTTGAGCTTCTTAAATCCAATACGAGAAATTGGTATTAGTTTTTTGATAGAAATAGTAGTTAAATAAATGAAAACGAGAAAAAAATTCCGAAATTTTAACTTTGTTGAGCCATAACCTCAAAACAGATAGGAGGAGAAAAAAGATGTATATACCATTAGAACGATCCAACGATTATCTATCTACCAAAGTTTCAATAATCATCATAGGGTGTAACATTCAGAAATTATGGGGTAATCTATAAAAACATATCCATAACATTTTTTGCTCATCTAAGCATGACCATTCCGTAGCCTTCGGATATTACCGCATTTACGGGATGCCCTATATAATAAGTCTGCGATTTTGTAAAGTAATCATTGAAAAACTATTTAGTCGCTGAGGTTATCCAGATTGGATTCTGTTCACTTTGTATTGAAGGTAACTTTCGAAACGCCTTACGTACTAGTTTTCACTAGGCCTAAAATTACGTAATTTTGAGCAAAAATTTCGAAATTACGAGACTCTGTTTTTCTGTAATTTCGTTGACAGTTCACTGCTATTTTCCTTGTTCTTAAACCAAAACACGAGCAGTCATCATAGCTATGAACCATGGTCGGCAATTTTGAAACGAATAAAATGCCAATGTTGCAGAAATTTGGGATGCGTTCATCACAAAGTACGTAATTTTGATGGTAATTTTGTAAAAATTACGTTGATATGGAAAATTGCATAATTTTGAACTGATTTTGACGATTTCATCGAATTTCATCGTAATTTAGGCCTAGTGTGGATGCCTTATTAACGGCATCTGTAATTGAATTATATATATAGAATAAAAAGAATTCCCATGCTGGTGAGGCATATTTCACTATGCTTCTTACAAGAGAGTTAAATATAGTTATATGCGAATGCGCAGATTTGAATGATTTACATGATCTAAATAAAAATCCTAAGACCTTGAAGGCTCAAGCTAATATTTAATTAATATGAAAAGCAAATAATAATGTATTATCAAAAATAACTCCAAGATCATGCACCAATGATAACACGGTATCACTTATTGAATATTCAAATTGAAGTCTTTCGTATTTTCTATAAAAAGATATAAATTTACATTTACTAATGTTAAGGGATAGGAAGTTGTCATTGCACAATTTACAGTATTTATCACACGAAAGCTTTTCGCACCATCATCCCTACTGCGATTCAATAATTTCAGGCAAACTATTTATATTTATATTGTAAATATGAACGGACCAAGGACTGTACCCTGAGGCACTCTTGAAAGTTGTTGAAAAGGAATAGATTGCAAGCCATTCAAAATTACGGCACTGTCTCTTTAGCTTAGATACATAACATCCTCATGAAATCCCAAGAACCACATCTTTATTATTATTTTTTTATGTTGAAATTTATTAAATGGCTTAGTAAAATCAGTGTGTATAGAGTCAACTGGTGTACAGAGCAATTGTAATAACATTCAAGACCTCAAAGATGGAATTCGTGAGGCTATCGAGGACATAGGGCAGCCACTTTGCGATTTGGTTATGGAAAATTTCATGAAAAGGATATGGTCCTGTAGGCGTGGTCGTGGTGGTTATTTGACTGATGTTATTTTCCATTATTAACGGCATACCTTCCTCTTTATAATGAAATAAAGATCCGATCATTTATCTCAAAAAATGGCACTTTTCTTTGAATATCAAAATAACACCTCTTATTGGAAAACCCTTTATTTTCTGATCGATTCTTTGATCAATCACAAACCCAATGTCCAGGATGCACTATTGTCTAGAGCACTGGAAATAGCAAGAGACACTCGCTGCCAGCGTGAATGAACTTTTAAGACGTCGGCTCCAAACAAGCCCTCAAGACTTTCCGATTAACCAGCAAATCATCGGCTTTGAAACAAGTCCTCAAGACTTTGGAGTTAACAACTTTTGATTCAACTACAATAGCCGTAAAAATTGTAAAGGATTTCGACAAGACAAAGGTATAATTACGAAAAATTGTCATTTTTATCACATTCCGTAAGAGTTATTATCTTCACATTTAATGTTTTCAATTTTTTCATAATTAAACCTCAGTCTCGTTAAAATCCGTAACGGTCTGTTCTGCTATTGTAGTTAAGCTTTTAGCCTTCAAGTCAGCTAAAAAAAAACAACAAGACAGTGCAAGACCGGGCACAGTTCCACCAGCAAGACACATTAGAAAGCGGTAATGAGTTTTTTACTCTTTCGAGACCCGTACAATATACGAATCTAGTGGAAATTCTCAACCTACTTAATATGAGCAGAGAAAATTAAGGGTCAAGTACCAAGGTACTGTCAGTTTCTGGCCTAAACTCGAAGATCAAAAAAATCCATACTGTCCTGATGAGATCGCCTTATTACTGCTGATCGAAACACATTACACACAATACTATTTCTTTATTGAGCTTTTCGATATATTATGTAGCTCTCCGCTAGCTAATTTATGTAGCTGATCCATAATTTGTTCACACTAAACGAAGTAGAAGTAAAAGCTGTATTCATCAAAAGTTTCCATATCCTTAAGTCGATATAATCCCAAATTCAAAGAACACACTCACGTTACTTGAAATATTTATAGTAGAACAAAGCAAAATTTCAATGTGTCCCTTATTGAGAAAAGTCCTTGTAAACTACTTGAAATCTTTTCACATCTAAAGAGAGCGCCTAGAATTTCTGTAATATTAGTAAAAGTGTGCCTCCTTATTCCCTTAATCCTGCTTAGTTAGAAGAGTACGTTGTGTGTGTGTTTGTTTGTGTTTGTGTGGGTGATGTGCTTATCTCTCTTTGAAACTGGATTAATGATATCAAGCGAATGCTGGAAACAAGAAGAAGAACTTTGCACTTGTTATAAAGAGTTTCTTCTAAAATTTCAGTGAAACTCCTCTTGAGAATCACATTTCTACACGTTTTCTGTCTCCTTCGAAAGCAAAAGAGTTTTCTTGAGGCTTAAGTTCCCTTTTATTTCTATTTTTACTTTGTTTTTTTTTTCCCACCTTCTTAGAAAAAGTGCTAGAAAACAAGC
The DNA here is from genome assembly GCA_963924295.1 of Dioctria rufipes. NCBI lineage: Eukaryota > Metazoa > Arthropoda > Insecta > Diptera > Asilidae > Dioctria > Dioctria rufipes. The sequence continues at coordinate 45,805,587 of OZ002741.1, read as the reverse complement.
TGACATATTTGAAAGAATGAAAGCAAGCAAGCACGAAAAATGTCGTCTAGTCTATAGGTCATACTTTGACTCTCTTGTTGTTGTCCAATGTGATGATAGTGGTGGTGCTGCGGTTTCCCACAGTCCAATTTCACAGTTGAAAAGAAAAATTTCTTGACTTTGTGCCATTGCATTGTTGTGTGTGTGTGTTTGAAACTGGAGGAGGACTGCGAATTATTCTGTAACCACATCACGTTTTTCAGTTGTGATCATTTTTCATTCACGTGGAAAATGCCTAGGGCTAAGTATTTTTCTTTGGATGACTTTGAAATGATGCTGGGGATGAAATCATGATGCACTTTTAAATAGTTCTAACATTGCAAGGGAGAAAATGCTGGAATGATGTTATTTTTAAAGATTTTTTGCTTAGGATTGTTTGTGAGATAAGAAATCGTTTATCACAAGCGCCCATGCATATTAAGAATTTTATTGTTATTTCCATATTTATACTCGTATACGAGACTACTTACTTACTGGCCATATAATCGGTTTGAGGAATAATTGAGTTTTTTTTTTTCTTTTTTTTAATTCCAATTAATATTTCACACCCATCATCGGGAAGAAATATTTGTAATAGTCTTGCGATCGCAGACTGAGCGTAACTAACTATAACAGAATAATTTCATTCAAGACTGACTGATATCGATTCACCGCACCTCAGAAGTGAATCTATTTTTACCTATGTGTGGTTGCAGGTAATTATCATTCGTTACACTAAGCATTGTGGACCAAAAAAAAAAAACAACAACAACAACTGTATACCAAAACTTTATGAATATAGTTAAGCATCCAACGAGAGTATCATTGACCGTCTAATGAATAAGTCATGCAGGCACATATCGTCGAGCCTGCAGAGATTGAATAATTTTCAAGATAGATGGAGTGCTGTAGGCTTGCTGCTGTATCTGAATTATGCTCAGGACTTGATTACCTATTCAGAGGAATTTTGATTCAACGATCTGATAAATTCACAAAGCCACACGCACACACACACACAATCAATGAATTTACAACGCACAGCAAACGAATTTTTGTTTTATCCGGAGGCAGAAATTTTCCAGTGTTAATTTTGCTATGTTTCGAATTGTTGTGAAGTGTTAGAAATATCTGAAAATCACGCTTACTAGGTACTTGTCCCGCCAGCCGCGGGCAGCCAGACATTCTCTGTATATTCAAATTTATTTTCTAAACTCAGCTTTAGGTCTTAGGTGTTTATGATGGAATTTATAGCATGAATATTGAGGATTATGTGGCGCTTTATTTTGATTTGAGAAGAATCATTTTTGTTTTTTTTTAAGTAGTTTTTATTACTTTGATGGCATTTGAAGTAAATTACCGGCTAGTTGTTTACAGATCTTTAAATCCCACATAGGCTTTTTTTAGGTGATATTGATATTGTTTGTTTTATGAACAAAATTGAACACTGATAACTAGTGATTAAAGGATTATTAATTAAAGATTACGATTACCATTACGATTACCATTACGATTACAATTACGATTACAATTTTCACAGGCAATAATTGGTGATTGCAATTATTTTAAGAGTCTGTGCCAGTCAATGCCGTATACAGGTTTTTTTTTTTTACCTAGGTGGTCAACAGAGCAGGAGATGATAATACTCATCTAGACAAACAATAAATTGTATGGCAGGGGGGGGGCATATCAACCGTTTCAGAGTTACAGGGTAATTAAGAAAATGTGCTAGCTTTTCACAAAAGACCTGCATCAGTATAAATTTATCAATTTCTTGAAAACATTTCATTTCCGCCATCTAGAAAAAACTGTATAATGTCAAATTACTATCATCTCAGCTGCCATTATTATTTTTCATAAAGCCAGTTAACTGAAAGCTAAGCTACCTACCTGCCCCTGGCAGTAGCAGTAGCATATATTGGCACAGGGGGGGGGGGGGGGCTGCTCCGAGCGGCACATATTTTGGGGCGGCATTTTTATATTTCTGTCTAAATTTATTAAAAATTAAATAATGTTGTACTCCACAGAATCATTTATAATAATAAGTATTTAATTTAACAAAAATGCGTGCTGATCCCGGCAGTCCTTATCGACTTTGAGATTTTTAAGCTTAATCACATCATCACCAATACGTAGTAGTTGAACCAAAGTTAATTTCAGAACAAGTTAGGAATAAAAAAAAAGATTTACTTAACACAGCTGAGACAACTTACAACTATGTAGATAAGGAAATCTCCATATAAACCCGGATCACTTTTTGAAAGGTCTTTAATTTTTTATTCAACCAAAGATAGCAGCTATCATTGCGAAGAATTTATGTGGCATACTACAGCAAGAGGGAGAGAGAATATGTAGTGCTTTCTATTAGAGAGCCATTAGCTCGTTTTAGTTGGACCGAGTTTTTGTGAAGTTTTGCACATCTAGATGTAAGCTGTCTGAGACACTAGATTGCTTCTTAATTTCGTTTAGCAAAAAATTATTTCTATAACGATACAATTTCTTGGAATTTGGAGACTTTGTATACATGATATAAATACCTTTATTTATAGTTTTATTTACCTCTACACCCCCCCCCCCCCCCTCTTCTTTCTTTCTGATATACAGAGTGTTTCCGCCTAGGAGGTAAATAGACCAGGAAGTGATAGTACCCACCTAAACAAAAAAAATTTGTATGGCAGGGGGAGGACCATATCAACCGTTTAGGAGTTACAGGGTGATTAAGAAAAAAAACTGTTTTTTTTCACAAAACACTATGTATCTTAAAAAGTACAAGGCGTACGGTCACAATTAAGAGCTCATTGTATGCATGCAGAACTTCATGGCCTTTCCAACGACTGCTCCTTTCGTATCAGAAGTTATTGTGGTCTAAACTAAAAATTTCGGATTTTCTCCCCCTTTTTTTTATTTTGTCCTCTATTTTGTTTTTGCGAAAAGGTCTTAGGACTTTACAGAAAATATTTCGGCAGATTTTTCATTTAACGTGGTGGCCAACTGGAGTTATTTTCAGTCAAATTTTGCAATAAAAAAAAATAAAAATTTTGATTGTTTCTGTCACTGGTCAAGGTGTTACGCGCAATGTACAAACTCATTGGAAGGCAAGAGGAGATGCGGTGATTATTGAAAAAAAAAACATTTATTAAACATTTTAAGTGCTTTGGAAAAATTGACATCTGAGGAAGAAAATATTAAAACGAGATCAGACGCTGGAATATTACTCAAATCTTTTCTGTGCTACCTTCATTTATGGAAATCCGTCATTTTGAAAATTAATGACGCACAACAATACTGGCAAATAAAGAGATTAAATATCTATTAACGTAATTTAAAACTGAATTCTTTACAAATGTATTTCATTGGACACAGGGACGAAAGTACAAAAAGCAGTTACAACAGCCAAAAAAACATCTGATGAGTTGGAGATATCCTCCACTGAGCGTCGAGTTAGAAGGAAAAAAAATTTGAATGGTAAAAGTTCGCGGATCGTATAGCTATCTATAGAAGAAGAAATACAAAGTGAAATTTTTTGTCATTGTATACAGTTATCCAGGAAATAAAAGTACGGTTTGAGCAACTACATGTCCTTGCAGCGAAGTATTCGTGCATAATACCATATAATCTTTTAAATGAAAATTTTGAATATCAAGTAAATAACTTTGTTGACATTGACGAGGAACAATTTTATATTGAATGGAAAAGGATCCAGAATTTTATGTCTCTACCTGATGTACAAGAGCAAGCAAAAGGTTGGAAAAACGAGGGAGGCCTCTTGAACTTTTAATATTTATCCAAAAATATGGGTTGGAAAACACTATTCCCAATATAGTAATATTATTACGAATTTTTTTAACAATAGCTATCAAAGTCGCTAGCTGAAAACGGAGCTTTTCCAAGTTAAAATTAGTTAAAAATTATATTCGTTCCACAATGATTGATTTAACATTATGAAATCTAGCGATACTGTTTATAGAAAAAGAACTATAACAGATAATATATTTTGACAATGTCATTCAAGAAATAAAATATATAAATCAAAATAAGTTTTATCATTATGTGTACAATCTGTTTAAACAAAATAAATAAATGGTTTTACTCATTTATTTATATTCAATAATTGTTAATAACAACTCTTGATTTTGATTAAGTTCGAAAGGGCGGCAAATTCGGGACCGCCCCAGGCGGCAAAAGTTTTAGCTACGCCACTGGGCAGTAGCGATTACACGTGCAGTGCAAGTTGCATGCATGCTGTACTATCTCGTGTAAACCCCGGTTTAGTGATTGAAAACACGTAATTTTAATAAAATATCGTCTAATTTCGGTATGGCTACAGCAAGCACATAGGGTGTAATAGGTCAAATTAAAGAGGAGAATCTAGAATTTCTAGTTTTTTATGTAAAAGAAAAAGTTATATTAATCATTTTTTTGTAAAAAAAAAGTAAATATCAAAGTTAACAAAAATGTAAGAAAATCCGAAGTTTTTAGTTCAACTCACCAAAACTCCTGAGATGAGAAGAGTATGGGGATGATTGAACAGTCGTAGGGAAAGCCATGAAGCTCTGCATATGAGTACTTAGTGGTGACCGTACACACTGTACTTTTTACAATACAGGCTTTTTTGTAAAAAAACTAGCATACATTTTTGATCATCATGTAACTCTGAACCGATCGATATGCCCCCCCCCCCTCCCCTCCATTCAATTTCTTGTTTGTCTAGATGAGTATGATCATCTTCTGCTCTATGAACCACCTAGATGGAAACACCCTGTTTATGTCTGTCAAAAAGGTGGTTTTCCACATTTTTGAAGAATCATCCATGAGAAATTTTATAAATAATATGCATAAATCTACTACAATTTTTGCCTCAAAACACATTATTAAATTTAAAATATTTCTGGTGCGGGAAACAATACTTTCGAGTCCATTTTTTTTAAAGTTTTGTATTTTTTCCTAGCTACAAAATCAAAATAAAGCAACATGTAATTTGCTCCAGGGGCAATTTCCTTGGATGTGTAACTGGGTAAAAATTTCACTAGATTTAGGTGAGTTTTGTAATTTTGTAGGCTTATCAACTACTAAAGAAAGTAAAGGATGATGCAAATAAATACATGGACAATTGTGCCACCTCCAATAATAATAAGTGATTAATCATTGGAAAAGTAGTAACATTTGGAACAAAAATGCCGATGGTGCTTGTCTTGATTTCTAGTCCGATCGGAGTAATATAGCCTCAAGTAGTATGGATTTTTTTTTTAACATTATAACGCCCCATTGAATATTGATTTTGTGACGATAATAAAAAATATGTAAAACATAATGATTTATTGTTATTTCATTCAAATAAAACATTTTTTATTCATCGTCTACTATAACATCGTTTAGAAATAGGACAGGGAATGTAAATTTCGCATGCATGGCGTATCAAAAATTTGTACTATATGATCACAGGCATTTACAGTATATTGTCCGGTTAGGCACGTACAATAGTGTTGAATTATGTTATTGTTATAATTATTAATTAATAAGGAACAATGGTACTTTCTTGCTCTTACATGTCGTGAATAGATGTGACCATGTAAGAGCCAAGCATCTTCATTAATGTCGTATTCAGGTCAATCGTCCAGTGCATTGCATTTTCTCAGTTTACCTCTATTTTATGCAGGCTGTACCGATGTAGGTGGTCTCAACTAGTCAGGGGGGGGGGTTTAAGAAATTTAGTGCTGCTTCCAGTTTACACCCTGCAGATTTCTTGATATACACCCTATCAAGGCGATATTCATCTCAAATCGTCGATGCTTTGCAACGAATGCACAACCAGCCTGCCCTGTCGTTTTCCATCATCAGTTGTAGGATGTCAAAGTCAGAAAATTGGAAAAAAGAATCCTATTTTTTTTCGAATTTTAACGATTTTCCCGCCAAATTGCATAATAACTATACAGTTTATTTACAAGATTTAGAGACCCCGGACTATTACCTTTAATTTGACTATGCACATGTACCTTCCTAAATGCAACCTTGTTGAGTTATTTCTGTTTCTATGATTCATAATTTCATGAATTTTTCTAATTATTCGTAAATTGCATAAAGTTAGGCGCGATCACCATCTTCCGTAGCAAAATTAACAAAATTATGAATTATAGAAACGGGAATATCTCAAAAACGGTTGTATTTAGGTAGGTACATATGCATAGTCAAATTAAAGGTAACATTCCGCGGTTTCTAAATCTTGTAAATAAACTGTATAGTTATCATGCATTTTGGCCGGGAAAATCGTTTAAATTTTAAGAAATTATAATTTTTTTCTCAATTTTTAAACGTTCACGTACTACAACTTAAAATTGAAGATGACAATAGGGCTGGTTGGGCATTCATTGCAAAGCTTGGATGGTTTGCTATCACCTGAAATAAATCTCACATTGATAGGGAGTAAAGTGGAAACAGTACTAAAAATCTTAAACCCCCCTACAACCGAAACTACACGTCTTACCACCCCTTCACCGTACAATTTTTTGTTTACTTACGTGAGTACTATCACCTCCTTCTCTATGGATCACCTACACCAGAACACCCTGTATATTCCGTTGTGTAAATGTTCGCTGCATTAAGACCTCGCCAGCTTCCTTTGGTATGTTCCCAAAGCTAACAAAATGACTTCTTCTTCTGTGAAACTTGGAAAATCCAAATCCTTTGCTTCCAACCTTAAAAAATCAGCTCTTCTACTATTCAAACGTTCTACTCCTTTATTTCGGGATGAAGACTTCTGCGTATTGGCTATCCGTGATGAGTGCATGAAAGTGGTTTAGGATAGCGGCAGCGATTTTGAAATCGGAAAACATATGTAGCAACGCATTATTCAAATATTGTTGGCGCAATATTTTAAAGTCACGCTTGAATCTCCCGTTAACCACCTCCACCACTCAGCGACACATAGTCACCAATTAAGATTGGTTTTCCCATCAGTTGAGATTCATGTCTATCCTATGAGGGTGAAATATGGTATTCGTAACCAAAAGCTTCAATATCGTTCAAGACATTTCTGAACCGTCGATCCAAAATAAATGCGTCATTTGATTCAAGCAAATAATGGATTGGATTTTCATCATTATTCATAATATCACTAATTATGTTTGCATCTGTCTCTTCGTAGAAGCGTAGGGTCCTTTAACATCAATTATATATCCATAAAATGATACAAGCTCGAATTTAGCTCGTTCTCGGATTTCTTCACCATACATATTCTATGGAACAGCATTAGTAGATTTATGGGAATTGTTTCTTTGACGATGTTTATGCTATTATTGACTGCTACAAATAGGTTGACCGTGTCTTTCCATTTCAATTTAATTGGCTTGAAATTTTCGTATATAGTAACCATGTTTGACATCCTCCTGATAGCTTCTCTCTACCAAATGACATATGTACTCTAGTACTTGTAGAAAGAATTAAACGAAAAATGCTAAGAAAACCAATCCATGAGTTTTTTGAAGTGTTGATCTAAATGAAGGTTACAATATTTCTCATTAACGGGATCCCAAATGTTATGAAAAAATATAATTTCTAAAGTCCACAGTACGAGCATAAGGTGCTACTGATGCCACAGCTATGAGTAAGGGTCCTCCGCAGTCATGCTTCATCCGAATCAAAGTTTGTTCGATGGTCAGGTTAAACTAAACTACTGATCATAACTTGCTGGAGATCCTCCTTCAACAAGATCAAATTTTTCTTCCAAATCCAACATGTCTTGCAGATACAGAAGACCAGATTTTTGAAAAAAGATACTCGTATAACACATTTGCATAAAAATTAGGAAGCTTCCCTACTGTCTAGTTTACTTGTACTACGAGAATAAATTTTATCGTCAAAACAAGTTATCCATGAAGAATAAAAATAAAAAATTTCTCTCCTAAAAATGTCATTTTAGTTTTAATTTTTCGAAAGTTCACTTTTTGGTGCAAAATTTCAATTTTAATTTAGATCTTTAGCAATTAATTACATTCCGCTAAAAGTCCTTGGGACATTTTAAAAAGATAAATAAAACAAGACAAAAAAAAAACCAAAAATGTCCAATAATGCAGATTCATGTTGTTGTACACGACCACGTCCACAAGTAAATTGTGACTTTGGAAAAAATGGCAGCATTATCAAGAGGGAACTATCGTGCCAATGGGACTGTATATGTAAAGCTCACTGTTTCAATACACCACCTGGAAGGAGAGAAAGCGGACGATATGCAAATACAGTCGCATTTGATAAAGCACAGCCTCCATGTGACTACAATTATCAATGCAAATAGTTTGGGTCGATTTAGAAACAAAAATCTTAAAGAATGTAATTAGGCATAAGTCAATAGTGAATAAGCGGATTATAATTTTTTTAAATCATCTTTGGAATATTTTGATAATGAAAAATTAATAAATAAAAAAACAATTCTTCATCTTAAATATTTTTTGATGTCTTATTAGTTTTCATAAAGCTATTAGAAGATGACAAGATCAACAGTGGCTTTATCTATTTGTGTAAATCTATCAAATCGTCCTTATGTGGTTGAATTGAGGCTGATCAACAAAATGGCGTTTAGTTGTGCTTGTATCATTCTCAAGTGCTTTTCTGAATGTTATCTTGTAGTTCGGTCTGAAAACTTCAACATACATACTTCAATACCAAAATTTTAAATCTGAAAATAAATTAATCGGAAAAAAGTACAAAGACCGGAAAGTACGAAAGTTTTGTACAGAAAAAATTAAGAAAATTCAATTTAACTAAAATTTACGTTTGTAGTTTTACATTTAGTCTTAGACAAGTGCCACAGCTGGTGTCCTGATTATTAGCAGCACAAATATCTAAATGAGACATGCTTCATTGTAAAAGGTAGTGATGCACTGGAGTGATATTCATCTGCCGATAATCAGCAAGTGATTTGCATGTTGCTCATTTTTACTGACATCAGGCGATATTTTATTTTCAAATTAATTAAGTCTGGTTAGTTTAAAATATTAAAAATGAACGAACGAAATTTTCTTTCAAAATTAGTGCAAAGTGTTGAAAAACGAATGTGCCTGTGGGAATTAACGTGTGCAGACTGCTAACTTCAAAAGGGATAAATTTGAAAAAGCTTTGAGAGAAACTTCTTCGTAAATTGGAAAAGATGGTATATTTTCTTGTGGAATTTTTAATTAAATTTTACTCCGTACTGAAGAGTATTCGAGTTTCTGCCAATACGAAACGCTTCTTTCAATCAATTTTTGAAGTTTAAACTTGCAATTTACATTAGGATGGTTTCTTTCCTCCATACAATAATATCACTCAACTTCCAAGAGGCGTTGAGCCTGTTGGATCCTATTATGAATGATAGTTGAACCTTATCGTTTATCATGAATGATTGCTCAAATTTATTATTGATCATGAATGATAGCTAGTTTCCTTCAGATGTAAATGCTATCAAAAAATCCCGACTATATTAATATAGAACCCACCATGCACCCAATAATTACGTTTATTTTGCTTTTTTTCTTCCATTCTTTAACAATAATAGCAGCAACAATTTTTTTCCTGTTAAACAATTCATTGCCGCTCTCGGCGGGCTCGTACAAAAAATAAATCGATCTTATAAACTTTGTTAGATCCACGGATGAAAGAAGTCCACTTGACCGCAAAATCGCCCGACCAAGGATCTATCAAGACTTCTCTCCAACGTCTATATGTGTGATCTTTATCCAATCCTTATCGGAGAAGAACTTACCATTCACCATGCTCTCAAAAGAGCTGTATAAGAAATTTCCAAAACTTACAGAAATCAGGTTTATGAATAAACGAAAAATTAAAATCATTACAAAAGATAAATCCACTGCCAATGATTTGGACAACGAATTTATTAGTAAATTTAAAACTTTTCTTCCTCCCAAACTTGTGGAAATAACAGGTATTGTACCCATTCCCGACGGACCCAACAAGGAAGATATTTATTGTAATGACTCAATCTATTACAAACACAGGCCTCAGCCCTTCGCAGAGACCTCGAAAATTCTCGAGGTGAGAAGGCTAAACAAAAACCAACGATACGACAACTGCGCTTGACATAGTATGCGGTACATTTTCGGGATTAACCCTCCCACCCTATCTGAAACATGATGGTGTAAGCTTCCCAATATACCCGCAAAGAGACAGAATCATTCATTGCAGAAACTGCTGGCGATTCGGGTACTTCAAATCCAAGTGTAAGTCCAAGTCCAGATAAATTAGAGTCTCACCCCTCTCCCTGGACTTCAGTTCCTCATTGTTCCAATTGCGATCGTGAACATGATGCTACCAGCAAATCATGCCAATTCTTCAAAGATTGGAAGATAGCAGGGTAATCCCTACTGGGAAAATAATTTCTCTTTCTCAGAAGCAGACTTCCCAGCACTAAGCTCTCGTCCAATCAAGCGAAAGTCGCCTGTGTACAGTTTTTCACTAACGCCTCCCACTTCTTTGTCCTCCTGACGGAGACGGTTACCCCCTCAAAGCCTAACTTTAGGACTCTATCATTCTCCCTGACATTCGAAAATCTAGCTCACTCCAGTTCAGAAATAAAACGCTACCTCTCAGATGTCCATTCTCTGATAACCAGAATTCGAATGCATCACTTAGGAAAAAAAACCTTCTCTGCTCAAAACTCCACGTTCTGCAGTCGACTAAAACTCTGTCTATAAATTTTAGACATTAATGTAAACAGATCGTACAACCTCACAGAAGAGAACAAGGATAACTGCCTTCCTGCCTTAAAAGAAACAATACATCGCCTAGTTGATACTGTCCCACCTCCTAAGGAATTGCCAGCGATCCAACCGACTCAAGTTGATCCCGACTTAAAAATTCGCACAGAATGAACAAGAAGAATGATCACGCAATGGAACCCAGGCAGTATCTAAACAAAACAAAAAAATAGGCGACATAAACGAAACGTGGCTAAAGCCATTCCAACTATTCAATTGCAAAAATTACAATGTGCTCAGAAAGGACCACTGCTCAACTGGAGGCGGAGTCGGTCTCCTCATAAAGGACAGCCTGCAGTACAACAACTTATCTCTTCAAACTCGCAACTCCTCAAAAGAACTTGTTGCCTGTGAAATAATCTTAGACACACTGAAGATATCAATCTTAAGTGTATATATTCCTCCTCGGGCTTACTATAGCGCCGAGGATCTGCTGCATATTATTAACACACTTCCACGAAACAACTCCCTTTTAATATGCGGAGACCTTAATTCCCACGACACTTTCTGGGGTAATCAGCATTCAGATCATATAGGCAGCAAATTTAGATGACTTTGTTCATGATAATAATTTAATAATATTAAACGACAAATCACCCACCTTCATCTGTCCAACCACCACTACCGAGATTGATCTCACTATTGTCTCTTCAGATCTTGCCCTGATAGCAGACTGGTCTACATTCAATAACACTATGGGTAGTCTTTAAGTTACGTCCACGGGCAGTCGAGGACTGTTCATTCCCAGAAACTTTAACAGAGAAATCCTAAATCTTATTATCTCCAATTTTCTTCGTAACTTCAACAATAATAATCCCATCATAATCTACAACCGTTTAATTGAAACAATACACAATTCCACTCTTCATAACTCATCTGCTACAGCATCCCAATCCCTGGTGGAATATATCCTGCTACAAACAGGTGGCTCTTAACAGATTTGCCCTTCGGAAATTCTCACGACCTGGGAAGAATTCTGTCAAAACATCCCCCCCCCCCCAACCTTTCGGCTTCCAGTATGTGCGAAAGATTAGGATATTCAGAGGAACACACAAGCGAAAACAGTATAAGATTCCATTGGAAACCATAGCAAGGAATATAGCTGGTCCTGCAGACCCTGGACTTAAAATCTGTCTTACTAATAAGAAAGACTCTGCCTCCGGACCCGACTATATCAGGTATAAGCCTTCTAGCTAGCCTTTTCACTTTTGCCAAGCTCTTACTCTTTTTAACTCTTTTCTCACCGAAAGCTGCATGCTTACTGACTGTAACCAAGTGGAAATCATCCCTGCTCTGAAAAAAGGCAAAGACCCAATATATCTTAGCTCATACAGACCAATTTCACTTACATCGATCTTAAAAAAAAAATTTAGGGGCATTCTAAAGAATAGAACATTTCTTGTAATCTAATCAATTTGGTTTTCGTAAAAACAGATCCGCTACAGATTGTATTTAACTCTGTGGACGCACCTCTACTTGGGCATAAAACAGGGAAAGATCCAAAAATGCGTTTGACAAAGTGTGCCCCAATATTCTGGTGAAAAAAATGCGTGCAGAAATGTTACCCGATTAACTTATAGCAATTATAAGTCGACTTTACGCTCACAAAGAAATAACCGTAGTGACCGGAAATATCTGCAGCAGCTGTTATAACTCACACCAAGGCTTGCATCAGGGATCAGTACTCAGTCCAGTCCTTTTTAATTTCTATACTAACAACATCGGTTCCGCTTTACCCGATAATATCACTCTATTTACCTATGCTGAAGATTTATGCATTCTTTTCTCTTGACCTACCTTGATCAGCTATTTAGATGCGATCCAATACGGCATAACTATTATATCCGCCAACTTGCAAAAAATAGGTCTAGAAGTATTCACTAACAAATCACGCATACTTATAGTTGAGAAATGCTTGCGTAGGCATGTTAATATCCCCAACATTCTCTTAAATACCCACTAGCTCCCCTTCGTCTCTGAGACTACTTTCTTTCAATTCACTCTGGATTCCAAGCTCTCTGGAAAGTCACAAGGCGCATATATTAAAAACTAAGGAAAAATGTTTTCAGCTTACGAACCCAAAACTTCTATCCTGCCTCTGAACTGAATCCAATAGAAAGCAATATTTGAAGTTAAGGCTCAACAAAATTAAAATTTCGGAACTTTTCTATGTTTTTTTTTTAACTACTATTTTCATAATAAAACACGTCGTCAAGACCAATTTTTCATATTGGATTTAAGAAGCCCAAAAGGTTAACTTTAAAATTACCTATTACACTCTGTACGCAAAAAGTGACCCTTTCTGCGGTTATTGCACTTTTCTTAAGGAAATCCAGCGAAAAGTTCAATAAGTGCCAGAAAGTAGGCAACTATTTTTTTGGACGAGCTTTTTAAGCCATTTTCATTGGAGTTGTTGAAGAAAAAGTAAAAAAAACGCAGAAAGGGTTACATTTTGGGTACAGAGTGTGATAAGTCATTTTAAAGCTAAGCTTTTGGGTTTTTTAAATCCAATATAAAAAATTAGTCTTGATGACGTGTTTTTTGATAAAAATAGTAGTTAAATAAAAAACAAATATCTTTGTTTAACCATAATTTCAAAACGGAGCGGGGGATTGTATAGACTGTTTAAATGGTCCAGTGATTATCTATCTACCAAAGTCAGTATGATAGGGTGTAACGTGCAGAAGTTACAGGGTGATCTATGAAAATGTACCCAAATATCTTTAAGTTCTGTTATCTCGAAAACCGTTAGGATTGCCCCCCCCCCCCAACACCATCCAAATAATTTATTTCTTTTCCAAGTATGGCCTACCCATAGCCTTCCGGTATCACAGCACTTACGGGACATCCTGTATAGAAAGAGCATCTATGCTTCAGTCTGTTACTCGGAGCATTGTAAATTTACAAAATTGTATCTCGTAAATTAGTTTGTACTAATAATTTTCTATCGGCTACAAGTAAAAAATTCATTATTATAGTGCTCCGGGAGTCCCTCGAAAAGATTCTGGCACAAGAATTCACTTGAATTGTTTAAACACAAGATTTTGCGGTTATGTTTTCAATTGATCATTGAATTCTTAACTTGGATGGATCAATTGCGGTACTCTTCTAAATCGGATGCCAGCTTTCGAAGTGCGCCTAACTCTCGATTTGCACGGTATTTGATTTGCACGGTTTCGGGTTAACACGACGGAAAAAGTGAGGAAAAATTCCATTTATATTATACTAATTTTCAGTTTAACACGGTCACAAGATGTTTGAAAAAGCAAAAAAATTTAAAACAATCGCGTAAATTTAGAATTCAAAATCTAAAAAAAACTATTATGTAGTACACAGTTATCTCGCCTGCTCAGTTCGAATAGGATGCATTACAATGAAATATTGTGGGGTTGCTTGTGCGTTCATGATTTCATTTGTGGAAGAGATTTCCTTCGAGGTTGCACCAAGACGAGTAAGTTTGTCCGCCTTTTATTCCCACTAATGTCGCTGTGACCTGGCGCCCAAAGCACTTGTACCGCCTTATTCTTAGAAAAGGAATTCAGGGTAGTTTTACATTCAAATACAAGTTTGGCAGTTGTAATTAGGTTTCGACAAAGCCTGACAGCTGCCTGGCTATCCGAGAAGATTGCAATCTCCTTATTCTTAGTAGGTATCTGTGTTTAGAAGATACCTTCCCGCTTCAAGGATGGCCTTGATTTCCGCCTGGAAAACCGTTACATGGCTTTCAAGGTGAATGGATATTTCCATGTGAGTCTCCTCGCAGAAAACACCTGCTCCGGTGTTCTCTTCCAATTTGGAGCCGTCTGACGCCCACTTCTTGACATGTATATGAACAGGGTGTGTTGAGGATGACCTCAAGAGCCATTGAGCTGGTTGACTTGAGAGCACCACTTACACTAAGGAGACACAATCTTTGAATCCTCTCCAATATCTTCCGATGATTGGTGAGCTCCATTGCCTTCCACCACACCACAGAAGTGTAGGTTAGCATGGGTCGGATTATGCTAGTATAGATCCTGACGATCATCCATGGTTTAAGTCGCCACTTTTTCCAATGGATCTATGGCACATTGCAAAGCCTCGAAGAACTTTATTCACTCTGTCCTCAACGTCTGTTTTCCAGCTTAATTTTCTATCTAATATGATAAATAGATATTTTACTCTTTCTTTAAGTTCCAAACGTGTGAAGTGCTAATTTTCTTAGTAATGAGACATAAATCTGTTTTCAATGGATTAGTGAAAAGTCCGAAATTCATACCCCAGTCCGTTCGGATCGCATTCTGCACCAGTTCACAGAGTTCAGATTCGTAACATACTGCTTTGTACCCATCCGGGTAAGTGTTAGAGTGTTAGAGATCATTTATAATGAGCACCCACAACAAAGGTGATAAAGTATCGCCTTGATGGTGCCTCTCTGGACTATTTTTACTCTGCTTACCCCTCCCAGTTCGGCAAAGATAGTTCTATTATTCAACATGTGTGCAATCCAGAGTTTTAGGGACCGGTTCACTCTATGTTTTGTTAGCGTTTCAGTGAACTTATGTAGAAGGACGTTGTTAAAGGCACTTTCCACATCGATAAAAACAGCCAGAGTAGATTATTTAAGGAGGAAACCTTTTTCAATAGAGTGGATAACCTCTAATTTAATGAATTAATGCATCTAATACTAATTAATTCTATATTTTCTCGATTTTATATGTATGTTCGGCTGAATTTATGAAAAACTGCATAGGTACATACTTATAATATCGAAATATATTAATATGTGTGTAATATTGTTTTACTTTAGATGTCTACTTTTTCAATATATAACATGAATTTAATTGCACGATTTCAGTTTACACGGTTTCGGTTTACACGGTTTCGGTTTACACGGTACTTTTGGAGCACGAATTTACCGTGTAAATAAATCGAAGGTCAGGTGTATTGGGTAAAGCTTTTTCGAATGTATTCAAGAGAAAGTTGTAGGCATTTTGGGTAGATGGAAAAAAAAAACTCTATGTCATATCCCAAAATCTTATCCCGATAAAAATAAAAAAAATAATCATTTCATATCCTAGACATTTTACTGCTGTTTGTCGAACAAAACTTTAAAATTTAAGTGTTTCCGGTAACTTTTTATGGAAGTAAAACTTTTTTAATACCCCGTCCCCCACCCTACCCTCTTTTCTACAAAAAAAAAATAATTTAATCGTTATCACAGCATTGAAAGCCACTTGCATATGTTTAAACACTTCGACGCTATGCAATAACATCAATTTTCCTCATTTTCAAGTTAGAGCACATCGCCGCAAATTAGCCCTTATGTAAATTTTAATGAACTCCAATTCAACTCATATCTCTACAAAAAAAATTAAAAAAAAACACACACACACACAAAAAAGAACCTTTCCCCATTGGAATTCGAAGAGAACTTGTACAAATTCACTTTGAAGATCTCACATACTTCAGTGGCCCAAAATCCCAAAGTATGGTGTTTCACAATTTTGCTGTCTATTTAGTGCAGGGAAGACTCTACACAGACGAACGACTGACGCCGGATGGACTAACCCTGGGAATCGACATACAGGGATGGAAAATCTGAAAAATTGGAAAGAGGCACTACTGTGAAGTGTTTAAATATGTACCGAGACCGAAATGACCAAGACTTTGTTAAACAGTTTCCAACCAGTTGTTCAGCTCAAAGGGACCCTTCTGTTTCGTGTCTGTTGAATTTCCTCGTCCATAATTAGCACTTGTCCATTTTGGTGACCTCACCCTGTTCCTGGGTTATACACAATATACGGTCAATTCCCTGATACCCCATCTCTTCCAGTCTCATCCTGCATACGTATGTATGTAGATACTATGGCGAAATTCATTTCTTCTTTGAATATGTACATGGAGTCTTTCGGAGACATGATGTTGCCAAAATCGTCGAGTAACAAAATCTGTTGAACTGAGTTTGTTAAAATAATTTTGTCGACCCGTTTAAAAAAAAAAAAACAAAAAAAAAAATAGTAATTCTAGGCACCAGCACGGGTCGCTAGACTTTATGTTAAAAGGAAAGACCACATGCTGATGGCGATGGTGAGTTCATTCCGTTTCAGAGATGTGCTCTTCCTTTTCCGTATCTAGTAGGTACCCCCCAGGATGATGAGAAGGACCTGGACGATATAGTTCGTTGAGTTCATGTACGAATGTCAAGTGAGCAATGAAACTGGTGAAAAGTGATGGGGTTATGTGAACAAAAAAAAAAAAAGAAAAAGAGGAGGTTAAATAAATTTTTTTTTTTTAGCTATTCAGGCAGTATGTCTTCTCCTGAAACTATTTCGGAGGACATTGCAATTTTATTATTTTTTTTTTTTTTACAGTCGGCAACCGGAAAGGACATACGGTGACTGCATTTTGTTCAGTCATTAAATATGGACAAGTATTCTCATGACTTGTGAGTTCTTTTCGATGTTATTGAACTGAAAATGATTGAGACGCTGTCAGATTTAGACAGTTTAAGTGCTCTCTAAATTAATTTAGTTCTTTACCTGTCTCGGTTATGCTAGGTGCCCTAGATAAAATAGCGATTTATGCTTACACATGCTTGTCCTGCATGTTGTAAGGAATTGTTCAAATTCAAATGTTTCCTTACAACAAAACAATTTTTTTTTTAGAACTTTGTTACATTTATTATGAATCATGTTTTTAGTACTGCCTAGAGATCTAAACTCCTAATGGTATTTAGTCCATGAAAAAATCTGAATTGAATTGAATTGAAAAATGTTCAGTTCTTATTCTCACTCGTCAAAATGGATGGCCGGGTTTAGGGGAAGGTGGGTAGAAATGGACCGTGGGGTAAAATGAACCAAGGCCTCAAATAACTTAAATGCGAATAGGCAGAGATATGTAATAAAGACAAAATGGAAACAGTCTTACAACTGCTTCATTTATTTCAGTCGTCCACAAACTGTGCTCGATCGCAAGCGTGTTAGTTGAGTGAGTTAAGTTTACCACGTAGAAACTTTTTTTGAGTGCTCGATATATCTTTGTGTTTAGCTGACTGGTAAATAACAAATTATTTATAATGCCAACATAATGTTAATAACATGAAGCCTCAATTTAAATAAAAGTAACAAATTTAGTAAATTTAAAAGTTTTGTTAAAATTATTTGAATAAATAAAGTGCTACTGGGTAGAAATGCACCATTGCTTGTGGGCGATAGCAGAAGTTGACTGTTCCTGATATGGCGTTGGTACCGATACGAGACATCAAATATGTGTTACCATCACCGCTTCCATTAGGAACAACAAGGCGGCAACAGGGCCGCTATCAACTGCCCGTGTCCTTCTCACATTTTAACATGCGTTAACCCATTTAATTGAAACGTTCCTATTTTCCTTTTTTATTTCATTAACTGAATTGTTATGTTTTGTTATTTATTTTATAATAAAAAAGTTTAACTTTAACTTAATTGCTATTTTTCTATTAAAATTTGCACTTGGTTCATATATCCCCCTTCTTGGTTCATTTCACCACACATGTGGGGAGAAATGAACCAAAGCACTTGTTTTGAATTTCTGTCAATAACTTAGAATATGCTCATTAAGACTAAGAAATGTTTATGTCAATACAAATTTAAAAGAATAGGCTTCAATTTCATGCATTTCATCCTATTGGCGGAGGTATATTACAGTTGAAATGTCTTCTCGAAAAAAAGTGGTGCATATCTACCCACCTTTCCCTATCATTTTTGCATATCCGTCTGTCCATCTTTCCAGGGGGGAAAGTAGTCTGTGAAGCGCAATGCTGAACAAGGTGAAAGCTGTATAAGAGGAAAGCATGCATACTTGATAGATGAATTTTGTTGGTTTGTTGTTATGGTGGTATGATTTTAAGGGAGTTTTGAGCATTGGCATATCCTTCTGAAAGATCGTGCGAGCATGTGAAACGGTATAATGCATGAAGTCATTATATTTGGAGTGATGTGCACGCATTGTGAGTTTACCCCACAAGGAGAATACTATTTATAAATAGGCACATGCTTCTGCGATATAATAATTTTGAGATTTTTGGCTGTGTGGGTACTGTAGTAGATGCTAGGCGGATGGCCCACGATGCAATCGAAGTTATGTACTCATGTAAGTCAGAATAATAAAATCTCAGACATAGGATGTGAGAGGAGAAAGACAGACATAGTCTTGCCCAGGGGCGAATGGATGTCTTAATTGGTGTATGAATAAGTTGATAGAAAACGGAAATCAGGTATGTATGTTAGTAGTGCTTATATGGTTAGTATGCATGGTCAGCTATAAGATCCAAATGGTGAATCTCGAAGCCTCTCCAGACTGAATTGGGCACATCTTAACCTTCACGTGGTCCCCCTGACAGCGCCCATAAGGATTGTATTACCTGTATAGGCCAAGTACAATTCTTTTAGACGTTGCAAATAAGATCTAGGCCCGAACGGAGCTACCAGTACCGTTTAAAAAAGCATATCTTGCATGAAGATATGAAACTGGGAGTATTCATGGTCCATTGATCATGCTTTACGAAAGCCATACGAAATGGGCGGCCCGACATTGGCTAACTTGGTACTACGGGAATGAGGAGCCCCAAATAGAGCTGCATTTAGTAGAAGGCCCCCTTGTGGGAGCATCGTAGTGGTTGTGGTAGCCCATATGCGGGCAGAGAGAGATTGTCTGAGTCTACATGACTAGGCGAACATTCTTCTCTAAACAGAGTAGTTTGTTCTTTTGACAAAATTGCATACTGCATCCGTGAATTTGAAGGATGGTCGCTTGTTATTGTATGCTTAGAGGATTGGCTCTCGGCGTGGAGTTGCGCTAAATCAACCGGGTGCCGTGACCCACAGATCGGAAGAGATTTTAGATAGGTCTCGCTTCGACCAGTAAGTCCAATGTCAAGCATGCACTGACATAAACTGGTACTCTTGAAAC
Organism: Dioctria rufipes; assembly: GCA_963924295.1. Lineage (NCBI taxonomy): Eukaryota > Metazoa > Arthropoda > Insecta > Diptera > Asilidae > Dioctria > Dioctria rufipes. Next base: position 45,785,896 of record OZ002741.1, on the reverse strand, counting down.
AGAATATAATATATTCTGCCTCTTGAGGGCGTTGATTGTCGCTTGTCTACTAATCCGTGCATTAGAGTGCCGTGAGATTAAGCTATAACTAGCAGGCGCTCACGTAAAACCATAAGACATTTCTGTCCATCTTTCCAACCAGAGTTACCAGTACCGTTTAAAAAAGTATATCTTCCATGAAGATATGAAACTGGGAGTATTCATGGTCCGTTGATCATGCTTTACGAAAGCCATAGCAAATGGGCGGCCCGAAATTGGCCAACTTATTACTACGGGGTTGAGGAGCCCTGGATGACAAGGTTTTATCCACATCAACTTGGGATGTCCCCTTTATGGGAGCATCGTAGTGGCTGTGGTAGGTAGGGTGCCGTGACCCGAGATCGGCAGAGATTGGACGGATAGGTATCGCTTCTACCAGTAAGTTGATGTCATGTCATGCTCTATTGGCATACTGGAACTCGTGTTTCATGAGGACTTTGATTGTCGTTTATCAATCCGAGCATGATAAGCGTGCCATGAGATTAAGCCATACTTGGCAGGTGCTCACGTAAAACCATAGGAACTTTCTGTCCATCTTTCCACATTGACAGCCCGAGTATTTAAAATTAAATTGTGTTTAATTGCAAAAAAAAAAAATTACAATAAGAAATATACATTCGACGAAATCAATCAACATAATCCGTGGTTTGATAGGAACTCAAGGGAATTACAGCAAAGGAATCACAATCCTAAATATAGGGAAAATGTGATTAGAGTTATTACTGTGTAGCGAGAAATATTTATAAGGCAAAACCTATAAGTGATTGCGTTGAACAAAAACACAAGTGGAAGCTTGTTGTTAAACCTTTTGTGCTTAAGAAGTTAAAAAATATATATGAAAGTCATTAATATTAACGGCATAATATAGTTCAAATGTATACTTAATAATAGTCTACAAGAAATAAAAGCCTCAATACCGGATTTGGCTTATAGGAATATTATTATCTGCAAACTGAACGGGTCATATGGAGGCAAAGGACTTTAGACCTATCAATTCCTCCTACTTTATGCTTAAGGTCTTGGAGAGACTAATAATTGAGGTACATACATATAAGAATTGAATGGCAGGGCGGCAGTGGTATCCAGTATGCGTATACAAAAGGGAAATCGGTAGAATCGGCACTGCATGCAGTGGTATTCGTTTTTGAGAAATCCCTAGAATATTAGGAGTACCCTTTAGGTGCCTTCCTGGATATTGAGGGGACTTTCAATAACGTGAAGACGGAGGTTACATATAATGGGCTGAGATGGGTGGGAGTGGATAAGGGTCTATTTGACTGGATCAACTCAATGCTTCTCAGTAGAAAGATTAGCTCTTCTGATTAAGTGACGCTATTGTGAGAAGAGCAGTCTATATAGGTACAACGCGGGGGGGGGGGGTTGCTATCACCACTCTTGTGGCTACTGGAAATATTTTTTTGGAAATTTGAAATAAATTTATTTCCGACAAATTAACGATAAATAAGCGACAATTTTTATCAACTACAGAGCTTTTCATCTAGAATTGGTAATTATTGTTACTTAGAATATTTTTTTTTTAATTATACTGGATGGCGCGAAAGTAATGACCCTATTTGGTTCAGCTACAACTTCTTTTCTAAATTAGAAAAGTAGAATTAGTTATTTTATATATCCATGTATATTTGTGCCATAAAATTTCGTTGCATTAGGATTTGCAGATGATGTCTCTTAAATGATGACCTCCAGAGTTGATGCACATTTGACCCCTATTTATGATATTTTCCATAGCTTTCCGTAACACTTCCTGCAATATGTTCCTTATTTCTTAATAAATGTTTTAGGGCTGTGAGAGTCTGTGGAGTGTTCACATACACCAGTCATTTTAAATAACCAAAAAAAAAAAGAAGTCTGGATAGGTCAGATCTGGTGATCTTGCAGGCCAAGGCAAATCGCCCAAGCGATAGATAACACGGCCTGGAAAAGCGTCCCTCACTAAGTCCATAGTGAAGCTGTGTGTACCGTGGCGGCGTCTTGTTGGAACCAAATGTACTCCTGCCCGAATTCATCCAAGCTGCGTATCAAGAACTCACGTAACATGGTTCTCTAGCGCTCGCAAGTGACAGTTATCGCATTGCCTGCAGCATCTTCGAAAAAATTTCAGCACAGATGCCACACCATGAGGTAACTTTTAGTGGGTGTAAAGGTGTTTCTTGAATAATGCACGGTTTTCAGTGCCCCAGAAGCGAGTATTTTGCTTATTGACATGCCCCGAGAGATGGAAATGCGCTTCGTCACTCATAACTATTTTTGTGAACAAAAAAAAATCATCCTCTTCAAGGTTGATGTTTATGGCGCGCTGGCTGTACTCTGGATGAGCTCGGTGGTCAGTAGGCAGCGGCTGATGAGTAATCATCTGAGTTTTATACGGAAACATCTTCAAGTCTTTGACCAAAATACGCTGCTGTGTCCTCCTAGAAATGCCCAATTGCGTGCCACGTCGCCTCGTTGATGTTTCTGGACACTCTTCCACATCTTCGCGCACAGCATCGATATTTTCAGCCGAACGGCCTGTTCTTGGTCTGCCAGATTTAGATCTATCAAATGTTGCACCAGTTGCTTCGAGGCGTGTAGCAAAGCATCGCATTGTGTGACCAACCGATGCCGGACGGCGGAGAAATCGTCGACGAAATTCACATTGTGTTTTTATCACTGATGAATTATTCCGTAAAAATATTGACACGATTATTCCACGTTATAACGGTCCACCCAGTATATGTAGCTGTTGATTATATGCTAGTGCCCTCTGTTTTTACATAAATAAATCATATTGCATATTATTAGGAGGCAGCGCAAAAAGTTTCTCTTTTGTGGACTGTGATAATTCCTATTTGTAAACGATCATGTTAATTATTGGATTGGGGTAAAAAAAAAAGAAAATGGATTTCATCAAAACTTGTAATGCAACAGCACCAGCAACCTTATGAAGTACATATATTTATTTTGCTGAGAAAATATCATATTCTAGAATTACTTATTTCATTAGCTGTTCGATGAGACAACAATTAAGTATCTCTAAAATACTGTTCGCATGGAAAAAAGGACACTAATAATCTGCCTCTTGATTTTGTTTTTTCAACTATCTTAATTAAAAAGCAAATATACATAGCGAATACATATAGAAAATTCATTTATATATTTCTTTATCACTTGCATTTAGAATTATTTCAGTTTTTGATAAATATCAAATTTATTCTAAGGTGTCTGTTCCAGGTATAGACGTGAGCTTACTCTTCCTTTTTTATATTAATTTGAACTTTTTTTGCAGTGTATATGTATCACAATTCACAGATATTATGAAAAAACAAGATACCTATTCTCATAGAAGTTAAGAACTTTAACTACACGGAGCTCAGGAAATATTTTTTATTTAAGTTTATGTTAATATTGAGACAAAAAAACAAATTATCTTCGAGTTTTCATTACTTCAAAAAAATTTAATATTGCTGCAAATCTACCAGGAAATTAAATTCATGATTCTCGATCAGGAGTTTGTTTATTTTAGGTATCATAGATTAAGGAGAGATGAGAGCCGAGCATCATACAGATCTCGAAGGAATATAACTAATCCTTAATTATCCATGAAAAGCTCTATGATGGAATCTACGAAACACATGTATCTATGGGAATAATTGATCGAAAACAATTTCAACCCAAATCTGTTAAATAGATACTTCACAGGTAATTTTGTTCAAGAAAGAATTTTTTGGGATTCTCCGGTATATAGTAAAAGCTAAAAAATGTTCTAATTTGTTATTTCATCACACAACCCATTAATTTTTGGTGACAAGTTGGTCTTGGTTTGACTCATCAACAGGTCACAAATAGCGAAATTGTGTGATTTGAAAAACAAATGAAAAAATGAAAAAAGAAGAAAGAAATGAAAAGTTTGAGAAAATAGAAAAAAACAATTTTTTATTAAAAAAATTTTAAAAATTTTAAAGAAACAGATTCATTCAAAGCGAATCGAACCTGTATACGCCACGCAGTGGGCTGAAAAATAAAAAAGAAAAGGAAGAAGAAGAAGCGTTTCGTGTCAGCAGAAAACCTAACACTCATCGGTGCAGCTTGGTTTTCTGCCTGCTGCAGACGCTTGAAAATAGATCAAACTGATCTCTTCTCATATAAACTCAGAAATAAATTCTGGGTGTGAATTATATGAGGAAAAAACACTCCTATACATGCCCAGGAGGAAAAATAAACAGATTACGTTTGGACTTTTTACCGGGTTAAACTTAATTTTGTTCAAGAAACAATTTTTTGGGATTCTCCGGTATATAGCAAAAGCTAAAAAATGTTCTAATTTGTTATTTCATCACACAACCCATTAATTTTTGGTGACAAGTTTCAAGTCTTGGTTTTCTTTCTTGAACAAAATTAAGTTTAACCGGTAAAAAGTCCAAACGTAATCTGTTCACAGGTAATGAAAATCTATCCGACAGCAATTGGTCTCAGTCTTAATCCATTGCCACTGAAACTCCCACTGAACCAAATATTATTGGGTTCCCCTAAGTTTTTAGCTTTCCCGGAGTAAGGCACTGTATGCTAGCCATTACGGCATGTCACCCAGGTTTCTTAAAATTAACGCCCCGTTAGTCATCGGCCAATTATTTCATGTTTTTAATACAACTACATACATATTACAAAATCTCTGTTTTTCACAGATTGGAAATTTATAAACGTGGATCGGATAGGTATCCTTATCTGATTTTAGAGTCATTATTTTGCTTTTCCTTCTTTCCAAAATTTTCGAAAAGCTGTTGTATTGGCAGGTTTAACATTACATTCTGGAAAACAACTTAATGAGTTATTTACAATCCAGATTTTGATCAAAACATAGTTCTGAAAGCGTTCTTCTTAAAGTGACAACAGATATTCGCCAACTACTTGATAAAATGAATATTTCTATTTTAACTCTCCTAGATTTCTTTAAGGATTTTGATAGTGCGTGTTCCATAAATACCTACTCGAAATAATTGCTTAATCACTTTTATTTCACTACAAATGCAATTTTTTTTTACTCATTTTTAAATGCACGCTTCCAAAGGGTAACCTCAGGACAATTTATTTGTTCCGAATTTTTCCTATTAAACACAGCGGGGTTCCTCAAGGATCTATTCTAGGCCCGCTTCTTTTTAGCCTATACATCTGTGACTTGCCTTAAGTAGTACGCAACGTTGATATCTACAACTATGACGCCGTATTTAAGTCTATTTAAACCATCTAATTGGCTTTATTGAAGATTACGGTTCCCGAACTAACAGCGATTTGAGTAAAAATTTTACTTCGTTCTTGGCGAATAACCTAAAACTAAGCCCCGAAAAATCAAAATGCATAACCTTGTATCAAGAACAAATATTTTTTATGTTACCTCTAATAACACTGAGTGGCACCGTTATTATTCCTTATAAGCATGAAGTCAGTAATTTGGATGCTGTACATAATTCAAAGATGTCATGCTGCGTTTGAATAAAATTAATCTCTCTAAAATCTACTCTCGTCTTCAGCGTTTATCGCTATTCCATATTATATTTTCACCGAAAATTATTCGTCGTGTAATAAGATCCTACTACAATATTTTAGTATTCCCTAAACTCGACTCCTAAGTGTTGTTGCATTACAAAGCTCAGTGTTGCATTTAATGACTGCATAAGATTTGTGTTTAGTCTGCATAGATTTGTTCTAGTATCATGTTGTTTGGGTGTTATTTGGACATTGTTGGATAATATTTTAAGCAGAGATCCTTATTGTTCCTTTTTAACTTTCATACTACCGCACAGCCTCTTTACATGCATTACACCAGAGGAAAAAGGCTTCTTATTTTAGGATATAGAACTTCTACTCTCCAGGACTCTTAAGTTGTTCAGCTTATACTCGACTGTGAAATGAGTTGGCAAACGAAATCCAGACGGCAGCTTCGGGAAATTCAGGAAATTTGTCGTAATTTTTTTCGATTGAATTTTTCTCGCTATAACTCATTTTGCACAGAGTTCATATTCGTTTTTTTTTTTTTTATTTCTTTTGTTTCAATTATTTCTCTGCTTCTGTTAGCTTATGGACATTGTATTTCATATATACAGGGTGATTCAGATCAAGATACCTTCCGGTATACCATGCGATTCCTTGAGGTAAGACGATCAAAAAATTGTTCCATATACCCAAGTATAACCAATTTTATAGGATTTCGTATTTTGAATAAGTTTTTGTACAATAAAAATGTCTTGGACTGATCGTTTTCACAGTATACGTAAAAAACCTAAATTTTTATATGGCAACACCAAGAAGGAGCGGCACGATTTAGTTCATTTTCGAAATTTTATTTGCTAGTACAAAGAAAATACGATGCTTTCAAATTTCAGCACTCTACGTTGGCGCGTTCTCAGGCAATATTCAAATATATAGTGGAACACGAAATTTTTGAATGAATTGCCCGATTTGTCTCATTTTCGAACTTAATTTTACTTTTATTTTTTATCTCCGTGTACAAAATTTCAGCTCTCTAAGTGTACACGTTCTCGAGTTATCGTGCGCACAGACGGACAGACAGACGGACGGACATACAAAAATCAAAATAACTTTTAATATTATGAGTGGGTGACCAATCCATTTTGCTCTACGCTCATTATTTCGATGTGTTACAAACAAAATGTCAAACTTAGTATACCCTTTAGATTTCGACTAGGATATAATCAGCAGTAATAATAAATCAGCAAGCAGCAACGAGGTTAATCCAGTGTAGAATAAAAAAAAAATAAAAGACAACAGGTGCAAGAATTGAGCCTTTCGGAATCCCATACAGAGAATTTTTTCCATTTGACTTGTTCCTGAAATATAGTTTCATCAGAAAACTATATTAACTAGTTAGGATAATAACTAACTCTACAATTTCGAACATCATAATAAATTCAATACGTGTAAAAATACTACCAAAACACATCAATCGACATTTCTTTCTGTTATTCAGTTCGCGTCGCTTCTGTTGAATACTCTTACGAATCTATTATGCGCATGAATTTAATTTTTCATTCAAAATTCGTCCGGAAGTATGCAGTTCACCTTTTAACTTTTATTCAAATTTATTATTTAAGATTTTAGAAATCAACCAGAAATCCTGTCTTAATATTCTTGTAAGTTTTCAAATTTGCATACATGATAATCCTGTTGATCATAATACATATATAAAATAATTCCATTCATAGCGCATTGTTGCATTCCTTGCACAACTAATCCTTAAAACCATTTCCGGATGCTTGTATCTTGCTTTATTTATGTTAGAAATTTGCATTAATCGTGTTAGTTTTAATCAAACGTTTATTGTCTGTGTGCCGAAATATAGTTGTGCTCTTCAAGCATATAGTATATGATGTGCGTACGAGTATATGTATGTTATATTCGTTGCATTGTTCCTATCTAAAATGTACAAAATACATACATACATATATGTACATATATATAGTAGAATTGAGGATAAATCTCCTGTACAAGGATATTATTATGAGATTCAACTCTCTTGTCCCTTTGTATAATTCCACATGAAACTTAAACAACTCCTGGAAAGCCAGAGATTAGAACTTCCTCTGTCGATGGCGCATATAGAACAGAAAAGCTGTTCGCTGCTTTGTCAGCGATTTTTATTTTTTTTACTTTTTTGGTGTTTTTTTTTTTTTTTATTATTATTTTTCCACGTTATTCTCTCATACTGAAATGAATGCATAATTTATGAAGGTTTTTTGATGGAAAAGTTTAATGAATTTTCTGGTTTGATGAAAAACTGATTTGCATTAAAAACTGTTCGCTTTAAAAGATTGTCTAGAGTTTTTCGTTTTTGGTTCAAATTAAGAAAGTTGCTCGTTTCTAAGGAAGACGTATATGTAGTAAAATGCAAAAGTTTTTTAATGTACGATAATTATTATTTTCGCGTTCCATTAACTTAGCTTTTGGATGGTTAAGCAATAATATCCATGGTTTAAAGTTCTTAGATATTGAAGTGTATCAATTAATTTCTTATGAGTTTTACCAAAGTTCCTCTCATGCATGCTTATATCAACGCTTCCGTTTTTCAGAGTACAAAATTACTCACACATATTTTAGCTATATCCACGAAACGCAAACAAACTGTGTATATCAAAATCAATTTCATACAACATACATCTCAAACAATTATTATTATAAGTACAGAAAGTAAGTAATATTTTGATATGACCAGAATAAGCAAAAATTGTCTAAGTAAATTCAAATTAAGCAAACTACAAGGACTGGACTTCATGCTGACCATAAGAAGTTGGACGATATTAATTTATAGATGATATTTTTCACCTAGTAGCCATATAATTGTTTAAACCATTTTACCAATGCAATCTTCTCAATGCACAGACATTGGATTTTTTTCTTGTATTTTCTCAATACTATGGATAAGTTGGCTTGGGTACCACCGTAGAATTTTCAATTATAAATCTAACCCAAGCCAATGTATAAAGTTTTTAAAGTGTCAGGATCCGTAAAGTCTTCAGTATTGAGTTTTAGAAAACCAAGCATATTAAAATCCCTAGAGCAAATATAGTCAGTGTTCAAACTACTTTCAAGTTTCGTGACAAATTGATAGCAACGTTTATGATCTCATAAGACCGATCAATTGCAACACTACCAGTAAAGTAGTCAAATGGTGAAAAATATAACACTTACATTTCCTTGGATTTATAGACCCAGTCCGTTTGAAAAGTACCATTTCTGTAAACGATGAAAAATACAAGTTTCAGATGAAATTATAACATTAATGTCGGGGTTTATATAGTACTTATAGTACTTAACGGTTGCGCAAAGCAAAAAATATTTATAAAATCAGTAATACATATAACAAACAACAACGGACCTAAGCGGTTTCCTTGGGGAACTCCAAAAAAATCTTGGAAGATACGAAACTGAAAGTAATACATTTTAACACACTGAGGACGATTAGTATGATATAAAGTGAACAAATAAAGTAAAAAAGAAATAAAAGCAGACACCTCCAGCTTTTTAATATGAAGTGCTTATACCACATTCACCTGAAACCCATCCCAAATAGCAACAGATACATAGTGTTTAAGAGAAAATTAAATTGGTTGTAATGCATGGAGGAAGTACCATTTTGAATATGAAAATAAATTTTATTTTTAACTAAGCTGTCAAAACATTTAGGAACTGGTAAGAGTTTAGCAGTTGGTTTATAATTTCTGATTCCATTGCGGGAGCCCGCTTTTATGTAACCACAAACATATAGGTATAGGCCAAAAACTGTAACGGATTATTTGAGATTATTTGCTCAGTTGACCAGATATAAAGTCTATAGAGATATCTATGAAGATAGTACTCATATTCCCGCTTTGAATGAACTATTAACCTCAACTATAAATTCCCGTTCTTTATTTTTAGAATTTGTTAGCTTTAGCAATCCTCGATTAAGCCAAGGTGGGTGAGATTTCGCTTTGGTTTTATTTGTGCAAATGAACCTTACAATGTCAGCATGAATAATTTTCAAAAAAATGCTGTAAGTATTTTTTTTTCTTTTATGGTGTTGCCAAAGCTCAGGGGATACCCTATGACGCTGTAGCACAGCCTAAATAGAAATGGAGAAAGGCGTAAGGCATTGAGAATTAAGGAGGTGACGGTGTGTATTAGGCCCGAATTACAATTACGACTTATCAGTCGACTGCGACTTTGATTTCAGTCGAAATCGTCACTGAAGTGAAATTTGTAATAAAATTAAAGCTTCAAGTGCTTGAGTAAGCCAGAAGTGCTGGCTATGGTAATTGAACTGAAGGCGGCCACAGCCGACATCAAGCACTTTGAGCAAAGTTCAGTGTCAGTCATAGTCGCGTCGAAGCCGAAGTTTTAATTGTAGTCGCAGTCAACTGATCAGTCATACTGAAAACTCTGGCCTTACGCTTGAATGTTTGCGGCTCTTAGCTGGGGAGAAAACAGAGAATGGCAAACTGTTCCACATTCGTATAGTGTTCTGCTTACGAAGTATTTGGGAAATTTCACGGTACAGCTGAATTTGACTTCAAGGGTATGAGGATGAGCCCGGATTACAGCTCGTGTGGTGCGCATAGAAATAATTCTACAAGGGATCAGGCTAAAGATTCCGTTAGAGCAATAGCCATAGAAGTAGCGATAAAAGAGAGATAGACAATCGAAATTACGCCGGTCCTTTAGGAAATCAATAGTTGCCATTGATATGTCATCACTAATAAGCCGAAAGGCCTTCTTTGGTCTTTGTTTAACGCGGATAATGCAGTGTGTCCAGTCCCTGCCCAAATATAGGAATTATATTCTAATCTAAGCCTGATATGAGACTTGTTGTAGATTTTCGCCAAGTCTGATGGAATAAAATATTTTTTGTATCGTTGCAAGAAGCTTAAGCATTTCATCGCGCTTTTGACAATAACAAAAATGTGATCAGACCAAGATTGTTGGATATTGCAATGCCTAAGATATTAAAAGATGGCGATTTCTAAATATCTTTTCTATCGAGCGCGTGTTGGAGTACGTTTGAGTGATAACGGACAATATTGCGTTTTTTAAGCATTAAACAAGATCCGATTCGCTCTGTCCCAAGTGAGTATTATTATAAGGTCATAGTTTATTGAACTAAACAGCTGGCTTACTTTGTCAACTATATCATTCCCACGGGAATCAGCTATTAGATGAGTACACACAATCAAGTGAGCTGTCGTCTACTAAACTATGAATAGAATTGAAAGTTAGAGCCACCAGATCATTAATACAAATGATGAAGAGAGTAGGAGAGAGCTCAGAATGTTGTGCACATCATTTGGGCACCAATTATACCAATTCATAACAAAATCACCCACGAAATATAGGAATATAAGCTCCGCGTAGAAATTTATTCTCCGAGATCGTACTCATTCTCGGAGTATCTACTCCAAAGGTTAAACCCATAGCTTCCATTGGTGGGTTGTATGAATAAAATAGTGTCAAAACTGAATATTCACAATTTTGGGGTATCTTCTCTTGGTTTGTTTGATAGCTTTAAAGATGGAGATTACAGGTTATAAAACGCTGCGGCCACCGAGATGGCATACTGCGCTCAGCCTTTCATTTCCTTTATAGTTGACCAGTCCCCTTAAGCAGGTTTAAGAATCCGCGGAGCGGTCTGTACACCAATTCACTAGGATACAGCTTTAGCTTAACAGATGTTGACATTCTATTTGTAGCTATCGCCGGGCATTCACAGTCTCATCATCCTCCAGAGACAGTCTGTAGGTAGAATTATAGCACACGCCAATATGACAAAGCTACAAGCAGTTTGCTCAATTAACAGGCCGATAATCAGACAAGATAAAAGTCTAACGTTCGTCCGACTGTACCTCAGAAACTCCCTCGCCCTTGGCATGGTTCCGTCTTAAGAAACTCCTCCAATACATGGTATGGCCCTTTCATACCCGTTGGCAAATAGCTCTCTTTACCCTGCACAGGTCTAACTTGCACATCGGCTCTGGGCCGATCAGAGTATTGTCTAGCAAGTTCATCGGCTTCCTATATCCTATATCAGATCTAGAATGGAATCCAATTCCCACACATGAGCCGAAGCTGGTCGCACAGCCCTTCTTTTATAAATGACTGTCCAAAAGTGAGTCTTCAAGCTCATTGGCGATGTGGCAATAACGTCATATCGACTTGCTCGAGCTCTTTCGCAATGGCGAATGCCTTTCGCTCCTTTATCGTTACATGCATGGTCAATGTTCTGATGAAATATTTTATCTGATCCTTTGTAGATAAATTCATAGATGCTTCGCTCTCTAAGTGGCGCACATCCTTTCACTCTGCAAAATAATATCTTTCATACAATAAAATTCCGTGATCCTTTGTTATCCCCAACTATGCGAAGGTGGAACAATCTACAATCTTCTGTCTTTTCACAGACTTTCAATTTGTGAAGGTGGAACTATCTACCATCTTCTGTCATCGGACTTCCAATTTGCGAAGTTTCGGGAGTGACACATACATCTGCACTTCCCACACTCTTCACATGTCATCCGATCCTTTGCAGATACCCTTCCTACCATGCTGTGCTTTGCATCTGAGGGTATCCCCTGGGCCTAAATTAATAATATTTAAGAAAAACTCTGGATAAATATTTAATTCAATATTTCTCTCGGTAAGGTGAGCTCTCTGTAAATTTTTAAAATTTCAAGGAGTGAAAGTGAGCTTCATGTACTTTTCATCGAAAATACATTTCTTCGAAAAACTTTTCTTCGAAACGACATTTTTTTCGAAAAACTTTTCTTCGAAACGGCATTTCTTCGAAAAACTTTTCTTCCAAACGAAAAACTTTTCTTCGAAACGACATTTCTTCGAAATTCAATGCATATATTTTCGAAGAAAACTATTTTGGAAGAAAATTTTTTCGAAGAAAACTTTATCGATGAAATGTTTTCTAAGAAAAGTTTGCGAAGAAAAGTAAGGTTGCCCGAAAGTGTAGCATATTTGCATTATTTTTCGAGTTTGCACTATTTTCAAAGATATACATAATTTTCGATTTTTCGAAATTAACTTAGTACAGACTACTCACTGAAGGACTACTTTATTTTTATTTTATTCGCATCATTACCTGCTCTCATTTGAAGGAACTTAATTTTGGAAAAGTTTTTATACATATACTTCTTAAGAATGTCCACAACTGATAAAACCAAGGGAGGATCCAGTCGTATTAAAAAAATATCCTTCGTTTATTACCTTTTAGAAAAGTCCAATAGTCTACCTTATGTGTTGCCAGAGTTACAAAGTGCAGAATTTGCTGCAACATTCATCTCACTAATTTGAGCAAACTTATTTCGTCTGGCTACAAATCTTATAAGGATGGAAGAAACAATGCAACAAACTCGGATATATAAAAAACAGTTCATTGCTGGTACTGTTGGCAACTTCTTTTTCAACATTAATCCTAAACGGTATTTATGTAAATAATGTTGAAGTTACCTGCGAGTAGGTAAGGGCGATGAATAATACAAAAAAAATCCCCATGAAAATTACTTTGATATCCAAAAATCCCCAGAATATTTTGTCAACCATAATTAAACTTCAAACTCATGTCATCACCTATTGAATCCTTTTTCAATTTACAAAAAAAAAAAAAAAAAAAAAAAACAATCGATTTTTCATTACTTTATAAACAAATCAGGTCTACTTTTCCATTTTAACCAGTCATTTATTAGAAAACTTATAAACATATCTCCTCCTCCTTACCAAACAACTCATTCCATAGTTCATATGAGCTGTGAACGAATATTAAGTTTTCAACTGAAATAAAGTCGTGAACAACTTTCTGCAGGGCTTAATATAAGTGAAAAGTACGACTACCATATCCTCTCCCCAGAGTATTCTATCCGACCCAAGTTCTGTCCGGATAACGATTTACTATGTGAGCAAATGTATTACATCTATACAGAAGATGGACGAATGTAGCGCTCTATAAATTGTGAAAAAACTGAAATGCTTTAGGAAAACGTTTTTGAAAAACCAGTAAAACACAAAGGCAGGCAACCATCAGTTTCTAAGGCTTTAGTAAATGGAAGGAAAGCATCCTCTTAACAGAATCGTACAAGATTTTCTTTCATTTTATTTGTCCTTCAGGGGATGGATGAAGTTTCTTTTACTATAACCAAGATGAAAACTGGAGAAAAAATATTGTGAAAAAAGAACAGTAAAATCTTTGAGGCGTAAAAGGTTAATAGAACCTCAAGGGCTGAAGAATTTCAGTGAGATTATTTAATTTACTTAACAAACCACCACAAGTCTTTTAAGGTTGGGAATTCGAATGGATGAAGAAGAGTTGTATGAAGAGAGAAAAACATTTTTTTTTTCCTTTTGAGTAATCAAAAAAGTATACATATTCGAAAAAGAAAAGTTCCCCTGGGATTTAATCACGCATAACGACAGCAATGTGAAAAATTGTTGATTTTGTACGTATAATTTTTTTGTTGCTGTTATATAGCTGTACAGAGTGGATGTTGGCATAAACTGATATACAGTAAGCGTTCAGTTTTATTTATAAATTAAAAGTATCCTTAATGAAAACAAATGTTCAGATATTTACAATTATTTATTTAAAAATCAGTACAATAAGACAATAAGTCTTTACTTGAGTACATTAAACAAGACAAGCTATAATTCAATAATAGGAGAGTTAGGCACTAGAGAGAATCAATATAAAAAAACATAAAATTACTATAAGGAAGGAAAAATAAAAAAATACAATGAAATAAGCAAAATAATAAGAAAAAAAAAGACAATCACAGATTATTAAAAAGAAAGTTAATCAAGTTAACAAAAACTAAAGCTGAACAAAGAAAGAAAAAGAAAAATATCCCAAGTCCATGAGTGTGCAGAATTATTAAGGTGGACGCAGAAAATCACTGATCAAACGCCTAAAAGATGCTACCGATCTTGTACGCTGAATCTCAGGTGGAAGTGTATTCCAAACGCGAGTTATGTGGACAAAGTAAGAACCATCAAATACTGAGTGTTTAAAGCGAGGTAAAACTAGATTCAAATGTCTTTCACTATGCATAAAATTAATAAAACCGAACAGGTATGGAGGTACACCACTGTACAGGATTTTATGGAGTGATAATAATGCTTTACGCAGTAAGTAAGTGTCCAGAGAGCAATCAATGATTTTATTCCTAAATGGCGTAATGTGGTCAAATCGCCGCAAACCAAATGCAAATCTAGTGCAATCATTGAAAGCTACTTCCAGTTTCCGCTTGCAGGCGGCATCTAGTCTAGGGAATATCAAAGATCCGAATGAAAAAAGTGGTAATAACAAAGACTTCACCAGATTTATGCGTGTAGTAGTTGAGAGAATATTGGCGTACAACCACAGCCGTCACAACAAGTCATTCTAGAATTCAAGAATAAGCCTAAATTTTTTACCCGACAAACAAAGGAAATTTGAAAGCCTTCCAGAAGAATATGGGGTAGGTGTGAGGGGTCGATAGTGTGTCTGTACAAGGGTAAGGACACCGATTTAGTGGGGTTCAATGAGAGGCCATTGACAACAGACCACTCGTGAATTCGTTCCAAATCCTCATTCACCATGCTAACACAATCTTCAACCAAGCCAATGGGACGACTAAGTTATAGTTGGACATCATCAGCATACATATGAACTTTGCTGTGTAAAACAACAGTTAGTAAATTGTTGATGAACAAACTAAACATGAGAGGACCCAAAATAGATCCCTGAGGAACACCACATGTCACACTAACTTTCGAGGAGACGTGATTAGCGACCTTGACCCGCTGGCAACGTTTAGTTAAGAAGCTATCAATAAGTTTGGCAGCAGGAGAACTAAAATCAAAAAGTACAAGAAGCTTAGCAAGAAGCTTGGAATGGTCCACAGTCAATAGAGCTGTCTCACAGCTATGACCAGCGCGGAAGCCAGACTGCCATTGACTGAGAAGGTTATGTTGGAATAGATACTGTTGTATTTGTTTAGACATGATTTTTTCCAGCACATTAGCAAGGAAGCATAATATGCTGATTGGTCTAAAGTCACCTGGCTCCTTTGCAGAAGAGTTTTTAGCAATGGGAACCACTACAGCTTCCTTCCAAAGTGAGGGAAATTCACTGCAAGTTAAACAGGCATTAAAAATGTGTAGCGTAGGTGTAATTATAAAGGTTAACAGCAGCTTAACAAAGCGGGGTGGTAAGTTATCGGGACCTATTGCCTCTGAACGAATAGAGTTAATGGTGTCAATTGCTTCATTCACATCAATACAACGGAAGCTAAATCCAGAGTCAGAGGGGCGTGTCAAAGGGCGCACCATATCCGCGCACGAAGATATGATATTAACGTTACTACTATGAGATACAAAGTATTTATTAAGGTCATCAGGATTTAGCTCGCAGTCCAAATTTTTATTGCTGGTTACTCCAAGACTACGAAGTGTATCCCAGAGTTTCTTCGAAGGGGCAGTAGTTTGAATGCCAGTAAGGTGCTCTGTGTTTTAGTCATTTTGTACCAATGATGCAGGAAATCGCGCTCTATAATTAAATTTCTTATCGCGGAGGAAAACCATGGGCAATGATTTGTAGCAAGTCTTCTCGACAGAGGAGGAACATACTTGTCAAGCAGATACAGAATTTTTGCGTTGAGGACATAACCACATAAAGTAAGTATATGAAAATAACTAGGAAAGATACTATAATTGATCTAAGATTAATTTTGACTATACCCCCGTACCCAAGTTCAAATCAGAATATCAAAGCGGACTTGGGATATCTATCTAGAACGATTCGTCGGACAGTAAAAATGGTTAAAAAGAATTTTATATAAATTGTAGCATTCCGAAGATAATTTTTCAGAATACATATCAAAACGTCTGGAGTTGACTATTTTTTTAGTTAACTTGAGAAAAACTCCACACTGATTTGAGCCATCCTCAAAATTTAAAGGGGAATGTTCACTTTTCATACAACCTTAGGCTCGATACCTCCAGAAATGAGAGATGTCTTAAACTATGTTTATTTTAATTAATCGGGGGAAAGCTTTGGCGATCTGATGTAGCTTGAGCGACTTTCCTGAATGAAAATGTGAACTTTTCTACTTATTGTGATTGCTCAGAATTCGTGAGTCATAGGAAATGACTTCCTATGGAAAATTTTCACAACAAAGCACTAAAAGAAGAATGAACTGCAAAAATATATGCGAAATGTAGGAGGTGGGGTGTATGTAACCCAAGTGCATGAAGCGGGGGTTTACGGGCTATATAAACGTCCCAAGAAAGTTTTCTGAATCATTCGGTATTGGAACCACCCCTTGCCGGGGGTTCGTAGCCACCACCCTAAAAGTATAGAGAGAAAAATTTTCTTACACGAATTATAGCTGCCAATGAATTGAGGCGAACACTGAAACCCGTTTTCCAATCGGAGATAACCCTACCGAGTTGGAGTCGATATAAGGTGCAAAAAAATCTAGTACCTCAATTCGAATAAAAAAAAGGGCAATACTAAAAAAGTGAGTATGGGGATGGCTATTTAAGCCTCCGAATATCATAGGAGTGTGGGTACTCAAACTTCTTCTCAAGCCCTTAGAAATTTGATTCTGTACTAGATTTTCCATAATGTACTAGACCAAATTTTGATCCCCCCCCCAAGGCTTTCCCCGCTCAATTGAGATAAACATTGTTAATAAAATATGTTCAGAGTATCATCATGGATTGCTTAAGACATCTCTCGTATCTAGAGATATCGGGTATAAAATGAGCATTCCCCTTTATGATTATTACGTAGACGAAGTGTACAAACCTCAGTTCTCTAACTCAGTAAATTCTCACCCAGTGTCCAAATATACAGAATTCTTCGCATTAGACCATATCTATTAAAATGAGATTTGGATGTTTGATTGCGGCTGGAATCGGACTGACCTTTCGGCAGTAGTCCGTTTCGGTCTGATACTCGTTTTCTATTTGGGCGGATGTTATCCAGCGTCCAGATTAAGACTGGACTGGCTATAGTTGGAACCCGTGTTTGGCTAATGGATAACTGTCACAGTTACCTTCGTAGATGGCGATTGACCATTGATAGCTGGACCTGAAATAATTATCAGCTATACCAGATTAGTATTGGTACTGGGATGTTACATAACGTCCAGATTAAGAGTAATTAACTGGCGGACAGACTGCAGATCTTGGGCGACTTGAAATATAAATGTTGGTTGTCTTTTGCGACTTGTATCACTTGAATGTCTTTATGAACTTGGTAGCTCATTCGAAAAGTTGTCATAGTGCTCGTCCAGTTGATGCAAGCATGAGAATTAAATCGACTCCATGTCAACTTGATGACTCTGTGAAGACAGTTACAATTTAGAAATTGGAGGTGCAGTTACAATTCAGACACAAGCCGATCCTATGTTGACTTGAGGATCACCATGAAGACAATTACAATCGGAGTGCTGTTGTCTGAACGCACTCGTTAGGCACCTAGTTGTCAGCCGATAAGATCACACTAGACAAGACATATGTCCTAAATCAAAACTTTATATAGGTTATGAAGAAAATAGCATTTGTCTTGTTAATCGCCCAGTGAAATTCCTTTTTACATAATCTTTATTTACTTTTTATTATGCGTTCAATGTGTTCTTCTATTTTTATTTTTAAATTTTCCTATTAAGTTATCAATTGACGTTAAACTAATTTCACCCAGCTATGACTTGATGTTTTTTTTTTTTTTTTTTTTTTTATAAAATTACACATACAGATACAAAATTTTATCTAGTTATGTAGGTCCACACATCCTCAAGTTATCGGCATATAGATAGTTCTATACACACACATATGTTATACAAATGTATGAACTTATTAGATGATTTCATCATAGTTTGTATTGTTTTTTTTTCTATGCACTTTTTTACATATGAAATTTTTCCCAAAATATTTTTTCGAAATTTTTCGATATTGCATTCAAAAATTTCACTTTCTCGTTTACACGTCAAATCTCAAATACAAATGTTCACACAAAAAACAGAATAAAATCGATTATGAAAAATGGCAACAAAAAGGTTTATTTTCAGTAAAAGTTTTTCCGTTTTGAATTTATAGTGAAATTAAAAAAAAAAAAAATAAATAAAAATTAAAGTAATTGTCTTCAGATTCATGCAGAATCTAATAGCTAAACTAGGTAAATTATCAGTCATCCTACAAAGTGCGTTCTCAGGATAATTGCAAACGAATGATTTGAAATTGCATGATAAATTTCATGTAAAATTTTTTGGCTGTATTTGCACACAATATAATGAATTTGGAGGAGGGGATCTACATTAAAGTAATTTGTTTTCAGTTACTAGGAGAAAAAAAAAAACATATTTCTTGCGAAAAAAAAAGACACCAACATACGTCAATAACCATTAATTGGGGAGGGGATATTTTGTAAAAAATAATAAAAAATTTCGTAATCACACACTAATTCGGCACACAATTATCGATCTTTTTTAACCACTGCTTTCACAAAAATTGTACAAGATTGTATTCGTATAAAATTGACAATGCCGTAATATTATAAGATAAAAGTAAATTTTTTCTTTTTTTTTTTTTACAATGATAACGAGATCTGTATGTGTGTATTTTTCCAAGCACTGCCACATATGTATATCTTTTAACTGTTCTCTATCGTTACTAATATATTTGACTTTCACATTAACAATATCAACCAGATTTGTTACCACTCTGCTAGATTTGTTACCATTTATAGTTCCGTCCCAGAATTCAATATTTTCGTAGTGTTACATAAAGTTTCAAAATCGACACAATTTAAAAACAAATTAACTTGAACATAGTTCAACTCTCTATGAGAGAGATTTTTTTTTCTTTCTTATTTTTATCTAAGGTTTCAAAAGCACCAGAGGAGACCCTTTGATGTATTCGCATTATTTGCCACAGTTGCCTATGTCCAGATTTAAAGGCGCTGTTGCAATGATGATCGATATTTTTGAAGCTGCACATTTACCACCTAAGCTATGATCGATCCATGTACATTCGTGTCATTTTTATATAAACCCATATGGAACGAAGTACAGCCTAAAATATTTAGAAAGGGGGCTGCCTTTTAATAGTAATTGCCAAAAGTACGTACGTGCCTATATTTGTGACATGTACGGAAATTAATAGGAAGAAAATTTTGAAAAACATCAACAATTTTACAATTAAAACTTTAATCGCAATAATATTTTAACACCTATGCAAAAAATTACGTTACGTTACGGTAGTGTATTAAATTTATAAAGCTGCTCGTATCTATTTGGAAAAATGTCTAGAGAGCAATTGAGATTATGCAACTTATAAAAAACACAAACCTTAAGGATTTACACGAGGAATAAATAAGACGTTTCGTATAAGCAGGAACCAATACTCATCAGTACGGCTAGCTCCTTCCTCGCGTAGATGCCATAGAAGAAATATGCCAAACTATCTGCAAAATACTTAACAAGTTTTTGTTTTCTTGTTTTGTTTTTTAATTGTAACGTTTTCGTAAAAGTCTTCTTTTACTCTTGGCTACTTGGTTGGTCCCGCCTAGGACCTAAATGGCTAAGCGTTAAAGTAAATTTCAGCTTATATGATTCATACTCAGAATTTAGGTCACCTTGGCATTTTTCTTCTGGCGTGTATGATAGGCAGAAACTAGTCGTACTGATGAGTATTGGTTCTTACTGATACGAAACACCTTATTTAATGCTATCTGCCTCAGCTTCCCGCTTTGTAGTAAATTAGCTATCATTTTTTTTCTTTTTTTTTCAATTGAAAACATTTTCGTAAAAGTCTTTTTTTACTCAAGTCAAGACTTACAAGATCCTAAGAAGAGCAATTTGAAAGCACCAACTTTATACAATGTGATCTTTTTGTTTACACGACAATTTAAAGTAAAAAAAAATTATTCTAAAACTTTTACACTATTTTTATACTATTTTACACTTTTGATATTTCCTATGCACACAACTTCCAAGATCTAGATTCTAATACTTATCTAAAAGACGGACTTCAGCTGGAAAAATTCAGATTTTTCTTAACAAATTCTTTTAGACTGGATCTACTACGATTTTAGTTAAGCTCCGAACCATTGAGAGAAATATTATTGGTACAATACTGTATCCCAGATACGTAGAATCATGACTCAATGTATTGTATTATGCATTATACTACTGATAAAAAGAATTCCTGGGAAAGGATTTTTACTATAACCTAAATTTGACTCAATTGTATATTCCCAAAAAAAAATCAGTGTTGATGACGTGTTTTTTTATAAAAGTATTAGTTAAAAAAACAAAAACTAGTTAAAATTCCGAAATTTTAACTTTATTGAGCAATAATTCCAAAACGGAGTGGAGTAGGAGCAAAGTTTGGATAGGTTTCAACGATTATTAATCTATCAAATTTTAATTCATCATATAAAGGCGTAACGTTCAGAAGTTACAGGGTGGTCTATAAAAACATACCCAAATAACTTTAAGTCTCGTTATCTCCGCAACCATTAGGATTTATTCCCCCCCCCCCACTCCTCCTTCCCTAACCCATGCAATTTTCTTCTTCTTCAAGTATGACCTATAGAAAGCCTTCGGATACCAGACCATTTACGGGACACCCTGTAGGTGATAATGAAGAAAGTGTAGTATTGAGAGAAGTAGTAGTAAGTAAATGAAAAATATCTTCAAACTAAGTAAACGGGTCTGAACGCACTTAACAGGTCTATGGCCCTTTTGATCGACAACCAAAAATCTTGATTTCGTATTTACAGAGTTCAGAGTGAAAACAGTAAGTAAAAGTATCCATAGAAGACCAACGGTCTCAATGAAAAGTGTTTTTCTTAGCCTCAAATCCCAAGCTAATAATGAGAAACTAAGAATGACGATTCAATGTAATTCTGATGTCTGGGTAGAAGACAATTCCTAAATTAGTATTTTTGCAGAAGAGAAGTGAGGAAGAAGAACAGAGTACTTTAGACCAAAAATATTATTTTCATATTTACAAAGGAATTTGTGACCGGAACCCATAATTGTTAAAACTGTATCGTGTAAAAGACGACTGAACCTTAATAACCCAAAGTGGTCGTCTAAAAGAAGTTTTTCTCTTGATATTGCGGAGAATGTTTATACAAATGGAATTGTAGCCAGGTACATAGAAAAGCTATGTAGACATATATTTCGACCCATCACGGCATATTTTTTGTTTTTGTTTTTTTTTATCTAATAAATAATCAATCAATTTAAATTTAAACCAACCCACACAACAAATTGCAGATCTCTCTGTCTTGTCTTGTTATTAATTGATTGAATGTAATAAATTTGTTTAATAAAATCACGTTCATTGCTCCTCACCGCTTCGTCAACCAATGAGCTTTAAAAAATCAGGTGAACCGAGATTGTTGTCTACGTTTGTTAAATTTCTTCAGCTCGACTTTAATATTATGGTCGTGACTGAATGAAGTCTTCAACAAATAAAGATATCTGCAGAATATCTTGATAGAAGGGAAAAAATCAAATTATCCCAAGAAAAAGTGTAGAGAGCAGCGCGAGGTTCAATGGTCCAAAATAACTAGAGCTCTTTGGTGGGTTATATACATAGATATAGACATTAATCCAGAATTTGCATTTTAATCACTCGAATCTATCCCAGAGATGGTGTGGATAGAACATCCGGGAATGCACATGATGATGTGGGATAAAATGCAGGAAACTAGTGCAGTAAGAAAATAGGGCCTCGTCTCTTTCATTTCATTTTGTATGTTT
Source organism: Dioctria rufipes (assembly GCA_963924295.1). NCBI lineage: Eukaryota > Metazoa > Arthropoda > Insecta > Diptera > Asilidae > Dioctria > Dioctria rufipes. Next base: position 45,763,556 of record OZ002741.1, on the reverse strand, counting down.
CTATTTTGTTTGTCCATTTCAAAAACATGTGGCGGCGGCAATAGGCGCCTCCAGTGAAAGTCCCCCTACAAATCGCACCGGATAAATTATGCCATATAGGTCTACTAAAACATAGCACAGCCAGACATTGAGATCACTTGGGCTCCACATGGCTCTGCAATTAATGCTTGACGTTAACTTAACCCCTTTGGGACAGGCAGCGTTTATCCAGAGATCTATAGAAAAACAATTCCTTCGCATGCATTTGTTTCAGTCAATATCGACTGCCTTCAAAATTTATGACATCGGATTAGATTGGCAGTTTTGCGAGCTAAAGCTGCGCGCTCTGTCGGATAGAGAGACTATTTACGATGTCGATGACATTTAATGTCACAAAAGAAATATGTCGTTATTGATATGAAAGAAATTATCCATACCCGTAAGTAGTGAGTGTGTATGTGTTGATGTATGTCTGTCTGTCTTTATTGATCAAAACATAAGAAATCATTGACCGCAAATAGTCTGTGCGAAATTCACTAGATGACACTTTTTGTTTTTTCTTTGTTATACCCCAAGAGTTCTTTTCCATTGCACGACACCCGGCTTCGGATAACTAAAAAATGTATTCATCTAGGGATTATACTTAGGTAAATCTATAGAGATGGGAGCGGATGACACGCTAGACGTGATGCACTAAAGGTCCAAGTCGTGATGTATGATTCTTCGACATGTCGGTGCAATTGCTGCAACTGAGTAACTTTTCGGCCGATTACCCATTTTAGCATGCATCCGAATTAGATGTGATTGCTGCACAGCACGCTGCAATTGCTTCGGGTAATTGTGACATGACTGAAAGACATTTCGACTTCCTCGTGGGAGTGTGCACTCAAAACTGAATTGGTGTCATCTTTGCTAATTTGAATTCATCCGAGAGTTGCTGTCTTGTCAAGTTAACCCAGAATAATATTGAGAAAATGACATGTGCCGGAACTGAAATGATGCTGGCAAAAAAAAAAAAACAAGATGAAACGTGAGGTCTAGTTTTCGGGTGGGAAAGTGCCAGAGAATTGAGTGACACGAATTTATTTATCGCGATGGAATGACTTGTTTTGAATGAGAATGTCTCCATAATTTTGTAGTATTTTACGCTGTTGTGTTTATTGTTTTATTATGAATAGGCTTTTATAGAATCTGCTGGAGAGATCCGTGCTTTGGAAGTTTTTTATGAGATTCCAGATATCAAATCATGACAATATGACCCTTGAATATACGCCATTGAATGATATGAGAAATGGGGATACCAAGCTTAAAGATTTGTATCATCATTACCTAATTGACAGTAAAGGTGTTCCTAAACGATCTGACAAAATGCCAGATATCTGCCAATTTTTTTGGGCAGATATCTGTCCTACTGATTACACACGGAGCAGATATTCTAGCAGATTTCATCTGGCACAGAGTTGTCAGATAGTTTTCGGTCAGTTATCTGGCATGCGTCTGTCTTTATTGATTACACGACCTGCAAGTTTTCATCTGGTAACATACTGCTTTTATGTGACAAAAACAACATAAACTAATGTGAAGTATATTTTCCAAAAACGCCTTCTAGAGAAAGGTGATCAAGCGCATTATTTTACCACTGGCCCATGTTGACTCCGGCTTTATTTCATCTGTTATTCTGTTAATTATGTATATTTATGCTATTGTCGAGGTCTAGAAAACCGTCTGAGAACGCTTCGAGCCGGTAAGCTGAAATTTTGTACACGGCGTTTTCATAAAAATTATAAAATGGGCTAAATCGGGTAACCTCTTTTTGGTATTGCCATAGAAAATTTTTGTTTTTCACTATATATTTGGAAACTGTTTGAGAACGCGTCAACGTGGAGAGCTGAAATTTTGTACACGGAGTTTTTATGAAAATTGCAAATACTATTCGAAAGTAGGACCAATCGGGCAACTCCGTCGTAGAATTGCCATACCAAAATTTCGTGTTTTATTACATATTTGGGCACTGCATGAGAACGCGTCGACGTAGAGAGCTACACTCTTCCACACATATGAATGTATTCCAACTAAAAATTTTTATTTAATAAAGGGTCTACAAGCGTCTTATGTGAGAATATACGCACTTGAGTATCATTTTTATTTAATTCTTGTAGAGTACTACAAGTCCTTAATGAATATGTTATCAGAATTAAATGGCGCACTTATGCAAGTTCGTTTTCTCTTATGAAAACACGTAAGCCCTTTTTGTAAGAGTTAAGTACGTCTTATAAGAAAACTATTTGAATTTTTATGAAAATATTAAAGTGTTTTCAAAGATAATAATTAGTATAATATTATTATAAGAACTACACTATCCTTATCAATACTTTTAGAAAGAGAGCTGTTATATATGAATAGAAAATACCTCTCGGCGATCTTATTTTTATAGAGTAAAGAAAATTTCAGGAGAGTTAATGTCTTAGCAAATTGGTATAAGATTTCGAAAATTATTTCGCATATATAAGCTAAGATTTTATAGGAATTGAAATTTTATTAGTCATAATAGACATTTTACTTATAAAAAAAAAAAAAGCTCCTCATAATTAATCATAATATAAAATTTTATATGAATTATTTTATAATATGGAAGCAAATAGAAACCTCAGTACTGCTCCATGATTTAGTTTAAATTCATATTTTCCAAAAAAAAATGTAATTTTTTATAATTTATAATTACTAAATTGCGTAAATTACCTACATTTGTGGAATATTGTTTCATTCTAAAACCTCCATATTAAAGGTAAATATTGCCGCTTTTGACTAAGTTTTCTTACGAGAATAAAATTCTTATTATAAGAAGCTTAACTTTCCTTACAAGTGTTGCACACTTTTTTTTTTTTTTGTCATATAAGAGAATTATTCCTTTTATGAGAGCAAAAGTCGGCGTATGAAGGTTCAATTCTTTTTATGAGAGTGATACTCTACATCAGGGGTGGGCATTAAGTCGATCGCGATCGACCGGTAAACCGCCAAGACATTTTTGGGTGATCGCCTTTACTAAGACGTAAGACGCGCATACTAAAAGAAACATCTTTATGGAAGACCAACGCCAGCTAGACTGGAGAATCGGACATTCACAATCGATGCGACTGTGTTTCAGGGTTGCCACTGAAGTAAAGTCTGAAATAAAGGAAATTCAATTTGATAACTATAAATGCCAGCAACCTGATGAAATGGTAGAGAAACTAAATAGTACTTTATTCAAAGCGTACAGATCATAAAAGAATCTATACCTCATGGAACATATTCGGACATGATTACAGACTATTATAAATTATAAATTGATTATATTAGAACAGTCTGGATTTAGTAGAATGGAATGACAATGGAAGGAAGAAACAGATGCCTCAAATAGGTTGCTGTTGTGTTTTTAGACCTAAGAAAAGCATTTGAAACTGTAGACCGGGGCATTTTATTAAATAAATTAGAAAAATATGGAATTCGTCAGAAGGAATTTCAATGGATTCGTAGCTACTTGTATGGAACAACGCAAATCACCAAAATAAATACTGACGAATTCTTGAGTCATCGTTTACATATTTTTTTTATTTCATTTTTATTTATCTTTCTTTATTAAGTTATATTTTATTACAAACAAAAGAGTTGATCGGAATTACTTAATTAAGTCCAAGCCTAATATATATAAGAACATGGAAATTTTTGAATTAGGATTTTTTTTTGTCATACGGGCACCTAAGAACCTTAACTATGAATGTGTGTGCTCCTTATTTTCTTGACTATAAAATTTATCAGTGCTGACGTTACTTTCTAAGATAAATAAACAATTCTTCACAACATAACAGTAAAAAACCTCCCATTCATTATAAAAGAAAAAAAAAAGGAAAAAATAAACAATCTTGAAATAGACGCAAAATAGCAAAACTGATTTTTCTTTCTTTTTTTTTTTACACCTTGCACAGTATCTGAAGTCTGTGGTTTCTTCAAATATTTCAAATATTGACATCTCACTCCTCTGTTTATCTTGGAAATTGTATTCTGTGTCTTGAGAAATTCTGATTGTTTGTTTCCTGACTGCCGTAAACAAAACAGACATCTGATGACTTTGCATAATACACACACACACATACACATATACAGCTTCTTATCTTCCCGTCAGGTTGAAATTCTTTGAACAGAATTCTTCAATTATGATAATTACAAAAACAACAACAACTGCATTTTATGTGAGGAATTTAATCACCTCCATTGAGATAATAAATTCACCTGGTAGCATCACTTTATAACTGCAATATTTTCAATGTTTTGACATCTTCGCTTCACCTATCCATTTCCCCCCGGACAAACATACGTTCATCCTGTTTTCAGTAATTCCAGACGTATTGCTGTTATCACTGCGGTGGAATCCCCACTTAAGACTTATCTTCGACGTCATTCTTATTACCATCATCAATAAAAATCTGGCTGACATTCACACTTGACTAAGAGACAAGCTTAAATAGTGTACGATATCATTGTACGTCCAGGAGTTGTAGCATCCTTTCCAGAATGTATAGTAGTTAGGTATAACCGCTATTCGCAATTCAAGTAATTAATAGCGGTGATTCCTCTTAGGTCTGATAAGACATCGTCGCCGAACAGGGAACATTTGTGCTCCATTAGTCCTGACGTCCTGAGAGTATGACTGCATTTTGCATGAACAAATCGCAGTTCCATGCGGGATGCCGCTTTCTAGCTTAAAATGAGGCTTACATGGAGCAAGCTGTTGGTAATGGTGGTGGTGGTGGTGGTGGTGGTGGTGGTGGTGGTGGTGGTTTTGCATCTTGTCCTCTCCATAATGCCTCTGATAATTTGCCCATCCGCAGATCATAAATCTTCCGCGAAATCCAATCTTTCTGCAGAGGCATCACTGGTCTTCGGATGTGGTCTGTGATGGTGGTGTTTTTTTTTGTTTTGGTGATAATTTTTTAACTTTAGATTTTCAATGCCTGAGAGTTTATAACCCACGGGTAGAAAAGATTGTTATCAAACTGTAAACGAGACAGAAGCTAGTCTTCGTGTTCTTTAGACATCTCTGGGGATTTTCTTTGATTTTTTTTTCTGTTTTTTTTTTATATGGCTAAATGCCAACCGGCAGACTATTCTTTTTCACACGATGTGACTTAGTGAACGAGTGAATTGAGAAAATTTTATGTGGGTCTTTAAGATGAAAAATGATTGCAGGCATAGCGCCCTGCAATGACTTACTTCAATCAAAAACGTGTAACTGATTTCTTATTCGTCGTCATGTTGGCAGTGATTCCTTTGAAAATATAATTTTGTTTTTATTTTCTTGTTGAATAAAAACTGAAACAGTTTTCATATTATTTTTCCCTCTAAAGCCAGATACAGTATCTATCTTTTATGCCGTACATTATAGAAGTGCTCTTAACATCAATCCATTTACTATCTATGTACGCTCTGAAAACCAGTGAATATAAAAAAAAAGATTTGTTTGCACCGCCTAAATATTATTTTTGAAATTATTCTCACGAAACTTTTTAGTAGTTATGCACGCATTATTTGGTTATTACGGGTGGGAGGAGAGAAGGAAAAAAGTGAATCACTTGAAAGACAATAATAGTAAAACTTCACAGCACCTGAATAGGCCCTCACTGATTAAACAATGGAAAATCATGAATTTGTGATCTTTTGAATTGCTTAATGATGAATGGATTTCTATTATATAGATAAAATTCCAAAATTGATTGTCAAAAACAAAGATTTTTACTTATTGTGAGAGCGCATACCTAGTTACACTCTTTGTTTTGTAGAATATTGTTCCACAATTCGGGCATATATGTATATTGTGTAGTCAGTCGTATTTCACTTGTGGATGCTGTAAATGAAGCCAAACAATTGAAAGATTTATGCAGTATTGTTGTGATGCCTTCAAAACAAAGGGAACTATAAGAGCACATGAATTAATATTGCGTAGAGAATTTAAAGGTTGTTTTTTTGGATTTAACAGCAACTTGATTTTGTAGAAATTTCTCCGTTTATAGATAGGAAAGTTAGAAATAGAAATATGCCTATTATGTGTGGCACAATCTATGTAAGTATATGCAGCGAAAAATATTCAAGCTTGCGTTTTCTTTTTTTAATAAAATCGTACTACAGAAATTTTCGATTATACAAACTAAGGAAACAATTAAAGACCTTGGAGCAGGATAAGTTTGAGTATTAGGTTTTCAAAGGTATGCTTTCGCATATGGTAAAATTTTTGTTGGATATTATGAACAAAAGTCTAACGGTTCTTTTAACCGGAATTAAAGCATTGCCTCGGTCTTGTCAATACCAAAGATGCTCTCTCCAAAAATTCAAAGTAATTATCACCCTATCACATATCTTTTACTTTCTAACTAAAATTATTGAAAAGCTCATGTATCTGCAAATACTCGGCATTTCAATCAGGCTTTAAATCATGTCAGAGCTGGTGAGACTGCAATACTGAAATTATCCATAGAAATTATCCATAGAAATTCGATTTGTCCTTTAAGTCTAGCACTTCTGGATTCTTCAAATGCCTTCGACTATGTTGAGCGCTGCTGTCGAAATTAAGAGAGTGAGAGTACAATTTCGGTTACATTTCATATTTAATATCTACGTATTCTACGTGGTGTGCCCAAAGGCTCAGCTCTCGGCCCGTTTATATTCAGTCTCCAGATCAACGAAATTGCCAAAGTAGTATAGATGATGTTATCGTTCATATGTATACTGACGATGGCCAATTGTACCTAAGAAGGCCTAAGGAGCTCACAAGAGATTGCATTAAGCGTATCAATCGCGACCTCAACAGAACCATCGAAGGGTCATCACAAAATTAATGGGTTGTTATTCAACCCTGCAAGGTCGAAATCTATATCTTTCTATAGTGGTATATATCTATGATATATGATGACATACCCCCAGTGCTTTTAAATGGTATTGCCCTACTCTGCTCAACAGTCGTCAACTCTGCTCAACTCTACTTAAACCTGTTCATCTCTGTTCAACTTTGGTCAACTCTGCTCAACAGTGGTCAACTCTGCACATCTCTGCTCAACTCTAATTTGGGTATTATCATAAACCAAAACATGAGCTGCTATAATAATGTTGAAACGTAAAAAAAAAATGTGTTATAATTTCGAGTACTTAGTACATGGGTGCTGTACTTTTTGGCATATATTTTGACGTTTAATCATTGCAAGTTAATTTTGTTGTAAATGAAAAGTATAAATCATCAAAATGCATTGTGGTGAAAATTTAAGTACGATGAAATTTGATGAAATATGAAAATCTGTGATCAAAATTTAGAATAAAAAGTTAGACAAAAGTTCAGCATTAGTTTGATTGTATAAACCAATACATGTGATCTTGGGGAAAAGTGATATAATTCAATCACATCAAAATTTGTTGACCATATTAATTGGATTTTTCAACAACAAGTGCCGTAGTCACGTCATCAAAATATTATAGAAATATTTGCATTTGTGTTTTACCACACATATGAAATAATGAAAGATTGAAATCAACGAAATGACTACCTACATGATGAGCTGCAACTACATACACACCAATGGTGTCACAGAAATATTTCTCCACAATGAATCCACACAAATTTTCATCCATTGCATCAAAAGTTAAATTCAAAACGTTTTGTTTTTCATCAACGCAGTTTTTTTCGAAACGGTTCTAAGTAGTACCACGCTTTTTGTTTTCTACTTGTTGATGTACCATGATGTAAATGCTTGAGGATGTAGCATCAAAGAGTAGTACTGCAACAGCGAAATCATGCACGTTAGCCCTTGTCGTGGCACCCATCATGTACGTTAACCCTTGTCTTGACACCCACATCACAGAACCCATGACTGTTACGGCACTTGGCATACCGCAATATCAATTTATATTTCCATTCATTTGATATAACACACCGATATAATAGTTCAGTTTCTTTTTGTTTTCTTGAAAGCATTCTTTCCTTTTTCTTTGGCAAAAATACACACTCACACAAGGATGTCGACGAAGATAATATAAACAGAAAGTCGGATATAGAACAAGATCCTTAGGTAGTAATGGCTGAAAGAATTGAAACAGATAAGCAAGCGGATCAACAAAGCATGGAACCATATAGAGCAAAATATACACCAAGCGCCGTAGAGTACTATAGCATAATTGTGTGACGTCTCCATGTCAGTGCAAGGAAAGTACAGAACGTGAATTCGATGCAAATTTAGGTAATTATTCTTTACGCAGGCGTGATCTCTGATCTCTAGTCAATTCATAGAGACACACTGTTCTGATGGTCAATGAGGATGAAACGATTTTATGGAATAACCAAATGCGTACGCTTTGATAAAGCGAACATATGAGAACTAAAGTTAGCACAGGATAAAGGAGTGATGTTGAATCGCAACCTATTAGAATGATACATGAACATAACAATTGATAAGCAAACTCATTCCTATTTTGTGTTCGTACACGTTTAAATCTATACATATACATATACCACATACAATCGAAACCAGCTAAGTATGGCATCAAAATATGGTGAGTGGGTAGTCCTGACATATATTACTCACTGGAAGAACAAATGCTGTAAGAGATAAGAAACAAAGCTTATAGTAAAGGAATTATGCATCGATTGACTACAAAGGAAGTGGCTGCAATACGCAGTTGGGAAACTGCTTTATCAAAAGTGAACTCAGATATACGTATGTATGCTTTATAAAGATGATATTAGTATTGTTGTTCTACCAGAGTTCTCCCAAGCATATGATAATGTAAATCATGACGATCTAAAATTCAAATTAGCTAATAAATTTGGCTTCTAAATTTATAAAAAGCGTCCTGATGGAACATTCACAGCAGATTATATTTGAAAATCGAATCCCTGAACTGATACAGCTTAGATGCGGTGTACCAAAAGGATCCATGTTGGGTCCGTTATTTTTTTACTTGTACATAAATAGCCTACCTTATGTTGTAGATGATTCAAACGTGGATCTGTCCGCCGATCATACGCAGGATTTCTTGAGTTGCCCCACTGGTATATCGGAGGATGTTTTTTGTCGAATTAATATCGACCTGAAACGTATGCGTGAATGGTCTGTTTGTTAAATACTGGTCAATCAAATTATAAAATCATTTGTATATGAGTGGATTGGAACCTGCTGACTTTCCTCTGGTTGCTATGAAATTCATCTGCTATTCTACAATTTAAATGTGTTAGGAATCTTGGTGTGATACTAAACTCACATATTTCATGTTGCAATCATTTTAAGAAAATATAAAATAATGTTTATGGCACCATAAGAAGATTCTGACTTTCAGGAAATCTGCTCTCCACTGTTGCTAATCTTAGAATAGTAAAAATCTTGATTATACCGCTTTCCATTTATGGGAGCCTTATATTCCCGGCGCTAGACCATAATTGTTCTCGTAAATTGAATGTGGTGTTTCTTGGTGTTGGTGTTGTATTCCTTTCATTTGTGGGTTACGTTACGATGATATAATCATGTAAGTCCTTACCGAAACATAATTTTGGGTAGTTCCCTAAATATGTATTTTCTCTTTAAGACTATGATATTTTTACATAAACTCGTACATAACGCGATAACTTTTCACCATCCTTCCGTAGGAGCGAATATTGATGGATGGCTACACCTTATCCAATTTGGGAATAAAAAAACGTCCATTCATTCCACCCGAATTTCTTATTGTAAAGCGAGCACCTGTGCCAGTTTTTTTGTTTTTTTTTTCTATATTTGGTATTATATTGGTAATTTTACTCTCTTATTTCACTGTTTTTGTACCTGTCTATTTATTTTGCAATTTAATAAATACAAATCACGAGTAATTGATATCTTATCATTTTAATTTCAAATAATAATCGCGATTTTACATTTCTCTCTTGCCTTACCTTCATCTTTGTTCGTACAAAACATGCATACCAGGTAGCAGCGTAGGTGCTATCTGCCAGAGATACTAATATGTACACTTAATCCCCCCCCCCCCCTCTCGGTACTGACTAATGAATCTTATTTTTGGTTTCTAGTTTTTAATCTGCTTTATATATGATATTTGCTAGGCTAGAAAATATTTCAAGTCCATTACTAGATTTCGGCATCATACAGTATTTTTACTTCTATTATGGGGAAATCATATCCGGGTATACGGGTGTCAACACAAGGGTTAGAATCGCAGTTCGATTTTAAGTTTACCAAAAATTTTCAAAATTCGTTGAATATTGAATGAATGCAAGGTAATTCGATTGATTTCATTAAATACAAGCGATTCTGCGCAGCTTCATCTTGCAGATGCAAAATATACACACCATTCAATTCCTTTTTGTGTAAAAAACTGTTTAGCCATTTTTATAAATTACACACACATATTAAACATATAAAAAAATAATACCTTGTTTTTTTATTATTCTGCACTTTAATAAAAAAAATCGCGTGTGTGAATCGTCAGATCTCTTCTACTGGGCACGTTCTGATTTATATGTTTCTACGAATAGCAACTAATACCGAAAACTGGACTTGCAATTATATCAATTGCTATATAAAATTTCAGTGACACACTTGCGGTTCACGATTCTGAAAAAATAATTAGAAAACTTACATTTGATTTATCACTTTATTTGTCATTTAATTTGTCATTTGACTTGAGAAATTTCCGCGCACATATAAAATGCGAACAAATATTATGAAAGAGACACTTCAGCTTGACAAGTGTCAAATATTAAATGTCAGAAAAAATTGCAGCCAACATTGAAGTATAAAATTCGGTTCTAAAAGGTTTGTGTATTAAATGATAATGGTTTGTAACTGAAGTCAATCATATTGCAATAAACTCCTATACCGCGTACATTTTTCGCAATTTCAATATTGAGTTCTACTATATATTGAGTGTACATCGAGCTTATACCGAGCTGTTTCTCAGTATATAGAGACAGATTTGCGGTTTAGCACAAATTGTAATATTTAAATTGCAAGTTTGTCTCTAATTTTAAAATTAAGTTAATCTTGACTTCTATAATCTATAGACTATAATATATCGCAGGTATCTCATCAATATGCATAAATAAAATTTAATTTGTGTTGTTTCGTTTCTGAACAAAATAAAACTAATTTTAAATTTTTTTCTTTCTTTTCTAGGTAAGTTGATGTGGTGGTACTTAACATTTACATTATGAAATTGGGTAAGTGTAAATATCTAATGTAGCCCATGACAGGTTTCATACTTTTTCATAAGAATATGCATAGTTTAAAAAATATATTGCCTCTGCTTTTTTCTCCATCCAATCATAAAGAGCCATTTCTTAAAAAAAAAAAAATAGAATTAACACGTCAACATTTTCGAGCTAAGATTTTTTATGATTCCTTCTTTGAATCGACAATAGTGCTCGTAAAAACTTAAAATCATAAATTTGACGATGAAGTAACATTCTGAGGAATACTAGGTACTTCAGTTAGTGCCAACGTGGGCATCGTTCGCTCTCAAGTGTAAGCCAAACTAAGCATATGCTAGTACAGTTGCCGTCATCGTTCCAGAAATTATCGAACATACTGCTTGAAGACAACCTATAAAGATATCGAGCCCGCTAAGCATATGTATTTCACTGACCCATTGTGCTGAGCTACTAAGTAGGAAGTACTATAAAGCTATAAAAATCAAAAGAAAACTAGTAGGAGACCATGCCAAGGTAATATTCGAATAACCCGCAATCGCTGTGCTGGTAATCAGCTCGCTTACCAGCAGAGCTGACGAGGCCACAGACCCGAAATAACAATTCTAAATAAATATCTGACAGTCAATGAGATTTGTGGTGCTTGAATATCATACAATCGGATTGATATCCAAAAGAGGGCGCCAGTAGTCTGAGCAAAAAATATTTAAGAAATTCAAACAAAGTCCGACAAAAGTATTATTCAATATTTGTGACTTGTAGTGAAACTTAAATTTACTGCTATGAACTAGAAATCTAGCGACAATCAACAGTATTTTGAATTACAATTCCACAAGAAGATCATCATACTATGCTGTGAGTTTTATAAATTTGTTGGCCTTGACTTTCTTCTCCTAGATATTCAAGAACAGTCGTTGCATTAGTAGAATTAATATCACCCTGGGCCATTCGTTCTCATAAAATATGGCGAGGAATATCTCTAAAAGCAAAACAAAAAATATGTTCAATAAAAAAGTTGTCATCATCTAGCCACAATATTCAGAACACAAGGCAAAATGCTTGTTGCTTTAAAGACAATACACTATACGGTCACAACTTTACCTCAGACATTATATAAGCAAAGTAACTGGTCCAAACACAACACAGCTAATTTTTCTTCAAAACAAAAACAGTTACACGCAATTGTGTTGTACGAGTCGAAACGCAAACTATTTCAATACCATTCTCTGTTGCAAATACTCATTCATTTCAATACGATTCATATCCATCCCAGAATGGGAACTATGTATATGCGGTCCCTACCGGCATTCTAGGGAACAAAGTGAATTCTCAATCACTCGTAAAATATTTCTGACGTTACATTGGATGACTTTTATGACATAACAACGGTAGCTCGCAGATGCATTCCAGTTTCGAATTCCGGGTTTTCATTTTTTTTTCTTCTTTCAAATTGCACGTAGCTACCTCGACTTCGGAAGGAGGTGCATAACTATGACTATGAAATAATTTCAACTTTTTCCACGGACGTGTAATTGGAACAAAATTCTTTAATCCTTGAATTGCAATCCTGTTTCATCCATATTGAAAATATGTGCGGCGTTTGTTAATTAAGTTACACCAAATTAAAATTTCTTGCAGAGTATCGAAATAATATCTTGCGTCTTTTCTATTTATACCTTCAGCTTTATTTCTTAGTGTTAGTTGCGGATTTTTTCCAAAGAATAATTTCAGACGAGTATACATACGAGTATTATACTTGTGTTAGATTTTAATTTGTGCGATTAAGTTAAATGCCATTTTGCACACAATATGCCATTTTGCAATTATTTAATATGCAAAGCTATTTTGACCTCGGTTTCAGGTCAGCTTGGACTAAGACCATGGTTTTTCATCTTGTTTATTTTCAGTCTACTTGCCAAGATATAGTAACGTGTATAAGTCCTAATTTTTCCAACTCACGAATACATTTCAGGGCCTTTGAAAGGCTTTGTTCGTCCTAATTTGCTCTTGCAGTCGTGTATCTTATATATTTTGTAAGCATAGGAAAGAAACAATAAAACAATTGTTATGAAATAAAATTAAATATATTTTTTTTAATCCAATCAGTATTAAAACTAATTTCTAGCACATTTCTATGAAAAAATTTAACCCTATCAAAATGTTTAGCAGCGCAGGTATCCAAATTTATCTAACTATTTTGAGAATTTATGGGCGACATTAAAATTCTCAAGGAATAATGTTCAAGTAAATTCCTAAGAAAAAAATTAATTCTTATCTACACACAAATGAATACTTTATACGTTCCGGGTGGTTGGGATAGTATTTTACAGATAGATACAATATGTAAGTTGGGTAGAACTTTTGAATTTAAATCATATGGATGGTATAGACACCTCCTTGAACTTACTTCTCATCCAAGAAATAATATACAACCAAAATACCTGTAACAATACATAAACACTTTAATTTCGAATTTCAATTAGAAAACATAACCTCAAATTGCAACAACCTTTGATATCACAACAACAACAACAGATGATAAAGGGTTTTCCAATAAGAGGTGTTATTTTAATTATTAATTTCGGTAGATGTCACTTTTGGAGCTGTCATTTTTTCACATTTGACAAGTAGAAACTACGCCAAAATGGAACGATACACGATTCAACAACGTATTGAAATTATCAAAATTCACTATAAAAATGGTGAAAATGTGGCAGAGACGGTTCGTAAAACTCGAACATTTTTGGGTCGTCGTGAAGCACCTTGTCGGACCGCAATACAGAAATTGGTAGAAAAATTCGAGCTGTCGGGAGTCGGGACAAGTTAGTGATGTGAAGAATAAAACCCGTGCACGTCGCTCAAGAACAGCCGAGAATAATGCTGCTGTAGCCGAAAGTGTTGAAGAAAACCCAGGTTTGTCCATTCCCCGTCGTTCTTTGGAATTAGGCATTCCACAAACGTCATTACACCATATTTTGCATAAAGATTTGGGTCTTAAGGCTTATAAAGTTCAGTTAACACAAGAACTCAAGCCGGCCGATCATCAACAACAGTCTTTGCTGATTGGGTCCTTGAAATGCATGAAAATGATCCGGAATTCCATCGAAAACTCATCTTGAGTGATGAGGCCCATTTCCACCTCGATGGCTTCGTCAACAAGCAAAATTTTCGCATCTGGGGCTCGGAAAACCCAAGAGTTATTGTTGAAAAGCCTCTCTATCCTCAACGTGTGACTGTTTGGTGCGGTTTATGGACCCGCGGGGTCATTGGACCTTACTTTTTCGAAAATGAGGCTGGAGCAACAGTTACGGTGAATGGATTGCGCTATCGACAGATGATTAATGATTTTTTATGGCCGGAATTGGATGGTATTGATCTGGACAACGTTTACTTTCAACAAGACGGCGCTACGTGCCATACAAGCAACGAAAACAGTGATCCTTTACGGGAAAAGTTTCCGGACCGTGTTATCTCTCGAAGAGGTGATCACAATTGGCCACCGAGATCTTGTGACTTAACAACTTGCGACTTCTTCCTTTAGGGCCACGTGAAAGAGAAGGTCTACGCCAACAGCCTAGCGTCAATTCAAGGCATCAAAGATGGAATTCGTGAGGCTATCGAGGACATAGGGCAGCCACTTTGCGATTTGGTTACGGAAAATTTCATGAAAAGGATATGGTCCTATAGGCGTGGTCATTTGGCTGATGTTATTTTCCATTATTAACGGCATACCTTCCTCTTTATAATGAAATAAAGATGCGATCATTTATCTCAAAAAATGGCATTTTTCTTTGAATATCAAAATAACACCTCTTATTGGAAAACCCTTTAATTGAAATACATTCGTAAATTATGACGAAATTCGATCCGATATTTCTTCGTAAAGGTGCTCACAATAGAACGTTATTTAGTGCGCCAATCATAAACGAATATTTTGATTTTTATGAAGAAGAAGAAAGAAGAAGATAAATGGTAAAAATGTTTATACGGCGAGGAGGGTGGAACGGCATGAATCCGAAGCAATTTACGTCGATTTAAAGCCGGCGCTCATTGATGCTCTGGAAATTATTTCTACAAATGTTTTGCTATATATACCTACAGGTTCGTTAAAAAATTTAACGATCCTATATATAGCAAATCGTTTGTAGAACCATTAGTAAGGTTTTTTATAGAAAAATTTTCCATCGCTTATGATTCATAGTTACTTTTTCAATCAATATTATAAGTATCGCAATAGAGATTCACCTGTCACCGTCAACCTCTCACCCGACTGACCAATCCAAATATTCTAGAAGTTGAACTTGTTTGTCCGGGACACATATAATATGCGCCTCTGCTTACAATTCCGCCTGTATGTGAAAAACGCAGAACTACTTAGTACCTAGTAGTATCTATGGAAGCTACTAGTTAGTACGTGTGTAACTGAAAGCCATCCCTTCTTCTACTTCTCAGCTATATTTAGGCAGTCTAAACATTTAAACACAATTATTTAAACATTTTGCATTTATATTAGGGACACAAGTAATTGCATTCAAGCCAGCTTTTGTCATTTGAACCCCTAATTCCACTGAAGCTACCCAAAAACGAAATTTGACGTTATGTTACCGACCGAATGGACTGAGCCATCCTATCTAATTCCTATAGTGAAAAATGGCACAAATTTTGCCTAAAATTTATTTGACTCTTTCAAGCTCACAATGTACACTGAACTGTAACCAATTTTGGAAACAGTACGGCTGTATTGATTGGAATGCATCGGAATTGACATAAAAATGCAGACAAATATATTATTTAGGTATATACGTCTATCTCTTACAAGCTCAAGCACATTTGACATCAAATCTGCAGAGGAACACATTTTTCAGTAATATTAAAAATTAAGTTTTGTGCTAATTAAAACGAGTTGAAATTCCTAAACAATTTTCATTTAATGCAATACAATTTTACAACATCTTTAGTGTTTCCAATCGACAAATAATAACTAATTATAAATCGGTGTGCAATTGTACGAAATAAAGGGTTTTCACAGCCTGTTCAATATTTGTGCCATTTTTGAAGCAAGAACGCTCAGTCCATTCTTATTTTATGTCAGTGGGGGCAACCGAGCGAACCTGAAATCCACGAGCCAACGCGTAAAGATTACACTGGTCATGCGAAATGAGGTAAAAACCAGTATACGTCATCATCAATATCAAAAACATGTATTACGTTACATTTTTCCTGATTTCTAGCAATTCGATACAAAAACCAAGATGCCACCAGGATGGTGTTATTATTTGGCTATGAATGTTTTTCTTTGAAAGTGGATAAGGGTTATGAATTTAACTAGTGGAAGCTGTATATCTATGTATCTCTATTAGTGTGTGTCTGAATATCACCATCCCTTTTATACTTTTGTCAAGCCTTCTTAAAAAAATATAAATAAATAAAAAAATAAAAAACTCTGTTGTTCTCCTCGGTGTAAAGGTCAAAACACAGTAAGAGTTACACAACAATGTTGGCAACTTAGTTGGCGATAATGTCACATTTAAAACACAGTGAACGCGACTCGACAAATGTTTTTGACAGCCATGTACCTCTGTTTTATTTATTGTAAAAGAAATGGCAAAAAAGGAAAAAATTAAGGAAAAAGCATAAAAAAAAACTAATAAGAATACTAAGAAGAGATTTCTATATATGGGATGACGTTTATTGCACAACATAACTTTTTCCTTCATTTTGTCTATTAATTCCTCCTCAAAATCCATAATTTGTCAAACTAATTATTGAAATTAATTTTATACAAGTTTTTAATAAATAGTTTATTTACTATTATCTTTGAATTTACTATGTTTCATAAAAATATCCAAATCCACATAACATGAATGTCAATTATTCACTGTCCACACAGAAATGTCAGTTATGTTGGCGACTAATTTAGAGATTTTCCCAAACTTTTTGTTTGCAACTTATCGCGTCGCCCTCATTGTGTTAAGTATATGGGACTCCATATATTCGAATCTTTGACAGCAACCAATTTACGGTGACTTTGTTGTGTCGTCCTCACTGTGTTTTGGCCTTAAAGATCATTTCCAAGTCGACAAAACTTTATAGAAATTCACTAAGCAAAAGTTAGGCTTTAGGTGAGTTCCGTGAATACAAGAAATCCACCCGATTTTCTTGGAACTACATTCAGCTCAATATTAAAATGCGAAACCAAAGAAGACACAAGCAAAAAAAAAAACTAAAAGAATTAAAAATATCTCGTCTCCGCCATATATTCAGATTTCAGATATCCCCCTCAGTTTGACCAATATTAGATGTCTGATGTCGGGGTTGTACCTATACATAGCAGTTAGCTCCATGTCGGCCGGCTGCCATTTAAAAAAAAAAAAAAAACCAAGTAAAACGTGATTTGCCCTCTTAATCCGTAGATTATGTATCGCGACTGGCACTAACTCGCCTGCTTTCTAGCACGTTGATGTTGATGAGCTTTTCAGGAGCGAATATTTAATGCTTTTGCAAGGCTAGGCTAGACACAAGAGCTGTTGAGCCTTCTAAAATGCCCACAAGCAGCTCAAACTCATCCTTTATGGGTTTTCTTGTCTTTTGTCCATTTAGCCGCGGGCTTTCTGTCGTGATTTACTAGAAATAAGCCAAGCTAACGAGGAGAAGGCTTGCAAGTGCCACTCGCATGCAATTTGCACTTTACTTGTATGCACTCAAAAAACTTTTGTTGTCAATTTTCTTTAGAATGTGTCTGTGGAATGCGGATTGTGTCGTGTCGGGCGGGGTTAACTTTACTCATTCGCGGTATGAGTTTGATTTGAATTTTCAAGTAACACCACACACAACCACAACACAGCACAAGTCTGAAGCTAGTCAAACCAAGCGTACCGCGCTCAAACGAACCATGGACAGGACAGGACAGGCCTGGTTGCTTTAGTCAGCTCAGTCTGCTGCTTGTTGGCTGGCTATGGCTTGACTGTTGATGACTCTTACAACACCATCAGCTCCACTCTCACTCGGCGCTCACGAAATCAGTCTAATTTCAATATTCGCGCCGTTTGGTTTGGTAGTTACCTTCCTGCAGTTCTTTGTCTGGCACTGGCGCACCGTTATTCTCTACGGAAATAAACAACAAAGTCTCTATACGCCTCTATGTCCGAATTGTTTAAGCGCCGCGATTCAAGAATGCAATAATCGTGCGCTTTTTTATCTTATCACAGGTGTGTGCCAGGTCAATTAGTAAGTGAGCCACGATGGTGTGTCGATAGTGAAAGTGTACTCCCCGTGTATAATAAATGGAGGAAAATTGTTGAAGTTCTTTTGTGATAAAATGCTGTTCCTCCTCATCTCTCCTTAAAGTGGTTCCGGTGATTGTGGATTTGATGTTGTGTAAGCGCGCCACTTGAGATTATCTCAAGAATATCTTTAAACTGCCATCATCCATTCCGTAGTACCCGTTGCTGCGGTGCTGTAGATGTGAAAATTCTTTGGTTAGATTTTTCTGAATTTTCAGATTATACATTCCTTGGATAACTATGTTGTGTGCGTGTGTGTATGTGGTTTATATGTTTACCAGTTCTTATGTGGAATACTATTTGAGTAAGATTAAGTAAAGGGATGATGCGGCAACCTTTTATACTATGCAAAATTATATGTGGATGTATACATTGTAGGATATGAACGAAGCTACTTTTCTGTACAGATAGAAGGATGTTCGCTCTGATGGGTAGTATGCGTGGGAGG
Source organism: Dioctria rufipes (assembly GCA_963924295.1). Taxonomy (NCBI): domain Eukaryota; kingdom Metazoa; phylum Arthropoda; class Insecta; order Diptera; family Asilidae; genus Dioctria; species Dioctria rufipes. The sequence goes on along the minus strand of OZ002741.1, from coordinate 45,744,631 downwards.
AGATAAATGAATGTGGTTCTCTAGTGGTCGGGATGAAACTTAATGCGGTTTTGGAATTAGAGTCCTCTCGCTGTGGTCCTGATTAATGAATTCTCTTACAACCACAATCTTTCTGGATAAAGAGGAGCGTGAATATCTTCTTTGATGTGCTTATGTCTTCCATCAGGTTTCATTTGGCTTTCTTTCATCCCTGTAAATGTAATCTTTCTTGGGGTTAAATCTTACATGCATCTCGTAACCTTTTCGTAAAAAACCTTAAATTTATAAAATTAAATTACTTGAAATTTCGTTAGCTCTATTGTCTTACAAGAAGGCATTTGAGAATTTTACGAAATTCATTGGGTAATTAATATTCTTTATTATTAATTTATTCTTTTCTACACATACTATTGCATAGTTTCTTTGATAATTTGTTACAGTTCTCTTTGATTTAATCACGCTTTCTATGTATGTACCTAGTACAAATTCAGGCATTTTAGAATATTTCTCAAATTTTTACAATGTTCTCTATTTTTTTTTAAATATTATCTACTATAGAATTACCAAGGCAATAAACTTTTGATTTGAGGTAAGCCAAGCAATTTTTTTTTGGCTTTAAGTCAGCAGTATTGCCAGGCGCCAAGGAAGGATATTAAAGTTTTCGTTTGTGCTGAATTTTACAATAGATGGCATCTGCTTCTGCTGGGAGAGCTTCATCTTGCATAAAAGTGTAATAAGATTTAGTATAGTGAACAGAATTAATATAATATGTAAAAAGGACATAGGATAGGACAAATTTATGCAGTCGTCTTTTTATCTTTCTCCTGGTGTTCTTCTCATCAATTGGGTAGATTCCGTCACTGTCTTCATGCGGTATTCATCCGTGAATACTTTTTTCCAATAATCAACTATAAGATGCCGGTGAACTTGAGCACATAACAACCACATTTTTGTACCCTAGAAATGAAATCTATAGAGTATACTAAGCTTGTCATTCCATTTGTAATGTATAGAAATAATTATGGTAGAAAAAAATGGATTGGACATCCATGCATAAAATTAAAAATTATTTTAAATTTTGCATGTCCATATGTCCGTCTATCCGTATGATAACTCGAAAACGCGCTCATGAGCTTTTTAGAAAAAAAGTTCGAAAATGGGACGAATCGGGTTGCCATACAAAAATTTCGTTTTTCACCATATGTTTGGACAGTGGCGTCACTAGGGTTGGTGTCACCCAGTGCGGTGACTCATGATGTCACCCCCCTCACGACTCCCCACAGACCTCCTCCCAGTCCGCCAGTGACAAATAACGGAAACATACAGAATCCTTAGTAACATTTATAAATATAGGTCCTATATTTACAAAGGCAATAGAAGAAAAAATTAATTCAAGGTCGGTTGGTAAAAGATTGTAAGAAGTTAAGAACTAAGAACTACATAGACATTATGTTACTTTTTTAATTGTTATTTTAACAATAAATTTTATGTGATATTAAATCTCGGCTAATTCAAAACTTTCCTTTTCTGGCCTTTAGAGCTACAAACTTTTTAATTACTTCATCGAAATCAACTCCTTTCGCCAAATCAATTGATAATATTGCAAGATCAGAAAGCCTTGACTGTTCCATGGTAGATCGCAAATAGTTCTTTATAAACTTTAGCTTTGAAAAACTCCTCTCACATGAAGCCACAGACACACAGATCGTAAGAAATAATTGTAGGCTCACTGAGAGATAAAGGAGAGATTCTAGGAAGTCCCATTCAGCTATGAATTTCAAAATGTCAAGTACTGACCAGTCTTTGACTTCGTCGAGATCAGTCTTTGCTGCCTTCTGGTGCCTTCTCAACCTTAGTATTTCTAATAAAAGCTCTTCCTCTGATAACTCATCATAGAAAGTGGCCAATTTTGGAATGGACACCAGTAACTTTTCTTCAGTGGCAGATATCAAACTCTTGGCTTGAACAGCCTCAAACACGGCTGCTACTTCCTTGACGGCTCTGGATCTGATCTGGAGTTCAGAATGGGCACGATCAATACACACAAGCATTGCGCTCTTGTGTTCTTCTTGCAGATTTAGTCCAGCATCTCTCGTCTTCTCACCTGTCATTCTCTTCTTGAACCTGGGTCTGCTCTCTACTGAAATTCCATATTGGTCTGATTTTTAAAAGCGCCTGTTCAATTGCCTGCTCCACAAGGTGCTGCTCGTACATAAAAATTCTTAGTGCCTCTAGCTTTGTCACCACCATGTCAAGAGTTAAGCCCTTAGTTTGAAGGTACAGCTGTGTAAGATTAACTTCTTCAAATACATCATACCAAAAGAAGAGATAGCACAGAAACGTGAAATTGCAGACAGCAGGTAAGATACCCCGGGCTGTACCTCTTGTGTCTAAATTTTCATCTGGATCACATAGACCTTCAATTGCCACCGAATCGAATTTTTCTTTCACATATCCACTAAAAATAGCTTTCCTGTTCTTTGTTTTCAAAATGACTTGTACACCCCCATGGATTCCAGCCATAATCGCAAGCATTATCGTAACCTTGAGCGCGGCACTTCATAATGTCGAGTCCATCATTTTCCAGATTTCTGATAATGTCAGAACTGGGGTCAACAGCTTTTTTCTCTTTTAAAGGGAAAAATTCCAGAAACACTTCTCTTACTTCAACTTGTGAATTTTCATATATCTGATAACTTCGGACATTTGGTCAGTGTGTGAAGTGTCAGATGTGCTATCGAACATGATCCCGAAATACCTGGCAGATTTTATATCCATGAAAAGCTTCTCCTTCACATGATTTGCTAGGACTTGTATAAACTCATTCAGAGTTTTTGGTGCAAGATAAGATACTGATGCTTTGATTTTACATGTGCTTTGCTTTAATTTCATTAGGTGCTCTTTCAGCACTGGGTCATATTTAGAAAGCATCTCAACCATTTCAAGAAAATTTCCTTTATTCAATGAAAATCCATCTTCATAATGGCCCCTGAATGCTAGATTTTGCTTGTGAAAAAATTTTTACGAACCGCCATAATTTTGGTGTCACCCCTTGTGATGGTGTCACCCGGTGCGGTCCGCACCCCCCGCATCACCCTAGTGACGCCACTGTGTTTGGATATTGCCTGAGAACGCATTAACGTAGAGAACTGAAATTTTGTACATGGTCTTTTTATAAAAATAGCAAATATAATTTCATATCGAACAACCGCTTCTTGGTATTGCCATATAAAAATTTTGGTTTTTTACGTATACTGTGAAAACGATCAGTTCTAGACATTTTGATTGTACTAAAAACTTCTTTAGAACATAAAATCCTATAAAATTAGTTATAATCATTTTTACTGTGCGACGAACGACGAACGGCTGGATCCTAACGGTTTCCTAGTTAACGGAACTTAAATATATTTGGGTGTGTTTTCATAGATCACCCTGTATCTTCTGCATGTTGCACCCTATGATGATGATTTTAACTTTGGTACATAGACCTTTCCAACGGTCTATAAATTTTCCCCCTTCTCCCCTCCGTTTTGAAGGTATGGCTCAGCAAAATTAAAATTTCGGAATTTTAAATCTTTTTTTTTTCTTGTATAATTTATCTACATTTTTTATCAAAAAACACGTCATCAACACCAATTTTCCATTTTAGATTCAAGAAGAAGGGAAGAAATTTAAATGGAAATTTAATTGGAAAGGTCCAACGATTATCTATCTACCAGTTATTATCATAGGGGGTAACGTGGAGAAGTTACAGGGTGGGCTATGAAAACATACCCAAATATCTTTAAGTTTCATTATATCGTAAACCGTAAGGATACCCCGCCTCCCCCCCCCCCCCCCACTGGAACAATGTTTTGCTCGTCTCAGTATGACTTATAGATAGCCTTCAGTTTCCACTTACGTGACACCCTGCAAATGGGTAAAATCGGACACCTATCTTCTGTATACAGTGAGTGAGCATTGATACGGAAGCTAGAGTTTTGTACACATTTCACCGTCGCGTAATAATTATAAAATCTAAGTTGGAAATGGGCTAATTCGGATAGTTTCTGCGCAGACGCTAATACAAGGGGAAAAATCCCCCCGGACTTCGACCAAATTTCTTACTGTTTACAGGAATCGTTACAAAACTATAGTTGTTTCTTACTACAATTAGCAAGGAAAAAAAATCAATACTAGTACTAAACTGCAAGCATAGAAACTATTCGATATCGTATTTACTTAGTCTTTGCAAAATGCCTTGAAAGAGAAGTCGATATCAGATCGTACTGTCAAAAAAAAAATCGAATCCAAAACGAACTACCAACACATAGAAGAAAGAAAGTCGAGCTAGCGAACCACTGTCGTGGCGCCAATACGATTCGATATCGGGCTCCGTTTTTTTCTCCTGCACGTCGCAAGTGAATTCGATTTCGAAGCTTAACTTCACCTAGTCGAATTGATTTACTTCGAATTCGATTCGATTTTAAGCCTCAATGTTTGCAGGGAATAATCGCAACACAACAACGCAACGCAACGAGCTAAGCTTGCATTTGGGATGCGCCATAGAATTCCAAGAGCTGAGGCACATAGTTAGATAATTTCTCAGATGAAGTGTGATACTAATCTCTAAAAATTGTGCGTTCTAGCGCATCTTTACAGATTGATACCTTGGAAGTATTTTTGGTTTCACACACACACACACACATCACAAGCCCAGAACAGATTTCTTGGAAGATATTTAACACTCACTAAAAGCATCTTCTTAGAATGCTTCTGCGTGAGTACGTTTGTTTTTTGTTGGTAATAAACTCTGAAGATTACAAAATTTGCCACATATTCACTTTTTTTTAATTTCGTTTTTAAGTGACCTAGGGTTGGATTCACTTACAAGGAATGTTGTGGAGCTGTGGAGATAGGAGTTCTTTTGATACTTAACTCTCTACTCGGACTTCTGTAAACCGGGGAATTTGTATTGAGAATTACCAAACTCTCGACAAAGCTGTCGTGTCCGCTGTTTTAGTTGCGGAGAAGTAAGAAGAATATTTCTCAACTGACAGTATTGTCTGTTTTTGTTGTGCATTATGAAGACTCACCGCATATCCTGGCTATGTTTACAAAAACAAATTATGGAAATCCTTACAATATATGAATTTTGGTGTTTCAAGTTACCCACTAAAAATCGTAAATCACGCGAAAATGGTCAATTTGGTCGTATTCCAGTACAGAAGAGATGCTATAAAAATTTTTAAATATGCACGTTTATGCTGATATGTATAGCATGAAATCGCATCTACATTTTATCCCCTAATTAGATACGTAATTAGTTTTTGAGTTCGAGTTTACAAGAAGTGAATCAGTCCTTCTTAAGATGAAAAAATGGCCGTTTTTTGGTACAAAACTTGATATATTTTCAACTCATCATTGTGAACAACTGCTAAGTCGTGGAAGCTTACTTTCCATGAGAAAAATGTTCAAAAGGGAACCCAAATGGATGTGAAACAAAGAACGGAAGAAATATAAGCAAAATATAGGAACTGGGGTGCAAATGACCCAAGTGAAAAAAATCCGTCTTTCGGCGGTGAAAAGTGTGTTATGACGTTAAAATGATCAAAAACAAACCACATCACCCGATTAAACGCTCTACCCCCTTTTAATTTGATACCAAACATGATATTTTGGACAACCCGCAATGAGGGGTGACCCCCCCCCCCACCACCTAGCCTAGTCTAGTCCGTAGGAAAAAGCCCCAATGCTACTATCTACTCTCCTACACAGACTTAGCCATTAGGTAGTTTTAATCGGGGAACACGAAAATTCTCATTTCCCGAACTCCCCAACTCCTCTCCGTGTTACAGAATCCGGCCCCTGTCCTGCATTTCCCAGCTCCTCTCAAATCTATAGAATAGAGTTGATCTCGTTCTTTGAAAGCCGTTCGATGTTTGCTGTTTTTTTTTTTTTAATACCAGCTGATATTGGAAATCTTCAGCCACTTTTTGAATGTGAATTAATGCGTTTTATGCTTTACTAAAATGATTCCTTTCTTAGCCGACATATACAGGGCGTTTCCGTCCATGTGGTCCATAGAGCAGGATGTGATAGTACTCACCTAGACGAATAAAAAAGGGTCCACATCAACCGTTTGGGAGATACAGGGTGATTAAAAAATTATGCTAGTCTTTCACAAAACATCCTGTATCTTAAAAAGTACAGGGTTTATGGTCGCTATTAAGAGCTCATTGTTTGCAGAACTTCATGGCCTTTCAAATGATTTCTTAGTCAGCCCTATCCTCTTCTCTTCGGTGTTCTGGTGTTCTAAAGTAAGAATTTCGGTTAGATTTTCTTACCACGAAGAGAAAAGGAGGCTGACTGATCAGTCGTTGACAAGGCCATGAAGCTCTGCATACAATGAGCCCTTGACGGCAAACGTACACCCCATACTTTTTAAGATACAGGATGTTTTGTGAAAGACTAGCATAATTTCTTAATCACCCTGTATCTCCCAAACGGTTGATATGGACCCCTCTCCCCCCACCCCCGGACAACATTTTGTTCCTCTATGTGAGTACAATCACCTCCTGCTCTATGAACCACCTAGACGGAAACACCCTGTATATTATTTTTTTTTTTTTCGAAAAAATTAACTAATTAAATATTGTGGAAATTTTTTATAAATATTAATTTTCAACTTACTGTTGCCCCTACTACGACCTCTGTTAGGTTAGGTTAGTATGGCAGCCATCGCGCTGATCTCTACGATCAGCCTCACTTAGACCATTTGCGGTCCATTGTGTGTGTGTACGTTAAGTCTGTTTAAAATAAGTTGTGTCATTCTACATATTTTATACCCTTGCAAAATTGCGGATTTAATTCATTTCGAAGTTTCGCACATGTTTCAGAGGATAATATTTCCATTTCGTTTCGTATTCTTCGCAGTTATTTTCCGGTACATTTTTAAATGTTCAAAACCGTGCGCATGTGACTAGATTCCCATTTCATAAAAATTATGCCAAACTTACCTGAATGCGCTTCTTTGAAATAGTGTTTATCGAGTTTAAGGAGGTTTATTGTTTTTTGCGCCCATCCACACAGACCAGATGTGTTTTATCTTTAGTATGTACGTAGCAAAGCTATTTTTTGGTCCGTATCCAAGCCATTATTTGGCGAATCCCTAATTATCCTCTATGTGTTTTCTAAGAGCCGAGCCGTCGAAATCTCAACCGATAATAATAATCTGTTTATGTCTGAAAGCACTCACCGAAGAAGTATTCAGGGGTATGCCCAGAATAAGTACGAAGCTGGAGTTTGCTAATAGAGTTGTAAAATTATATTTTGAAACTATTTGGATCTACTCGTATTAGTTTGTCTGCCTCCCTCAATTAAGGAAAAGCAAACTCTTCCCTAAAGGCACTTGGGAGTTGTTGGTAACTGAATATGAACTTAATCAGTTTCTTGACAATAGTATAGACAAAGAGGTATTGTTAGAGTAGCATTAGTTAGTTTTAATACTGAGTACATACCTATGTATATATTTTTCCTGCTATCTTGTCTACCTCGAAGAAAATTATCCAAATTTAAGTCATTTCTTACTTGGAAGATATTTATATCCGCTCATTGCAATCCCATATGTTTTACTGTGTACCTGATGAGCACAACATGTTCATCTCTTAAAGGTGGATAAACTCACCTAAAATTTTCTCTTTCCCAAGCAAAGTATGAATAATTTCATATGATTTCATAGCAAACACACATAATTGTTAAAATGTTATCATCTACATATGTGTAAAAAAAAAATAAGAAAAACAAATAAACAAACAAACCTCGTCCATATGTATGACTTTCAGTGCTTGACAGGCAAAGAAGTGCGCTTTATTTCCGTGTCAAACGGCTAAATTTGCAAGAATTATTACATCACATTACATCGGTATTCGCCCATCGGAAGGTAAACAAACTCATATAAAATGCAACAAACAAAAAATAACAATAATATTTTTTTTTATTCTTGCATAGCCTTCATGCATATTTTTTTTTTCTTTTCCACTTGTATACCTATCCACATTTACGTACGTAAGTAAGTACGTAAGCATACATGATAAAAAATGCAAAATTTATCTTAAATTCTGGAAGTCTCACGGATGTATAATGTATAAAAAAAAAAAAAAACAAAAAAAAAGGACCCAAAAATTTAAGCCAAGTTCAATGCACTTGCACTGAACAGCTCCATTGCGTTTACATTAATATGCGCATGCGCATGAGGAAACTTCCATTAAATGCTATGAAATTAATGACTCTCGCGAAAATATGAGCTCTTAAAGTTGAACCACAATTTGTTGACTTTTGCTGAGACCGAAAAAATTCCCAAAAAAATGCGCAAAAATTCACTCAAGGCGAGAGAAGACATGAAATGCATCGTATGTCTTCTCAAGTACACACTACACATGCGCATGGGGATTAGTCATAGTCTCAGTGAGTTTTCTTTTCATTTTCTTTTTTTTATTTTTACTTCCATTTCGGTTCGCTGCTTTAAGACGGTATTATCCGTCGATTGTTAATAGACTTTTTTTTTCTGTTCTTTTATTTTATTTACTTCTAGTCGTCGCGATAACCGACATTCCAAAATAAACGGAAGTATGGTTGTAGCTGCAGCCATTTATAAATTATGTATAGATGTTGTTTGTCTGTCATCGTCATAAGTTGACTCTGCGGGAATTTTAGTTTGATTCTAGTGTGCTATTTATTCATTGTCTGCTTACAAACAAACCTCCCTCCTCTCACCCTCATCAAGATACATAGAATCATAGACTACGAATGTAAATGGCCTTTATCATTCAGCAGTATACCGCCATACAATACAATTTCCTCCTCTTTTGTTTACAAATTGGGAAATTTGTAGTCATAAACAGTGCGGGGTCTGGAAGTTAATCGAAGAAGGCAAGACAAACAATAAAAACCCTAGCAACAGTTAAAATGAGGCATATAAAGACGAGCAACTTGTTGCTACAGTTATTTTATTTCATGTTACATTCATGTTACACCTTAATGTTATATCCACACCACCTCATCCCGTTCTGATGTCCTTTTATGGAATGAACCCATCAGGTCATCATCAGGATGTCAGCCCTTTCCCTTTTTACTAGCATACAGCTTAACTCAGTTTTGTTCGTTTCCCGTTCAAGTTTTAATCCCGGGACTTACAAAGTGATATCTGAAATTGAATTGCCCTCCTGGAGGACTGGGCATATATGTATAGTTATAGAGGTACATACATACATATATATGTATATAGATACACAACAGGTCCCTTGTAGTATATTTTCCCTCGTTAAGTGATTTTTCTGGTTTTCGCCTACATTTGGCCAGGATTTAACTTGTCTGCCAAGACTATCTGGGCGAACAGTAGATTTCCCGTTCGTACATGATATAAATATCGTCCGCACTTAGTTTGTATTCCTTGAGAACATTCAAGTCAATGCTTCCCGTAGGATAAATGTCGTTCGGGGCGAACATTGGACAGGCAAGTTCTTCCTGTTGCAGCGATTTCCCATCTGTGAACTTGTTGCTGCTGGTGTTGTTGTTCTTGTTGTTGCTGATGTTGTTATTATTTCTGTTGCCTGCTTACCACGCTACAAGGAAAGATATTCACAGATTACATGGGATTAAGTGTTTAGTGTCAAGTCAAAATGGCCTTACTTGTCTTCATTACACTAAACAGGTTGTGGTGCAATTTGGCATAATGTTGTCTGCTGCTGCTGCTGCCTAGCTTATATGTATATGTATGGATATAAGTGTATGTTTAGAGGAGTTTTAAAGTCATGTGTTGAGGTCATTTTAGAGATAAGAAAAAAAAACTTAACTGAGGTGTTTACTTACCATAAGCATGTGGGTTGAAACTGGACTCGTCTTATTTATTTTCACTTTTACAACTGAGGAGTAAACAAGTTTCATTTTATTATCGAAATAAATGATCGAATTTCAAATATTTTTTACTTAAATGCTGCTGCACAGGTAACAAGTTACAAGATTATATTTAAATTTTATAATTAATTACCGCGTAATTCATAGAAAAAGAGATAAAGAAATAAAAGGAGTCGTGAAAATTTGAAATTGAATTTTTCTAAAATCTCTGTATATCCCAGCTCCTTGTTTAGTAAAGGGTTTTCCAATGAGAGGTGTTATTTTGATATTCAAAGAAAAATGCCATTTTTTGAGATAAATGATCGGATCTTTATTTCATTATATAGAGGAAGGTATGCCGTTAATAATGGAAAATAACATCAGCCAAATAACCACCACGACCACGTCTACAGGACCATATCCTTTTCATGAAATTTTCCATAACCAAATCGCAAAGTGGCTGCCCTATGTCCTCGATAGCCTCACGAATTCCATCTTTGAGGTCTTGAATCGACGCTGGGCTGCTGGCGTAGACCTTCTCTTTCACGTGGCCCCAAAGGACGAAGTCGCAAGGTGTTAAGTCACAAGATCTCGGTGGCCAATTGTGATCACCTCTTCGAGAGATAACACGGTCCGGAAACTTTTCCCGTAAAAGATCAATGGTTTCGTTGCTTGTATGGCACGTAGTGCCATCTTGTTGAAAGTAAACGTTGTCCAGATCAATACCATCCAATTCTGGCCATAAAAAATCATTAATCATCTGTCGATAGCGCAATCCATTCACCGTAACTGTTGCTCCAGCCTCATTTTCGAAAAAGTAAGGTCCAATGACCCCGCGGGACCATAAACCGCACCAAACAGTCACACGTTGAGGATAGAGAGGCTTTTCAACAATAACTCTTGGGTTTTCCGAGCCCCAGATGCGACAATTTTGCTTGTTGACGAAGCCATCGAGGTGGAAATGGGCCTCATCACTCAAGATGAGTTTTCGATGGAATTCCGGATCGTTTTCATGCATTTCAAGGACCCAATCAGCAAAGACTCGACATTGTTGATGATCGGCCGGCTTGAGTTCTTGTGTTAACTGAACTTTATAAGCCTTAAGACCCAAATCTTTATGCAAAATACGGTGTAATGACGTTTGTGGAATGCCTAATTCCAAAGAACGACGAGGAATAGACAAACCTGGGTTTTCTTCAAAACTTTCGGCTACAGCAGCAATATTCTCGGCTGTTCTTGAGTGGACTAATTAAAATAACACCTCTTATTGGAAAATCCTTTATAAGCAGAATATCTCGCAGCAAACTATCAGTCCACAAATCGATAAAACTCTTCTAAGAATTTCTAAAAATCCAACGGACCAACTCAACATTTTAGTATAAAACTCTTCTAGGAAAATTTTTGGTAATGAATTTTCCCACAAAGTGCTCTACTGTAAAAATGTTTTCCCTTTTTCCCACAATGATGATTTAGAGGGTAGAAATTCCCACAAAATGGGGTTTTTCCCACAAGTTCCCAACACTGGTGGCAGCGACTAAGAGTATTTTCAGTGGGAGCAAACGCAATATTTTCAAACATAATACTTTTTTGCCCCGATCTCTATGTTGATTCATAGATACTACACGCCTGTACTGATTTTACACTACATAACAACAGATTCTACCACAACCAGAATTTGATTACATTCAATTTGGCTCATCACACTTACTTTTCTCTCTATATTCTAAGTTGAATTATTAAAACAGAGTCGCAGCGCAATGCAAGAAATAACCAATGAATGCGCGCATCGCAATCATTGGGTCTTTACCTTAAGTCTTGGATAATCTGCTTGACTGTGGGAAGATGAAAACTCTTGATCAACCACTTTGTAAACTTAGCAAAATTGCTTTCGAAATTTGCGGCTAGTAACACTTTGCTGATCGCAGTAAAGTTTAGCTCAATTTTGTACAGACAATAAAAAACAAAAATTTAAATAGTCTTAAGTCAACTTCAAAACGGTAAAGACCAGATTCCTTAAAGGCAGAAACACATCCAAAGCTCGAGGCTTCCTCAATACGTTGTCAAAATTTCCAACACAGGTTTTTAAACGAGGCAACACAAAACCAAGCCTAGCAGCTAGGCCTTGAGGCGCGCTTTGCTCAATGTTGGAAATTTTTCTCTCTCAGGCCTACTTCTGTCACCAGATTTTTTTTTTTTTTTTTATTATTTTGTTCCTCAAACGAAATATTCGGCAAATAAGAATCACTTGAAATTTATAAACAACATTTTTGAAAACCAATAGTAAATTATTGCTGCCCAGAATGAAAAGGAATTGTCGCAAATACTATCAAAATAAAATCCGAGCCAGTGGTGTCATTTTGTTTTCAATTCTCTGAGGCAAGCCTTGAGGCGAGATGTGAGGAAACCTGAGAGAACGCAGGCCTGAGAATTGCTTGGATATATTTCTGCCTTAAAATAATTGGAACAATTGTTTTCAATCATCTGGAGCGCGTTCTTGAAGTCTAGCTCCGCTCCTGACTTTAGCTGCGTTTTTTTTATCTCTCTGATCTGATCCGGTTAACGTTGTTGTTTTACGTACATAAAATTGAACCGGATCAAATCAGAAAAACGCAGCTATTATGAACAAATTTAGCCATTGCCAGCTTCAGAAATGTCATCAAAACTTTTTTTCTTTTCTTTTCCGTAATTTAAAAATAAAACCAAACAAAAATGTTAAATGTAATACGTTTGTGTTATTTAGTTATTTCGGTAGAAATCTCAAGTCAATACTGGCTGTAGCCGGCTACGATACTGGCTACTATGATTTTCCGAACACCAGGAAATGTCATTTAGCCAAGTAAAAAATCTAGCTATTGCGTTTCCGAACGACGACGATAGATATATCTACAGCTACCATAGTCGGCTGAAACCTACTTTATGAACGCACCCCTGGAGTTACGGATGTGTGATGCGTACCTAACTTTCCAGCAAATATTACGATTGGAGATTGAATCGGAATCTACTCGCTCAATCGATGTTTGACTTTTATCTCGAAATCCTTCTCGATTCGATCTAAATCGAATCGAAATAACGACTCGATATCGATTCATCTTTTCGATACTATTTCGAAGATTTTTCGTGTAAGTGTCATATGTATGCCAGATGTCTTCGTAAAAACTACTCCATTTCGAATTGGATAAGCGAGTAAACTATGCTTTCTGAAAACTATTCGATATCCAATTGAAAATAAACAATAAAATTATGAGAAACTATTACCAAATGAAAATTTCAATTTCTCAGCACTCACTTCACTTTACCTAGCTTTTTTCGGCCGAATGAAAAGAATGCCATTGGCACGCTTTACATTTTCATGCACAATCTGAAAAAATCATGTACCGATAAAACTTTTGAAATATTTCATAAAACACTTTCAAAGAGATGCGTAAAAACGAAAAATTCTCGGAATGTGTTGCAATTTCTCGGAACCTAAAGTCCATATATCGAGAGAAATTCATAAAACCGAAAAATTCTCGAATTGTTGCTATTCGAGAATTTCTCGGTAATGTGAAAACTCATGCCATGCCATCGTTTTACAACGAATCTATTCTCATGGTCGTCATTGAGACCACCGGTCTCCCAGAGTCTTTCTGTACATTTGGCACCAGAGCGTATCAGCATAGCCATAATTTTCTTTACAGATTCTCGTTAGCGCGCTTGAACAACTACCTCATGTCTCAGAATAAGGGGCGAGAGGAAGTAGGTGGTTATCACAGATGAAGTGTTGATTGCTATACTCCACCGCATAGTAAGCTGGCCTATGTTCTCAGGATTCACTGGTTTGCAACCGTAAATCAAGAGTGCGCTGTATCCCAATTATACATGACAAAGTTCTGCTAAAACTAATCTGCAGTCGCAAATCAAGAATACGCTGTGCTACAGGTACATAACAAGCTTACAACAATTAGAAATCCGCTAAAGATTCCTTGACTTCAACAGAGAATAGATACTCAACAGAGAGCTTCCTTGCTTTTGTATGGCCGTAACCGGATGCAGGATGAATGTAATTTTGAATTGATTTTCTGGTAAAAAAAAAAAAAAAACTATAAGAGCTGGGAAGTTCAACTGAGTGCACGAATCGAGCAATACTGTGAATCATCTTGGCTTTCATGCCCTTTACATAAAAAACAAACAAACAAGCAAATTTAAGAAATTGTAAATATTTCCTGTCATTGTGCATAAAAGTTTTTGCTTTTTCTTTCAAATCACAGACCAGTTTCAACTAATTGGAAGAACAATGTAGAACCACAAAATTCCCTTTTCTCCAACAATAGTTTGTTTGAATCTTTCTAATTACCCTCAATTCCGAAAGGAATTCAAAATATTCAAAAACTGTCGCATTCGTATAGCTAACTAGAAATACCCAGAATGACCTCCCTCCCCAGTCTCATTCTCCATTGAATTCCTCGTTAACCCATAACTGTTTTGCTCAATGGGTTTCAATCAAGCGCGCCAACAAACTAATTTTCCTTGAACACTTTGCGGTTTATGTCTCGTTTCAGCTATCAATTTACAATACCTTTCTGTCAGGGGAATAGAATAGTGGGTCTGATGGGTCACCACAATCAGAACAATATCTGCAACTTGAATAGAAGTTGCTAAAAGAACAAAACTGTCAAAACGACAAGAGGAAATATGTGTGTCAAACGGACCAGAAACATAACACACGCTCTGGAGCTCCTCGATTATTTCTGGTCTTCGGTTGATTGATTCGGACGGAGTCTAACTTAAATCTGGCGTCATATTGTTCCTAGTTTCAGCAGCGTCAGCTGCCAATGGATGGATCATGGATTATGTAGTATGTTGGGTGCGGAGGTGGAAATGTATGTAGAGTAGACCCTGCTAAGTGAATGTGTAATGTGAAAGCACCCCGAAAATGGGTTTGGCGGTTACTGGTTTCGCCACTTGAACATCGACAATATGCTGTTGCCTGGTTGATTATGGGGTTCTGGCAAAACTAATGCAATTTTGAACCTTTTTTTCTGCTTCCCCTATTTAACACTTGATTAAACTTTTATGGGGGGGAGGTATGGAAGGGACCCTTTATATTCTCACGGGATTTATATACATACCTATATAATCCCGGTAACAGAAACCACAGGTATGTGTAAATCCCAAACTCAGTCTGAAGTACTTAGTAGCGTACCACTCTTCTGCTTATCCAATTCAGCTTTGGGCCAAAACTATAGGAAGTTGGATGTCGGTAACATGCATCACTAGCCATCCGGATATATTGCGTGGCTTGGGCTCCGCTGTATAGTTAAAAAAAAAAAACATCAGCCCCACGATAAAAATGAATGGGGGTACCACCATACTTTTGGCAGGTTTCTATAGGCTTATTTGTCGATGAAATCTCCATTGAGTGGCGAAGTGAGGACCACAAAATTTCGCTTAGTTGAATTCCAGACAAAAGCGAAAAGTTTTCGGTTTTACAGTTGGTTGCGTTCGACTTTATTAAATCATTCACACATGAGGGTTTTTGTCTGAGTAAACCCAACTTTTATTATGGACTTTAACACACCCGCCCAACCGTCCCGGTTCACTTTCTTTGAGTTTTTGGAGAGATCATTACGGACACAAATCCAAAACTACGAGTAAGTGATACGTGTCGATTATGGTAGAAATATTAGGAGGTGTCAAGTACCCTGCACCTTTGGGTTTTCATCTATTTGTTAGTTAATCAAGAGTGAGAGGTGTTTTTGTTTTTTTTACAGGAAAATTTTTCAAGATAACGATAAAAGTGGAAATATTTCATCACAAACCCTTGTCAGTCAGGCCATTTCTTTTTCTCTATTATGTATGTAGTTTATAATTATGTGTGCCAATGTTTGATGGTTTTCTTCGTTTAAGCTCAGTGAAGCATATTTTATGATGTCATGAATTTGAGAGTAATTTCTTCTTACAATGCTCAATGCATTTGGTTTGTTTATAAAAGTTTAACGACAAGATTTTTTCATCCATATGAAATTATGTAATCAAAACCTTATCAGCGAAATTCAGTATATGATTTTGGGGCAATTTGTGGGGATTTTTATGATAAAACGTGTCTTACGAAAAGATTTCTGTAAACCTGATTAGATACATTCTTATAATATTGGTAAAATGTGATAATGTATGTCTTGAAGAGTGAACGACAATCTGCAGAAATTGTAAATTTTTGATATCCCTGTAATTATGTTTAATGTGCTACTTCACAGCTCCCGAGTTCTATCCCACAGGCGGTCTTATAATTGTTTGCTAAATGTGTTTTCCTTTGATTTATGTTAAAGAAAGCTATGTTTTAAGCACAACGAATCTATCGAAGTAACCCCATTAGATACTCTTAGCCGCAATTTATTTACATCCGTTACGATACATTATTTAACAAAATGCATCACAATCTGGTCAGCAGCGTTACGTTGACGTGTCAATTCTGTGGTTTTTATATTAAATTCTATTCAATTAGAGCAAAGTCAAGTGTAGAAAGAAATATATTTTTAGATGAAAAAAAAAAACTTAAACAAAATCTTAAGAAATCCATCAGCATGTAAAATAACTCCTGCATGCAATAATCGCATTGCATACCGCTCACATCTTTTTACCCTTTAAATTACTTTCGACCGTACAGTAAAATCCCGTGATGCTTTTTTATCCCGAACTGTGCGAATGTGGAACAATCTGCCATTTTCTGTCTTTCCATCGCCATACTATCTGTGATAATTTAAGGGTGGCATACATCGGCACCTCTGCCACTCCTTTCATATCCATTAATCATTTCCCTATCTCCTTGCTGCCATGCTGTGCTTTACATCATAGGGTATCTCCTGAGCTTGGATTAAGGGGTAATATCACCTTGTGTTCGCTAAATATCACGTGATTTTCTGAGACGCACCACAAGCGATAGGAAAGGGATAGAGATATGAGATTTTGTGGATATGAAAGTACACTAGTCTTTAACTACAACAAACATAATTTTTTTTTTAATTTTACGGTACAAAATGGCGCCCTAGCAGCCCACGCAACAAAAAAAATATCTCGCACGCGCGACAGTTCACAATTTTTAATCTGAAACAAAAACCAAAAAGTTTTTTAAAATATAGTCCAAAATCTAGTGAACGTCTTAGGATTTTTTCGAAAAATTTATTTAAAAAAAAAATGGCGTCAATTGGAACTTTTTTTTTTTGTTTTTCAAAAAAATCAGCCGAAAATCACTTATAAAATCTATAAAAATCAATTTATCAAAAAAATCCTGCGACGTTCACTAGAAAATATTTCGGGCGCTAACGGACTTTCTACAAACAGCTGTTTGCTCAGCCTTAAAATTGGGGTAGGAGAGACATCTATTAGTCAAAATTGAAAGCTGGAAACTAATATGTGTCGATATAATTTACAAAAAGGGTAATAAAGATCCCAAACGCATGCTTTTCGCGCAGTCGAAAAACCATAAATTTTGCTTCACAACTATGCTCATAAAAACGATGCCCCCCCCCCTCCCCCGAAGAGTTTTTAATCTCATAATCGACTTTTTTATCATTCTTTGATACTTTAAGGAGTATTTAAGCAAAAAAAAAGTCATAAGATGATATCACCCCTTAATAATATAAAAAAAGCATTGACAAAGCAGTTGTCAATTTAACAATCAATACTTGGCTTTTATTTTACTACACGAAATCCATAATATGAAAAACTGAAGAATGAGCTGGAATAATATTGATATTAAATTTAATTATGTATATATAAATTCAAAACGAAGAAGAGGAGGGAAAAGATTATCAATCTAACAAATTTCGAATCATCATCATATAGTGTAACGTTCAGTAGTTACAGGGTGATCTATAAAAATTTTCCCAAATATCTTCAAGTCCCATTATCTCGGATCCCACCCTACCCATACAATTATGTGCTTGCCTAAGACCACATACGAGACACTCTATGTACAAAAGTGAGGAGCAAAAAAAAAACAATTTGTTATGGGATAGGATTAATTTCCAGCAGCAATCACTGAAATAAGTTCCCAAACAACTTTAAGCCATAGAATGGTCCATTATGATGATGATGCGTGTTTGTTGGAACTCTATATACATGAAAAATTGTTTTGAATTACGGGGAGATTAGAGCCATGTCTTAATTCGGATAAGAGCTCTCAAGCCTCATGAAATGTATAACATTCGTTTTCACATTTCATACATTTTTTATATCCTAGTCTAATTCAATATTATTTCCTTAGTACAAATCCTTGGAAATAAATCTGTCAATTCTGTACCCCCCCCCCCCCCCCCCCCGTATACATATAACTATACCCAACGAATGTATACCTATAAAACATTTTAAATCCACACAAAGATAACACATTCTCCGAAGGTAAATTCAAGTACTACATTATGTCGTATGGCAGTCCCCAAAGAAACAACTTACCAGCTTATTTCGAGGACAATTTAGAATTGATTTACATCAACGACCCATCATTGATCACACAATTCAATTCCAGCACCACTCGAATGGCCATTTCGAAATCTTACATAAGTGTATACAACTCCAGCTGCCATAGATATTGCAGGGATCGAGAGGTCCTTCAGGGCATATGGCATGAAATGTGATTTACAGCTCTCAGAAATCTCACTATACGAAAGGCCACCGTACGTATAGTCACAATCTCAAGAGAGATGGGGCCCCTCCTAGTTGCTATATGGTCCACGTCGTGGCCGCAGCCGCAGCCGCTGTGCTTAGTAAGTTTTATAGCAAGAATCATATCGAACCGA
This sequence comes from Dioctria rufipes, assembly GCA_963924295.1. Lineage (NCBI taxonomy): Eukaryota > Metazoa > Arthropoda > Insecta > Diptera > Asilidae > Dioctria > Dioctria rufipes. Next base: position 45,726,005 of record OZ002741.1, on the reverse strand, counting down.
ATTAATTCAATTGCCATTCCCAAGATAAATTGAGCTTCCTTCCCCCCGCTATCACAATTCTCTTTCCTCGACCATTACTTACCTCAAATTGTAGGATATTGGCTTCTAGTTATTTCTAACTCAAAAGATTGGCCGCCGGACAATCGACCAAGACAGGGAGACCAGACCGGTTGAGTTCAGCGCCCATAAGCTCTCCATTGTACATGATAAACGATGTTGCCATTACTCCTGGTGAGTATGGTGACAATAAATGCACTCAAAAGGAGATTTACGTCAATCCTCTGTCATGGCCAGTGATCCGATATTGAAAAGCGGAACGGAATGCGTCGGGTACCTACTATATGTATGTATAATGGTGACACTGTAATTTAGCGCATTGTCATCAGGGGGATTATGCAACATAGAAAAGTGCTTCCCCCACGAACAGGAGTCAGATTACAAAATTTTCTTACGTGTCCATTATGCCATGCCTTTCAACATACGTCTGAGGATTTATTTATTTTCTGTGATTTAACGTTTTATATTCTTCCACTCCTGTTCAGCGAAGAGTAAAAAGTCCTTTTCAATTGATATTGTCTCTTGCTGACTGGTGACGGAGTGACGATGTATTTGGATGGTCTCTTCTTAGACGTTGAGAATAAGACGAATCTCAATCCCTCGCTAGCTAATTTCTTTGTTCTGTTTAAATTTACGATGTAGGGATTCTATCTTGGATCTATTTTTGCTTTAGATGGAATCATTATGATTTATGGGGTTTCTGTTGACGATTGTAAATGCATAGCAAGATAAATTGGATACCCCAATACCCACGTGTAGCAAAACTTTGTGTTTTTGCATTTGCATTTCTCCGCCTATTTTAAGCACGATTTAATTTAATTTTAGAATAATTATTCTAAATCACAGTTCGAAAATTTCCGAAATTTGACAATCTGTCTTTAGGGTTGCCATACAGAAATTTTCATTTTTTTTCTCATTTATCTTTATAATTGTAAGGCAATTGGGAGCTGAGCTTAAGCATAAGCAGTATTTAAGGTTTATGGTCAATTATGCCTCCAGCACACTTGTTAACATGAGTTTTCCTTGTTATACCTTCTTATACGTTCCTTCATTTATTTAATTTTATTAGTCCATAATCATATGATATTAGAGCAAATTATACTCTAGGGTATATACCAAGGACGTGGAGGGAAGTTAAGTTAGCATTTATACCTAAAGGGGGAGGGCGTTCACACCTGCATTACGCAAATCCTACCGTTCGATCAGTCTAACTTCATTTCTCCTCAAAACAATGCAGAAAGTGTTAGACAATCATATTAGGCGCGGTGCACTCAAGCGATCACCGCTGCACCCAAACCAACAACTTTACCAAGCACGGAAGACTACCACAACTGCCCTACATAGTCTTGTCCTGAAAATAGAAAACGCGGTAGAGGCTAAAGAGACAGCCCTATGTGCGTTTCCAGACATCGAAGAAGTATTTGACAATACCTTCTTTGAAGGCATTGAGATTGCAGCTACCGAAAAAAGAATAGAACCTTCCTTGATAAAATGGATAAAAGCTATGCTTGAAAGCCGGGAGAATCACAGCTAGTTTGGGGGAGGACTCTATTACAGTAATGGCTGGCAAGGGATGGCCCCAAGGTGGGATTCTGTCCCCCCCTACTATGGTCGCTGGTTGTAGATGCTCTCGTACAGAAGCTAACCATATCTGGCTATGACAATCAGGGATATGCAAATGGTCATTACAATCAGGTGCAAACATGATCAGATAATCTCTAATTTATTACAGAATGCCTAAACATAGTTTGCAACTGGTGCCAAACAATGGGACTTCGAGGCAATCCTGGTAAGACTATAGTTGTTCCTTTCACGACAAAAAGGAAGCTTTATTTACAAACACCATCTCTTGAGGGAAGAGTAGTGGAATTCTCAAAGGAGGTCAAATATCTAGGTATTACCTTAGATAACAGACAAACCTGGAAATCTCACTTAAAAACAGTACTAGATAAGGCTACAGTGGCAATATGGACATGCCGCAGGCTTTCTGGCAAAACTTTGGGTCTTAAACCAAAAATGACATACACATCTATTATAAGACCCATGGGCACATACGTCTCACTCATTTGGTGCCCAAAACAAAACAATAGACAGCTCAAGCTAGTTTGCAAAAACTACAACGGCTTGCATGTTTAGGGGTAACCCGTGCTATGCGTACCTGGCCACCTGCGGCCTTAGAAGCTATGTTGGACCTGCTACCCTTACATTTGTATGTTAGGGAGCAGGCCATACTTAGTGCTAAAAAGGCTACAAAGGACAAACCCCCAAAGTACAAATAATTTGGTTGGCCACTTGAAAGTCCTCCAGGATTTCATAGAGCACCCCATGGCTAACCCAATTTCAGACATAATATCGAAACGCCATAACTTTGAAACACCATTTAAGGTGATCTTGGGGGGACGTCAATATTCGCACACTCGGGACCTACCCTCTGAAAAGGATCTCTTAAATGGCACATAAAGCGTTAAACTCGCTTACCTTTGAGTCTAAGCTAGTTTGGGACTGTTTTACATTCTTGAAGCAACTGGCCGAGACAAATAGCGTGACACTGATCTGGGTACCAGGACATGAAGGCATTAAGGGAAACGAGATTGCGGACCTCCTTGCAAAGAAAGGAGCCAAATCTCCATTTATTGACCCTGATCCTGTCTTTGGACACCCAAAGAGTCACCTCTCAGTTCAGATCAGGTTTTGGGAGGACAGAACTTAGAGTGAACACTGGGAAAATACCCCGTGGCTGAGACAAGCGAACAAGTTTATAAAGTATTCGCAACAGAGGACAAAAGAATTCCTCACACTCAGCAGAAAGGAACTAAGTCTCATAACGGGGCTACTTACTGGGTATTGCCCACTTAGATACCATCTTAAGAAGATGGGTAAGGTCAATGATGAGACCTTTGCATTCTGTATGGAAGACGATGAAACCGCTGAGCATGTCCTATGTGACTGTGAAGCTTTGTGCCGCATAATCCTAAGACATCTAGGAAAGGCATTTCCACTGCCAGAGGATGTCGGAAAAATGGCCCCCAATAATATTATAAGCTTCATCGAAGACCTTAAGTTAATTAAGTGAATTCTTTCTAGGAACTCGTATTCTGGTCTTTTGTTTCAATCTGTAAAATAAGATCCTGTTTTTTTTTTTTTATAATTCCGCACTGTGTAAACGCGACTGGTAAATTATTTCTAGGATTATTAAATTTTTTTCATATCCCATCTCTACCGCAGGACCAAAGTGTACCTAGTCTTGTCGAGATACTTACGACTTCAGTTGTCCTTATGAGCTGATGGAAATTGAAGTTGAAGTTCTGGTAGTGCAATGCATCCTTTGGATCCTATGTCACCCCCCCCCCCCCCCCCACCTGATGTATAGATCTTCATATTCGTGTCATCTACGTCTTTCGGGCTTTTATTTGGTCCTCACCTCGAAAATAATAATAAAAAATTTGCTTTATTAATTTGCACAATTTAGACGTATGACTCATTAATATGTGTACACTCTAGTACATAGGTTTAATAAAAATAATGCGTATAATGACATAATTCAGAAAAAAAACAATACTAAAACAGAAAGAAAAATTAGAAGAAAAAGTTAAGAAATTAGAAAAAAAAAAATAAAATAAAAAAAAAAAAAAAAAATATCAAAATGAAACAAGGAAAAATAAAAACTAATAAAATATAAAGGTAAACAGGGTGTCCCTGAAGACGACGTTAAGTCAGAATCGGGTGCTAGACCAAATCTTAATCCAGAAAAATTTAAAAAAAATCTAAGTCATGTAGAAAATTAATACTTCGCCCAACTTTAACTGACTGTACTGAAAAATGTACTACGCCAGTTTGGCAAGTAACTTTTAAAGTTGACACATTTAATAAGGATTCTAAAATGGTATAACACTTGCTACATTATTTCTTAGATTACGGGAAAAAAAATTTTTTTTTTCTTCAAGAAACCCAGTTTCGAAAAATATCTTTTTACCTACTAAAAATGTTTCCAGTGTACCCAAAGCTTGCCTTGAGACCGTAACTTTCTTTTCTTTTTTATATATATTTCTGATAACTATTATGATTTGGCCTATTACCCGATTCCGGCTTGACGTCGACTTCCGGGACACCATGTATTTAGTAGAAAAGTGTAGAAAATAAAAACAAACAAAAAATAAGTGCTATTATCGCGTTAAGTACTTCATTCAAAGTAGCTTAAAATAGCTTAAGGCATCCATCCTGAAACCCGACAGACTCGGAAGTGCCCGAACATATACAGGCAGACTGTTCCAGACTCTGACTCCATAGACGAAAAAAGTGCGAGAACTATATAGGAAAAAACGACGAGGAACTCGCAATAATAGCTTACGTTGTGATGAGAGAAATTTAATATTATCCTTAGATTATTTTTGAAAATTTGAGACCTCTTGGAACTGCCACCTACCCAATTGTCAAAATTGGGACATCTAAATTTTTTGTTCATCTTTTATAACTTTTTCAAAATTCTTGTGTCCGTTTTTTAGTCTCTTTTTAGAATTTTGTGCCATTTTTGTTGTTTATTAGTTGTTTTAATTGTTTTAAATGTTCTTCTTTGTCTCTATTAACATTTCATACAATTTAGTTTAGCTAGCGTCTTTTTTTTTTTTTTTTACACTTTGTAGAGACTTTTGCCACCTATTTTTCATCTATCTTTAAGGAATTTTTAAAAAAGCCAACAATAAAAGAGTCATTAAATACATAAAAAAAAATATTATTAGCATACAGCAGCGGTCCCCGATAATGGGGCAGCAATCTGCAGGTTATTAGAAAAAGACCCTTATGTTTTCGCAAGTTATTTTGGTTGTTACCATTGATATGATTTGTTCAGGGGGAAAGCCTTACAGATATTTAAAACCTCGGAAAATGTGTTTTCGCTTCCCTGGAGTATACATAGCTGCTGAAATAGAGGAGTAATAGGAACACTTACTAACTGAGCTGCCGAGATCTCGATTATTTTATAGAAATATTTATAGAATCATCTATTTAAAGAAAAAAAAAACAACCATTAATTCTAGAATACTCTTTTCTAGATATTTTCATCCTATAATCTTCTGTTGTGGAACATTTTTGTTCTAAAATCTTCAATTCTAGAGCTGTCTATTCTTATTCTTTCTACATAATTTTCAGCTTTCAGTTCTAAAAATTACAATTGTTAAAACAACTTCAGTTTTATGATTTACTGTTCATTCCAGAACCGTATAGTTTTACGCATTTAATTGTAGAATTTCCAATTAAAAAGCGCTCAATTTTAGAATCTTCAATTCTAGAGGCCCAAATCCTAAATTCTGCTAAAATAAAATTTTGATTCTAAAGCTTTTAATTAAAGAATTTTCTGTTGTATAGAACCTTTTATTCTAGTTGTTTCAGCTCGAAAAATTTTTAAACTAGGGTCTAATATTTTCGAGTCCTCTAATGTACAACAATAAATTCAAAAGTTCTCCTATTACAGAAATTCCTAGATTTGGACCTTTTATTTTTATTGATAAAACCATCTATGCTACAACCTTCTACTATCGCGACTTATATTCTAGAACCTCCAATTTTAGAGACGTTTATTTTGAATACTTCCATTCTAGGGTCCTCTGTTTTAAATTCATCTAAACTAAAAATTTCAATTTGAAACTTATTGTTTAAGATTTTCTATTTTTAAACCGCCAATTGTAAACCTCCTAATCTATTAAAGATTATTTTAAAACGGATCTATAGATCTACAGGAATAATCTTTTTTTCTTGACTTAGATTTAGATTTGCAGAGGGGTGTTCAGGCGTCCTCGTTCAATTTACTTCCTTTCTACGTTTAGATTGTTAATGAAGTCTATAAATCTGGTACTTAGGTTCCACACGTAGTTTGATGGAGGAAAAGCATATTCTAGGTAGAGTAGGTAATCTCCGCCTGTCCAGTGCTTCGCAGTTGCAGAACAAATGATTCGAAGTTTTGTGAGGCAGGATGAAGTCTTATCTAGATGATACTTCAATCGGCAATGGTCTGAGAAGAGCTCTGTAATCATTTTGAGTTCTGTTCACCTAAGAAGTAGGAATTCCCTGTAGCTTTTCCCAATTCAGGAATTTTTGCGTACTCCCCCAGGTATTTAGGTTAGCTCTGAGATAACATTTTGAAGTGCCAAAAAATGGCTCTGGTCCGACAAAGGATGTTTCCACTCGTATTTCGGCTAGTCCGTCAGCAATTTCTTTGCTTTTATGGCCTCATATCCAGGTACCCAACATTTTAAGGGTTTGCAGACATTTCCAAATAATCCTTTTTTTTTTATCATTCAATGTGAAGAGTCTTCTACTCTGGAATCTCATATCCGTGAATCTTCTCATCTTGAGGTTCTTGAAACTCTTGTTCTATAATCTTTTCTGATAGAATCTGCATTTCTATGGCATTCTATTTTAAAATCTTCCATTCTAAAACTTTTTAGTATGACAGCTCTAGTTTTAAAACCTTCAATTTTAAAGCTCTCAATTCTGAATGGTTCTAAGATTCTATGATAGAAGCTTGTGAGTATAGATGGATTTAAAATGGAATAGAAGACTCTCGAACTGGAGGGTATACAGTTTGAGAGTCGTGTATTCCATTTTAAACCCATAGATTCCTACAAGCTTCAATCAGAAAATCTTATATTTTATAACTTCTAATTCTAGAATTTTTTAAAATTTTTATTCTAGAATCTTCTGTTCTGGAACTGGTTGCGATAAATTAAAGATGATTTAAATTGTCTTAAGTGATTTCTCGATCTAATATTTTTATGTCAACACGATGACTTCAATATCCCATCCTTTTACATTCCTACTGTATGAAGTGAAACTGTGTATATCCTCAGGAGGAGCATCATTCAAATTCGTTATAAAATGGAATCAATAAAAATCGTGTTTTATTTCCCTTCATTTGTTCTCCGATAGAATAAGTTCCACGAAATAAATACCGTTGTAGAAATAATAAATGTCGTATCCTGCCATCCCGAATCGAATTTGAAGTAAATCAATTCGACTGGGTGAAATTAAACTTCGAAATCGAATTCGATTTCGACGTGCTTGCGACTTGCAGGAGAAAAAAAAACCGAATAAGATATCGAATCGTATTGACAACCCGACAGTGGCTCGCTAGGTCGACTTTCTTTCGAAGCTCTTGTATGTGTTGGTAGTTCGTTTTGGATTCGATGTTTTTTAACGGTATGATCTGTACCGAGATTCAGCTAATTTGTGAGTGATTCACTTCAGTCACTTCTTTCACTCACTTCATTCACTCACTTTTGAAAATAAAATGATTCCTTTAAAAAAGTGAAGTGAGTATTTTCGAATATTAACTTCGAATGTCGTTTTAACAGCTTTTTGGCTTTTTTATGTGTGAAAATGAACACGGCTGCGAAATATTGTCCTCTAAACATTTTGTGCAGATAATAAGGAGGAATATACTAAGAATTTAATTTTTCAGCTCATTTCTCCCGTGCATTGCGGCCCCTGTGCACTAACAAGCATCCCCTCTAATACATTATAACTTTATTGTAGTCCATCAATTAGAAATTTCTAGTATGCAAATGGCGAGTTACAATTTATTAGTGGTAAATAATTACTATACGTACTTACCATTTCTAAAATAAAATCGCTGCTCGATGATTTCACTCCCAACTCACCGCAAAATTAAAGGTGAGTGAAGTGAGTGAGTGAATTTCTTAGCAGAATCAAATTTGCAGAAAAGTGACTCACCTCACTCACTTTTTGCCAATTTCGACGTAGCTGAATCTCGGTACTGGTATCGACCGCTCTTGCAAGGCGTTTTGCAAATACTAAATAAATACGATATCGAATAAATAAATAATAAATACTCACTGAAGTTTTACACTTTGCACTTCACTCAATAAAATCTCAACTTAGAATGCCTGCGAAGAACAATTTCATGAATCGAAAATATTTGCTTTAACGAATTCGTCGGAAATTGACATGAGCCGTATTGTAACTTCTATACATAGCAAACAAGTCGAGATATAAGCGATGCATCTATTTCGAATTCTCGGAAATTTCGGTATGCTTAAAAACGTCGTTTATGGTAAAAAAAAAACATCGAAGAGATTTCGAGCCACAAGCGGTTCATCTATTTCGAATTCTTAGAAATTAGGGCATGATGCTAAAACTTCGTATAAGATTAAAAAAAAAAATCGAAGCGATTTCGAGCTACGAGCGTTTCCTTTATTTCGAATTTATTTCGCTACGGTACAATTTCGTCCAATTGTTTGCAGGGATTATAAAAATTTACAGTAAGTGTGTATTGGAAAGCCTTTCATATGATTTCCATGTATTATTTTAGGTTTTACCCGTACCCACCTAGGAATGCTTTATTAATTCATTAAAATTCACAGTGAAGATAAAAAAAAAATGTAAAGAAAGAAGGAAAACTAAACTGTGGTCAACAAACAAAATAATTGAATAATCAGAAAAGACTAATTAACTCATTGAATAGATGAAGACGACGAAAAAACCTTGAAACCCAACCCAAAAACGCTGTTGACAGGTCATCAAAAAGAAAAGCCAATTTCATTGTCTACGCGGTAATTTTATGGCCCATTCAGAATTTAGGAAACCAACTCGAAATGGGCTGATTTGCCCAGTCTGGGCTTTGTGTTAGTTACTCTTGTTATGTCTCCGGTTTCTTTTATGATTTCCTTACCTTCCATTCTTTTGCACATCTCTGAAGCTTTCTTTATACCAATTTAGGTTTCTCTAAGGGGAGATAAGAAAATGCCACATGAGGAGGAAAGGAATTTTCCAAGTCACACAAAAGAGTGTTTTTTTTTTCTTCCTACATTTCGATCTAGACTCACTCAATTCTGATGTTCTGTTAGTTATAATATACTTGTCGACAGGAGAGAACGGGAAGCGAGACGTTATTCGGGAGTATATTGTATTTCTAGTATAATTAATGATAACCTTGCAGAAAATATCGCGCTTCTGACAGAGACCTGGGAATTTCCCACTTGTCTGCTGTGTCTGCGTCTCAACTTTCTTGGTTATTTGAATCCATTCAGAAAATTCTTGGTTGGCTATTGTAATATGTACGCCCGCCACCACCGCCGCCGTCGCAGCCGTTGATATCTTATCTCTAGCCGAAGCTAGATCCATCGACGAGTATTGCGCCGCTAGAATGATATCCTCATTTTTTTTGTAAATCGTTAGTCTGGAATTCGAGCGGAATACATTACTCTTGCCATTGCCATCAAGTAACTGATTATTGCAATCACTCTGTTCGTAATGTCATAAATTTCAAGTGCACATTTGCTCCAATGTACGGTAGTGCATGGAGGCATGGTTCCCTTGAACGATGGATAGCCTAGGTTTCAGGGGATGAGACTACATTCATATTCTATACGTAATGACTGATGACGATGCTCATTTTGATTATGGAATATCATGTGAACGGAAGAGTAACTATGTAAGTGTGGCTGTTGCCTATTCACGGATTGAGAACATTGTACGATAAGCATCTGTTGTGTCTGTCTGCAGGGAGATTTTGTTTTTTAACAATAAATCTGGATTTTAGTTAAAGGGAAGATGATTGGTTAATAATAAATAATTAAAGAAACAAGTTTGGATTAAGTGCTTACGTAAGTGCAATTTAGTGCAATCAGAAAAGTAACTATGTAGTAGAAAATAGTATGAAAAAGTATTCTGCTAGAAATTCCAAAAAAAAAAATTTTAAATCTGCTTCATAAGCTTGGAACGATGTTACCATGTCAGTAGTTACACTGAAAACTAAATTGTTGCATTGAAAACTAATTTGTTTCACCGTAAACTAAATTGTTGCATTTTGGTTTGGACATGTATTCAATATGTATTCAATTATGTATTTTGTAATTTCTTCCTAATAAATTAATTATAAATTACTTAAAAGTTGCACGAGTATACAGAAAAATATTGTATTCATTTTTTTAAAAAATGTCAATTGGAGAGCTATGCTTATGTTAGTAAAATATAGAATGAAGATCAGTATAAAATAAAGCACTTCTACTAGAATGTCTATTCCATAGGTCCGGAAACTTTTCCCATAAAAGATCAATGATTTCGTTGCTTGTATGGCACGTAGCGCCGTCTTGTTGAAAGTAAACGTTGTCCAGATTAATCATCTGTCGATAGCGCAATCCATTCACCGTAACTGTTTCTCTAGCCTCATTTTCGAAAAAGTAAGGTCCAATGACCCCGCGGAACCATAAACCGCACCAAACAGTCACACGTTGAGGATAGAGAGGCTTTTCAACAATAACTCTTGGGTTTTCCGAGCCCCAGATGCGACAATTTTGCTTGTTGACGAAGCCATCGAGGTGGAAATGGGCCTCATCACTCAAGATGAGTTTTCGATGGAATTCCGGATCATTTTCATGCATTTCAAGGACCCAATCAGCAAAGACTCGACGTTGTTGATGATCGGCAGGCTTGATTTCTTGTGTTAACTGAACTTTATAAGCCTTAAGACCCAAATCTTTATGCAAAATACGGTGTAATGACGTTTGTGGAATCCCTAATTCCAAAGAACGACGAGGAATGGACAAACCTGGGTTTTCTTCAACACTTTCGGCTACAGCAGCAATATTCTCGGCTGTTCTTGAGCGACGTGCACGGGTTTTATTCTTCACATCACTAACTTGTCCCGACAGCTCGAATTTTTCTACCAATTTCTGTATTGCGGTCCGACAAGGTGCTTCACGACGACCCAAAAATGTTCGAGTTTTACGAACCGTCTCTGCCACATTGTTGTTGTTGAATCGTGTATCGTTCCATTTTTATTAATGGCGTAGTTTCTACTTGTCAAATGTCAAAAAATGACAGCTCCAAAAGTGACATCTACCGAAATAGCGGGCTAATTAAAATAACATCTCTTATTGGAAAACCCTTTACTTAGTTTCGTCATTTTGGTGTTGTTCCTACTAGGTCCGTGGTGGTCTAGTTCTGTACAGTTGCTGCGCGGTATAACCCATAATAATTGTCATTCTCGCTACAGTTAGATTGTATTATAAGTGGGCGAGAAATGATAGGCGATAGGTTGTGAATTATACGGTTGTTTACGACCAGAAGCATCCCAAATAGTGGCTTAGTTGAGAGACTCCTACTTTGAGTGTTTGGGGGATTATTATGGGATTATTACCCTCTAATTCTACCAACATGTAGATAGATGTTTTTTACTTCAGTATTTGTTAGAAACAGGACTGATACGAACTTATAGCTTGCTGGTATGTCAAGTTGTTGCTATGTGAATTCAAGTGTTTGTTTGTAAGTTCGTAGAGATACTCCTCTGGACTGATATTGTATGCCTCGTAAACTAATTTTTTGGAAAAGTATATTCCATTGCTTCGTCTATGTAGTCCAGTGCAAACTCTAAGAATCTTCCTTTCAAGCTTGCTAAGTAGGTTAAAATAATATTACAAATAGGGAAACAATGAGTGATGATAGGCTTTAGCAATTCATGGAATTTGATAGTTATAAATTTGGATTTTGCAGCTTGGCGGTTTAAAGTTTTCGAGTAGATTAGATCAGTATTTTGGATATGGATTTGGATTTTTAAGGTGAAGATTGACTTTATTTGTAGCCAAATTGGTCGTAAGTGAAGAAGTCATGTGCATATATTAGGTTGATCTAAAATATAAAGATTAATGAGTATTGGACCTAAAATAGAGCCTTGGGGAACACCAGCTTTTTTTTTGCGTTTAGTAATGATCTATATTTTTTTAGTTCCACCTCGAATTTCTCAGAAGCTAACAAGCTGTTGTGACGGAACCTAAATTGGCTTAACTTGAAAATAAGTCCTGCTATTTATATTGAGTCGAGTGATTTTTCGACATTAAGGAAGCAGCCTATGCGGTGCATTCGTTGCTATTTAGGGCTCTGGTTATATCTGTATGAAAATTCAGCAATGGGTGGAAAGTAGAATATTGTGGTTTGAAATCAAATTGCGGTAAATATTTTTGTCTTCTCCTGTTACTTAATGACACTCTCGAAAGTCCTTGAGCTCCTTGATGTCTTTCGATGAAGATTTCTTGGGGATGGAGAAAATGCGTGAAATTTTCCATTTTTCTGTGAAGTAGCAATTTTTAATGGAATTATTGAAGACGATTGTTAGGATGGTAGTCAAGAGCTATCGATGGTAGATTTTTAATAATCGCGTTTGAAATTTTGTTTGGGCAGCTTGATTTTTTAGAGGTTATTGTCTTGGTTAATACAAAGAGGTGAAGAGGGTTGATGAAGATATTTTGCTGTTTGAGATAAATTGCGAAGTTATCCACGTAGATAAAATTTTGTTGTATGGAAACATTTTCATTCAGGAAATTACTGACAGTTCTGTTTACTTCCGATGTGAATGCTTAAAGGTGTCGTAGAAATATGATGCGAATGCAGCACACTTCTTCAGTTATTTGAGAGCTAGGGTGTCTAGTTTATTGTTTATGACTTTAAAGAGTTTCAGTTTCGTGGAACAGACTTTATTGATATTTTCAAAGGTCTTTATAACGGGATTGACTTTTTCGAGTATTTTTCTAAGTTGCTCGTCACAGAACAGTTAAGATTGCTTATCCATGATACCCGAAAATCATTTGACTTGGGATAAAATAAATTGATAGGCCGAGTTATGTGGCTTAAATGTTTTCTGCAGTTTTTGCCTGTGTTTATATCGGCTTTATAGACTACATATACACTTAACTCAAATTGGATATCTTCATAAAATTTTTTTGAAAATCTTATATAAAATTCAGTACGAATAAAAGTGTCGTAATTACGCCTCACTTTTTCCGATGAATACTGACACTGACACTTTTAAAATTGAGTATAATATTTCAAAATAATTTCAGTTGGACATGCGCCGAATTTGGAAAATTCGGAAAATTTCATTTTCATGCTGGATGTTCAGACGTAGTGCTATGCACGACTTTCCCCTTTATCCGCGCATCTTTTTCTCGTAATGTCTTCGTGCGAGATACACCAGCAATTATTCCGTCTAAACTAGCCTTATGAAAATTTATTTCTATAACCAAAACAATTTTCGACATATGAGAATAACATCAATACCACTAACAATCGGTACAACATTCCTGTTTTCGCACTTGCGGATAAATAAATTTGTAAGAATATATTGTAAATAAATTCAATCTTAGTCTCAAATATGTCATAGAAATAGTTTGCATAGAAATTTCTTTTTTAAAGATTTTTCATTTGTAAAAGAGTTTTTTCCACTCAATTCTCGAGCTGTGGATTTGGCAGCAAACTCGGTCAATTTCATATTGAGTAAATTTGCTATGAGTTTATTTCATAGTAAAACACTCTATGAAATGCTAGTTCCGCATATCGCTAATCTTGCTAGGCATTCAAGTAAATTCTTAGTATTTCGCCTCTCATATATAATTCACACTAAAAGTTATTTTAAGTGCGTATATGAGGTCAGTTTAGATGTGCACTTTGGCGTATACGGCAAGAAGGAGCTAAACCCTACTGATGAGTTTTTGCTGATACGAAAACCCTTCTTTTGCATAGATATTTCTTTTTTAAAGATTTTTTACGTTTGTAAAAGAGTTTTTTCCACAGCAGTCCTTTTGAGCTAAATAAAATAAAGAAATACGAATAAAAATTATAAAAAAGTAGATTTATTGGCGCTATTCCCGTATTTTTCTTCAATTTCAGGTGTTAGCTCAAGATGTTCATATCATACGCTTCACATGAGAATCCATTAGGGGACGTGATAAAAGTGTGCACTGCACTACAAACAAACACCTGAAATAATTGTTGACTATTTATCTAATTCCACAAATATCAGTTGACTAATCCATCGCACAATTGTTTCATAACTCAAAACCATAACGATATACACTGCTAGCAGAGCGCCATCTCTGGTGATCGACCCCCCCCCCCCCCATATGTGAAGGTACATACAGTGAAGAAAATATAATATTAATCTAAAATGAAAAACATTACAATAAATAAAACAAAACGCCATTAAAAAAACCATTCCCGAGCGCCATAAACAAGAAATAATTAAATTAATTCAATTTTTAGCTGCTAAACTGCCCATTAAATTCCCCCAATCAATCTATTTAGAAATTAATCCAAAGTACTTACGAAAAAGCATTAAAAATAATTATGGACGACTGCATCGTTCGTTGAGCAACGGGGGATAAGAAATCAAGCAAACGTCGCCATATAACTCAGCATTTAACTTAAATTTAAAGATTTACGCACTCACACAATTGCACATCCACCAGACGACTTGACCTAGACCAGCAGCGAATTGATTGCGGATGTCAAAACTTTTATCGCCATTTAAAATGTCAAAGTGGCCTCGTAACTCACAGGCAAATGAGAATTTATTCATCCAAAAACTATCTAAAATGAAACTGAACAACCTCCCGGGGAGGGTAGCAGTAATCCGTTACTGGCCTTAAGTCTGCTGAAAGTCTCCTTCAAAAGTGAATCACTAAAGAACTCGTGTACTTATATATTTGGGTATTGAGTATAGGCTTCGCGGCTGACGTGCTGTACATACGTACAACCGATTTTCTCCCATAAAATAGGCAATAAATTCATAATCACGCTAAGTGTCCACAAATCCCCTCAAGATAAGCGAAAAGATAAGACAAATTCCTTGAGACGTCCCATTTATATGTTCATGCATAACTACAGAGCGATAGGAGGCATAGGTTTTGGTTGATATACGCACACAAACATGCATGTAGCCATCCTGTTATAGATCTCATAATTCATTGCGTCTTTAGGCTCTCTTCGACAACTAAATCTTAGTACGGTACGGACGTACATTTATACCCATATGTGTACGTAGCTCTATATATGTATACGTAAGGATTAAATATATGTAGTTGAGATTCTGCCAAGGCACCAAATAAAAAAAAAAACACAAAAAAGAGAGAAAAAAAACGTATTTAGTTTCGCGGATTTATCTGGCTCCTGCTTGGCAGATTGAGTCCCTGGCACACACATGACGAATTGTCTGAAGTTTAATTGCTTCGGGTCTAGAATTACATGAACTGAGCCTGCCTCTTAGCCTTGGGATTAGTTAGAGATTTATGGGATTGATGGAAAATTAATTTATTTGCTGAAGACACTACTTCAAGCCAATTAGGAATTCGAAAAGAGAAAAGACAAGAAACATGAGAGGATAACGATTTTCGTATATAAGCCTTATACCAACATACAAAGATTTTTAAGATGGCAGCAAAAATGGTGTAACTGACATCGACACATTAAAAATCGATAGGTACAGGAAAAAATAGGGTGTCGCAACGACTTAATTATCTCACGGAATTTGATATTTTCTCTTCTCTAATTTTTGGATGTTCATAGAATTAGAAATGAATTGAATACACCTTAGGAGGCAAACAAAATTAAAATCAACAAAAAAAAAACTGAATCTTCTGTGAAAGCTGCTGGATTCTTAAAATAGTGGGGGAGGATCTCTGGTACGAGTTATGATTTTATTTTTTTTTTTTTCAATTATATCACAGAACTTTTTTATGATCTTTTTTGTTAAAGCCTACGCCACTGAACCATATGTCAAAACGGGTTGTTGAGTTTTCCTAAAAAAAAAAACATGGACACCTTTAATTAAAAACTGCACTGAAGTAAAGGCTTAACTACTTGAAAAGATCCAGATTGTAATATTTCAAAGAAACCAAACACTAGAGGTTTGAATCCTTGATAGACATATTTTACCTACCCTTCATGTCTAGTTAATGTCAACAGATATTTCTGGGGTGTTTTGTTTTTCATTGAAATGGAAACTTTTAGGATTCGAAGATTCATCTAGCTTAAAAATAATTTCTAATATACGTCTGGACAGAAAGTCCTTCTAGTTTTACTTGAGCCCTTGCTAAGTATGGCTTAATCTCATGACATTCTTCATACTCGGATTGTTATCGACAATCAGCGTCCTCATGTGCATAACAATGAGTCCCAGTATGCCAATAGAGCATGACATGACATTAATTTACTGGTTGAAGCGAGACCTATCCAATCTCTGCCGATCTAAGGTCACGGCACCCTTCACCACAGCCACCACGATACTCCCATATAGCTGGATCCAAGACTAGTGCGGTCACAGGGGCTGGAGTCTAGAGATCTCCAGTGGCACGAGTCTTATAGACTGCCTGAGAAATGCAGTGTTTTTCAGGCAGAGCTCGCAGCGATTTATCAGATGGCAGTATTGGTATCCATGTGCAGACATCTGCCTATATACTGATAACCAGGCAGCCATTAAGGCGCTGGATGCTGGGCTGGTAAAATCAAAATTTATGCAGCTATGCAAGACCTCTTTTTGATGAATTGACTATAAGGCACAAGGTGGCCCTATGCTGAGCACCTAGCAATAAGGATATCTCAGGCAACGAGATTGCTGATGAGTTGGCTAAAAAGGGTTCCGAATTGGATAGCTCCGCAGCAATAGCTTATGTGAGGACGCCAATCGGAGCTTTAAAAGAGGAAATCATCAGAGGTGTCTATCAGAAGGCAAACCTCCGGTGGACCAGTAGGGATATCTGCCGTATTGCAAGGCAATTGTGGCCTGCATATGACAGTAAAAGGGCAAGTGAACTGCTTAATGGCAGCAGGACAAATACCAGGAAGTTAGTTGGGTTTCATAGCGGGTCACTGGACCATAGCGGACCATGCTAGAAGACTGGATATTGAGGCGAACAATTTCTGCAGGAGCTGTAAGGACTCGAAGGAAATCAAATCCGTCCAACACGTGCTTTGCGATGCACCGATTTGATGAATAAAAGAGGTAGGCTATTGGGTAGCTACTTCTTTTCAAGTCTGGGAGAACTGCAAAGTGTAAAATTTAGATGTATCCTGAGTTTTCTGAGAGAAGCAGGATGGATGTAGGTTAAAAGTTTCAGGTAAATCCTGAGTTTCCTAAGGAAAGCAGGATGGATCTGAGATTTGTAAGGTTATCCTATGAGGTCTATGGTCTAGAGGTTTAAGTGATGCAGCCTAGTCGTCTGGCGGCACACCTCTTACCTAACCTATACCAACAAAACAGCAAATCAACAAATTTATTCCATTAGCCTGCAAGATACACTCTTATACATCTTCACCTTGGTTAACCCTGTACACGTTTCACCTCGGCAAACCTGCGCATTACCATCGCCTTTTCCGCACCAATTATATACGTCTGGACAGTTAGATCTCGAAATTTTTCTTATAGTTTCCTTCTTCCGAGAAAATGCAATACCGTTTTAAGGGAAATCTTCTCGGGCTGTGAAAAATGCAAGTCAAGATCTAAATAAAATCAATATTCTATGTATAATTGCCACTCATTCGAAGAAGATGTGCTCCAGATATTCCATTTTCTTTTATATAAACCTTCTTACGTACATAGATTGATATTCTTCATATCCGATGCAGAAGTTATTCGAATCTGTATAAGTGTTCAGTTATAGTTAGGACTCTTGAATTGATTCTTAGTTAGTTCCTAAACAGCTTCAAAAGTATTGTGAAAGTCCGTCTTTTAATAAATCTTTCGCTTGTCTAGAATCTGTCTCTGATGTCTTACTCAGATTTCTAGAGTTGTATGAGATGCCGCAAAAAGATAAAAAAAAATCTAAAAAAGGGTCACCGAAATGTCTCCTTTTTGTCCAATATATTCGCTATTTCATTTGCATATCAATTTCTAAATGTCTTTCCACCTACTAAAGCGTTGAACGGTTCTTTAAGCCTAGATTCGTTAAAACTTGGTAGGTACATCCCCATAATTATTACTCTTCGCTTGACCTCAATATTCAACTTTAAAAGTTGGCGGAATTATGAAAATTGGTCAAATGACCGCCGCGGCGGTTGGGCAAAATGTAATCTGATTAATGATTAACAATTACAATTAACCATGTAATCTGTAATCAGATTACTTTGTAGCAGATTACTAATGTAATCCATTTCCATAATTACTTAATGTAATCGATTAACGTGTAATGTGATTACAAGTTAATCTGATTACAAATTAGTCGATTACAAGTTAATCCCACTACATGTTAATCTAATTAATGTGATTACATTTAAGATATTTAAGAAATTTGTATTCTAATTCTTCATAAAACTCCCTAAAACTAATTTCGTACGAGAACAACACTATTTTCTTTCAATTCATTTCATCATATTATTAATTACTTTTAAGTAATCTGTTACAATGTAATTAGATTACAAAATAATCTAATTATATTGTAACAGATTACACATTTGATACATTGTCTCATAAGTAATTTGATTGATATGTAATCGAATACAATTTAATTAGATTACTTTGTAATTTGACTAAACTGTAATGGAATTATTAATTAAATTACAACGACGACACAAATTCTGACTCCTTCATTAACATTTTTTCCAACATATTAAATCAGAATTTTTGGAGGTTATTTTTTCAATTTCCTCACGAATGTTGGGCGTTCAGGTATTGGACTATTTTTGGCTTGTTATTGTATTCATACTTTCCTTCAATTAGGGCGAGATGATCAATCGGCATCAACATTTACAATTTTGTTGTACAGTTGAGATTAGGCATAATATCCTACCAGATTTATTGAAATGATTATTGTCGATGACATATTTGACCATGCAGCTATATGTAATTGATCTTCCAATAAGGGCGAGTCGATGTTGAAACGGAAACAAGCTGTCTATGAGGTATTAACGAAATTCTTTATTTACTTGAACGGCCTATGTTTGCCATTATATATGGAATGTAACATCGTTCAAATGTCGGCCACGGCTTCTCACGGTGTCATAAATATAAGAGGTCCAATTTTCATTAATGACTCTGCCGCATAGATCCGGCTGAATTTGAGCGCTGGCCTGGGTTATGTTAACTTTGAGGGCATTGGTAAATTGAGGCTTATTGACATAGATTTGCAACTTCAGAAAACTCCACAAGAAAAAATCGATCGGGGTCAAATCGGACGATCTTGGTGGTCAATTTACGTCACCTCTACGGGCGATAACCATACCCTCAAATCGCTTATGCAGATTGTCTATCCTGGTGATCACTGTGTGGCACATAGCGCCATTCTGCTCATGTTGCCCACATCGATATCGTTCAATTCGGGCCAAAAGAACTTAGTGATGGCCCCACCAACGTCGTTTTTGAAAAACCAATTACGCCACCGGCCCAAAATCCGCAATAAGCAGTAATTTTTTCCGGATGCATTGCCATCACCAGAACCTCGTGTGGTTTGGTGTCATCCCATATATGACAATTTGGCTTGTTAACATAGCCATTCATACAAAAATGCGCCTCGTCGCTAAATATGATTTTTCTTCCAAAGTCGCAGTCTTCTTCCAAACGCTCCGAAGCCTAGTCAGCGAATAAACGGCATTGTCTACGGTCATTAACTTTGAGTTACTGGGTCAGTTAAATCTTGTGCTAGTGCAGTCCCAAGTTTCGACGCAAAATTCGCCTAGTTGATGTCTGCGAAACGCTGAGTTCTTGTGCACGGCACAGCCTTCCTTTAATGTACGGGTAATGGCTGATTGTTTACCGAATCGGTCGTCTCGAATTTGGTCACCAAACGTTGAAGAGTCGACTTTGA
Source organism: Dioctria rufipes (assembly GCA_963924295.1). NCBI lineage: Eukaryota > Metazoa > Arthropoda > Insecta > Diptera > Asilidae > Dioctria > Dioctria rufipes. The sequence goes on along the minus strand of OZ002741.1, from coordinate 45,706,368 downwards.
ATGGCAACAGTGTCTGCCGTAAAATGGGTGCAATGCGCGCAACATTTAGGTGCAGTAGTTTTACATAACAAAGAGCACATAAAGCGCCACTCAGTGGCAAAAATAAGTACTGCGTTTTGATAACGCTCGTTTCACGTAAATTCGGTAACTTTTTGGTAGCACCTTTCATATGTAAAAACCTCATTTCAAAAGTTAACTGGAATTCCAATAAAATTGACACAAATCTGAGTTGTTGACAGTTCAACGTAAAAAGTTTCAAAATTTTATTCGAGATAACCGTCACAGATGTAACTGCTCAATTTCCACTAAATGGCATGATGTTACTTCTTTTTCCTTCAAAAAACTCTTGCATCGCTTTCAGAAAAATGCAAAAAGGATTTCGACCAACGTGACATAAGTGTAAATTAGGGGTTAAGAAATGAATCAGGTTTGATCTAAAAAACAAAAAAAAAAAGATCTTATGACTCACAAAGAACAAAACATACGATGCAAAGCCAACTTGATAACTTATAAGGCATTCATACAATTTCAAAAACACTATTCTGCTATTTTTTTAATTCGCTACTCTGAAAATTGTTGTTAAATTTTGACATGTGTCAATTTACTTGTCAAGGTGCAAAATGATCTGGAAATCTGGTTGTTTACTTAGTTAATGGGAGATCCAAAACAGTCACTTCAATATAGCTGTTACTATCCGAGCAAGTGTTTAAACTAATTTGAGTATGGATTAAAAATTACCCGCTTAGAGTTAATGTCAATAATATTTTGTTGCCTTACAGCAAAACCCCTGTATAGTTACACACAGCGTACCTACAGCGTACCCATCTTATCTTGATATCCTATTATATGAGTTTAAAAATATTTTGGAAATAATCCCATCATGATCAATTTTTATAGATAAAACTTCCTTTGATGTTACAAATTTGCCATTTTTCAAAATTAGGACACTTCTCATGCCGCAGGAAGAAGAATTTTTTTTCCACTCTTACAAGTTTGGTTCGAAAGAAAATATGAAAAAGTTTTTTTTATCGTCCAAGTTTAAGTTGAAAACAATTTTTTTTCCCGTCCAGAAAGATTAACCCTTTCGATTGGATTGTTTTTTGTTTGTCTTATTTGATAATTTTTTTTTCAGTCTTTTAATTTCTGCGGAAATCGTAAATAAATTAAAATAGCAAAACACTTTGAAAGTAATAAACTTTAATGGAACGTTTTCAGATATCCTTAGAGAATTTCATGCTTTAATTGCAAAAAAACATTCTTGATATTAAAGAAGCGCCTATTTATTCCTAACTGTACTACATACATTATGTACATACCCAGAAGTCAAATGATGTTTTTTTTTTGTTTTTTATTTTTTATTTGCAAAACTTGTTTATTTTATTGCACACAAAATCTCTTGCTTTCCTATACTATCAATCAAAGCACCTTCTAGCTAGCGCCGGCCTCTATCCACCACCAAAACCCTTTCATATAATTATTTTCTAGACTCTAACTCAAGCTGTTCTAGCAGCAGGCTTGCATATCAAGCTGCGAAGAAATAACACTCCGCAGACGTACAGAGCATACACATTCGCCCAGGCATTCCAGTAATAATTACATGTGTCTTCTGTCATAAATTTTCACAGGAATAAATTACACAGTCATTACACAAAATAATACACGATGTGAGCTCTAGCTGTATATCCATTTATCCTTGAAGTACAGATATCTCTTCTCTGGATACCCACTACTACCCAGGCTCTGTATACTGGTGATTCTGATTCTGTTTGTTATTTCTGTTTGCTCAGGAATCACTTTCAGATTGCACTCGTAAAACAATAAAAATCCCAGTTTGGCGGGTACTGAATAAATGGAAAGAGATAGAAAGAGAGAGAGAGAGAGAGAAAATGATAGAGCCACAAGGACGAGGTTAAAACAGAGGGTTCAGTATGGAAATATACGATGCTACGAAAATGTCAGATTTGTGGGCGTTTAAGATGGTGAAAAACTTTAAATTAATTGAATTCCATAGAAAATTCAACTGCTCTTCTTTACCAACACTCCATATTCCACTGGATTTTGTGGGGAAGTGGAAAAGATTCTGAAAAGGAAGGAAGGCATACGATAGATATTTAGATAATTTATATTCAGAGCACGGATACAAAATCGTTACAAAAATTCTTTCTAAATTGCTACAGAATTGTTTACAGAATTTGTTTTATGCTATTTTCTTGAGCTGTGTTCACACACAACTAATTTTGTTAGGGGGCATGAGATATCCAACAATGTAAACAGGTATAAATAATGCATCAGTATACTTTATGTGTTTGGAAAATATATTGTATGTATGTAGGATAGAGCATGCCAATCGATTCCTGTATAAAATTATTTTTCTTCATACTTACCGCCTAAAATTCGGCATTTATGAGGTGAAGGATTAAAATCTGTTTTCTTGCTATTTTATGAATGACCCTGTAATGATGATTGCATATTCATTGAATAGATAATTTCTATAAAGTATTCCAACTGTCTACAGTTTCGGTTTTAAAGTTATAGTAAAAAAAAAGTCAAAATTTTGAAATTATAATAATTTTTTTTTTGTTTTTCTAAAAGTCGAAATCAGTTTTTTATATCAGATTTTAAAAGTTGATGGAATTTTGTTGAAAATATCTCAATCTATGATTAAAATGCAAACCACTTCTGGTTTTTTTTTTTTTTGGATTGGTCTTAAGCATGTACAGCGAAAATTACTTGAAAATTTTATTCATAGAAAAAAATTGCCAATTTTTAGGCATTCACTGAATTTCTTTTTATACATGCTTAAAACAAAAGCCTCAAAAACGGTTCTATTTTAGATATAAAGTGTGATGTGTATCTTAAATTCGCTATCTTGATGACATGTTATTTGGAAAAAGCTGTATTTAATTGAAAACGAACAAAATTTTTTTAAATTTTGAATTTATTTAGCCACAATCTCGAGGAATGATAAGTAAAGGCTTTGAACTAACGATTACCTATTTTATTTTATTAAATTTTAAAACATTTTCAAGGGGTGTATGTGTCATTAATTGGTTATAGAGTGATTCATAAAATTCATAAAACACGAAGAAGAAAATCGTTACCCCAGCATTCTTTATGGTGAGGTTAGAGGGTTCGTCGTGCTATAGTTTAGGTAATACCAGCCCTGTAAATTCGGTACTTAAGTAGTATATAGTACCAGTACCAGGACTTGGATTTAAAATTTTTTTAAGTACAAGTATCCGTACTGGTACTTACAAATTTTTGAAATACAAGTTCAGGTATTGGTAATGGTACTTATAAGTCTCATATAAAGCTTTAGTGCCCCTATAAGTACCAAAGTACACACTTACTACAAATACCGCCATAACGCAAAGTATCTCAGCTCGTGTAAATTATTTAAATACGCTTTCTAATAATAGTGGGCAAGAAGCAAGGACAGATCTGAAGTACTTCCCGTGATTGCGGAATTTGTAGTAAGTTGCGTACTACTTAAGTTTATATATGGGACTTATAAGTACCAGTACCTGGACTTGTACTTGAAAAATTTTTAAGTATCAGTATCGGGACTTGTACTTGAAAATATTTAAGTACTAGTACCGGTATACTTGTACTTAAAAGTCCAGATCCTGGTACTGATGCTTGGAATTTTACAGGTCGGGATAAGTTTTTTTTTTTTTTTCTTTTAATGACAACAAACCTGAAGGGGAAGGAATAAATAAGAACGCAATTATTTGAATCATTGGAAATTCATATCTCCTCTAGAACGTGCAATATAAAAAACATTTCTTCCTTTCCCTGTTTACGTTAAGACCATAAAAAAAATGCTTAGGAGTTTTTAGATTTAGTGTTGCCGTCTTTTACCAAAATATTTACACTTCTGCCTGCTTTATTTTATTATATAGTCTGAAGTCATTTAAATTTATATTGAGATAAATATTACACTGATAAAATTTCTTACACAATTTTCAAATTTATATTTGCGAGTTGTTCTTATATTAAGATTATGCCAGCACAAATGAAAGTTTCTGCTTATATTTAGGGGGGGGGGGGGGGGGGAGGGGTTCAATTCGATTTAATTTGATCAAAAAGTAGATTCATTCCATGAATAATAATTCACAAAGCAAGTGTTGTGAAGTATTGAGTCATTGATTATTATCTGGGTTTTTTCAATCTAATTTTATATAATTTTATTTTATTTTTTATTCGTAGTTTTACAAGCGCGAGACGTTCTGAACCAATCAATTTATGTCTTATTTAGATAAGACTTTATAGCTCTATTAAAATTAGCTATAAAATTTTTATTTATACGTCATGTAACTCACCCAGCTGTCCGCTATAGATAAAGGTTCTGCAATAAATATTAGAAAAACTATTTGCGTATCTCTTTTTATAACCGCTAAAACTAACTTTAGAACCAATTGCTATACGCTTGTATTTTGAATTCGAAAACAATCGAAAATCGAATTTTGGCAATTTTGTAAACATTTCTTCATTGGATTTGCATGTGGGTTAAAAAATTCGAAATTTAAATAAAGTTCCATGTAAACTAGAAATATTTTTGAAATATTACACTTTTTTTTTTGTAATATCCGCTCTATTTCGGATTTTTAGCTTTATAGCATTTGGGAAAGACGTAGGGAATTGAGAATTATTGGATTGATACAAGTAGATAACGGTGCGCATTATGCTTGAGTATTTGTAGGTCATAGCTGCAGGTAGGGGGGGGGGATGGCAAACTGTTCCACATTCGTACTGTTCTGATTACGAAGGATTCACGGAATTTCTCTGTACGGCCGAATGTGACTTCAAGGGTGTGAGGGTGAGCTAGGGTTACAGCTCGTGTGGTGCACATAGGAGGAATTCTACAAGGTATCAGCCAAGAAATTTTGTCAGTGCAATGACCATAGAAGTAGCAATAAAAGAGAGACAGACATCCGACATTACGTTGGTGCTCTAGGGAATCAATAGTTGCTATTGATATGTCATCGATAGTAAGCTGGAAGCGCTTCTTTTGAACTTTGTCTACCACGGACAATTCAGTACGCCTAGCCCCTGTCCAAATATGGAAATTATATTCTAATCTAGGACTGATATGAGATTTATAGATTTGCTCCAAGTCTGATGGAGGAATATATTTTTTGCATTTTTGGAAGAAGCCAAGGCATTTCATCGCGTTTTTGGCGATACCAAAAATATGATCGGAGCAACTAAGATTGCTGGATATTTCAATGCCTAAGATGCTAAGAGATGGTGAATTAGAGATATCTTTTCCATCGACGGAAATGAGTTGAGTGGGAATTAAAATACGTTTTAGTCATAACATAAAGACCCGATTCGCTCTGCTCCAAGCGAGTATTGTTGTGAAGTCATAGTTTATTGAACTGAACATGTGGCTTCCTTTGTCAGCTATAACATTCCCACCGGAGTTAGCTATAGAGTCGAACGAGTACACGAAATCAAGGATACTGTCGTCTACACAACTATGAATATCATTGAATGTGAGACATATAGCAAATAATTAATAAAAATGTGGAAGAGAGTAGGAGAGAGCACTGAACCTTGCGGCATACCGGAATGGATTATAAAACGGCCAGAACTAACGCCGTCCAATATAACTTGAATTGAACGGCGGGAGAGAAAACTTTTAATCCATTTTAGGATTATTTTAGATTCACCAAAATTATGGGGACATTGATTCCAATGCTCGGTAAGAAATGTTTGTAGATCACGAGTAATTATTTTCTACATATTTCATCAATTGGATGTTGATGAGTGTTTCTAAAACCTTCGAAAGAATCGAAGTAAGGATAATTGGTCTATAATTTGAGGGATCGCTTGCCTCTCCTTTTCTGGGTATTGGTTGATTATGTGCAACTTTTTATGCCGAAGGAAAGACTCCTGTCGATTAGGGCAGGTGAAACAGTGTACGTAGAGGTCTGTCCAGGCCACTATAAGAGTAATTAAAAAAAATTAGCAATTTAATTAACTTTATAATATTGTAATGTCGAAATTCTCTAACTGATTAATATTTTTCTGGGTACCAGAAATCAAACTAGATTTGCGACTAATTAAATTGAAAATATAACTTAAAAAGAAGGGCAAAATCAATGATGAAAAATTTAATTTGTCGATAATCTCTACACTTATAATTCCTTTTACATATTCTATTTGCACATTTTAATTAATTTTTGGAATGGAATACTTTAGTAAGATATGATTACTTTGAAATACTTTTTAAGTACTTTTGTTAGTTCCATTTGTTTGCAATTCAAATCTTTGGCGGCTTAATAGAAATTTTCAATCGAATTACATCAAGAATTTTCACATCTTTCAGTCTGCTAAAAAATTTGTGTACTTTTTTTAATAAAAAACAAAAAAAAATATCTTTTTAATCAGAATAAAAAGTGCTATAAAGTGTTTATAAATGTGTTAAAAAAATATATATATAAAAAACAAAACAAAAACGAAATTAAAAACAAAATGCGTCTCCTAACACAAGTTGAGAACTCTCAAAGTACTCTATACTCATCGAATATGTCAACATCAACAAAATCTATGGAAAGTTTGGATGCTCATGTTGAAGTAAATAAATTAACCAAAGTGCAAGCATTAATTAATGGTGAGTCGAAGAGCAACGGAAGTAAAAATCTCAGCGGTAATTACTGCAACGACAGTACCATGAGTAGTGATTGTGATTTCGAAAATCAAAGCCAAAGCGATTCCTCTGATCTATCATATACGGAATGTGATATAACATTGGTCGACGATGTCGACATTATCTGTGATCCGAAAAATGAGGCCGAGATGATGTTCCTGCAAGTTGTGGAAATGCTTCGATATGAACAAGAGGTTTTTACATTATTATATATATATATATATATTTTTTTTCTTCTTATATTTATTATGTCTTATCTAATATTGAATTTTATACACAAAGTGTTTCATTTACATAAAATGTTTTAAGAATTTTTCGAGAACATTTGGCAGATAAAAACGTTTAATGGAGACGCTTTCATGAATCACGCACGATGATGATTTTATACATCTGTATATGCAAATGATTATTGTAAACAATAAGAATTGTTTATCAATTTATACAACAGGTTTCTTTCAAGTAGTTTCAGTTGAATATTAAAGGTATATCTACGAGTAACATGTGTTTTTTAGTAATCAAAACTACTGGAAATTTTTTATTGTATTTGGTGTGAGTATGAAATTTGAATAGATTCTTATTGACGAAGGAAATATTGAGAAATTTTAAGATTTTAGTATATGAAGAATTCTTGGAAAAAAAAATTCAGAATTTGTTCATTGTTGGTAGATCAAATTTAGTAAAAAATTCAAATTTTTTTTGAGATATATAAAATGACTTAGTTATAATACTCATGCATCACGATCCAAATAGGTATATACACATACAGCACAAAACTAGATAGGGACATCCCATTCTTGTCCCACAGATTGCATAGCTTTCCCAGGATAAACAGGAAGTATTCAGTGATTGTACATAGGACCTTAATTCTGAGTCATTAATAATTTTCCATAAGCTATTCCCTGGGATATCACACAACGGCTCTCTACAGGAAAAAAGAAAATTCTCAATATTTTACATATGGGATGTGCAGGACAATTTCGGGAGAAACATGGGAAAGTGATTTTACCTCCTTCCAGAATATATTTCGGTATGTTCTCTGATTCTCGTGGTTCTTGTGGTTCTCTTGTGAAAGCACTAATTTGTTGCTTGTAGTGCTTCCGTGTGTCATTTTTGGAGAACAAATACAGAACAAGAAAATATGTCTTGAAAAAAGCCATGAGAACTGCGTCATTTAAGCCAGCTACATGCGTAAAGCTATATTAGAATTGTCTTCGCTTCTTATTTTGCCAAAGTTTGTTAATTGTACATTTCAAAACGTTCAGAGTTTTTAGTAATTTTGTCATAGGAATTCAATTTGCCTGTTTTAAAAATATTGGATTTATGTTTTGTGCAAGTGCATAAACCTCTGGCATATACTTTCCAGCCATTATTTATTTTCTTCTTTGTAAAATTGCCTATCCATAAAAAAAAATATTCTATCAAACAATATCCTCAGGTATTCCCTCGTACATCCTGCCAACAAATTAGGAGATCCGTAAGACGTTCTAGGTACGCTTGCAAATTATTGAATGCCTTAACTGTGCCCAAGAACAACCACAGGAAATTTTGTGGGAAGGGCATGGGATCTACTAGGGACATCCCAACCCCAGAGATTCAGCACTCCCAGGGATTTGCCCAAGCTGATAACTGGGACTAAACGGGATTTCCCAAGGACAATTTATATATCCTAATAGGATTTTCCAGTTACGTACCACGGATACATTTGTGCTGTGTGGGTAACTGGAGTGTGGTTCGTTAGTTTAGATTCCTTGGGATTAATATAAAGTTTTAAAAGTTCATCGAAGATTATTTGTCATTAATATACGCTTTTCAAAACTACATAATTTTTTTGTTTCTTACATTATAGTTACATATATGTATGTCTTGCTTTAGACCATCTTTTATTTTGATAAACATATAATTTTCCAAAACAACGAAAACGATTTATAATTTATTCAAAAATTTTACACTTCATTTATAGGCTCTAGTCATTCAAAAAAAATAAAAAAGAAAAAAACAAGATTACTTATATCTCTTGGGGCGGAGAAATCTAAATATTTATCAAAATAGTTGAATTTATTTTGTAGAATTATTTACACATTCTTGATAACCATAGTTGGTTCTATGAGAAGAAGCATAAAGTAAGTTTCTTGCTCTTAAGGTCCTTTCTTGAGCATATAAATTCAACATATTAAGAAGCTCTGGACATTAAATATTGGAACACAGAATATCTCTTATAAATAAAGCACATTGCATGTGACGTCTGAAACTCAGATTTGATAATCATATTAGTAAACGTCTTGACTCATACGAGGGTAAGTTATCCCCCCATATATATTAAGCATGTAACATATAAAACGTGTAAAAGTTCTTTGAATAGATTTCAATCTGTGGATATGCACTTGGTAATATGGGACCAACAAAGTCCTAAAAGTACCAACGGTTTTGAATTCTTTAGAGTTCCTTTTTATAAAACCAACAAGTTTATAGCGTTTTAAAAATATACATATATTCTATGTGTCTTGCAAATGAGAATTTATTATAAAAAACTACAGCCAAATCGGTGATTTGGCAAACACGACTTAAAGAAACATCATTTATAACATAATCAAAGCGTATCGGCATAGACAAATTAATAACATACAAAGACTGGACACGTAGAACAAAAATATGCAACGCTTTTCTAGAATATAAAATTAACGATAAGTGGGAAGTGTTAATGAGTTTTTTACTCTTTCGAGACCTGTATAAAATACAAGTCTACAGGCAATTCTCAACCTACTGCATTTGAGCAGAGAAAATTAAAAAACAAGTACCGAGGTACTGTCAGTTACCGACCTAAAAGCCGAAGACCAAAAATTCCATAAAGAAATTTTTGGGAGTTAGGTACTGTGTGTAAGGTGTTTCGATCAGCAGTAACAGGGCGATCTCATCAGGACAGCAATGAACCCTGAAAACTGCCTGCTGTCTACACTACAGTGAACTCAGATGCCAATAAGTTGCTGGTGGATATATAGACTTATTTAAAAAATCTATGTGTGAATCATTTTAAGGAAAATTTGTTGTCTTCACAAATTAACGATGCCTCGACGATGCCTCGACTTGGCACTTGATGACGTGCCAAAAGGGTAAGCCACCAATACCTCGCTCCATACAAAATCAATGTTGCCTCGATCCGATGAAGAGAAGGCCACAAGTTTTTCTTAGAAATTTACTGGAAATTTCTTCCTTAGAATTTTTATGCAATGGCCGGGCCGAGAGCAGTGCCTCGCTCGAATATAAAATCTTACAACGATGCCTCGACCTGATGTGTAGGGAAGGCCGAAATTTTTTCTTAGTAATTTCCTGGACATTTTTTCCTTAGAATTCATACGCACTTTTGGAGGGCGACAACAATTTTTATGAGCGTAGACACTAGACAAGCAATAAGCAATTTTTTTTTTTTAGAAATTTACACAAAATGTTTCGGTAGAAGTTTTATTTATTTTGGTGGCCAACTAGACTTATTTTCAGAGGTACACGTACAGCATGTACATCGTTGTTAGATTTTATATTCGAGCGAGGCACTGCTCTCGGTTTCAGCCAATGCATTAAAATTCCAAGGAAGAAATTTCCAGTAAATTTCTAAGAAAAACTTGTGGCCTTCTCTTCATCGGATCGAGGCAACATTGATTTTGTATGTAGCGAGGTATTGGCGGCTTACCCTTTTGGCACGTCATCAAGTGCCAAGTCGAGGCATCGTCGAGGCATCGTTAATTTTATATTCTAGAAAAGCGTTGCATATTTTTGTTCTACGTGTCCAGTCTTTGTATGTTATTAATTTGTCTATGGTATCGGGCTTATAGAGCGATATTTTGAAATATTTAAATTGAGGCTATGTCGTAGTTAGAGAAACTATCGCAAGATCATTTTGTAACTGCAGGCAAGAATTTGAGCAGATAATTTTTACAAACAACTTTAAATCATCAGCATAAATTAAACAGCGTAAATACTTGAATGTTAAGCTAATATCATTAATGCAGTGGCTACCCTAAGGAACTCCAGAATTTGCTTAAATATGCGTGAATAGTTTGTATAAATTTTGACAATTGGTTTGCGATTTGTAAGATAAGATGTGATCCAATCTAAAAAACTTGAACGAAAGCCAAGAGTAAGAAGATTATTTATTAAAATATGGATGTATACTCTATTTAATGCTTTAGAGAAATCTATGCAAAAACACAGTCAGCTTGAGTTCCTTCCTCAATGGAATTGATGCAATAATTTGTGAATAAAGCAAGATTTGTGACTATTGATCTTCCCTTTTGAAGTCCATGTTGCTCAAAGCAGATAATTTCTTTACATAAAAATGATATTTTAGTAGCGATAATGCAATTAAGCAACTACTTTGGTAAAAACATTCATAAGAACAACAGTTATATAGTTGTTAATTCAATGACGTGCACCATTTTTGAAAATTGGTTTAATAATTGTAGTTTTCCACGCAAATATCCCAAGATTTATCCCATTTTTGACATACTATTAACTGTTTCTATGAAAACACCGTGTACGAAATTTCAGCTCCCTACGTTGACGCATTGTGTCCAAATAGTATTTAGTGCAAAACGAAATTTTTGTATGGCAACCCCACGAAATAGTTACCCGATTTATTGCATTTTTTTTTAAAAGGTCGTGTGCAAAATTTCTGCTTTCTAAATGAATGCATTCTCGACTTATCATGAGAACGGACAGACGGATGGACGGATAGACAAACGGACTGACAGACGGATAGACGGACGCACATATAAAAATTCTTAGGGTATGTGCATAACGAGTTGTAGCGAGGCTATATCAGGAATTTTAAATATAAAATTATTGCACGCTGTATAATGAGAGTGTTCGTAACAACGCTGTTGCAGCTCCCGATGTGGCAAGACACTTTAAGGTATATCTCGCTCGGGAATGAAATTTTTCATTTTTTCGCGAGGTGCAGCGCACTAATTTTGATATCTGGCATATTCTTAGAGGTTTTTTCTTTGATATAATCAAAAGGGCTCTTTACTCATTCTCAAATATTGGAAGAATTTATCAGGATCAGTCCATAAATCTTCATATAAATGATGAAATTCGCCAAATTCCAGACGTTTCGTATTTATCGGCTGGCAAGCAAAATAGCGGAAAGTACACTTATGTGAAAAATGCCATATAGTTGCAATATACTTGACAAAAATAAAAATTCTTCTTCAGAATCTGATGACATAATTTATGCTCTCACTTCGCGAGCTACCAAGAAACTGAACGCCTTGTTGTGAACACTACACCTCGAGATGTATCTTCCCCACACCTCGCTCAACTGCCTAACCTAACATCGCCTTGGTGTACACGTACCCTAAGGGTATTTCACATTCAGACTCACTAGCTTTTAATTTAGCTATAATTTTAGATTTACTGCTAAATTTTACATAAATGGACAGTTACGGAGAAAAACTCAAGATTTTGATGATTGCCTGCCTCTCTATAAATATTTTCGGTGCTATCTAAAATCGAGAGTCATCGAACCGATTTACTAAAATCGTATAATTTTTATGCGGTTTCGCTCTATATAATTTATGTTAATTACTGTTCTTTGCTGGAAGCAACAAGATTGGTCTAGAACAAAAGCTTTGCTTCGCTTCTTCTATTAAAATTGTATAGTTTATGACGATGTTGCATTAAGGCCGTGACATATTAAAAGCAGGAAGCAGCGACAAAAGCAAAATCAGAAATTCGACATTTCTGCTTTGTCAATCACATTAAAAGCACAAGCAGAAAAGAGTTACTTGTCAGCTACAAATGTCAGGTGTTATAATTTCCCAGAAGTTGATGTTAATTATGAATTATTTTGGTATTTTTAACAAAATTAATTAGTTTTCCTCCATAGACACTTTGTTTTTCTCGCATCAAGCCTTTTTGACACATTTAAAAGAAAGCACGCCAACAATGAAATAGTGCGAATTTTAGCTCTTTTTATATTGGTAGTACTGAGCAAAAGCATAATTCTTGAGATTTGCTCAATTTTCAAGTTCTACTTCTGCTTTCAATTTGTTATTGCTCGAACAGTTGTATGATTTCAGAAAAAATGCTGCTACCGTTGCTGCTTTCTGCTTTTAATGTGTCATGGCCTTTAAATTCTGTAAGTACTTATTTTACCGTTCGTCCCTTTTATAACCTACCACAGCTGTTAAAAAAAAAAAAAAGTAAATCGAAGTCCGAAAATGGGTCAAACCAGGTAGCTTCTTCATAAAGTTGCTATACAAAAATTTCATTTTTTACTATACAGGGTGCTTTCTCCATGGTGGTCCATAGAGCGGGAGGTGATAGTGCACACCAATAAATTGTATAGTAGGGGGGGGGGGGGGGGGGATATTAACCGTTTCGGAGTTACAGGATTATTAAGAAATTATGCTATATTTTCACAAAACACCCTGTATGTTAAAAAGTGCAGGGTGTATGGTAACCATTTTATACTGATTGTATGCAGAGCTTCATGGCCTTTCCAACGACTTCTCAATCAACTCCATACTCTTCTCCCCTCACCATCAAGAGTTATTATGGTCTAAACTAAAAAATTCGGACTTTCTTAGAATTTTTTTACTTTGACCTCTATTTTTTTTTTTTTTTTTTTTTTGCAAAAAGGACATTTTTTTATAAAAACTTTAAACTGTAGACTGTCCTCTATAATTTGACTTATTTCACGTTATGTACTAACACTTATTGCCTCATACCCTATTCAGGTCATACCGCAATTCGATGATATATTTTTTTTTAAATTACGCATTTTCAGTCACTAAAGGAACAAATTCTCTTTCAGAATAGATTAATAGTTAATAACTCTTTAACGGCTACAGATAGTATATAGGGTGTAATAGTTCAAAGTAAAGAGGAGCATCCACAGTTTATAGTTTTTATAAAAAAAAGAGTTATGTTCAACAACGTTTTGCAAAGAAAATAGACATCAAAGAACAAAAAAGATAATAAAATCCGAAATTTTTAGTTTAGACCAACATAACTACTGCTGAGAGGAGAGGAGTATGCGGGTGGTTATGTAGTCGTTGGAAAGGCCATGAATTTCTGCAGCTTTAGACGGTGACCATATACTCTGTACTTTTTGAGATAAAGTAACAATTTTCCCAATTTTTGGTGACTGAAGGTGATGGATAGTTTTATAAGGGTTATATAATAGTTACTCGGTTATATAAGAATTTGAGTGGTTATATAAGAGTTTTTTAATATCACCAATTGGTGACATAGTTATATTAGAATATTTTAAGGTTACTAATGGTTATGGTGGAAGTAAGTTGCTAAAAGTTTTATAAGTTTATGATGAAAATGTTTCAATTACCGGTCTACACAACTTAGAGTAACCATTACTAGAAAGTATATAAAAAAGTTTTATAATTGTTTTCTTCACCACGTTATATAACTTATTGGTAATAAGTGTTTATTGCGATATCCGTGGTTACTCTTATATAATCCGAAAACATTCAGTAATTTAGGTGACTTTAATAAAAATTGGGAACTTTCGGTAATACATATACCCACTATAAAATATCGTAAAATTTTTTGGTGGACCTTTAGTAACTACGGTGATCGTTATAAAACTAAATTACTTTTAGTGTCGAATGGAGCCATTATAAAACTGTTTTTATTTATTTAACCCAATATAACAATATAACCAAAGGGTATATAAGAATAATAACGTCGGTTTTTTGTCACTATAAGATATATAGCATTACCAAAGGTTACAGATTATGACTAAAGGGTATATAAGGACCATTTTCGAGTCATGGTAGTTCCTTTAGTTTATATAATATTTCTAGAAGTTTTATTAAAGTCAATCAGTTTATATAATAGAGCCAGAGTTTATATAAAACTACTTGAAGTTTTATAATGGTAATTTGTTTGTTTAAATACAAGCTGCCATTTTTTCATCTGTGCATTACAAATGAAAAAGAAAATGTCGGTTAAGCCAATTTATTAAATTGCAGATATATGGCTTCCGTTTTATTTTTGTATGAAGAAAATACTTCAATTTAGGTATATAACATTTCTAAATTATGTAATGTTACTTTTATGAATTAATATCACCTCAGTGAAAATTCTAAATTTTAAAATATTTAATTAAAATCCTTAAATATTGCTTATTTTTGGAGGGTTTTGTATTTTTTTGAAGTATCTATGATGATATTCACAGTAAAATGTCAATTGCAGCTGAATTTCACCACATACATGCCGAAAAATTGTAATTCTAAAATGTAAAAATATTAAACCTTTACATTATAAAAATGCAATACAAAAAAATATCGCAATTCTATGTCAACATAGGTTTCGTAAATATTTCCCTAACATTTCAATCACTAAAAGTAATCAGTTTGAGAAAATTCCAAGCGTTGTGGAAACGTTACCAACACCTTTATAAACAGAGTTATAAAGGTAACCGAAACATTACTGCAACCACTGCTATGACCAAAATAAATTAATTGAGAGCATCCTGGGTTATATAAGGGTTATATGAGAAGTTATATTAAGGTAATTAATATATTTTTGTTACTCATTTTATTAAACTTTTAATTATATAACGTTACTTAAATCAAGTCACGGTAACCTTTATATAATCCTCCATTTAAGCTCTATAAGGGGTTTATAGTGCCTGCAAAGAGGTTTCGAGTACTAGTCTATATAACTTGGTAATGGAAACCTTACGTTTACTACTATATAAAAAAAATTGAAAATTGTTTCTTGGTCCCCCCCGTCCCTACTCCCCTCTTTCCACTTGCTTCACAATGAGATGAGTACTATCATCTCCAGCTCTATAGACCACCATGGAGGAAGCACCCTATATATTTTGACTCCACCTGAGAACCCATTTACATCGAGAGCTGAAAAATTGTACACGTCGTTTTCATAAAAGTAGTAGAAATAATTTCAAAAATGGGTTAAATCGGGCAATCCCTTCTCGGTATTGCCATATAAAAATTTAGGTTAAAACGATCAATCCTTAGACGTTTTTATTGTACTGAAAAGTTCATCAGAATAACAAATCCTTTGAAATTAGTTATAATCATGTTTACGATCAGATAAATCATTCTCGAATTAGATGCGAAAAACCAATTTTACAAACAAACTTGCACAGAGGCATGACCATATAAATTTATGTACGGGCATTCATCTAGAATCTATCGTAAGAATTAGACCAATTCCAGGTTTTTTAATTGTTCGATTTGAACAACTTGTTTTTTTTTTCATGGTTGATTCGTATTCTGTGTGTGTTTGCTATATTATTTTGATAATATTCCTCTGGTGATAAGGCACATAGCGATAACAACCAGTCTATGTTTAGGTTCCGTCATATATGTATAACGAATTTTATCGAGGAAATACTTTAAATCTAACTGACTGAAAATCGTTCAGGAAAGAAAACGATATTAAAAATGTCCGCCAAAAGAACATTATTCGTGGAAATAATAGTTTAATCTTTCGATGAAAAATATATTTATTCTGAAGATATTTTTATACCCTAGATGAAATCTTCTAAGTTTGAAATTCCGTTTGTAACACCTCGAAATAATGATGGTAGAGGAAAATGGTTTGAACACCCACGCGTAATGTTAAAAGTTATTTTGATTTTTGCATATCCGTGCGTCTGTCCACCTGTCTGTCCGTCGGTCTGTCCATCTATGCGTCTGTCCGTCCGTCTGTCCACCTGTGCGCATGATAACTCGAGAACGCGTTCATTTAGAAGGCTGAAATTTTGTACACGGATTTGAAAAAAAAAGTAGGATTAAGTTTGAAAATGAGACAAATCGGGCAACTCCTTCGTGGGATTGCCATACAAAAATTTCATTTTCAATCTATATTTGGACACTACCTGAGGCGACATATAGAGCAGAAATTTGGTACATGGTGTTTTTATAATAATAACAAATAAAATGTTAAAAATGGACTGAATCAGGCAATCTCTTCTTGGTATTGCCATATACAAATTTATGTTTTTTACGTATACTGTGAAAACCATCAGACATAGACATTTTTATTGTACCAAAAACTTATTCAGAATACGAAATTCTATAAAATTGGTTATAGTCATTTTTTCTGTCCGACAAACCATTCTAGAAATACATATATGCGAAAATTCAGTTCCAACATCAAACTTGCACAGAAGGGTGACAATACGAAATTTCGTAAGGGAATTCATCTAGCGTATATAAGAATTAGTCTTAGACCAATTCTAGCTTTTTTACTTGTCGTTTTTTTTTTAATTCTTCCCACTGTTATTATACTCCTTCTCAAAAATTCTTCGTTTTAGTAAAGGAAATTTTGTGAAAATGTTTCTTGTGTATGTGTCCAAAATGAATTACCTCGCTGACATGCTATTCAACAGCATGCAATAACTAAGTTTCTTAACAATTGAAATATTTCAACAATAAATCGCCAATTCTTAAAATTTCTACGATAACAGCTATGGATACTTCCTGTTTTCGTGGTACAATTTTTACAACGTTGATTGCATGCCACATGACGACTAAAGAAACTCTAACTATTTATTGTGGGAAAATTCGCACACACAAGCACCTTCGACAAAACACTTTTACCTCCGTCAAAAATTTCATCATACACCCCCCCCCCCTCTCTTCTGCACCAACCAGCAATATTTCTCAACTAAAATTGATTTTTCTCATTTAATGTTCACCTTAACGAAAGTAGAAGCACTTCGAAAAATATCCCAGACGCAAATTTCGCAACATAAAAATTTCAACTTAACTACTTTTCTCCTATTACGGAATTAACTTTTTTTTTATTTTGCTTCGAATGTAAAGTGCAGCGAAAATTCATAACGACACGACTACGTCTACGTACAACGTCCTTTTTTATTCCAAGTATACCATATACATATATAGGAGGAAACAGAGGAAAAACGTAAGGATTTCCTGGTGCCTTTGAAGCAACGAATGAGTGTCTTTATGGTGGAACATGATTGTTAGAGAAACGTTTAACTCCACGGAAATGCTTAAGTTTAAAGAGAACGAAAATGGCCGTGAGTTTTTATTCACTGTTCAGCTGCCAACTTTTTATCCATTTCTTTCGCAATTACTGAGGAAATTTTCTTACGATTTACTTTCAAGATTATTTTATTAAAATTAACCTCCGCGCGATAGTTGGGGTGAATTGTTTTAAAACTTTTGAAATATATCTATGTGATATGACATAATCTAGTAAACTTTAAGACCAATACACGGAAATTCAACGATATAAATTAAAACTTTTCTTTCTATCTGCTAAGGCAAAAAAAAAAGAGAAACTGAATTTTTGTCGGGAAAATTTCAAGAAAATTCTGTGGATCGAAGTTTCGTGTCAACTGTTTGCATTAAATATGTAGAGTCAATACAGCATCCATACTTTTCCAGGCGTATTTATGTATACCTGCCGGTCCTATAAGGTAATTTCTGAAAGCTATCCATCCAGAATATTTTCTCCTGTGTAAGAACACAAGCAAGCATAACGAAAGTGGGTGAGAGCGTATGTTTTGAATATTTATGCGAAATCCATGATCAGATTTTCAGGCAGGCCGGATATGCATATGTTTTGAAAATTTGTTTATAAATTATCGCCGCTACGTTCGGGAAGTGAACTGAACATAAATTCAATAAAATTTGACCTTTTTTTTTTTTCGTTTTGAAAGTCTACTGAAATTGAACCCACAGAGATATTCAAATGCAAAAAAATGTATTATGCCCGTCGTCAACGTAATACTTTCAATATCAAAAGGGTTTGCAGTAGTAATCGAAAATCTCTGGTTGGGTTCTTGTTTTTTTTTCTTTTTTTAGATTATTCAAAATGGTGTGACGGTGAATATTTGATTTTCTATTAACACATTTTTCAATACCGCATTGGTTTTGTTTTTTTTTAAGGGAGATCCAATAAATATTTATTCAAAATTAAATTAAATTTGTTTCTTTCTATAAAAAAAAATATGACTCTGAAAATAATAACTTTTGTTCGTACAACTTAAATTTTTTGAGTACTCAAGCTTGGATTTATGAAATGGGGGTCAAAAGCCCGGGATCAGAAGTCCCCAAAATCGTTGAACGTGTCTGATAAAAAAAATTTAAAAAACGAAAAAACATATATTCGCATATGACAGTAATTCCCTGCAAGTTTCTTGTACGTATACCTCTCAATTATTCAATCTCCTACTTTCACATACTACGAAACGAGAATGTACTCAAAAAGAAACATCTGTGAAATGGATTTCTACAAGGCAGAGTCAAAAATTTATTTGCATTCTCACGAAATTTATTTCTCTAAGACCTGCTTTACACTGTCAATTCAATTGAAACAATATAGGCAAAGGAAGGGTAGGTTCCCCTCACACTACTCAATAGTAATGTCAGTTACTAGTTTGCCGTGAATAAAGATGGACCTAGAAATGTTTTCTCTGGATGATACTCAATATGACTTAATACTATGTAATTGTGTTGGCAGTAACACAGCCAAGAAGAAGAAAAGAAGACGTCAGAGAAAAGTATGAATCAAGCAGGATTTACATTATGATGACATGCATGTTTTACAGAAATTGTGAGGGAGATAGTGCATCGTATACGGAAATTTATTTATCAGTGACGAGAGAAGCAAACGCATCCTGAATTTTTTTCGGACGTCGATTTGTCACTGTGTGCGTGTCCGGAACCATAAAAAGACCTCAAGCATAGGGGGGGGGGGGGGGAGTTTTTATAGTTAATGAAACTAAAACATATTTCTTGGTAACCCTAATTTGTCAATTTCGACTATTGGAGCTGCCATATTGCTGTTTTGTTACTATAATTTTATGGCATATACATATCTGTCAAGTAAAATTATTTGTCGAAATAAACAATATAGTAAGTTTTGAGTTTGTAATTAAATATTGCGAAATTGAAAGTTATTAAATATTGCTTTATAGAAAATATTGAAGTTATTTCTGAGGTATAGTTTTCTGTCCACAAGCAGAGAGTAATGCGTTCACAGATTGACTGCAGTGGTGCTTTTCCTTTATAATTTGCTAGAATTATTCCGCCTTTGAGATAATCCGTCATGTGAACACGAACCGGACTGGAATTATCTTCACCGGCGTTACTTCGGTAGTGGAGTGGGACTATTTTCATGTGAGCACTTGATTGGATGAAGTGGATTGACCTTTACATATTAGCAAATTAGTTACTGAACATTTTGTTTACTATATGAAATAATTATTAAATAAAAATTTCTTTATCGTACAAAATGATGATTGTAGAACTGAATTACAGTACCACCTGATATTTTGCGGCAAATTTTTACGATATAATCTCATCCTTTGCTTTGAACTCCTGCGTGCTTTAATGCAATATTTTAGAAATCATAAAATTATACTTCTTTTCATGATCCGTCTTTGAATATCTACGAAAAAACTATTAAAAACTTGACAACTTCCAATTAGACAGTTTGAGAGTTTTGCCATAAAAAGTAGAGGGGACTGTACTTCCGGAGCATTTAAATTTCAATAAACTATCTCCCTCACAATTTCTGTAAAAATTGGATGTCATCATAATGTAAATCCTGCTTCAAGGGCTGGTTGGAAACGTGTTCGACTCATGGACACGGCGAACTCTCGAATTAGTTCTCACTGATAAGCCGGATGACTATCGAAATTTGCTGCGAATGAATGAACAACTATTTCAGCATTTAGTTGCCTTCGTTTCACAACTAATAAAACAAAAAACAACATATGATAGAGGCAGAGGCCATTTTAATGGTAGACCAGCTAGCTGTCATTATCTTTCCTTATTGCGGGTAGAAAGCATGTGCCAGGGGAATTGGAGGAAGGTGTGGAGGAATTAGTTAGAAAGTGCAAGCTTTTTCCTACAAACAGCCCATATTCGACTCTGCTCTGTCTCCTACAGGTTACGGATTACAAATTATTCAGTAATGTAAAAACCGAAAAACTTTGAATACCTGAATGAAAGTAGAATAATTTCTGCACGCAATACTCGCGCTTAAAACCGCGCACATCCTTTCACCCTTTAAATATCTTTTTTTTATCCTTAACTGTACGTATGTGGAACAATTTACCATTTTCTGTCTTTCCTCTGTCATACAATATGCGAAATTTTACAGGTGACATTCATCGGCACCTCCGCCACTTTCCTCATATCCCTTAATCCTTTCCCTAACTCCTTCCTGCCATGCTGTGTATCCGCTGAACTTGACTTAATAATATATAATATAAAAAAAAAACATACAACAAGTAACGTTTTTAAGTAACTTCATTATCACAGAGAATATTTGGACCATTTACTGACCGGAAACGAAATTTTAGCCCATCTTTTCTCCTCACCAAATATGTAACAGAGCTCACTTATTTTCCTCATTTGAAAAAGTGTAAGGTAGTTTCCTCTGTCGGCAAGATCATGCTGATAATTTTGTTCCATGTGTATACTCTGATCTTGTACAAGGGGGCAATAGGATTAATTCAGTAGTATATATAGTACAACCGTGTTAGGGATCTTTTTTTCTTTACAACCGTAAATAAGTCGAGAAAGGCGATTAAAAATCGATGGTCAGGAAAATGGATAAAATGTACTGTATTTCAGTATGACAATTCTATGCCTCAATTGACATGGCTCTCCCGGCAAAATCAAAATGGCTAGCGATCCTTGATTCAAATATACTTTTATCAGTTCATTCTCCATTCGGAATATAGTACGCTCCACCAAGCTCAGCGACATACCGATAGTATCGATAGTCAGTATCGTTATGGCATCATAAAGCTGGTATCGATGACTGCAACTATTGGTTTGGACGTTATCGATATATTAAAAGTATCGATACCAGCATATCCATAGAATGCCAATTGGCTAGTTTAAATTAAACGGTATACGTATAATTTTACACGCTCGAACGAGAATTGCTTGCTATGGGAGGTTCGCAGGGTAACACCGAGCACCTCCTTTACTTTACATCTATTAATTTTCATGCGAGACGTGTGAAAACTATGCTTGAAATAAGTCCACATTCTTCAACTCGCTGTGTAATGTAAAGCATTTTGTATTCATATTAATCAAAATCCTCGAGAATATTTCACAAGCCATAAAACAGACTCCCTAACTACCACATCGGAGCCCCAACTGAGTCGTAAGATTCTAAAATATTTGCAGTGTTCTTATGGAAGACTGACAAAAGTTTGATTTGAATAGTTCCTCCGCCCTAAACTTCTATTCATACAGAAAAACTGTCTTCTGATAATCTTAAGCCTGCTTTCTTATCTTCCGAACCGTAATAAAATTTTTATATTTTTCCTAACAAAATTATTTAAATTATTTATCTTAACCAAATGACTACGATTCCCCAAACGAAAACTCTCAGCTGAGTGATAATTACATATGACGCTCTGCCATGGTCTGATGAAATCGAATCACTCTGTCTAGATATTCGAACTCCAGCTGAGAGTTATTAAGCGTAAAATGGAAAGGTTACTTTTAAATCAAAACGATTTTATTATTTTTTTAAGTAAGGTATATAGTAAGTGTGGCCTTTGGGAGGGAAGGTAGGGAGTCAAGCTTAAAATTACTGAAAGACTATTTTCCTGTATAGATAGTAGTTAAGGCTTTATAGCATATATAAAGTCAATGTCTGGAACTTTTCCATAAGTAGCAATTAGTACATTTTAGAAAACGGACTCACACGCATACATACAGATCTCTGTTTCATGGCTTGGGACGAATTCTTGACGGTTTCGACTGACTACGTTCTTAGAAATACACTGCAAAAAGTTGGCTCACTCCTACATAGCAGTATCTTTCGGTCTGAGCATCAAGTATAAACTGCGAGAGTACTGTAAACAACAACAAGATAAGTGGGCTCATAGAATTACATTTTTTTAAAGTAATTATTTAGGGTTATTACTAATAAGGTGTTTTGCAAAAGGATATATATTCATCAGCAGGAATTCGAAAGGTTTTATTAAAATCACTATTCGAGCTGCACGCTCGCTTTTCCAACTTCCCGTCAATGTTTTTTCAATGTTGGCATCAACGTAAGAACTCTTTTTGACACACAAAATTTTGTTCTCATGAAATAGCATACTATACTAAGCAGTCCATATCATATGTGTCAGCGGGCATAACACGAGTTTTAAAGTAATGTCTTTCCTCCTAAAACAGAGTTGGCAGCAATATTTCCTTACATGAGAGAATATGTCATAGTTAATTGTACAAATTCCGATCAACCTTTCGTTTCCGCTGGCGCTATCGAGTGTCGGTAATTTGTATCCGTATCATATCATATCACTTCCAGGGTTTTTTTTACGCTGTTTTGTATTCTAAGGCAGTATATTATCAGTACAAACCCTACATTACGTTTCGATACCGCTACGGTGATACCTTATCTTTTATACCTATACTAGCAGAATATCGGAAAGGTAATATCGATACTAACTATTCATAGTATCGCTAGCAAAATATCGATACTATCATAGTGTACAGTAGGAATGTTCACGATATTATCAATTAACCGATATATCGATATTTTTATCCAAATATTTCGATATTTTCTTTCAGATATATATCGGTTATCGAAATTTTCAAGCTGACTTTTTTTAGCCGAAGTCTGGGTTCAATATTTCAATTTCTGCTGATTTTCGGAACGTAAACCAAAACCAATACGAATTTCTGTCAGCCGATTAGCGCTGGTAACTCTGTTTTTGAGATCCGGCTAGATCTACAAAAAAAAAATCGGTTAAATTTCGACCAACATTTTCTTAAAATCAACTGGATTTTCGGCTGAATTTATTGGGACATCTTAAAGTGGCAACCCACACGCTTCAGTTCAATCACAATAATTTTGATACCCTGTATTCCTTTTCCTTCCTTATATAATTACCAGGTTAACTGTGTAAGTGTTCAAACAAGTAACAGTTTTTGATATAAATAATAACTGTATCGCAAATTCACAGCACCTGATGAGAACTAAATTAATATATGTATTATCACCTTAAACCTCAGGTAAAGAATGGCACTGCCCTCCGATCAGAAAACTTACAATATCTAAAATGGCCGAAACTATTTGCTTGCACTAGCATTGGTATGTGGCTAGTACTGCATCTCAGAATTTTTCCTCCCCACGAGTGTCACTCACCCTCAAAAAGTGGCACAAAGTGAAGTATATTGCAAAGCATGCTATGTTATTGTAAATCAAAAAAAAAGGTCTGACCGAGTATTATCGAGTGGTGTACTCTTTCCAAGAAACTTTTTTGGGACGTTCTTGCCGCCAGAAACCCCATTTTCATGCACTTGTGTCACATACACCCCAATTACTACATTTCGCATATATTTTTTGCGTTTTTTCTTTCAGGCATATTAGTGCTCTGTTGTGAACATTTTTCTCATAGGAAATCATTTTCCACGACGCATCGATTTCGCACAATCATGAGCGGAAAAAAGTCCACTTTTTCATCCAATAAAGTCGCTCAAAATACATCCGATCGCCAAAAGCTTTTCCTCGCTAAATAGAAAAAAATATTGTTAATAAAATATGCTCAGAGTATCATAATTCCTCGTTTAAGACATATAGTGCAGTTTTTAAACAAATTTCATTCTCAGTATAGAATTTTTTTTTTCAATACATTTCAAATTTTCAGTTACACGATTTGAATTCGATATATCAATATTTCTCGTACGATATTATTACAGTATCGATAACAATTAAAAATATCGTACGATATATCGGATATAGCGATATTGGATGGCAAGTTACATTCCTTTACACTGTAAAGGTCATTAAAAAAATTCAAAAATAAATGAGTACCGAGAATAGATCTTTGCGGTATCCCGTTTAAAACAGCGAGAAGATCAGTATAAGAGTTATAACAAAACACGCATTGTCGATGTGCATACGAAATTTAACATGATATTAAATTTTGTTAAGTGCAAAAACTGACTATGATTATAACCTTATTAAGGGGTAATATCACCTCGTGACTTTTTTTTTTTTTTTTTGCTTAAGCACCCCTTAAAGTGTCCAAGAAAGATAAAAGAAGTCGATTATGTGAGTGAAAAACTTTTAAGGGTGGGAAAAATCGTTTTTACGAGTGCAGTTATGAAGCAAAGTTAACGGTTTTTCGACTGCGCGGAATAGCATGCATTTGGGGTCTTTAATAGATGTCTCTCCTACACCAATTTTAAGGCTGAGAAAACAGTTGTCTGTAGAAAGTCTGTTAGAACGCGCAGTAGTTAGTGTTTGGCTTCTTTAATTATACTACTTGAAACTATAAACACCTTTTTCTCGAAACCATGTTTATCAAACTGGGCGTACCAGTAGCGTCTTCAATTTTTATTCAATTGAAATTGATTTTTATAAAAGGTTTTCTGCCGATTTTTTCGAAAAAAAGACATTGATGCCAATTTGTTTTTTTAATCAATTTTTCTGCAAAATTCTACGACATTCACTAGATTTTAGACTATATTTTAAGAAAATTTTTGGTTTTTTGCTCCAGATTAAAAATTGTGACTTGTAGCGGTACGCCCATGCGCCGACCATCCGAGATATATTTTTGCCTTGCCTGCGCTGCTATAACGCCATTTTAAATCGTAAAATTAAAAGAAAATCTTATATCTATCTCTTTCTTATCGTTTGTGATACGTCTCAAAAAATCACGTGAAATATTGTGAGCACAAGGTGATATAACCCCATAAAAGTCAATGAGAGCTAACCTAGTAAGACTATCACTGTCCGAGGAAACAGAACACTGTAAAAATTTTCTATTTGACAGAAAACTTTTGCGTGTGTATCAAATGTCAAAAATAAAATTGCTCGTACAATTTGAGCGCCATTATTATTATTATTATTATCAAAGTCCATTCACTTATCAAACATCTTCCATACCAAAGTATGTACAATACAAAGCATTCTCACTAAATTTTTGACACATTACAGTTTATGTGCCGTGACGTCAGTCTGTGTTTAAAATGTACTCTAAATATAGAAAAATATATAGAAACTTAAGAAAATCTTTGATATCTGAATAAATTTGGTAATAAATTACTGAAATTGTCTATAAAATGAAAGTTATAAATATTTTAGATTTTTTTTTTATGAAGCTTTTACCATAATTAAGTTCAATAAGGTAAAAAGAGATGCACTTTCAAGTTCAAGTGATAATTTAAACAGAAACAAAGATAGTTTTTTTATGCTATTAATATATTAACAAAATAATGATTTTGTAGCAGTAAAATATTTAATTAATACATAATTAATCTATTTGTGTTTTTTTTCTTTTTTACTGCATTTAAATTAGTTTTCATGTTATAAATTCAAGTTCAGGATGACTAGTCACAATGTACTTATGTGAGATGATTTTATTTACCAGGATGCTAACTTATGGCATAGAACTTTCACAAACTAGTCATTGTCAAAACTTTTATTTTATACACAATTTCAGAAATTTATTGCCATGATTTATTAAGATATCGAAGATTTTTTTATATTTCTATACATTTTTCTATATATAGAGTACATATTAAACACAGAGTGACGACACCATAATTTTCTCTCCAGACAAAATGGTGGAACGTAGTTCGTACCGAGAATACCTTCTATTCTAAAATTAATATTCATCTCCTCATCTATGGAGTATGTATGTATATATTAGGAAGAAGATGGATTATGCTTTGTTCTCTATTTATTTTTTCTGTACGATATAGAAATATTAACGACAACTAGATATGTGACCAATCCCTCCTCAATAATTTGCATGGGTTATTCAGTGAATTTTCATACTCTGTAACATCATTTTCTTGTATAAAAATTAATCTACACTCAAACACCAGGCATATTTTTTATTTCTTATCCAAATTAAAATTGTTTATACTCCTGGTATAGTTTGATATTATTATTTAAGTGACTCCTTACGTCTCTAAACACTGGAATCCCTAACGGATCGAGCTGGTCTTACACGATGTAATAGCAGGTGATATACTTGCAGCCTCAATTCGCGTTCATTTTTCCATATTTCGTTTTTAATTTGATTTTTTTCTACAAAATGGATAGATTTCGACCGGAAAGCTATGCTATGCAAATATAGAAGTGCAGGCAAATTAATTTTTTTTTGTTAGTCCGATTTTACCCATACAGAAGACACATATCTACTTAGGCGTGCTAAACTCTATATGCCTTTTCAATTGCGTAATGTCACAAAATTTCTAAAAACCTGAAATTTAACCAATTTCTGTATAAAAAAAAATAAAATAAAAAAAAATAATATGCGGCAAGCGCAATTATAAAAACCCTGGAAAAACCGCGTGAAATTCAATACTTCATAAAATAAAAAAAAAGTGCAGCAAAGCATTAACCATGAAGCTTCACACGCAACCCAATAGCCATCGCAGCTAAACACAAGCATCCGCATAAACACCATTTCTGATATATTATGCCCAACGAATACGCATTCCTCCCATGTTTCTTTCATTGCATGCTTTATACCTAGTTGCTCTCCAGAATTACGAAATTATCTTAGTTACTCAAACTTGCAATGTTGCACTTAGTATGCATGCGCTATTCCATAACTCCCTACCTATGTACATACATATATTTTACCACAACTAAGTTAAGTTGTCTTATAAAAAGAAGACATTTCCGCAAATATATCACAATTTACAACATTTTCCAGCCATTAATGTCGCGTAATAGTTCGCGACTCTAATTGGGGCGCCAATAAACTCGAAATAAAGATTGCCGACCAATTTAGCGCAGCGCGTTCTTTTATGATCAGTTCATCATATAGAATGGACCCGAATGCGATTTGATTTATTATGGTACTATGCTCTATAAAGTCATTCATGAGCAGCGGAGCCGATGGCGCATATGCGCACTGCAATTATGGATTTTTTTTTTTTTTTTTTGCATCAGGGACAAACGTCAGTCGTTTTGGTTCAGAGCATATTTGTGAGTTGGGCCTGAATCTGGGTCTGGCTGGGTGCGCTATAAGTAAAAGCCTATCCGAATCCAAGTCAAACTTGTTTTTGGTGCAAAGTGAAAGATAAACCAAGATAAACCGCACAATTATAACTAGAAGGGACCAATTCTGTGCACATGGCTATCTTTAGATGGGTTAGTCATGCTGTGAGAATTTCTTATCCAATTTAAGAAAGTCGAGTCATTACCATCACCACCACCACGACCACCACCATCACCACTACCACCATCACGAGTGACAGTATTTTGGTTGTGATTTATTGTAAGTTTGTTGAATTGAAGTAATTGATTGGACGGGTGATGACATATTATACTCCATAATCTGGAGAATGTCGTTCGAAAAGCTTCCACTTAGCATAGCGATACAAGATTGAACTAAAATGTTTTATTTTTTTATGTTTTAGGCCGATTTTTCTAGTAAGAAAATCACATTTTCTGATTTAATTGTTATATAAGGATCGGATAAATTGATGATTCACACATTTTTACTACTTTTGTTACTTCTTAAACTAATATCATTGGTTGATTCTCATCCATCAGGATATTTTAGATTTCGTTAGGAGCTACAAATGCGCTATAAATCGCTATATTTATTTTTTATTATACTGGTGTTACACATTTTTGATAGATTTTAAGGTGCTGTTTCGTATCAGCGGGAACCATATACCCACTTACACTTCAGTAAGGCTTGATTCCTGCCTGACGTGGACACCAAAAAAAAACTACGCTGACCTCATATACATATGATTCCTGCGGTTCCTGCTGATACGAAACTTCCTCTTTTTTGAAGAACCTTTTTTTCACGATTTTTCTTTTTGAATGAATTTTCCTCGCCCAATTCTCGAGCTGGCAGCTATTTCGGTAAATTTCATATTAACTAAATTCTCTATGAACTCATTTCGTATTGACTCTGCACTTTTGGTAGATTGACAAAATCGTCATTTATTAATTTTGAAAGGATATGCACTGGCTGCTCTTTTTCGAATTGAGCGATGAATCTGAAGGACTCTTTGGATATGAAAAATTGCAATAACAATCTATCTATTTTTCTCGGACGAGAATCGAACTCATACTTGTTAGAATCGGTCAAAGATGGAGAACTTTTAATTTTAACGATTCTAAATCTAATTATAAATATACGAGGAAAAAAACAACCGCCTCGTAAGGAAAATAAAATTGAATTTACAATTTATTTGTGCGCTTTCATCGTTACTGGTTAGTGCTAGTTGAAAGTAACGTTCGTGACTAGTTACAAATTCAGAATTACAAAATGGAAAATCATCTGAGCTAACGAGTGGTAGGAACAATCGCCCGGTAAGCGGAAGGTCCCGGCTTCAAACCCCGTACGAGGCGGTTGTTTTTTCCTCTTGTATTTATGATTTCATTTAATAGAATCGTTAAAACTAAAAGTTCTTAAAATTCTTCTATTCTCCATTTTTTTTATCATTGGGAAAAGGAAGAAGTGATGGATACTATGATGTTTTAAAATTAGCGGTAGTGAAAACCTCGGATAAATCAACGTATCTAAACAAAAAAGTCACCTCGTTGTTTGTCCGAACTCCACCATTACCCTTGAAACAGAATGAAAGTAGCCACCACGCAGGAAAATGTCATGCAGAAGTAATTTATAAGGCATTGCTATTAAGTGACCGCAATGAACGTAGGCATCGTAGCCACCACGCAAAAGTTGGTCGACTTTCAACTTTAGCGCAATTATCCTGCGTTGACATTTCACAGCTGATTAATATTTTGTTTGTTTTAAAATTTTGTATGCTGAACATAATGAGTTTCAAAGAAAATTTAATTGTGGTGGTGAAAAATTTTAAAAATAATAATATTGTGGTCCCAATTCAGTATTAATACAGTTAACAAAATTCATTTAAATTTCATCTTGACGCAGTCATCAATGGCCATTGTGTTCACAATGTTTGGTGGCTACGATTTTGACACTTCATCATCGCATTGTGCGTGGTGGCTGCGATACATTCTGTTCCAAGCATTAGAATCAAATTGTTGCTCTTGAGATCTGTAAGGACGATATTGATTCGACACGAAAAATTTATTAACATTTATTTTGGATGGACTCCCATACACCCAGGTCACGCAAGTTACTCCAGCATTTACTAGGAGTAATGTCATGTCAGGACCAAGCTTCAAATCAAAATACCTTTTTCTTTGCTCTGTGAATTGTAGAATTTACCATATTCCGATCTTAACCATTTCGGTACGGGATAGACCAATGCAGAAACGCTTTGTAGGACCGAAACAAAAGCATGAAAAGCATCGTTGTGGACGACCAATTTTTCGTGCATTTCTATACACATAATGTTCGAGAGAAAAAAATAGGTGAACAAAATTATGAATGGAAGGGGAAAGGTAGAAGGGTAGGAGTGTGTAGAGTAACAAATTAAAGGGGAAGGACAGTCTAATCGAATGGCAGAGTTATTTTTTTGATCCTGTAAACTTCATAAATATTTTATTTTTATTTTGGACGAATTTTAATAAATTTTTTTCATGATATAGTTAAGATATGCGGCATTACTAGGTTGTAAATTTAATTTGTTAGCCTAGAGGGATGAGGAGGGGTAGAGATAAAAACGGCAAATTTTTCGAAAATTTTTTGAAAAATAATTTATTTGAAATCAAATTTTTAGATAGGAAATTACCTAGAAGGGCTAAATAGGGGTAGTTGGTTACAACCCATATTTGTCATATAAATAATTCTTTTCACTAAATCTAGATTCGATTCTAATTACAGAATCTGAGATGATTTTCTTACGTAAGATATAGTCCAAGAGCTAGCAACGTCACGAAAAAAAGATGTTTAGTTCGACTAATTCTTTGCTATCTCCCCTCTTTCACCATCTCAATAGGCATCTGGCCCATATGGCGCCTGGTGAGAGGGGTTGCGTTAACCTGTGCGCATTCCATTCCACAGGTAAAAAAACGAGCAGTTTTCAAAATGATTTTAGTTCGATTTTTGTTTTTTTCATCTGTTTTCATAAACATCGAACAATATAAATTCATTATTCCCAGACAATTTCTTCGTTGCTAGCACCGTGCCAGAATTATATTTCGTTTGATTATCAATAACCGGATCGATTCGATTGTGATAGGGAATGTACCGCCAGGATTCAATCGGATCAAATCAAATTCATCCTCATAATTTCACTGCTCAACTGAAAAATGTTCAGTTCAAAGAAGCATTAGTCAAATTTTTTATCAACCACTGGTCAACTGACGATGTGGCGTCTTATATTGGTGATAAAATAATTCACGAAAAATTCAAGGAATGATTCTCTTATTGGGTTGAAAATAATAAAGTCTTTAAAGCAACGGAAGAGTCATTATCATGTGAAGAACATGAAGAAGCAGATTCTAGGATTATCTACCATATTTGCCAAATTGATATCGACGCTGAAGTTGTAATAAAATGCTCAAATTTTGATATTCACATTACACTCCTTGGTAACATAAAACTTTGGATCATCATGGGTGTGGGTAATCAAGAACGCTACTGGTTTTTCTGTCCATAACTAGAGCTTTACCAGACTTCCACAACATGACATGTTGTGATTACACTCCAGCTTTTTTTTACAAATGGAAATTGAGGCCTTTCAAATTACTAGAAGAATCGGAAGATTATCAGCTCGCATTTCAAAATATTGCCACCGATGATAAAGAATTACTGAAGAGTGAATTTGTCACCTTGGATGCTTGTCATATATATGGAGTTCGGTAGATTAACAAAGTCAACGATGTTAGATTTGTTTGATTTTCTAATACGTATTGTTTCAAAAAATGTCAGTAAAAGTTTTGAGTAAAAATGCAGAATATTCGATCTATCAAGCTTACCACGTGACCGACCGACCATATGCGTAACCACATTTTGGAGAAATGTTAACTCTAAATCTACTACATATACAGAAGTCAATGTAATCAAAATAAAACTTTTCATTTTTTATATACCAAATAATTGATTTTATTAATTTTCCCGTCGATATCTATCCAAGTTCCAAATCAATAGCGGAACTGTATAATAGTGGATTTTTTTTTTTTCAATATTTTATCAAGAATATCCTCAAATCTGAGCCAGAAAGCTCAATTTTGCACAGAAGCTTTTCTGTAGCTCCTGAAATTCTCTACAAAAAAAAACAAGAATACGTCAAAATGTGCAATCTCGCTGAGTTCATGAAATATGCCCAATGTGCAATGCATGCTAAAACCCCACGTCATCAAAACGATATCGTTTGCTGAATAATGCATATAAATACATGAAATGTGTAATTAGTGGTAAACAGCTGTTGACCTGTCAATTATCATAAATGTAATTGCGTCCTCGATTTCATTGTAGAATTACATCAAAGGAAGTATTTGATCTCAATAATGTATACAATAATATTTATAGTAAATTTAGTAATCTAAGAAATTGTTTGGGACAAGTCGAATAATATAAAATATTGCTTTCAAGACTTAAATTACAAGTTCCAGTTTACAGCTGTTTTGTTCTAAATTCCCCTCCATGGTTCTAAATTGTGCTGAATACACCTGAGATATTACTTTATCATTTTTGCTGATTAACTACTACACATAAGTTCGTGCTCATATCGTCAAATGAATGAGAGAGAAGGGACATTTTTGCAAGCGTAAATTTTCAAATGCAAGAGTGGGAAGCAAACACAAAAATCCATATCGTTTCGACGACATGGTTTTACCATGCATTGTAGATTGGGCAATATTCTCAAAAGATCATCGTGAGAAAAAAACACCCACTCTACCATACTCAAATCGGTTCGGTTCCTAATGAGTATTCGAATTATCGCCTGGAAAATTCATTTCATGTGGTTCGATAATTAAACTAGTTCGTATAAAAATTACAGCCGTAATAAAATAATTTAATTTATTTTTTATTTTTTTTAACCAAACAAAAAACGTGTGGAACAGTCATAGCAACGAGGAAATTATTTGGGAATAGTGAATTTATATTGTTCGATGTTTATGAAAACAGATGAAAAAAAAAAACCAAAATAGAACTAAAATCATTTTGAAAACTGCTTTTTTTACCTGTCGAACGAAATGCGCACAGGTAAATGCAACCACTTTCACCAGCTAGATGAACCACATGACTATTGATATACTTTAAGGAAAGGCATATCAAAAAACTGGCCGAACTAAAGTAATTTCTCGAAAACGTTGCTAGCTCTTAGACTAATACTACGTTTCATCGGTCATTGGGCGCGTTCACTGCCACTTTGGTAGCGTAGTCGTTGTCGTAGTGTAGTTCTATCACATCGACTACGATCGACTATCCTCCTGAGCGTAGTCGAATGTAGTCGACTATTTGGTACATTCAAAGTGCGGAGTGAACGATAGTCGTAGTCAAGCGTAGTCATTTACTGTCAAAGTTGGCGAAGTGAACGCTCGGTAGTGAATCGTAGTCGACAAAAAGTCACTATTTCGGTGGCAGTGAACGCGCCCATTGTATTATCTCCAACGCCATATTTCTTTTTTTTTCTGCTATATTTTGCAACATTTAAACAATTTTTTTTTCTTTCTTAAAATTATCTATAATCTGTCATCTTTTATTTAAAAAAAAAAAAAAAAAAATCCCAAGTCATTATGCGAATTAGATTCCATGGTTCGGTAAAATTTATCGCCCCAAATTTTCAAACTGATTTTCAATTGATTTGGAAATTTTATTCTGTGAAATGACAGTTTTTAATTTTTTTCCTATAAGTGGGATCATAAGAAGATTACCTATACCAAATTTCAGTATTCTCAGATTTCATTTTCCTACTAAAAAAAAACAAAAAAAGATAAAATGTAAAATAATTTACATTCCCATTGGAAGCCACCTATGGTGAAATCACACGAACCTGGTATTTCCAGAAACGGCATTCCACATATCTATTTGATCGTACAAAATTTATTTGACCCAATTCCGTTACTTTCTTTAAATTCTACATAAGTTCGACAAGTCCCTATGCGTCCATAGGCCACAACGACCTTATTCTTGTGAGCGATGCGCTCTATAGTACCGAAAGGGTTAAAACCGTTTTAATCAGCAGCAGACCCAGAAATTTAGTAACAGCGATACAAGACATCCCGGGGCTCCCCCGGGTACGCTTTTCACAGGAATATACTTGTCAGATAAATATCTAAGATACTCAGTAAGACAATGCACTTTTTCGTCAATGGCAGGACAATTTATATATTCACCAAAGGCAACATCACGCATTCATTACAAAGGACACCAGATGGCGTTACATTCCTTGGACAAAACTTTTCTTAACCGTGGTTAACTATTTTACAATATTATTCTGCAATAGAAATAAAACAATTGGCAGCGAATTGGTAGATGAAAAACATGGCTTCATTCAGACATCATTGACAGAAATTCTACAAGCACCTAACCTGTCGATTCCATTTCGATGTATTGCAACCACTGACTGCCAGGAAAGCTCCTGATTTCGTAATTACAGAAATTGTCAGCTTCACTTGTTCCGACTGCTGTGGCCCTTCTTATTTCCCTTTAATTGCTACTGTAACTTCTTATTTGAAACATTACTGACAGATCAATTAAAATTGATTTACGACTATGGTTTTAAAAACAGAAGCGAACCACCTCTGTTACTCAGGATTGGGGAGGAGATAGGTACCCCAACGATAATTTTGAATTGAACCAGCTGACAGCCATAGAAAGAAATTTTAAAATCCGACCCACACTGGATGTACTTATTACAAATGAAGTCGAGAATGAAGGAGCAAAGAAGTGTAGGGCAATAAGAAAAAAAAACAAAAGCCTAATTGCATGCATCCAGGTTATATAGGCAGCTTCATCGTAGTTGGATCATCAATTTTCTCAACCAGACAAAAGCAATTTTCTCAGAAAGGCTACTTTTGACGAATGCGGTTGTGGTGGCGCTTGGCTATTTGTCACATTTTTTTTTTTTATTCTGTTCACCGCAACTATGTGACGGGTGGTTGGAAGGTGCTCAAGAAGGTCGATAATACATATAAAAGGTGGATCAGTATGCAAAAAAAGGAAGGAGAAGGAACACCAGACCTGTACAAGTCAGACTCACGTCAGTACAAATATAATTTACATTTCGCTTTGCTATTGTTCATCATAATTCCCCAACTCGTTTAGTTCTGACGAGGACATCAGGTAGAACATAAATAAAATCCCACAAAAGTCCCATGGCCCTGATCCGACATGATGTCTTTCTTCGGTGAATGCCACAACATTCGTGATTCATGGCGCACCGTCCTCGTACATTTATCATCGAGATCTGAATGCTAAGTAGCACTGACAGTGTCATTTTTGGTTTATTACTGGCTACGGGGACAAGTGATAACGTCGCCGAATTATGGGCAGTTAAATTTGTCAAGGACTAAGAAGTAAGAATCCCTAGGCCGCCCCCATTTCCTAACAAACAGGTGAACAAAGCCCTTAAAATAATTAAAATAATTTAGAGCGGCATTAAATGAATTTACCGTTCCGACCCGAACTGGGCTGGGAGAATGCTAACAAAAATACAAATAAACTGCGCCGCGGCGCCGCCGCATCCCAGAGAGAAATTATTTTTACTGCGAATACTTTTGGGTAAATGTTTTTCTAGAGCATTCGTGTGTGTGTAATTTTTGTGAAATTTTCATTTCTTTTTTGTTAATCGAAAATGCAAATTTTTTTTTTTTTATTTAAAGAGAATAAAAATGTCATCAAAAATGTGAGTTTCATATAAATATGAGGTCAAAGCTAATTTTCCCGTTAAGTTTTGGTTTTGTTGTTTTAGATAAATTTGGTGATTATATTACTCAGGGTAATCCATATATTTAAAACGAACATACAACACAGGGTGCTATAAATTGATGACAAGTCAAAACATCATGCTCGGCAAGAGTAACAGATGACTACTCCAAAAGATTGTATCTAACTGGACTCATACATAATTGTAGACAATATTTTGTACTAAAGTTCTTATGGAAATTGTACTAAATTAGTATGAGGTTCCCTGAGCTGTTTACGAAGGAAGTTCATACTAGAAATGAAGCAATTTTTGTCTCCCTATTGCTGCGCAATCGCAGCGTGACATTTACTGGCAGAAATGATGGAGTCTTAGAGCTTAGAAAATCTTATTTAAATGGTATACCGAAAGAGCAGAGGCCTAAAAAGAGCTTTGTAATTATTTGGTGCTTTTGTTTCCTGGGAAAATAGAAGTTCTTTCGATTTTTTTTTTTTTTGTCAGTGACGTCGATAAAATTTGTTTTCCAATTGAAACAAAAACGTTCCTTTAGTTTAGGACACAGAGAAGAGAGTCAGTAGCTGTCACATCTGAAATTCTTTGTAGTTAATAAATGTTAATTTTGGAAATGAATTGATCTAGAAATATCCTCTTTAAGAGGAGTCATTACTCAGCAAAAATTTCAATTTAGATACCAGCGAGCATGTAGGCAATAAAATTTACTATACGTTGGTTTGTGTCCTGAAAATGAGAAAATTCATATAAAATTAGCCTAGACCGAGACCACAAGTAACATTATAGAGACATCTGGCGTAAAAGAGAGAAACCCAACATGCGACAAAATTATACAATTTAAAAGACGGAAAATGAATATTTGCAGTTCAAATAAATTGAAAATTTTTAACGAGAATTAACTCTCTTAAATTTTTTTTTTGTATAAAATTGTTAAACATACAATTTTGCTTTGTATTTAAACAACTTTCACATAAATATTGCAATTTCTAGTCGGTGAAATATCAGGAGAAAAAACAAGTACAATTACAGTCAAATAATTAAAAAAAAAAGCGCCACTAAAAATAAAAAAACTCGACGTTATTTGCTAGATCTAGGCTTTATCTTTCTAAAATAGTCACAATCCAAAGAATGTGAATACCTACTAAGAGGAATTTGATTTAAAAAACTTGAATTTTTACCATTTTTTTTACAAGTTTGCGAGCTAATGTCTCAATTCTAATAATGTTTTTTTTTTAATTTTTGCCGACGTTATTTAGTAAAATTTTTCATTACCTTTAATTTAAGATATAAATCATTATTTTGCTACAAATAGTTTGACAGAAATTCACATTGAAAAATGTATGAAACTTGCAAATTTTGGTACTGACTCCTCTTAAGCTCACATACGCTTCACTCGTTTGGTGACTAAAAACAAAACAAAAAACAGCTCAAGCTAGTTTTCAAAAACTACAATGGCTTGTATGTCTAGGAGTAACCGGTGCCATGCGTACCTGCCCAACTGCGGCCTTAGAGGCTATGTTGGATCTGCTACCCTTACATTTGCATGTTAGGGAGCAGGCCATACTTAGTGCTAAAAAGGCTACAAAGGACAAACCTCCAAAGTACAAATAATTTGGTTGGCCACCAAAAAGTCCTCCAGGATTTCATAGAGGACCCGATGGCTAACCCAATTTCAGACGTTATGCCGAAACGTTATAACTTTGAAGCACCATTTAAGCTAATCTTGGGGGACCATCAACAATGGCACAGTGGGGACTTACTTTTTGAAAAAGGATCTCTCAAACCGTGCACGGATGGGTCCAAAATGGAAGAGAAAGCAGGCGTGGGCATATATGGGCCAAGATGTCATCTCACAAAAGCACTAGAGGCCTCACCAACCATTTTCCAGGCAGAAATATACGCCATAGAACTCTACTGCTCGCAAAATAATCCACAAGAATATGCGCGAAGCTAAAATATACATAATGCCAGACAGCTTAAAGCGTTAAACTCGTTTACCTTTGAGTCTAAGCTTGTTTAGGACTGTCTTACTGTCATGAAGCAACTTGCCGAGACAAATAGCGTAACACTGATCTGGGTATCAGGACATAAAGGCGTTAAGGGAAACGAGATTGCGAACCTCCTTGCAAAGGAAGGAGCGCCAAATCTCCATTTATTGGCCCTGAGCCTGTCTTTTGACTCCCAAAGAATCACCTCCCAGTTCAGATCAGGTTTTGGGAGGACAGAACTAAGAAGGAACACTGGGAAAATACCCCGGGGCCGAGACAAACCATCTTAAGAACACGGGTAAGTTCGATAATGAGACCTGTCGCTTCTGTGTGGAATGTATGGAAGACTATTAAACCGCTGGCCCCCAAAAATATTATAAGCTTCATCAAAGACCTTAAGTTCGAATGGGCGCCCTAGGCCATTTATGGTTAATGTCACAAAAGATCTTATAGGTCGCGGTGACAAAATGAGAGGCGGGAATCCTGTCTGCATCCCCCGTTATTAATAATAATAATAATAAGATGAAATCCTCTCTTTTAAGATTACGATTGTGGCTTGTGCCGTATGATATGTGGATTCATTTGTTGAAGCAAAAAGTTATTGTTCATTTCACAGTAGCGAACGCGAGTCAGCAGTAACTGCAGCATCTTCGAAGAAAAAGAAGACGAAGATGATCTAATTACGCCTTCTGATAAAATTCCGCGCCATAATGTTATACTTCGAAAATACAATGGTTGTTGGCGAATTAACAAAAGTTGTTCTTCACCACAATAACAGGAATTTTGTTTGTTAATAAACTCATTGAGATCGAAATGGGCTTTGTCACTCAAAATGATTTCCTGATAAAAATTCGGATCATCATTCAATCTGCTTACGATAAAATTACTGAATTCATAGCCACGACATGCAGTTCAAGTTTTACATCGACCAAACTTTATGGGAGTATCGATCAAAATTTTTGCAGAGAAGTCCTCTTAACTTTCAATTATTGAGAACGATGGCACGATGAGAAACTTGTTTGTCTGCTCGAATTTTTTTACTAAATCACTTATTGAGAGTTGCGAAGGTGTATTGTGTCTACCGAAAAAGGGAACGGAATTTTTTAATTGTGTCCGCAACTGAAGATCGATTTTCATTAAAACAAGTTGTTGTGCTGTTAAATGAATGCTCCATTCCCGAATTTTTAGCGTCTAAACTGATGAACTGTCAAAAATGGTGACAAACAGACCGAAATCGCGACATAAATTGTAAAATTCTAATTTGGCCACCCTGTACTTTCAAACTGCTCTTTTCGCAGGACATTTTCATAAACCATTTATAGCATTTTTGTTCTCCTTCGGATTCGTAATCAGACTGATACTGACCCGATTGGAGTACATCTTTTTATATGAATCCATATAAAGATACAACAATAAATATCTTATACTAGTACCAATAGGAATAGTTAAAGAAAGAAAAATTGCATTCTGCTGGAAAGTTAGTTTAAAGAGATAAGACTAAAAATAAATATAAATACAGTATGGAGAAGCAGAGCGAGTGTACGCTAAGTCAACATCCAGAAAATTACTAATTACAGAAAATTACGAAATTAAAACATACTTAAGCATAGCTTCATGTCGACTCAATAAAAAAAAAAGGAAATTTGAATTAAACAATATTAGAAATGAGATGCCTTTTAAATGCACTAAGAGTGCCTGAGCGTTGAACACTACATGGAAGAGTGTTCCACAATCGAAACATCTGAGCAAAGTAGGAACCCTCCAAGATCGATGGACGAGAGCGAGGAATCAAAATGTTGTGACCTCTCCGAGACTGTTGAAAATTAATATTCTCTGCTAGATAACTAGGCGCATCATTGTAAATAATTTTAGATAATAAAAAAAAAAAATTAATTAGTTTGACATGAGCTTCGAGAGAACAGCCTACTAATTTGTTTCTAAAAGGTGTAATATAGTCATATCTGCGTAGGTCACAAATAAATCTTATACAATCTTGCGGGATATAGAATCCATACGACTGAAGACCAGGTGTAGGATGAAAGTTTTTATCACCTACTCATATATACTGGTAAATAATTATAGGCGACGTAAACCATAATAAATTTTAGACAAACAAGCATTAATGTGGTCACAGCATTTCATTCAAACATCAATGATAATGCCAAGTTTGCGTACCTCTTCGAGACAAATTGCAATACACTCCCACCTAGCCAAACAGAGGGAAGAGACAGTTGATCTTTAAAGCCCAAAGCTATGCACTGTGACATCTCAGCATGTAGCTTTTATTTGTTCTATATGGCGAAATCTTATCCAAATCTCTATTAGTACGCTCCACACAATCTTCCATAAGCCCAGCTTGTCGACGTCATCTGCATACATTCGTATTCTTACATCTTGTAAGACTTTCGGAAGATCATTTATAAAGAGACTAAATAGAAGAGGACCAAGTGCGGTTCCCTGGGGTACACCACAGACTAGTAGATAAATCAAACACTTATATTTATTTTAATCTTCTTGGTCTAAATCAAATATATAGGACTGTGTATACAAAATACGGAAAATAAAAATAAAAAAAAAACTAATAATAGTAGAGTGGTAGGCATACATGCAACAGAGAATAGATATTTTCAAAAAGGATTTACCATGATAACTCTATCAAACCGCAATATTAATAAATTTTTTATCACTTACAAATCAATCATATCTATCAAAACTATCCTTTCTAACAAAAATAAATACTAAAAAAAAAAAAAAAAAAAACTCACTCATCCGTAAGAACTATCTAGGACATACCTATAAACTACAGAAAAAAATTAAACATTAATTGATTTTCGGAAATTTATTTTCAATTTTCTCTAAATCTTTTAGAACGTTTCTGTTCCTGCATTTGATAAAAACTTTGCCACAAAAAAAAAATTATTTCATTTTTCATAAACAAGTTTGGAAAATTTACAGAAAAGAACTCCAAACGTTTTCATATCAGCCCCATTGATTTATCTCTGTACCTCCTCTCCGCTCCTTTATTTAAACAATTCAACCATCCATAAAGCAAAGTCCAGGACACAAAGTGTTGCCATAAAAATAATTTCGCCCATCCAATCCATGTCGAAATACCAAAATGTAAGAGCATTTTCCATTGAATAAACGGACAGCCAAGAACGTGGCACCAACAAAAATTCAATCATTTACCAGAAAAAAAAACAGAAAAAAAATAGGAATCCAAGGAATCATGGTTGGTTCAAGTACCAAGAATCTTCAGAGGAAATTTGCCATGGTGACTTCTTATGCTCCTTGAAGCTATATAAGAATTGCTACGACTTGATATATTTTTAGTCTTACTTTAACTAGTATATATATATATGTATGTGTGTGTGCATGTGTGTAGTATCAAGATCATTGTGACTAGTGCAATAATAGATAGCGCTGCGCTTGTTTTTATAGCCTTAAGGTCGGTCGATTTTGTTGTACTTAGTTAGTTCGGGTAGGCAGAGCAGATCGTTGTCCTTGCAAGAACGAAATATAGGAGCGTGAAGAGCAGAAAAAAAACACAAAACATTCGTCCTAAGGATACCTCTATATGTACGTATGTATGAGAGTATACGTAAAACAAAGCACGTAAACTGGGTAAAATCAGTGGCATGCCACACCCGATAAGAAACGAGGAACAATTTAATGAGGAGTTATGGTCCGACCCGACACTACCCATGACTCCTCAGTTGGTTAAGAGCATCCTTTACAAAACAGATTAGAGCAGCCACCCAGACAGCACGACGGCAATGTTGTTTCTTCTAGCACATAGAAGAAAAAAAAATGAGGCTGCAATCAGTTTGTTATCAAGCAATTGGGGGCAAAAGTTATTTACGTTCCCGCGCAACTTCCCCAAAAATTGTTTCTGTTTGTTCCACAATTTGTGAATATATTTTTGTCTCCGGTTTTAACTTCTCGTGTTAAGCATGGAAGACGTCTTAAAGAAATTCATTGGCTGAAATTTGGCATTTGGATTGGGAAAAAGGATCTTAGTGTGGATCTGATTTATTATTCGTTTATT
Source organism: Dioctria rufipes (assembly GCA_963924295.1). Classification (NCBI taxonomy): domain Eukaryota; kingdom Metazoa; phylum Arthropoda; class Insecta; order Diptera; family Asilidae; genus Dioctria; species Dioctria rufipes. The sequence continues at coordinate 45,664,938 of OZ002741.1, read as the reverse complement.
GGTTTTAGGAAATTTATTACAATCGAAATTTCTTTTGGAATATATACAATATATCTAGGTGTATGTGTGTGTATATATGCAAATATATTTCGGTACAAATTTAGAGGTTATGTAGAGTACATTTCCGTTTTTGTTCCGGCAAATGGAAACCCATTTTTTTATCGTAAGTAATCAAATTTTTGTTTATTTAAAATTATACTTAAATGGTGAAAAAAAAACAATTTCCTTTTCTGAGCAAAAATAAAACCAATTAATATCTATATGAAAATATTTCAAGAGCTGTTTTTAAATGAAACTTGAATTTTAATTAAACAAAAAAAAAATTAGACTTTGCAACTCTTTACTGTCACTTTAAAACAGCATTTAAAAGTGGCGCGTTTAAATGGTAAAAACAAAAAAAAACCGATGCGCATTTTATTTAACACTTTCCACATAGCAGCTCGTTCGGACTTGCATCAATTACACTTTTCCCAGCCACTCCACAATTTACGAGATAAAAAACAAAAAAATAAAACACAAAAATTTAAACAAAAATAAAAATGTAAAGCAAAATTCATTTGGACCAATTAATTAATTTGTTGCATTCCTCGTTATGTATGTGTGCGTGTGTGTGGGTGTGTGTGTGTGTGTATAGCAAGAATAAAAAATAAAATAAAAAATCAATAAAAAGAGAAAAACCAAGAGGAGAATCTGCCCCTGCATTAAATGACCTATAAATGATAGGCTAAGGGGCGCTTTGTCCAGCCCGCTATCATGCCCTTTAGAGATGAATGCGAACCACTTAAATGGATTTAATGATCGGCGGCCAATTAAATTAATTTGTGTAATTATTGTGTGCTGTAATCCCCTCCGTAATGACTGAAATTTGTTGTTTTGAGTTGTGGTGGGCTGGCAATTGAAGATGGGAATTTTATCTCTTGAGTCAGGCAAACAAAACAAATACTTACATATTAATGATGGGATGCTGCGGACGAACTCTATAGTAAGTAGTAGTAGTAGCAGTAGACGATTTATTACTACTCACTACTCCACCACTGTTTCCTTGATTAGCCTGTTCAGTGTTTTCACAGATGGTCATTGGTTCTCTTTTTGTTCTTGCCATTTTTCCCTATGTGGAATAATGTTTTCATTATCAGCAGAAAATGTCTGTTGAAAAATTATTGATTGGCAATTTGTTAATGATGATATCATTAGAATACAAGGGGAAGACAGAGATAGAGCGACAGAGGACCATACTTTTATTATATGTATGTTTGCTATGTTGATGTAGTACAAACATTTTAATTCTTTTTTATATACAGGGTGTCGCACCTTACTGTGGACATTGTACGAGAGATGAAAACAGATGTCGTGCGGGGGGGGGGGTACTTTTTTCATTAACATTTCAATATTCTTTTTATACACCCTATAAAGATGAATTGCATCTCAACTAATATTGAAGTGTCGGAGCTGTTACTAAACCAATTCCAGGAAAATATCAGGCTCAAGGGTTTTCTTTCTGTTGTCAATTGCTTAACCTTTGTGTCAACACTTACATCACCTGTGAGTTTTCACATGTTTGGTACCTTCTGCAGTTAACAGTTTTTATTTATCGGCCTGGGTGTCTCCGACATCCTTAAAAATTATGTTTTAAACATCGTTGCCAAATTTAAGATTACTAACTATTTTGGATATGTACGAAAAATAGTCACATATTATTGTACCTACCGAATCACCCGTGATGTATGAGTTTGTCATACATTTTGTATGGGAGTAGGGACTTTTGTGACTCATTTACAGTTAAAATCATGTAGTATCGTGTGTCTGATGCATTATCGTGCAAGCTAAACGCTCATTTTATTTTTTAAAGTCGTAGTGAAAAGAGTTTAACAAAATATTGCAAAGCAAAATGAGTAGTCTAGCAAAAATTCCAAAAGATGGATCTTTGACCCCACGTCAACTCACAAGGTATGTATTGTTATTTAGGTGGTATTTTTATACAATTGTTTTTATCTTCCGCACTTTTATCTTTATTTCGTATTCTGTTGCAGATTATCAATGAAAAATAGCACGAGTATAGCAGGAACTTAATAGATTCCCTTAGCAGCGAGGAAGAGGATGATGAGTTTGATGAAGGTGGGTACAATTCGGCAGACGATCCGGAATTTGTTTTCGATTTCTCACGAATTCGTCGTGATATTGCTGCGGCTATGCATCGATTGATTTTGGATGTGGATGAAGCAGGCCCAAGTGCACTTGGCACAAGCGGCGAGCAGCAAGAAGTGCAAGTCGTCGATGATGGTGATTCGGAAGTGGAAACTGAAGCTTTTCAAGTGGAGATAATTGAGACTGACATCGAAAGTGAGGACGATGAAGAGGATGAGGAAGCTTTATATTTTTAAAGCTAGAGATGGAACGATTTGGAATAAAGATCCTTCACCTCCAACTCAAACCTACATTCACAATGTACTGCTTCATAAGCTCGACATAGTAAGGGACTATAATAAATATAAAGGAGGATTGACAATATGGATAAAATGTTGACTGAATATTCCTCAAAAAGCGCTGACCACAAACATTTTTCTACAACATGCTAGATATCGCAGCTTTGGCAAGTTATTTTATAACAATGGCTAACTTGAATGGTGTTCCAAAAAAAGGACAGATGTTCGCCGTAAGTATCTTCAGGAGCTATCTACTGCCCTGGTAATACCAAATGTCATCGTTAGGGCTAATAATAAGAGCATCTGGACAGGAAATTTTAGCACTCAACGTCGTTACGAGTGCATTCTGGGGCGGAGGTATTAGCTCCCGGCCAAGCTCTGAATAGGGATGCCCAAGGACAAATAAAACAGTTAGGAACCTGTTTCTTCTGTACGAAACGCCGTCCCGCTCGTAAGCGATGTTATGCTTGCCAAAAGTTGATTTGTGCACAGCATAGCTCTTCCCACCTGTCATCCGCAAATGCAACAGCTGTCCCAAATAAGTGCAATAATTCATAATTTCTAAAATAAGCATAATAACAGAAAACTAAATGTGAGTCATTAATTGCTTATGTACAGATTCTAACTCCAATACAATTTATCTCATACTATTTCCCAAATTGTCGAACTGTAAATGTCGTCCGTAGGTGTAGCCTGTAATACCTGTTCTCTTAATTTTTTTTCCAACAATGTCATAAAATAGATCTATGATTTGTTACCGACAGACCTAGTTTTTCATCTATTTACCTGCAACGCAGAAGCTTTGCCATACAAAATGTATGGGTACCACCGGTGGTGCAGGTGTTGATTCGAGGAGGTAAGAAGTGGTGTTGACACAAGGGTTAATTACCCATGAATACTGTTTTACTATAGTCGGACGTGTACCTTACCTTTTTCGTCTATCATGTGTTGTTTTTTCTTTTTTTTTGTTAATTGTAAATTTGAAATATGCCCAGGTCCAATATTTTCTTCTGGTGACCTCTTCTCAAAAGCGATCGTCCCTGAAAAAAATATCTAAAGTCTTATCCAATAGAAACTATAAAAGAATTTCATTCCAAACATTTATACTAAATTTCCTCCGAAAGCTACCTCAAAAACACAGACATGAAATGGACAACAGTCGGCGAATTAAGACCAAACTTTCAGTAGTTGCCTTACCACCATCTCTGCATCCATTATTCCCAGATAAAAGAACTTCTCAACTTTTGTTAAGTTTAAAAACAAGGAAATTATCCACGCTCAATCTTTCCTTAAAACAATTACCCCAGCATTTGGATCCCGCTAAGCTAGTGATAGCCCTATAGCTGTGAAAACCCAGTTCGAAAAAGATGTACAAAACAATTTTCGGGAAACTTTTGTTGGGAAGAGTGTCGCCAACAAGTTTATCTCCCTGTTTTTTTTGTTTTTTGTGTTTTGGGAGGGGAAAAGCATTTGTGCAGATAATTTAAAACAATTTCCTCGGTTAAATGAGAATTCTATGATCTCCGGCAACAATTTCCAGTTGTCGTACAAATTCACCACAGACGTGCTAAAATCTTAGAACAAACAGGCTTTTCCCTACTAGGTTCATTCCATTCAAACTAGCTCCACTTCTTCCCAACGATCCACCAACCACCCTCCAACATCTTTACCAGTTTCAGTAACCGAAATCTATGGGGATTGAATTCTATTGGGATAAAATAGCTTTCGTATATAGCCAACCATTGCCTCAACATTCCGTTAAAACTGTTCAAGAACAACCGGTGTGCTTAGTTGCTTTCTCAATTCTTGAATTGTTCAAATTATTTCCACACCGAAGTGAAACCGAAGTCGATATTGTCGTCGTCGTTGGTTTAGCTTTGAGGCTTCAAGGGTTTCTTACGGCTACCACAAACACTTTGGAATTTTGTTGATTCTATTTTAGTGGAGTGTGGGTAGTTTGAAGATAGAAAAACACTTGTAAGTTGTATGTAGGGATGTTGGTCGTGTTGTTCCATTGAGTTGCTGCCACTTCTTTGCTTGTTCTCAATTTTTTTTTTTCGACCAAAAACTTCCTTCCAAGGTTGCTCAAACTTTTCACTTTATCAAGTTTTTTTTTTCCTCTCCAAAGTTGCTTACCTACTTCGTTTGAAAGGAATTCCTGATTGTTTTTTGTTTGGTAATTTTTAAGACGTAAGTTTAGTTTTGAAAACTGGAAACTCTTATGTAAGGACGATCCATCAGTTGATGGGCCGAAGAAGGACTTTTGAGTCTTAAGTTTTTGATCTTATGCTGTCTGCGCTTTATTCTGGCAACAACAATTCTGGACATTTTATAAATTTAATTAATTTTCTTGTTATGTCAAGGTACCCAATACTTTTGAAGAACTATGAAAGAATAAAGTCAAAGCTGTCGCTAATTAAAAGTTGAAACTATTTTATCCGTAGCAAAAGCCCTTTAATGTTTATTAAGGCTGTGAATAGACTTAAAGGAATACAAAGCCGAAAGTATGTCTCATGATATTTATATTTCATATTTTGTTTGTTTTGATACGACGCTTTAAATGAGGATATTGAAAATAATGTATTTGATATAATTATCTCCAAGACCCTCATTACATCCAAACTAAGGCTTGGCATCAGCTTATAATGGTTGAAGTGGTGTCAGGTAATAATAAATATTTGATTGATTGCACATAACTATCCACCTAAATACCTTGTTTTCTGGTTATAAATTCTGAAGAGTTTTTTAATAGCATTTCAGGGCTTTCTGGCATTGTTATTATACATCCAACTTATCTCAGTATGCTAAGGGTTTCTTTTTTTGAAAGGACTTGCCTTTCCAATTTATAATTTATAAAATATTTTCGCCTCTAGTTATTAATTTTATAATTCAAAATCTGGCTACACTCAGGATGCCCATAAATACAAAACTATCCATGTTCTTCAGTTATATTTAGATTAGTGCTTGAAAATATAATATTGAAGTAAATCCAGGCAATATTGAATTCTTAAATATTTTTAATGTAATAGTAGTCTAAACACCAACCGTACTGAAAGACATCAGAACATATATCGATTTTAAGAGACCTTCTAAGCCGTTTCTTTAAAAATTGTTATCAAATAGTTGTTACTACCGATGAACGGTTTCTTCGGAAGTAAACAGTTTTCTGATGTTCCTCAGGGCTCTGAACTGAAACCATTGCTTTTCTTCTTCTTTATATGTATTAATGATATTGTCGAAATGTTATTGTTAATGCATACCATGAATTTGCTGCAGCTCAATGATGCGGTCACAACTTTCTCAATTTACTGTATAACTTAGTACTGCCATACTAAGCAATTTGATCTTTTCTATTATCAGCAACCTAAGAAATAGAATTTCTTTAAATATATGAAGCGTATCCTGGACATGTACACTAAGATCATAAACCAGCAGAAATAGAAGCAGAAAATCTAAAATTTTGCTTTATTGTTTTTGATCGCAATATCGGAAGAAGTGACATAATTTATTATTTTGACGATATCATTTTATGTCCTTTTAAGAAATCAATTTATTTTCTCTAATATATTTTCAGCCATCAACATTTATTTTGAATCTTCAAAAAAATTAAAAAAAAACTAATGTGGACAGCAATAAAAAAAGAAAAAAATTTCTTTCTGTTTTTAATGTGTCACATCATGCAAAAAAATTCAACGTTTGGCTTGTCTAATAGTTACTGGTGTCATAAACAAATGTTCTACTGCAACTATGGAGGCCTTACTGAATATTCCACATTGCATTTGCAGATGAAAATGGAGGCGATCTGTAAGGCTGCAATGTTAGACATAGCCTAATTAATTACTTAAAAATGTATCTTAAAGTAGATACGTTTCTAACGAATGACAAAAATTTCTTACGGTTTCCATTTCGTAGACCTCGTAGACATCTACCCCCTTGAGAGCTGTTTAATATCAATATGGGAAATTTATACTTTATAAAAGGAATTGCCAGAAGTCTGAACTGTATGGCGCGAATTAGTTATAAATTTTACTCTTGAAGCTTTAAAAGGGCCGATAGTCCATCATTGTCGGGATGGACAAGAAATCGTCCTCTTAGCCGTTTTTTATTCAATTTTTGAAAAAGAAAAATAATAATCTGTCGAAGCAAACAAATTGTGATGTGCCATTCAGAATTGACCATAAGATGAATATCAAATGAAATTATGGCAACTTGAAGAAGAAGAATGAAGCCAAATTTTCTTGGGCAATGCTTCCTCCTTACTTCACTTTGGTTGGTTTATAGACATCTGGGAAAGTCGACTACTTTCTATTTGTTAGCACTAAATCCAATTTTTACCACCTATTACAATATCGAACACTACATTTTCTCGGCCAGGATAGAAATTCTTCAGGATCTTTGTCAGCTCCAATGAATTCACGTCTTCTTTTGAGTGTCACTAAAATTATGCGATTTTCGATTGGTGTCCGACCATAGTTCTTCTCCATAAAAAATGAAGGCAAACACAAAAACTAAATGGTGAAAATATTAAAAATTTCCTTTTTGTCTCTCCAGCATCTTTCTTTTGATTACTTAAGTAAAATTAACAGGAGTTCATCGAGAGGTACTCCACAACATGGGGAACTTTCATCTCGACTTTGGTTATTGGTGGTTAATGGAATTCTTCTTGTCTCAGGAAAACTCTTATCTATGATCAGTGTACTAACCGAAAGAGCATTGCGAAAACTTCTTAACTGGGCTATAAAGTTGTGGTCTGTAGCTTAACCCTACAAATACTGAACTAGTTATCTGCATACGGAGAAGACTTTTGTTTCTCCAAATTTGAGTAACATTACTGCTGAATGGAAAGCTGAAACCAAATACCTAAGAGTGATAGAGTCCAAATTAAACCGGAGGATAAATATAAATGAACGCAACAAAGTGCCTGGAAAAACCTTTTGGCAAGAAATGCGATAAATTGTACACTGGATATACACCACTATTGTAAGACCTATCCTCATCTATGGATTGTCTTGGCATGGTAGAGTGCTCTAGAGAGAGCGACCAAAATATTATACCAATTAAGATATTACAGGAGCTCTTCGAACAATACCCACGAAAGAAATGCTAACTATGCTCCGATTCCTGTTCCTTCACATTCATGGCAAATATATTGCTGCAAATAGTACACTCAGGGTAAAAGTGTCTGACTGCTGGATAACCGCAGATCTTGGTAACAGCAGAATACTAAAGATCTGTTCCGAGAACCGTATTCGGGGTACCACGGATAACAATGTCCAATTGCTTGACTTTGATAGAAATTTTCTCGAATAGCATCCATAGTAAATAAGAGTGAGAAGATAATGGCGTGCAAAGTGACTCTGATATAATATGTCCTTATAGATGGGTCGAAAATGGATGTCGGAGTCGGAGCTGGTGTATTCTCATAGCTCAGCATCCTTTCAAATACAAAAATCGTTCAGCCTACTAGACAGACTACTGTTGTGTCATCAAAGCGGAGATTTTTGGTATAATTAACGCAGTAAGAATGCTAGAAATAACTCACAACGTGCCCAATGATTGATAAGCCAAGCTGAAATCAAAGCTCTGGATTTGAACATCATTAGAGCGGCACCTAGTCCAACGTGATCGAAGCGACCTGGCGAGCTCGAAAGACTTGGGCCAACCAAAGAGATATTCTCTGTTTGGTGCCGGCCCATACTGATGATCTTGCCAGGAAAGGTTCGTTCGACTATAAATATATGCTAGAAGAAGAATCCGTAGGAAAGCCCCTAGAATGAGCGAAGAGGATTCTAGATTTACAAGTCTGCCGATGTAAAGCAGCTGTAACGCAAAATATATCCAACTATGATAGAAATTCTGCTACGGAGGAATCATAATGATTTACGGAATCTTACTGCAGTTATCACAGCACATTGCCTCTTTGGAAAACATGTGGAATGCATATAAGCTCCATACAAGTGCTGTGTGAATGATCAAGCCTTGGTAATCATAGAAGAAGTGCATTTTATATAGCTACTGCAAATTGGGGAAAAATTTACTGATAAAAAGTTGGGGGATATTTTGAGGTTCGTGAAATCTTGTGGCTAAGGTTTTAGCGCACCCCCTGAATTAAAACAATATTTTCCATGTATTTTACCAGTAAAGTGGCATCACAATGGGCCATTGATGATCTAAGTTTGGCTGTTCGTAGGTACATATTTCGATAGCCGCCATTCTAACCTTCACCTATTAATAAATTTATTCTAGGACGGACTACATATGAGCTTCAACTGCTAACATCGTTTTTATCCGCACCCGTGTTCAATTTTAATTTCAACAAGTTTCTTCTTATATCTAAGGCCGAAAGTTTTTCTAGTCTAATTTGTCTAACTTGTTTAGCTTCGCAATTGCTGCGAGACTTTTAGCCGATTAAATTGTGCGTGTTCATGAAAAATAAGTGAGTGAATTTAATACTTACCATCATTGGTATCAATTTTGCGGTAAGCAGTTTCCATTTATTTGAAGATATGAGTAAACAAACACAAACTCAGTCTCATAGTCAACTACAATCGCAAACGCTACAAATAGGCTCTCAACGCGTCACACGTGCTGGTAGCACCACTACCTCTGCATCTGCAATGTCCTCTCCATCTCTTCAAGATATTGGCATCAAGACGGAAATGTCGAAACTGTTTGCTCTGATGGATGATAAAATTGTGGCTCTTACCAAAAGCTTCCAGATGAACATTGGTGAGGCCATTAAGGGTCTTAAAATATCTATTGCGGATTTGGAGCTTAAACTCATTGATATTTTTAATCAAAAAACTAGTGAGCTTAGCACTAAAATCTTGGCACTTGAAAAGCAGCAAACACAATTGCATAACAGATTTGAGTCTATCGAGCGTGGTCATAAGGCTTCTGATGCTGTAATCACTGGCGTTCCATTCTTGAGGAATGAAGATCTAACTAAAATGTTTACCTCTCTTTGCTCAAATATTGGCATTGAATGTGTTACACCTAACCGTATTTTCAGGGTCGGACGTGGGAACGATAATAGTAAAGATTCCGCTATTATAATCAAATTCAATTGCCCAGAGGATAAAAACAACGTTCTCGCAGCAACCCGAAAAACCATATTTCTGTGGAGGAATAATAATATAAACAAATGTTTTGTGTTTGCGTGATGTCGGCATGGATGCTATGGATACCAGTTCCGACTCGCTTCCGATTTACATCAATGAGAGTCTGACATCAATAAATTACCAAATTCTGAGCAAGGCCCTTGTACTAAAAAAACAAAAACAATTACTCAGTGTTTATTCTCAGTCGGGCTATGTGAGGGTTCGGAGGCCTCATGGAGCAGCTGCTGAACGAATTCTGACCTTGGATGCTCTTTAATTGACTGCTATTTGTTGAATTGATTTTGAATGCTGGATGCGGTGCCTAATGATTTTATCGAGGATGATTCACTTCTCAGTCGTTTTTAGTTTGCACGTATTTCTTAGGGCTAGGTTAACTGATTTAATGAAATACTTTTATCCAATTTTTGTAAACATTAAGTTCTTGTTATTAAGTAATCTATTCCCTTTTGCATGCATTGAGATTGGCGACGTGCATATAATTGTTGATTTTTATTCAAATGGTGGATAATATGAATCGCCTGGATGGATCAGATAATATTCGCACAGTTGTTAATATTCTTTCTAGGCAAAGTAATGGGTTGAAGATCTGTCACCTCAATGCACGAAGCATGCTTCCGAAAATTGATGAAATGCGGATGATTTTCGAGGGTTCTGATGTGGACGTAATCCGTGTCTCTGAAACGTGGTTTAAGCCTGATCTGAATAATAGGCTTGTTGAGATACCTGGATATGAAGTTCTTCGTAATGATCGCGCATGCCGAACTGGTGGCGGTGTGGCTATATACTTCAAGAGAGGATATCATTGGAAACCTGTCCTGAGTAGTGAAAGCTCTATTACTGGTGCCGATTATATATTCTGTCAGCTTGGTTCAGGTCTGAATAAATGTCTGATTGGCTGCGTATATCGACCACCTCACATCAATCTTGATAATCTCAAAAATGATCTTTCCCACATCGTTCCATAGTTTTGTGATGTCATTATCTGTGGCGACTTTAACATCAATTTTCTTGATTGTTCCAGCTCAAACTCATTTGATAACTTTATATTATCTGTAGGTCTTTACAGACCCAGTAGCGAACCAACACGGGTTACCAATTCAAGTTCTTCCCTCCTTGATATTTTTATAATCGCTGATAAATCCAAAATCAACTTCATGAACCAGGCTTCTTTGCCGGGTATATCAGACCATGACCTAATTTTTCTCATATATAATATCCATTTGCAGGAACCTTTTGTTCAGAGTTTCCTTTCCTTCCGTAATTATAATGCGATTAATTTAAATGACCTTCATCGCGAGGCTACTTTCTTCCCTTGGGATACCGTTAATTGTCTTGATGTGGCTCTTGTCACTAAACGTGTTAGGCGAAGAGACTATCCTTGGTTTTCCGAAAATATTAAACGCTTGATTAAGTTGCGCAATTCTGTATGGAAACGATACCAACTTACATTTTTTTGGAACCAATTTCGGTCCTTACGCAATCAGGTTACCAATGCCGTCCGTCGAGAGAAAAAAATATATTTTTCATCCATTCTAAACGTCAATCTTCCTTCTAACTTTGGAAGAATTTAAAATCTCTAGGCATTGTCCTCTAGTAATTTTTGTTGTATACTGAAGATCCTGATGAGCTTAATAAACAGTTTCTATCTCATGCGAGGTTGTATAATGGTAATACAATTGATATCTCCTTGATGACTCCCCATGCTTCCAATACTTTTAGCTTCTATCGCCTTACCGAAGTTGACATATTTACTGCAGCTTCCAGTATTAAGTCAAATGCGGCAAGTATCGAGGGCATTAATCCACGATTTATCCGTATACTGCCTCCTCATCTTCTTGCACCTCTCGCTCATATTTCCAATACATGCATTATGAGATGCCAGTTTCCCATTTACTGGAAACTTTCAAAGGTCATACCAATCCCTAAAAGCTCTCCTCACACTGACTATCGTCCGATTAGTATTATTGCCTTTCTTTCCAAAATATTTGAAAAAGTAATTTTTCTTCAAATATCTGAATACGTTGCTGCCCACAACTTGTTACATGATTGTCAGTCTGGCTTTCGACTCAACCATAGTTGTACCTCTGCTTTTCTGAAGGTAACTAATGATATTCGAATTGCTCTTGATGAGGATAAGTTCGTGGGGTTAATTTTTCTCGATATTTTCAAGGCCTTTGATACTGTTGATCACTTACTGCTTTGCAAAAAACTGGTAGATAATTTTCAATTCTCGTTGCAGGCTACGAAATTTGTCTATTCTTACCTTTATAATCGTGCACAAATGGTGTTTTCAGCTGATAGGTATTCATCCCCACTTTCTGTTGTATCTGGGATTCCTCAGGGGTGAATCCTGGGTCCATTATTATTTTCTATGTTCATAAATGATATTTTTACCTGTGCTAAGCATTGTCATATGCATCTGTTTGCAGATGATGTGCAGGCGTATCTCTCAAGGCCTATTGGTTTAATTCAGGATGGCGTTAGCTGCCTGAATGAAGACCTCGAGAGAATCCACCAATGGACTATCCTAAATAATCTTCTCATTAATCCAGCGAAATCGAAAGCTTTGGTTATTTACAGGACTTCTATTGACACGTCGTACTTTCCTCCGATCATTCTTAATAATAGCATAATTCCTTATCTTGAATCGGTTCGCAATCTTGGTGTAATTTTTAATAAGATTTTGAAGTGGAACGACCACAAGCTACAAGCATCTTTACACCTACTGAGACGAGATTGCATTTAGTGCGCACACTACTGGTTCCCTTAATAACTTATGGGTGTGAAATCTATGGCAGGCTCGATTCTGTTTGCTGTAGGATGCTTTTAACTACATTTAATTCTATGATTAGGTACATATAAAAACTTCGTAGATTTGATCACGTCTCACCGCATGCTTCTGCAGTTTTTGGTTGTACTCTTGAAGTTTACTTGCAGTTTCGATTGATTACTTATGTCACTAAAATCATTAAACTTTCGCAGCCCAAATATTTGTTTGACTTACTTACGTTCGCTGGGTCCACCCGGACAATAACTCTTATTTTGCCTAATGCTAGTTACCTTGTTAGTAGACGCCTGTTCTTCATCCAAGCTATCAAATTATGGAATTCTTTGCCAGCTTCGTTGCGAAAATCGCTTATGTCAAGCACGTTGGCCACCTTCAATCACAATGCTTTAATTCACTACTCCTCGTAGAGTAATTCTTTATTATAATTTAGTTTAAAATTTTCCTTCTACGTAAATTAAATGTTTTCGTTCATCTTTTTTAGCTTTGTAGTTTTGTAAGTCTAGATATAAGTTTCAGTTACTATGTAGTATAAAAATCTTTTATTTTTTAGTTATTGTATTCTTTAACTTGTGCAACCCAAAAGAATTTTATATTCTCATTTGTACAATGCCAATTGCTGAATAAATTGAAAATTGAAAATTGAAATTGAATGCATAATGAAACTTTCACAGTAACAGGTGCATTCGAAAATATACAAATGGGAAGCCACAAATTTTTCCCATTGACCTATATGCTCCCAATAATGTGTCACCCAAATCGATAGTTATCCAATTAAAATCATAGAAGAGAACAAGTTATGAACTGTGTAAAGTAATGATTTATGGGCGTAACCCTTCAATACATATTTAGGTATGTACGATGTATAGTACATACATCCACACTCCGTACCCGTAGTAACGTTCAACTCATAAATGACAAATTTATTAATCCTTTATAAGATCATCTCGTTAAATCGAGTGGCTGGTTTATGATTTTCTCATTTTACAACAATAACAGAAGCCGAGCACCATCTTTCCCTAAATCCCAGTTGAAAGTGTTTCTCCTGCCCAAATATTGTTCCAGCGTTGTAATGGCATAAAAATGTTTGCATAAAGTCCTGAGCAAACGGGGATACGCACAACCATCTCAAATCGGTTACTTAAACAAAATTCTTCTTCCCTTTACTTGTAGTCTTGGAAAAGTAAACAAATTGTTCAGCTCCACCCTGTTTAAATATGGTAGCAGAAAAGTTTTGTACAAGAGGCACAAGTAGTCTCCACAGTTTCGTGTAAACATCTTTAAGACGTTTGTGATGTGACACAAACTTTTTATTTTCTCATTTTCTCATTTTTTTTTGTATTTTTTTCTTTTTACACAAGAATAGAATTTCTTTGTTCCATTTTTTTCATGTATTTTCTTTTTGATGTGCTTTTACAGAAAATGCGACAATTCCAGAAGACTTTGGAGGACTTGAGCTCAAGAGTTGCATCGGCTGAGACAACAACTTCAACATGGACACAACCGAGCAATGTTAATGAGGCCTCTGAACAAATGCAACACTTGCAACGCCTTAGAGATAAGATGACCACTGCAGGTGCACTCCTGGATGACTGCAATGAGCAGCAAGGATTCTTCACTGCCAATCATGTACTTGTGCCAAATCAATGCCTATCCAAATTGGAAGACTTGAATACAAGGTAAGAGAGATAACATATGTATGAGGGTTTACTCTCTACTATAATTTATTTGTTTGTTTTTTAAATGTTATATTGTGAGATGAGAGTGTGTCTGTATGTGTTTGTTTGTGCCTTGTTCGTAAGTTTTTTTTTTTTTTGTATAGCAGCATCATGAACTCAGCGAATAGAATAATTATTGAGATTTAATTTTCAGCGAAACTGAGCGAAATGTCGTATGAAATTTTTTGAGTCACTGAAAGTCAAAATGTTTGTGACTTTTAAGATAGAAGGATACTTTTTGTAGTATTTAATCCCCAAAAATATTGCCGATCACCTTTTTAATAATTTTTGAAACACTGGATAGTTTTCCCTATCAGTGACACTCCATTAAATTCTTTTTCGATATAGGTCTATAGCGTCAATATATTTTAATTGTCACTCTCAATTTTGATGCCGCACTTCTGTTTAACCCTTGTGTCAATGGATAAAATAAATGACATAAACGAACCCATAACATACCCGGGTATGTAACCATATTTACGTATATTTCTGTGGAATTGTTTCATTTTTTTGCTTTATATATAAGGAAAATATTTAGTCAAATAGTTCCTAAGAATTTATTTTTATGATTAGGCCTGTTCCGAAATGTGGGTATGCTGCATATGGCTTACACAACTTGGAGGTAGGATAATTGTTGATGATAGAAATGCATTTTTTCGAGTATTTCAACGAGAATTTGTTCATAATAAGTGTAAATTTCATTCTTTTTCTACTCGCTGGCAAGGGTGATTAGATCATAAATTGCATTTTGAGGTATCGACCCCAAAGCATACCTCATACTGGAAATTTCTCCAGAATTTCAAGCTATACCCTCGCGTACACTGCTTTCTGCCGAGTCCGGAATTGTGACAAAACCACGATTTGGTCTTATGTATCAAAAAATTGGAAATCTGTAATTTTGCTTTCAACAGTGCATTACGATAAAAGTGGTGTCCTTCAAAAGCCTGAAATCATATTGTTTTACAACAAATTCAAGGGGGAGGGGGGGGGGGGGGAGCGAGAAAATATGGATAAGATGGTAGGACATTACAACACCAAGATACGTACGATGGACCCTGGCATTTTTTTATAATATTTTGGATGTGGCTACTCTGGCAGCCTTCATTATATACGATACCTGCATTTCTAACCAAAAGACAAATAAGAGACGTGAGTTTCTGCAAGATCTTGGTGAAGCCCTCACCATGCCAGCATGTACAAATCATAGCAGCGAATTCACACATTATGAGGAACTTCGGGATCAGATATGCTAAAGAATGCATAATGGGACACTAAATACCAATCCGATCTACATCCACGTCAAGTGGACCAGCAGCACGGGATCAAACTGACAGACTAAAACTCAAAGGTAACTGCAGTATTTGCAAAGAGGGGGGTAAGCGGTGACCCACGCGAAAATGTTGCACAACATGCTGTAAGCCTGCACGTGCAGAGCATTCTACAGAATTTCCCAGATGTAAAAAATGTTTGTCATAATAATTTCTATAAAGTTTTTTAAGAAATAACTCTATTTTTTTATTGCTTTCAATCCCCATTCCTAAAAAATATATTACTTACCTGGGTATGCTTTGAGCTTGGTAACGTATATTTATAATTCAGGTCTATCTTTTGACGAACCATAGAATACTTTTCAAAATTTTATAGCATATATATTAGCTACAAATAGAGCCCTTGAGGATTACTAAAGTGATGGATAAAAAATTTCGAAGATTAGATAAAGTTTTTTCATTTTCAAAATTGCAAACATACACAGGTATGTATAGGTATTGACACAAGGGTTAAAGTGACACAGCAGCTGCATGTATGTGTTTTCTCTCTATTATTCTCGGTCTCTTAAGGCATTGCGCTCCAAGATTACTTAACAATCTTATCTCCTTTGCGTCATCGTAGAATGTCACCACTTCAGTTTCATTTTCTTTTTCTTTTTTTTTTCATCGATTCTGTTCTGACACGTGATACCTTAATGTGCAATGGCCTGAGAAGAGCTTTATAGTCGTTTTAGCTCAGTTCTCCTAAGAAGTAAGAGTCCTTTGTTTTTTTTTTTTTTGCCTGACAAAGTCCTTGTAGCCTTTGCCAATAAAGGCATTTTTGATTGTTCTCCCAACTATTTAGGGTATATCTGAGGTAACACTTTGAAATGGCTCTGCTGCAACAAAGGGGGTTTCCACTCCACTTTTGGCTAGGTCGTCAGCAATTTCATTGCCTTTATAGTCATAATATCCAGGTACACACATGAGGAAAACTTTGTTTCGTCCTCAAAACCACGTCGACTGGTCTAACCAAATCCACCTTTGATTATATCAGATGTTGTCATTTCCTCGAAGCATATCTATTTTAAGATATCCAAATGACCAATCAGATCGACTGGCTTCAACTGTTTCTCCTTTTGAGCTCTGATAGCACTGGAGATCTCTTTCTTTTTCACCTGCAAATGCAAGGGTGGAAGGTTTGATAAGGCTTCCAAGGTTGCTGTAGGACAAGTCCTCATGGCGTCAACTTATTTCTAGACAGGCAAGCCGCTGAGTTTTTTTTTTTAAGCAGATCCTTGGATTTCTTCTGATTAGTTTTTGGCCACCATGCGAAAGCATTACCGTGGACTGTGGTGTATATCCAGTACATCAGTTTTGGCTTGATCTCATGTTCTGCCAATGAAGTGACGACACGTGTAGAAAGATCCTACCGCTCTTTCCTTCACTCTGTATAGATGCAAATTCCAGGTAAGTTTTTTGTCTAAAATAACCCCCAGCAAATTTGACTTCGTCTGAAAATATCAATTCTGTATTATCAAGAAAAGCTTCGTTGTTTTGTTGGGGTTTTTTTTTTTTTGGAAACGGCTTTTTGCATGAGGTCGGATATATTTCTAAGCATAAATTACCCGTGGATAGCTCAAAGCTTTTATCCTAAGCGACGAATTTAATTGCATCGAAAAAGGTGTTATCGAAAGCTATTTCTATGTCTGCAAATGCACATAAGACCACCATAACTTGGTCTGGAGATGTTATTCATTGGGCAGGAATAAGAGAATCGGGAAGTTAAGTGTCTAATAAGAACCTGATAGCTTCCGCACGCCTCTCAGTGTAGTTTCCATCTTCTTTTCAAAGTGAGCCTATACCATTCGTGTGCTCCTATGGAGCGTGGTTGCTGCGTGCATTTGATCTATGCCGTCGCAGAAGGTCCGCTAGGTTCTTCTTGTGGATCTTCTTAGCTCCCTATTATATTCTGTTAGAGTCTGTTTATATTCTCCCCAGGTACCAGAGAGCTTAGCTCTTTTCTTTTCTTTTCAAACTCAGTTTCCACCAAGGTAGCTGCCGATTGCAAGTCTTTTGCTTCAGAGGGCAACTGCTTGCGAACGAACTCAGTACAGCCGTTTGAAGCTGCCTGCGTAATGGATGAGTCTAGCTATATTCCGTTGTGCTAATGCTACTGCCGGGAGAGTCAACTACATCTTTGAGGTGGTGTCGATCGAGTTCCCAGTTAGTTAAGTTAAAGATTCGGTAGTCTTGACATGTGTTATATCTCTCCCCTCCTTTTCATACCTAACGAATTTCTGATATCGTTTAAACTTCTTTTTATACGACCACGGTGACAACAATGGACGTCCTGATCGAGACCACGAGTAGTTTTGAAGATAGGGTCTCTGAACCCCTTTAGCAAGCACCGGACTTATTAAATTACAACATCATGTGAGGAAAATAAACTGCAATTTCAACCGCTATAATAATAATAATAATTATCCTGTCAATTTTTAAAAATACTGCTAAACGGACAAGTACACAGAGCCTAATCTAGCCTAACTATAGCCTTCCGTAACGAAGCGAAATATTTAGTATTTATGGTAGATTCTAAGATATGGAAGTAGAAACTCCAACTAGTCATCAACACAATCAACCGTACAACTTGAGGAGTGATATGGTGGTACAAGCCTGGATTTAATTTTTTAACGCCTATCATAAGACCCATATTAACTGAGGCGATTACATGGTGAGAGAGGGTCCAGCTCAATTTTGTTATAACTAAATTGAGTAATACCTAGCATACCCAGCCAGAGTATGACTGGTGTTACACGCATAAAATCGACAGCGGCACTAGAAACTCTATCGAACCTCAGAATACGAAAAGAATAGAGGAAAAAAATGTGTCTAAACCGCATTTCCAGTGAGGATGTCAATTTCATTCAATAGATCGTTATGAGTTTTTTGATACTGTAATACTTATACCGTAAATTGTTCCTGGGAGTAGTATATAGGAAAGCTAACGAAGTCTGAGTGACTCTAGATGAAAATAAGAAGCTAATATTACGGAATAATTGAGGGAAATTAATAGGGTTGTAGATTATTTTAAATAAAACCTTTTCATCTAAGAAAGGTCGACGCTTTTCCAAAGAAGGAATACCAAATTTGTCGAGGCGATCAAAATAATAAAGATATCGTCATTCTGTTTTATATAAAAGAAGTTTGGTGATTTTTCTCTGAACTGATTCAATTTTCATACTGTGCACGCGTACTCTAGATGGCTTCTTATTAGATAACTCCAAAGGGCTATTACGTAGGATAATTGAATGATTTACTAATTCGGAATAAAGAGCCTCAAAGTTTTAACAGCTTTAAACGTAATCCAGTTAATATGTGTTTGAAATAGTAAAATATTAATTTCAGGTCGAGGATTACTTCTAAATTTTTCACGTCGGTAACGCGCTTAAGAGATAAGTCACCCATCATTTATTAATAATATAAGCTATTGGCTTTTCTAGAAATGTTATAGCTTTACACTTTGAAATATTCAACGCCAAGAAATTAACTTTACTTCAATTTTCTAATGTAAGAATATCTCTTTGTAATAATTTACATCCTTCATCTGTGTCAATGACATTAAAAATACAAAAATACACGGACAAAGTGTAGTACCTTTTGGAACACCGGTGACTTGCAGGAAAAGGGAGGACACGGGATCATTAAAAACTACTGTTTGCAGTCGTTCGTGGATATATGATTCAAGCCATGAAAATAAATTATCACAATAACCTATATTGGATATTTTTTTGGAATATACGAGAGTCGTGTTAGCTTTAGCAGAATCTCTTTGAATAGAATCAACTTGTTTCCCTTCATCAAGCCCTACTAGAATTTTGTCAGTGTATAGCGCCAAATTCGTTGTAGTGGATTTTTCCAGAAGTTATTCATACTATTAAAAGCTTCCAACTGTTTTCAGTATAGAATCAGTCTAGTGCACGGATAGGTCTAAAATTGAGACTGATGTCAGAGTAGAGGTAAGGAACAACAAATCTAACTATACTCGGATTATCAAAGAGCATGTGGATGCAGGCCACAATATTGCAAACAGTGGTTTATCCATACTGACCTATGCTTCCGAGAGGCTAAAGATAGCTTAACACAACACAATCACTTTTACTTTGTCCGACTGTCACGCATCAATTAAGGTCCTTACATTGCACTTTTGGTTAGCCTAATCTGGAATACAAATCAATTTCCTAGGCCAGGTAAAGCCGTTACACCTCTTTCCAGTTCAGAGCCAATGTAAAGGGTTTTCCAATAAGAGGTGTTATTTTAATTAGCCCGCTATTTCGGTAGATGTCACTTTTGGAGCTGTCATTTTTTGACATTTGACAAGAAGAAACTACGCCATTAATAAACGAACGATACACGATTGAAATTATTAAAATTCACTATAAAAATGGTGAAAATGTGGCAGAGACGGTTCGTAAAACTCGAACATTTTTGGGTCGTCGTGAAGCACCTTGTCGGACCGCAATACAGAAATTGGTAGAAAAATTCGAGCTGTCGGGACAAGTTAGTGATGTGAAGAATAAAACCCGTGCACGTCGCTCAAGAACAGCCGAGAATATTGCTGCTGTAGCCGAAAGTGTTGAAGAAAACCCAGGTTTGTCCATTCCTCGTCGTTCTTTGGAATTAGGCATTCCACAAACGACATTATACCGTATTTTGCATAAAGATTTGGGTCTTAAGGCTTATAAAGTTCAGTTAACACAAGAACTCAAGCCGGCCGATCATCAACAACGTCGAGTCTTTGCTGATTGGGTCCTTGAAATGCATGAAAATGATCCGGAATTCCATCGAAAACTCATCTTGAGTGAAGAGGCCCATTTCCACCTCGATGGCTTCGTCAACAAGCAAAATTGTCGCTTCTGGGGCTCTGAAAACCCAAAAGTTATTGTTGAAAAGCCTCTCTATCCTCAACGTGTGACTGTTTGGTGCGGTTTATGGTCCCGCGGGGTCATTGGACCTTACTTTTTCAAAAATGAGACTGGAGCAACAGTTACGGTGAATGGATTGCGCTATCGACAGATGATTAATGATTTTGTATGGCCGGAAGTGGATGGTATTGATCTGCACAACGTTTACTTTCAACAAGACGGCGCTACGTGCCATACAAGCAACGAAACCATTAATCTTTTACGGGAAAAGTTTCCGGACCGTGTTATCTCTCGAAGAGATGATCACAATTGGCCACCGAGATCTTGTGACTTAACACCTTGCGACTTCTTCCTTTAGGGCCACGTGAAAGAGAAGGTCTACGCCAATAGCCCAGCGTCGATTCAAGACCTCAAAGATGGAATTCGTGAGGCTATCGAGGACATAGGGCAGCCACTTTGCGATTTGGTTATGGAAAATTTCATGAAAATGATATGGTCCTGTATTCGTGGTCGTGGTGGTCATTTGGCTGATGTTATTTTCCATTATTAACGGCATACCTTCCTCTTTATAATGAAATAAAGTTCCGATCATTTAACTAAAAAAATGGCATTTTTCTTTGAATATCAAAATAACACCTCTTATTGGAAAACCCTTTATTAGTTAATTCTCTGTGTGGCCTATTGCTCTTTATGTGGGATGATGACTGCTTTACATATCTTATATAAATGGCAAGCTATAGGAGGGTCTTACTTTCTTTTCTACAAATACCGGGGAAATATATCAAGGGCTACGCTCTAGTGCGCTTTAACAACCTAATAAAAAAAAAAAATCCGCTGGGAAGAGTTGAGTTTCGTTGAATCCTTAAAAAATATAAGGATGGACAAGCACTTTCCAGCATGGATTGATATGAGAATAATAGCTGAGATTCTATTGGTTGGATTCATTTTCACCAAGTCTAATAAATGAACTGAAATACACTTTGAATGACGGATTCTCAATTGAAAATTTACGTACATGTAGGTACTAATTTTATCTATTGTACAAATCTAGGTCACCTGTCGAATGTTATTTATGGGGACAGGATACAAAAATAAAAATTAGTTGAATAGCATGTCTGTTAGCACTTATAAACTTCAAATGATGAGTACAGTTGATGAACTAGACATTAACAGTGAAAAGGTCAAAGTTTTGAAAAGTGATTGCTGATTAAGAAAAATTACGAAAATAGATTAATAGAAAGAAAGAGTTCGTACATTCCATGTTCACTGATGTACATAAATACAATGCTAATTAAATTGCTTGTTAACTTTTTCATTTCTCCTGCAATTTATTTTACATATTTCAATAAAACAAAAACAATAAAAAACATAACGAAGCATTCATAATCATCTCAAGAAACGAGATATGTTTTCTGTTCTCTGTACTACCAGTAAAAATCTTTGCATGTTGTACACTCAATTTACCTGAATTCATCAAACGAGCTGACTTCTACTCTAAGAATTCCACCAGAACTGCATATACAATTACTACTAGCTACCGAGAAAGTCTTCCAGCCAGGTACTCCTTTTGTAGGGCATCACAAAACAGATCGTCTTATGAATCATGTCGGTACCCTCTACACACTACCTGATTGACATATTAATTCAAATGCAAAAAAAATAAAAAAAAAAAATCCGAGTACGACAAAACTCTTTAAGTAGTCTCAAAGCATACATTGCATATCACATCAGCACAGTATCAGCTGAGTAATTCCATTTGTAAATTCCTCAATTCCAGAGGGGAGAGATATTTAGGACCAAATGTCGGCTAATGAAATGCAGTACGTTCGAGCGAGGATATGTACAAGAGGACGGGCATGCTTCATTCCGATTGAATTTCATTTCAACTTGCTATCAATTTGCATGCCATAGAGCTTTGAACGGGGCCAGGATAGTACCTATCTACACATATATCCACTAACAACTATTAAACCCAACTCTACGGGAGGTAATACACCTCTAAATTGTGTCTTCATCCTTTCGTATACACTAAATAAGAAGATTCCCGGGGGAAACAAGTAAATGAAGTATCACTTAATGACATTACCACAGTTAAAGCTGATTCCTTTTCCGGAATGCACTCGAGAGCTTTCTTACTGAAAACGATTTGCATGACTGCAAGGAACCGAATCTATTTCCCATTGCTTTTCCACAAAATGCTCCGCCCCTTTCATTTGTGAGTAATTATTTGCAAACAACCTTCCTTCTTCTCCTCTTCCTCCTATTCCGATACTAGCCTAGCACAAGAAGAGGTATTTGCTTGGATTCGTCCTTTCCACTTAATACTGGGTGGGGAGGGATCGAGATATCCCACCAGTATTCCACCATCAGAATTGAATTGTAAATTTTGCGGTGAATTTGTGCGAGTGTGGGTCTTAAGTTTTCTTTTTTGAATGTTAATTTTCTTTATGTGGTTTATCGTTTTGGAGCTTTTTTAATTACATCATATTTCATTTTTTTTTTGCCTCCCCCTCCCCTCCCCATTCAGAATGAAACTTCTGCAGATTGCAATGGACGAACGTCAGAAAGTTTTAATTAATGCCGGAGCAAACCAGTCGATTGGAGGCAGTGAAGATGGCCGTAATACGTCCAACAGTGGCACAATAGGACCATTACCGAACCTTGGACAGAGCGTTAAACCACCGTGGGAACGAGCAACGACAGCCGCCAATGTGCCTTACTACATTGAGTAAGTATGGATAGAGATTTTGTTGCTGTTGAAGCATTTTCTTCCAAATTTCTCATATTTCTTTTTTATTGCAAATCCTGTGAGATTTTAATCAATTTAATTTTTTTTCTTTTCCTTTTTCATCCTGCCAGCCATGAACGAGAAACTACTCACTGGGACCATCCTGAAATGATAGAACTGATGAAATCTCTCGCTGATTTAAATGAAGTTCGATTTTCGGCTTATCGGACGGCACTAAAATTGCGGGCAGTGCAAAAGCGATTAGGTGGGTATTCAAAAAAAAAGGGTTTCCATTTCAATGTACATAATTAAGACGATAGAAGTGAAAAGGAGGCAGATTCTTGTATTCATAGAATGGCAAAGGGATTTGCTTGACTCAATAAAGAGATTGAAAGAAATTTGGTTTTGAAAGTAAAAAGCATGTTTAGGAAATGATGATATTTTTGATTTGAATATAATATGAAAACTTAGCCATTAATTATGGAATAAAATAATACATCAGGGCTTTTCTTGCAGAACTGCACTCTTTTCACGAGATTTTCTATCACAACTCGATTTTATCTTATTATCATTCTTCAGCTATGGAATCGTTTGGGATTTATTGGCATTGACATGTATCTTTCAAGAAATCTCAAACAGATAAATCGAACGATATTAGATCGTAGGATCACCAACATTGGTCGCCATTGTGACAGATAATATGATTAGGAAACTGGTGTGTAAAATAACTGCCAGTTTGACATGCTACGACCACTTTTTGGAGAGCTATCTACCCTATTTATCCCATTAAAAATAATTTTTTACTATATCGCGATAATGTCTTTTAAAATTCGCCATCAATTTTTTGTTGCTCCAACAACTGTAATCAACGAAAATATGCCAATATGGCATAATCATCTAGTTACGTCAACAGAATTTTTACCTGGTAACTTCTTCAGATCGGCTGCTGCTTGACTGAGTATATTTGTTATCAGCATTTCATTCGCGGCGACAGGAGACCTAGTCAGAAATGTTGATTGGTATGTAGCCTGCTTCTACCACTGGTCTTGGAATAGATTTGAGATGTTATTGTAATCGTAGATGGCATGTTTCACGAAACGTTCTTCCGACGAGCCGTCCTATTCTGACAAATAAAACCAATGGTTGATGTCGAACTCATACGAGCAAAATATTCTTCAAGAATTTTTTAATACATTTGATGTTGTTCCCCTTTAAAGTATTTAGGAAATTGACATATGCAGGAACTGTTACTGTAGGAACAGTCGTGGCAGACGTGATAAGGGTTTTTCGTAATAGACGATGATGAGCCCGGCTACTATAAATCGTAAATTAATCTCTGCTGGTTTCTGATCCAAGTAACGCTTCATAAACATCGTGGAGTATTCGCTCGCTTTCTAAGCGGTACTCTGCGAAAACTTTCAGTAAACAATTGTCAAATTCGGCCGAATTCCTGTTTCACTTTTTATCAAAATACACAAAATCTCTTGCTGTGTAAAAAATAAATACTTCTTCAAATCTAGTTTTCTCTCCATCAATGCTGTAATCTGCATTTTCTTCAGAACAGGAATTATTCGTATCAGAAGATCGGCCACGCATTAGGAGGATTCCAAAAAAGATTCATTAGACTTTCCTGGTCTGGACATTGTTGTTCTAGGATGATTTCTTCTGCTAACTTCATCATCTTGACCAATGGTGAAGACATCTTCTTCACGTAAGACTTCCTTTTCCGTGCATTTTCGTCCAATACATCGCGCTTCTTGTTGCCTGACCAATATCTTCTAGAACTGCTTGAGTGATCGGAAGAGTATCCAGATCGCTCCCTCTTTTAATGTCAAAATTTTCCTGATAATGATTACTGCTTTTACGAAATTGAGTCAGTTCAAGTCAAGTACGTTTGACGTTTCAAATTCTTCGCTGTCTTCCTTCTTTGGATTTAATTGTTTGTTGATTTTCCTCATCCTACGGTTTTTGTCTTATTTAGGGTATTGTGGCTTATCTTTGGCCTTCAGTTCGATTCGATGTCTTCTCTTTTCTTATTTTTGATCCTTGGTTTGGGTGTTGTTAGTTCTTCTGCTGCACCACAGCAGCTGCTTCTTTTCGACATTTATAGTTTGTTCTATTCCAATTTTATCTATAAAAAAATTCCTTCATCCCTATCTTCCTGCAACATTATAGTAAATTCCAGGAAAGCGGGCAAATATTAGCAGGATTTTGAAACTAATTTTTTAAGCTTTTACTGCGGGCAGAGATGTCAACCATCTACGTCAACACCCAAAGTTTACCCGTACACGGTTCACTTGTCCTAATTAGTGAATCTATGGCAGACCCATGATTGGAATAGCTACTGCTGGTTATTGTGCATATTGTGCATAATACACAAAAACGATTTCAAAAAACTTAGACAGAGTCTCGAATCAACGGTCTGATGATAGGTCAGGTGGAAAAAGCTATGTGAAGGCTCTCTACTCCTAAGTGGAGTTAAGAAGAAAAAAACACTTTTTACAGAACGCATATGACACAAAATCTAAATTCCTTTAATTTAAGAATATTTTTGCTTTTATCAAAAGGATTTTTTTATAAAAGGATTATTGTTGCTAGTTATGTACTGGAACTTTCTCTTTAGAGCAATTTACAAGCATCTGAAGAGTTCATTAGCCGAAGATTAATCTGTGTCTTTACATATTCTGAAGATCGACGTAAATATTTATGTGAATCTCAACCAATCGAGCCATATTACATGTCTCTCCACGGATATTTTTCATCAGCAACGAATTTATCTATTTTTTCTTAAAACTATATTATTCACTTTTTCTTGATAGGTCCAATACTAGTTTCTCTGTTTTTCTCTTTGTTCTCGGAAGGAAGCAATGTAGAACTGTGGTTGATATCATCACCAGCCAAATCTCGCTTCACGCTCATCTAACAGCGATGGGAGTTGTTCACAGCCCTGATTGTCTTTCCTGTCTGGAAGGAGAGCTTGTCCGGTCTTTGCCCGGAACAGGCTGGATACGCTTGGGTCAGCCCTCCTATGTGTGGATGAGCTTAAAAACTTACCTCACCAAGGCCTGATGTGCTTCTTTAAGAGAACTAGAAGGTTTTGGTGAAATGGTTTTTAGCTAGCAGGTTAGCACAATGGGCCACCTTGGAATCCGTGCTTGGGATCTCTCGTGCCCTGCCTTAACAAAAAAATAATAGGATTCATAAAGAGCTGAATCCTTGAGTGCTCTAATTAATTGCTGAAGTGACATCAATTTGACGTCGCAAGTATTTTAACAAAAAATTCGTCTTCAGGAGCTGCCCGAAAAGCAGTATTTCATCAAACGGCGTACTAGTCACTTGTTTTCCGGGCATAGTGTGGGTTTTGCATTGTACGGTGTCAAATTGACATCACGTCACCAATAGTGTCTCTTGCTCTCGCAAATGTTATTTGTATGTAAAATGAACGTTAACGACGAAGATTTCAAACAGAGAGCTTTTGAATGTCTGACTGATACTGATAGAATTGTAAGTACGCATCAGATCATCCGAAATTCACCTCACCAATTGAAGGTTATTTGATGGCAAAGGAATCTAATAATAGACAACGACCACAACCATTTTTTTTTTTTTTAATTATTAACTGGACCCAAGTCTTCAGAACAATTTCAGTCATTTTTGAGCCAAGGATCCTACGTTCTTGATAGGATTTGAATATATCTTTAAAGTTGCAAGCGGCAGATTCCGCCGCTGATTTATTTTATAAACTCCCGGGCAGTAGCACTCCTCTTCAAGTCCTATATCAGACTTATAATGGAATACAATTCTCAAATCTGGGTCGGGGCTGGTCGTTGATTCATTGGATATTGTGCAAAAGAGAGCCCTCTAGCTCAATGGCAATGTTGGATGCCCTTCGCTCCTTTATCTCCACATGCATTGTCAATGTTCTGATGAAATATCTAGTCTGATCCTAAATAGAATGAATCCTGGACACAATACGTGCGCTGCAAGCTGCACATATCCTTTTACTCTTGTGTATAATTGGATTGCGAAAATGCTTCCATATTATAATGTTAGATGGCTCCACTTGTACCATTTTGAACAGTTTTGCTCACGCTCAGTCGCTAAAAGTTCTGCAACTGAGTTATGGACAAGAGGGACAAGCCGTAATAGCATAGACAAACTAATAATAGCTGTGTTCTTTTGTGTACCTTGTTCTAGAACTTCCATATACTGGAAAGAACAAATTGTTCTGTCGATTGAAGTATCTTTTGTTCTGCAGACACAAAAGTACACGGCTAATATACAAAGGGAAGTAGAACAATTATTAACGCCTCGCTGCAATATAAAATCACAAATAAGTAAATATACAGATGAAGTCCGCATATCAGAAAAATGAAAACCTTATCAACATTTCTGATAACCAAGTTAGAAGAAATGTGGGTGTTAAGAGAAAATATTCCTAATATTTTATCTTTTACCACAACAAGGCAGAAATGCTTTAATCATAGACAAACTAATACTTTCATTTGTGCCTCTAGTTGCCAATAAGCATTCATCTTCTGCCGTTGTCAGACTCCAATGCATAAGACTTCTAAGCAAAATATTTCTAGTAAATTTCTAAGACAAATTTGATGCCTTCCTATATCAACTCGAGGCATCGTCGATTTTATATTCAAGCGAGACGTTGGAAGTTTTCATAATTGACTCGCAACATGTATCTGACTTCTGGTTTTCAATTTTACTTATTTGTGATAAAATCAACGATGTCTCGTCCTGACGTAGGGAAGGCCCCAATTTTTTCTTAGAAATTTACTGTAAATTTTTCCCTTAGAAATTTATGCGTTATTGCAGAAATTTACAGAATATGATTCAGCAGAACTTTTACTCAGTCTGGTGGACGACTAGAATTATTTCTAGACACAATGTGTGCCGTTTCCGACCTCCAAAAATTCATAAAAATTCTAAAGAAAAGTTTTTAGTAAATTTCTAAGGAAAAATTGAGCGCTTTCCTACATCAGGTCGAAACATCGTTGATTTTATGTTCGAGCGAGGCGTTACAGATTGTTCTACTTCCCTTTGCATAATATTAATTTGTCTAAGCTAGTTTGCCTACACTGGCTTACCCTTTGGTTACTTCTTCAGTTGTAGCGCCTCTACAATAGAACAACCCAGCAGAGGGAAGCGCTCAGATGCAGATTCTTGGGAATCGCTCTTGCAACGCTTGTAGGGCAGCACACTTGGAGCTCCTATAGGGAATACAGAGAGGATCAAGATAAGGGCTTTACTAAAAATTTCAGTTGTATGCTGAATGCACTTCATTTAATTTTTAATCTATAGGAATAAGAAGGGCATGTTTTTGCTAAAAATAGCAATATTGTTATATTATATTATTAACAAATTTTAATTAACCGCACACTTCAACTGACTACTTAAAAATGAAAATTCTGCTGCGCTTTCAGATGCATATGACTCATATGTTCCAACAAAAAACGAATATGCCTAAAATCATCCGGGGGTTTACACAAGATAGTACAGCTTGCATGCAACTTGCACTGCCATACTTCTTGCACGTGTAATCCCTACTGCCATATAGGCAGCTCAGCTTTCAGCGAACTTGCATGATAAAACATCATGGTAGCTGAGATGATAGTATTTCACATTATACAGTTTTCAAGAAATTGATAAATTTATACTGGGAAAATGAGATTTTCTGGGATCATTTGCATTACATAATTTACTAACACCTTCCCCTTCATTTTTTCTTGGGTTTTTATCATTATGTTACTTCCTTTATTTCTACAATTTTTCAATATACGCAAGACTTTACGTCTGAATGCCATTTTTTAAATGAACTTGAATGCAAGATGATAAGACATCAAGCGAACTGCTGTCAGGGACGAGATCTGCTTCCGTAAAGATTCCTTTGGCTATGGTAAAAGAGCGCTTCGAATAATATATTTTCTGTCTATGTTGTGGAAGCGTTTCACCTCACAACTAACTAACTAAGTCAAACTACGTTTTGCAATCCATATAGATAGTTCTATACATAAGGCTTTCACCAAAAATATTATAACATAAAGAGAAAGATGGACGAACCAATTTGTGTTTGGGTTTTATTAGTAGAACCCGTGCTGCCGTTTAAAAAAATACCAACGCTTCTGAACTCATAGTTTTCAGCTCAGCTTTGTCAGCTCTTTCTGTCGGTCTGATTCTGGAGTAATTTTTTTCTTTCAACTCTGTGCAAGTTCATATATCCATATTCCATATCTGCATGCGCGCATATTTTTAACGTCAAGCTAGATGCAAGAGCCACGTATATGAAGCAAGAATGCAGATTGGTGGTGTGGTGTTTTAACTAGGCGTTCATTTATAGATCTATTTCATAGACAAATTAATCTATACAAAGGCTGGAGCTGGACATGGAAAACAGAAATCAGCAATGCCTCGCTCTAATATAAAATCAACGATGTCTCGATCTAATGTAGGGAAGCCTCAATTTTTTCTTAGAAATTCATTGGAAAATTTTTCTTTGAAATTTACTGAAAATTTTTTCTTTAGAATTTTTCAGCATTATTAGAGGCCGACAACGGCTGGTTGTGCCAATAACAATTTTTATGAGCGTGACGCGTAGATAATCAACTGGAATTATTTCAGATACAATAATTTTATTTGTGCCGTTTGTCGGCCCTCCAACTATCCATAAAAATTCCAAAGAGAGAAATTTTAAACAAAGTGAGAGCGTTGTTAATATCTGAGAAGGGGTGATACGGGTTCTGCTAACAAATCCCATGAAGCATTTTTCTGGTATTATCATGAGCATGCGACATCTATATTTTATATTATTTTTGCTTTTACATTCGGCCATACAGTAAAATTCTGTAATGTTTTATTAACCCGCACTGCGCGAATGTGGAACAGTCTACCATCTTCATTTTTTCTCCGGCATAGAATCTGCGAAAGTTTAAGGGCGACCATATATCAACTCCTCCGCCACTCTCCTCATGTGCACTAATCCGTTCCCTATCACATTCCAGCCCAATTATACTTTGCATCGTAAGGTATCCCCTGGGCTGGGCTTAGTAATACCAAAGATCACCTAATAAGTTAACTTTGGTAATACCTATATAAGAAAAATAAAATTTAAATTTTCATTTTCAGCTCCATCTTGATATAAGAGCTACCATCTGTTGCAAAAAAAGTTATGACACACCAGCATTGTCTTCATTTGACTTATAAACTACTGTTAAAAAAAAAACTTTAATTGAATACTACTCTTGATACGCTTTGAATATTCTCTGCTAGAAAAATTTTAAATGTTTACCAACAACAAGTACATAAATCCCACCTTTTCTTTTTCATTCACATATTAAATTTTCCCTTGTTTACTCCGAGAGCACTATATACGAAAAATCTGAAATCGATTCGTATCGAATACCCAAAACACAATATATTCTCAATAATATAACAAAAAATTATCAAAACAAGTCCCACAACCACTAAATAAACCCAAAATTCTTATCTTTTTTATAAACTTTAAAATCGACTGCTGCCAACAATGACACATCCTATATGGTCCTGGGTCCTCTATCTCTTTGAAATCATCCACCTGGAATTTCTTTGATGAACACGATTCCATCACTGGCAGCCCTGGACAGAATCCCAATGTCAGTGGCTATTGATTCATTTGATCGACATGGACTTAGAGCACAAAATGATAAATTGATCGATATCCCCGATATGACGACAGTCTTACATTCACTCTATGTCACCATTGATCAAGTCGATTTGCCTCTGATGCTGGACCTAGCCATCAACTGGATTCTGAATGTTTACGATTCACAAAGGACTGGACAGATAAGGGTTCTAAGCTTTAAGGTAAATTGAGAAATGTTGTTTTATTTTTTATTTTTTTCATGTTGTTCTTGTTGTTGTGGTTTTTTTGTGAAATGTATCCCGTTATTCTAACCTCATCTTTTTTATCGATTTAGGTTGGATTGATTCTTCTCTGTAAAGGACATTTAGAGGAAAAGTATCGATATTTGTTTAGGCTTATTGCAGACCCTGAAAGAAAGGTGGATCAACGAAAGTTGGGCTTATTACTTCATGATTGCATACAGGTGAGTTTGGATTATTATTTATGGAATGTTGTTGTTGTTCTTCCTGTTAGAGTATTGTGCACTATTCCTCAAAAGCACTATTCCTCAAAAAGATTCATTGAGAATAAAAAAAAAAAAATCAATTCAATTAAATGCATTTCAATTCAATTTTACAACTCAAAATTTCAATTAAATTGCGATTACGCAAGTCTTTCACAAAGTGAGCTTTACTTGAAACATCTGCTCGCTAAATTTAAAATTCCACAAAAACCATATTAATCCGACCACAGGACAATAAATTATCGTGGAAATAATTCCAAGACAGTAGGAAGACTGTGAGAAGAAATTTTACTTAATCGAAGTGAAATACTAAAAAAAGGGGTGGCTGACTACTAGCGTATCAAACAAACTGGGTAACCCTTAGAAAAAAAGAAAAAAAAAAACAAACAGGGATTAGCCAAGTTCTAATTTATTACCTCAGCTCAGCCCTTTTTTTACAGTTCAAGAAACTCCTAATCTCCTCAACTGTTTCATCCTTAGGGATACAAGATGATTTTAATCACGCACAGCTTTTTCTACTCCTCTGTAAATTTCCTTCCCCTCCTCTAAGCAATGAAAGGCTTTTCTCTGAACTGAACTCTGAAACCGGAAGAAGAAGTTTCCTTTACTAATCGACGGATGATCTCTTTTTTCATTTTTATTTTCAGGTTCCACGGCAGCTCGGAGAAGTAGCAGCATTTGGAGGATCTAATATTGAGCCGTCTGTTCGTTCCTGTCTAGAGAGGGCGGGCATTTCACAAGATGGTAAGTAAGTACGACAGAGCCAACTGTTGTCGTTTAGTTAAGAAAAAGAAAACCGGATTCAGTCCGCCTGTCATCTTTTTAATTCTAGTCCAGTAGAGATGGTATAAGGTCCGCCTGATGTTGATTGTAAATCCTAAGGGGAGGGATAGAAAATCCCTTCAAAATACATTCATCATAAGTATTGAAAAAGCTTTTGAGATGTCTAAAGCTTTTCGTGTACCTACACGCAATCTTTTACTACTAGATATTAAGGACAAAATAATCTTTGCTAAATAAGAAACCTTTTTTCCTTTTTTTCCTTTTTTTTTTGTTTAAGGAAACTTTTTCTCTTCTTTTTTTTTTACCTTATTCACGGCAAGAGCGTTGGGAATTTTTTTTTTTTCTTCAGGCATTTCCTCTTACGTGACCAAATTATCCACACTAACTTGGTACAGAATGAAACTTTTCTGTGGTACAGTTGGGGGATGGAATAAAAGAAAGTTGTGCCTGCTGCCGAAATTCCTTTGTGTTCTATTATCCTGAGGGACTCTACATATTATTAATCAGTTGACTTTGTTCTTTGACATTTATAACTGTTGGGGAGGAGGTGTGTCTGAAGAATTCGACTTTTTGTTAGTTGCTCTTGCTCTTTCTTGTCCAATTAATCTTTAATGAGGTTATATAGGACGAATGGGAAGGACGTGATATGTCGACTTTTTATTCCACTGACATTTTTGTCCTTGAAGTTATATTATAATCTGCTTAAGGTGTTAACTAGATTAAGAAACACTTTTGAAGACGCAGAATGTCACGAAAAGTTTTTCTGATCAGATTTTTATCTATTTTTAAAGACAGGTGAAAGGATATTTTTCGCGTGAGCTTATTATTGAATTTCACATTTTGAATGTTATTTATGTATAAAAGATATTAGCGTGTCTTAACGGAGTTTGTCCTTAAATTTATATCCGTTATAAATATTCAACCATATTTGGGCTTTAATTTTAATGATCTGCCGGTAATCTCTAAACTGACCTAAGTATGTCATGATAAGGAAATTTGGATGGATCATTTGATGCAAGATCTTGTTATTGGTCACAAGATGTCGAATCCATGCAGAAGTTTTCATACAAATCTAAATTAGCAACATTGTGACGAATTAAATCAAAGTGGCAACAAAATATGTATCGATTCGGTCAACGTTAGAATAATTTCTTATCGTGTCCAAATTGTGGTCTTACTATGTATGAAATATTCAAGTGTGGTATCCACGCATGAACAAATTTACGGACTAGCAATTAACCGGTTACAATGTGGAATAATAGCGATTAAATCGCAGTAGCCAAAATATTGCTTGTTTTAACAACAACGTTAGCCCAACATTAGTTCTATGCATTTTATTTGGATGGATCGGATTGAATTGAAGAGAGGTTGAGTCCCCCTGGGGGGACTAGAGCGTGGGCCACGACAAGGGCCATTGTTCACCCTCCAGACGCACGAGCAATAATCAGACACTCTTATGAACCATAAATTTGGCACCGAACCCTCCCTACCGGCCTCATGCAATTCATCCAGGAGGTGTGTGCCAAGGAATCTATAACGTTTTCTGGAGAGAGCCGGACAGTGACAAAGAAAGGAAGTCACTGTTTCGGATTCCTCTACATATTGAACTATCAACAAGTCATAAATATGTAGCGTGACCCCAGAGAGAATAGTGCACCAGAGCTGTCAGGGTAGGCTCGCTCAGTCCTAGTAGCTTTTCTGTGAAACCTGGGTTAGGTTTGCCCCACACTTCCTTTGTTGTTCTACCCGAAGGGTCGTCTAACCAAAGACAACTGTGTTGGCAAACGGCCCAAGTCGCAAATGTAGAGACAAGGTGTCCCGGTGCGATCCCAATTGTGAAGGATGGCAATGTAATCATAACCTTATCTTTGTAGCAACCTATACATCACATCACAGAAGTGTGTCCGTGGTATGTAAATGGGAAATCCTGTTAGGATGTATAAATTGTGCGTGGAAAATTCCGTCCGTTCCCAATTATCCTTGGGAGTGACGAATGTCCGGGGTTCGCATATCCATGGTAGATCTCATACACTTCCCACAGGATTTCCAGGGGTTGTACGTAGGCACGGTTATCGTATTGTAATGTATTGCATTGTATATGTAGCTGACTTGAACAACAACACAGTTCTCATATGTGTTTTTTCAATACTATTTTGTTATTCTGCACATCCCGTATGTCTTTTTCTGTACAATATTGAGAATATTCCCATATAGAGTAGTTGTGGGATATCTCAGGGAATAATTTATGGTAAATTTCTAATAACTACTATAAATAAAATCCTAAGTACACACTGAACTTTTCCAGTTCATCCCGGGTTATGGGATTTGTAGGAAAAAAAGAACGCCCCTGGGTAATTTTGTGCTGTATGGAAATGTAGCCATACTCCGTAACAGTGCTATGATTTTAGTAACATTTCAATAAATATAAATTATTACTAAAACTGTAACATTGCTTCAAGATCGTAACATGCTTACGGTAAGGTGCGAATTTGTAAATGTTGATTGTAAATTTCTGTCGAAATATTTATGTTTTCTCTGAAAGAGGAGCTGTCTGGTAGGTCCTTGAAATATTTTAAAATCATTGTTCCGATGGAATACATTAAGTTGTAGTACTAGTTAAGTTGGCAAACAAACAGTTCGCAAAATTTCGATAATCCATGATACAATCGCTGGTTTAATGCTGAGTAAGGGAAACCAAGGGCAAATCATTTTATACAGATGTAACAGCAGTTGGGCATAATATTAGATACTGTTGTTTTGGTTTTGGTAATGAAACTGACCAACGCTGAGTTTCGCCGGCTCTGACTAGTTATTTCTTCAGTTTCTTCACTCTAATCCAATAATATTGTCTGCTACTTTCACATTTGAAATAATTGCAAAAATGCTTTAGTATATGAATTACGTAACTTTCAGGAAAATTTTGTGGTTTTAGTAATAAAGTTACAATTTTTATAGTAATCTGTAACAAACAGGGGTAAAGTGACACAGTGTTGATACTTTTTGTACGTTGCTGTCCTACCATCAGTTACCATGTTTAAAATATTGTAAAAATGACTGAATATATATATGTAGTAACAATATAGTTATATCAAACAAAAAAACAACAAACAGAACAATTTTATTGCAAAGCCTGCCACTGGTGAAGATGACAAAGGCGTATATGGCTGGCAGGTACTGTAGCCGTACTGAAGAGTATTAAGTTCTTGTGTGATACGAAACGCCTTTGTCATTATAATCACTACCAGATTTTGACAATGTGTATTTCGTGTTCTTAACTGCTTCCATTGTGTATGGAATTATATAGGTAGATAAGGCTTAGAGCCTCAAAGTTCTAATAATAATTTTTTAAAAAAAATACTATTATTAACCAAAAACTAATTGACGTTCGGTGTTGTTGTTGTTTTTTTTTTTAATGAAAAATCTAATGTAAGTTTCACTTCATTTGACATATGGATCATAAAATTCAGTCGGTCCATTCTCGAGATATGATTTTTTAAAAATAATGTGGAATGGCTGCATATGCATATGCCCCTTATTAACGTAAATGTATTTTTTTCCACTTTAAGAAACATACATTCTCTTATTCACTTCTCCGTTTTCTCAGTACATAATTATGAAAAGTTCAATTATCCCAAAAGCCCGCTACATCAATCGCCAAACCCAGCGGGAAATATTATGAGCTCTCCCAGAGTATGAGATGGTTCAAGCCACCTTACAAACAGGATACAGTGCCTATCGTGCTGGAGGGCAACAACCAAGGAAAGGAATATACAATAAGCTGTGACGCTGCATTGCAGCACGGGCAAGAACCAAAAAGTAAACTTGTATCCTCATATTTAGTATAAATATGGAATTTCTTCAGTTTGGTACATCTAGAGCCATCTATTGAGTTGCGAACTCATTGCTTCTGCATTCACAATATACTTTTATAAACAATGCTGCTACTATGTCTTTCTGGAATTTTGGCTAAACGTTTGTTCACATTATACGTGTTCTGTAAGATCTTCTTTGTATTATAAAAAAAATTTCCTCACTACTAGCTAATTTGATGCCAGCAGACACATTTTATTCTCATCTCTTTCATTCCGAGCTTTTCGAGCATTTTGCGGAAATTGTAAGATTTCCTTCGAGGATCCCTATTCGAATTCCAAAGTAATTTTATTATATTTTGAAAATTTTTGTTCAGTTAAAATTTAATTAAATCCGGTCAGATAAAAAAAAACAGCTTCCAAAAAATACCTAACAGAAACCATACATTGTTTTCCACCTTTTTTGAAAACTTGGATGTTATTTTTCGTGGTTTTGTCTTTCGATGTTTTGTTCTTCAAAATTTTTTAGCGATATAATTTGAGTTCGGGATTTTTTTATTTCAAAATGTTAAGTGCTTCCTGAAAAATCAAAAAGAAGAAGAAATCTACACACGTCCTCTATTTGACTCTCTTGTATACGACTAGATTATAGCGTTTAAAAAGATATTTACTATTTTTCTAGAGATTATTAACTCAATAAAAACCCTAAATTATAAAATGCCGTTAGTGCATAAAACATTTAAGGCTTGCTCTTTTTCGATTTGGTATCAAGATTTGGAGTTTTTTATTCGTTGAGATTAACCTGTTCAGTTCAATTTACATACAAAAAACTAAAAACACTTCGCTCATCCTAGATTTCGTTCATGATGGATGGATTGAAAAGAGGTTGAGATCCCAAGCGGAATCCCTGGAACAAGGCCCATTGTTCACCCTCCAAAAGTATGACAGATTGCTCACAGGTCCCGACCGGACGGTCTTATGAAATTAAATATTGGCGCCCAAACCACCATGCGGGCTTCATGTACCTCGTTCAGGATGTGTGAGCCAAGAAATCTGTATCTCTTTCCTGAGGGCGGTGGATAGTGACAAAAAAAGTGAGTCACCGTTTCGGATTCCGCGTCATATGCATACAGAATCATCAACCAACCCCATCCTGTAAAGATGACTTCTGAGAAAATAGTGCCTAGTTAGAATTGACACTAGGGTCCTCAGGATTGGCTTGTTTAGTTTCAATAGTTTGTTCGTTAAATTTGGGTTAGGTTTACCTCTTAGCTCATCCGTGGTTCAACCCGAATTTTCATCGAACCAAAAACGACTGTGCTACCGATTGGCTCAAACCGTAGCTGCAAGGTGTTTCTGTGCAATCCCGATCAAGGAGGAGGATGCCTTCGAGTCAGCCAATATCGCTGTCACCAGCCACCCAAAGATTGAGTATCATGTTATTCCGATAGAGGAAGTTCAGGGTAGTTTTACATTCCAAACTAGTTTTACACTCAAAACTCTTTGACAAGGCCATGCCAGCTTTCATGATAGCCACATTTTAGTTTCATCTATTTCACATATAGATGACACTTCTATTACAGTTCTGTACTTTGTTTGCTTGAATTTGTTGAAGTGAAAAATTCTATGATAATTTCAAATA
Source organism: Dioctria rufipes (assembly GCA_963924295.1). Taxonomy (NCBI): domain Eukaryota; kingdom Metazoa; phylum Arthropoda; class Insecta; order Diptera; family Asilidae; genus Dioctria; species Dioctria rufipes. The sequence goes on along the minus strand of OZ002741.1, from coordinate 45,627,622 downwards.
ATCTTTCTTCATGTTGGAAAACTACCGGTTTCTACGGATGATTTGACGTTTCCTTATTAATAGTCTCAACTGAGGTGGTTCGCTCGCTCTTATTATATACCTTAAGTTGAACTAGTTGAACTGAATATTTGCATAAAGAAAAAATCTATTTTCACATGAATTTAGCTCTTGATAAAAAATACTTCTTCCAGGCTAAAGTCTTAAAGACTGCAGTACTGTCCAAAGGTAACACTTGAAAAGCGTCTTTATTCGATCATAATAGGGTAAATATTTTAATGTTTTTAGGTAGTTTTATGTAAATATTTCACCCTCTAGAAATAATAAGTGACTTCAGCTTAAAGTGAATTGATAATTTTTCACAGTGTCCAATTAGTCTAAAATAAATTTAAAGTTAGCATATAAGTAACTGATAATATGCGCATGCACTTGAACCTTAATGGTTCCATTAGATCATCGCATGTAAGAAAAGAACTACTTTTAATACTATAAAGATAATATTTGGTATGGGAATAAGTTTCCGCCCTTTTCAGAAAGGTGTCGTTAGTGATACCATTTTGTGTTCGCTTAAGTATTATACTTGTGATTTAAAGGTGTATGTGTGAGGTCTCGAACGCAGTAGATGACATTCGTTTCAAGCATAATCACCGTCGGTCGATTCGTCAACGTTCGTCCCGGGAAGTTTTACTTCATTAATATATTTTAAAGCAAATTGCCGCTAAAACGTATCGCATACTGGTTAATATTTACGGTGATCATACTCCGTTTAATACAAATTATAAAGAGTGGTTTCAACCATATCAAAGTGATGATTTTGACCGTAAACCAGGTTCATCAACGCCGAAACGGAATATCTATGCTTCAAAGATTATGTTGTGCATCTGGTGGGACTAGAAGGCTTATCATGAACTCGTCAAATCGTCCGAAACCATCACTGGGGATCATTACCGACTACAGCTAATACGTTTGAATTGAGTTTTGAAGGAAAAGCAGCCAGAATGGGGCAGTAGACACAATAAACTCATTTTGCTGCATGACAACGCTAGGCCACACGTTGCTCAACCGATCAAGAAATAAATACTTGGAATGAGTGAATTGGGAAATCTTGCCCCGTATTCCTCAGATATTAGTCCTTCAGATTTTCATTTATTCCAATCCATGCAATCAGACCTTACTGGAGAGCGGTTTGCTTCCTACGAAAGTATTGAAAAATGGCTTGATCGAATCGAATCGAAAGAACTCGATTTTTTTCTTCGAGAAATTCGTAAACAACAAACTTTGTTTAAAAAAGAGAAGAAACTTATTCCTTAAATGAAAACCTTCTTCAACTTGGAAATCTAGAATTTAGGAATTCCTAGAAAATCAATCAGAATGCCAAGATATTATAATTTTGATTAATTCTGATACACTATTCATAATGATTCTAGACCAACTATACTATTCAAAAAAGATCCCTTTTATAGATCCGTATGTGTTTCGAAATCAACTCGGTATAAAGCACTGATAGTGTTAGTTATAATTTTCAAAGCTAATATAACATGCTGCTTCCTATAGAGCTCTACATACACCGAGATGAAATCTTCTATCTGGTAAAAGTATAATTTTATTAGAAATATAAGAGACTGATCATTTTTGTTAACTATAGGAATTTAAATAATGCGTATTTCGTTTTCTACTTTACAAATATCAGCAAGAATATTTTTCAACACAGGAGTCTTTTTCCATGGGTAACGAGCAAAACGCAGCGCGTTTGACCTAGTACCAAAACCTCAAAATACCTTAGTGTGACATATATAGGAGGTTTCGTAAAAACAACGGCGACGAATGGATGACGAAATTCGCGTCCTCTTGTCCACCTTAGGGGGCATTAAGAATTTTAATTATGAGATTTATTAAAGAAAGTCCAAGTAGGTAGGTTTTATAAGTTTGATTTTATGGCACCCATTACCTGGTGAAGTGCTAACACACAGTGTACAGTCTTAAAATTGTTCACTAGGTTCCTATAAGTTTAATATTAGTGTGTAAAACCGAAGCTGTTTAATTTTAATTTATGTGGGCGTAATCAACAGTAAGAAGAAGAAAAAGAGTTAAAACAGTATAATCAATTACATTCAAATATCGAAAAAAGTAGATCAAACTTCGAATTTTCTGAATATGAAATAGTTCTAAAGTCCACCATTTCTCAATTAATTGCTTTTTCAGTCATTTTCATTTTTACATATATTTATTAAATTCCAGTCTACGAAGCTGGAATCTAACTTGAACATATTTACACTTACTTTGTTATATAAGTTTAGTCAATATCTTAAAACTTACACTTTACATTCATCTCTCCTTCTACAGTGCAAGGAGAAAATCAAGAAATCACAATAGAAGCACATCACTTCCTCGGATGGTTACAACATGAACCCCAAAGTCTTGTATGGCTTCCTGTACTTCATCGATTAGCTGCCGCTGAAAATGCCAAGCATCAGGTAAGTTGTATCTCTGGCTTGTGTTCTAATTTAAATTCCATCATTGTCATTGCAATTGACACAAATGTATACTTGGTATACATATGTATCATGTATGTACGAATGCAACATGTACCAGCATAAATAAATCATTCCCGAACAAATCTTATACCACAGCATAATTCATGTTAAACTGCCACAATATATCACTAATGGAGGTAAAACTTCTTATCTCTCCCGATATCTAGGCCAAATGCAATATTTGCAAGGAGTACCCGATAATTGGATTCCGGTATCGCTGCCTCAAGTGCTTCAACTTTGACATGTGCCAGAAATGTTTCTTCTTTGGTAGAAATGCCAAAAATCATAAACTAAGTCATCCCATGCATGAATACTGCACAACGGTGAGTTTTTTTTTATTCTCTTCGCCCCCTAATTGATTCTATTATGCAACATTTGTCCCATTAACCATTTGAAATTTATTCTATACCGTACACCCTCCCAATCTATATAGACTACATCCACGGAAGATGTACGTGACTTTACACGTGCTCTCAAGAATAAATTCAAAAGCAGAAAATACTTCAAGAAGCATCCTCGAGTTGGATACCTTCCCGTACAGAGTGTCTTAGAAGGTGGGTAGTAGTAGTAATAGTATATGGATCACAGTTTTCTTATAGCCCTCATATACTTTATATACAATTGCTAATGCTCGTAATTTCTATCATATTTAGGTGATGCCCTAGAGAGTCCTGCTCCTAGTCCTCAACATACAACGCATACACTTCAAAATGACATGCATTCTCGATTGGAATTGTATGCGTCTAGATTGGCACAAGTGGAATATGGTACTGGATCGAATTCAACACCTGACAGTGATGATGAACATCAGCTTATTGCACAATATTGTCAAGCATTACCGAACAATGGTACTGGGCCTAAGTCTCCTGTTCAAGTTATGGCTGCCATGGATGCTGAGCAAAGAGAAGAACTTGAGGCGATTATTCGAGATCTTGAAGACGAGAATGCATCTTTGCAAGCTGAATATGATAGACTGAGATCAAAACAAACCCCAAGTACTACACCAGATGAGAGTCAGAATAGTGGAATCCCTGTTCAAGGCCAGGTATGTATTTTGACAGAAGATGTTTTTGTTTTTATTATTATTATTAAGTCTTTTGCGGTTGTCGTAGTAACTTGTGATTAATTAACAATGGAGTATGGAGCTTCTTAAAGAAATATTAGAATGGTTTTTTACTTAGGATGAAATTAAGGAAAACCAATGGCCTGTTTCAATAATCTGCGAAAATATTAATTCAATTCAATTTAATTCAATTATTATATGTTAAGGTATTGCACGTAAGGTTACAGGCCTTGCGAAGTAGTAGATTAATAAAAATAAAAACAGTAAAACAAATTATCCGTATAGGTGGTCAGTTGGCCGGATTATTAATCGATGTGAAGTTAGTTATTTCTTAAATAAGCTGATTGAGCCAATGTTTATTTATGTGCTGAAACGCAGCTGGCAAGGCATTTCAGAGATGAGCGACATGAATGTGATAAAATCCCTCCTACCGAGAATATGGCATTCTATCAAATGTCTTCTGTTCTCAAATTCAAATATGTATGCAGGCATAAACCTAAAATGAAAAATTTGGTAACATTAACATTACATAAAACGAATGCTGTTATTGCAACACACTAAATTCCTATGCTAAGAAGTTACTGTGACGGAGGTGAATTGTGATAAGTTCAATGATTTCACCATTTCAAAAGAATTTCCCACCGAATCAGAAAATCGATAGTTAGGCACTAGCTTCGAAGTGTTATGTTGTGTTGAGAAAGACATGCATAGTATGGTTACAACTTTTTATGGTACTGATACTTATCCTCATGTCCTTCATGCCTAGAAGTGTGAACTTATTCGTAATAAAAGTCGGAAAAAATATTTTCACTAAATTTTGACACAATCCTCAATTAAACCAAATGATTTATTCAGCTAGATCTAAACGTTATCTGAATATATGTAAATTGCTTAGTCATAAATAGTTTTAGAAAGATCATTCAGATACGTACAGAAAAATTTAGAACTCAAAATATACCCCTGAGGTATACTAAAAAATAAAGGCAACAATCTTGAAACCCTATAACTGATTCTAACCAGCTACTGGTATTGCCTAATAAGAAAATATTAAAAACATTCGCACAAAGTTTCTATGATTGTCAAAGTCTTTTGAGATATTTAAAAGTGCCAAGAGAGTTATATGATTTTTATTAAGAGATTTTTAAAATATCCGTGAAAAACAGTCGGAACCCATATCAATAACCCCACAAAAAAACCTTCGCAATCTTTCTTCACTGAGCTACCAGATACCAGGTACTGTAAGTCTTCGTTATAGGAAGTCAGAAAAGCACTATAACAAATTTTAAGAAAGTAATGCGAATCATTAACCAGTGACCTATTTGATTGATTGATTGAAACATAGGTTTGGGACCCCGAAGAGTCCTCCGAATGTAGGCCAAGCCAAGGCCCATTGTTCACCCTCCAGACCCATGAGCGATTGCTCATAGGTCCCAACCGGATGCTCCTATAAATTTCAGTATTGGCCCTAAGCCCCCTTGCCGGCATCGTGTAACTCCTCCAGGGTGTGAGCCAAGAATTCTGTAACGTATTCCTGACAGTACCGGGCAGTAGCATAGAAAGTGAGTCACTGTTTCAGACACCTCTCTGCAACCCCTGCATGTAGGATCATCAACAAGTCTCATCTTGTGAAGGTGGCCCCTGACAGAGGAGTGCCTGGTGAGAATGGATACCAGAGTTCCTCCGAGGCTCCTCCAAGATGAGCAAGCCCTTTCAGTCCCGCTGATGTTGCTGTGCCCCAGCACCCACTGTACAATCACCCTGCTATTCCGAGAAAGGGAGTTCAAGGTGGTTTTGCATTCCATTAATAGTTTTGAGGTTATAAAGGGTTTAGACAAAGCTTTGACAACTACTTGGCTGTCTGAGCAGATGGCTATCTCCTTATTCTCAGTGTCTGAGTTAAGGAGGTGCATTCCCGCTTCAAGAATGACCTTGACTTCTGCCTGGAAAACCGTAGCATGGTTTTCAAGGTGCTTGGTGAATTCAATTTCAGGCTCCTCGCAGAAAACTCCCACTCCAGCGTCTTCATCGGACTTAGAGCCATCAGCATATATTACAATTGGATTTGTCAATGGTTGAAGCACGGAATGTGACTCCCATTCTGCCCTTGATGGAATTCTGGATTCAAAATTGCTTTCCAGCGTGGTCTCGAGAAGGTGGTCGCTGTCCCTCTCGATGCCAGGTGCGATAGACTGCACAAACTCATAAATGCATTCATGTTGAACTTGTGTTCCCATCTGAAGCCAGCCTAGGTTAAGATGCAGTCTTAGCGCTGTAGTCGAAGCCTTCTTCTCAATGATCTAAGATTTTACAGATATCTGAAACTGAACTCATTTTGCGGCAATTGAAATAGAAAAAGAAGAGACAAACAAGGAGGGAAATCAGAAAAAGATTAAATATGTATTCAAAAGATTAGGACCAATGGAACATATCAACATAACATATCTTTTGGCTGAGTGATGTTATATCAGAACCAGAAACAACTCTCCAGATTGCATATTCTGGAGGAAACTGGGACGTATTTATTAAAGAGATAATAATGTAAAATGTGCTAACTTTATTTTATATACGAAGAAGATGGATCAGACATTCAGGGAATTTGGTCGAACTCTATAATACATAGAGCCTAACGATTGGACGCTCTTGAAATCGTATGTCAAAGGAGAGTTTTGTTTTTTAACACAAAATATTTCTATGTAAAACAACCCGGCATCGAGAAGGCTCTTTGTAGTGTCGGTCCTATAATTATTGCTTTATCTTTAAATCACCTTGGATGAAATCCATTTATTTGAGGATCGAAACTCTTCCTTCTACCTCTTTAAAATGCAGCCGCATACCCTTGAGTGATTCATTCCTTAGTCAAAGAGTAAAAAACCACTCAATTCAGTCGCACACAAAATTGAACATTGTCGAACGGACACCTCAAATAATTCTCTTGTTTGTTAGTGGAACAACATAACTAACGAACATAATGCAACGTTCTTTGAACAACTTAAATATCAACTTACTTCGACGTCATTATTAGTATTCTCGATTTCATCAAGTCGTTGATTATTCAATGCGAGGCAAACCAGCAAGGTATTGGAGGAGTGCTACCATAGATGGATGATGATGGCAATGAAATACCCACTGTTTATGTCTCCAAGAAATTAAATTCTGCTCAAGGAACCTACACAGCTACATAACAGGAGTGTTTAGCTACTGTGTTAAATGTCCAGTCCAAAAACTCTGACCGTATGCCGAACTGATGCCGTTCAAGATAGTGACGGATCATGCTACCTTGCAATGGCTTATGTCCCAAAAGGATATTAGTTGTAAACTTGAATCTAAAATTTCAAGGTTTCGATTTCAGCATTGAACATCGGAACGGAAGCTTTAATGGTATCCCGAACATGTAAGTGCACCCTCATAAATACTACAGCAAAGTTATCCTCCATATAGTGTTCATCATGCCTATAACTTTTCATTATATAAAAATCTTGTTAGAGGTAGAATTAGCAGCGCCATGGCTAGGGAACTCGTGTAATTTTGTTTTCGTTTTTTTTTGTAATAAAATAAAAAAAATTTAGATCTACAAATTTGAATTGAAAATGATTCATCGAAAAAAAAAATTCGTCGAAAATAATTCACCGAATGACAATTCGTCGAAGAATCTATTCGACCCAACCCAACAAAATCCAACCTAACGTATTTATGACGTCTATACGACGATCGTGCTGTATTAGACTTACTATACGTATGCATTTATGTATATATACAAAAACTATCGATATATTTGATAGTATCCATATGCCGAAGCTATCAATACTATCACAAGCTCAGAATATCGATGTTTAAACAACACTATGTACTAAAGCCTGCTCTGGTAATAAGGCAGCTCTCGATTAGAGATCAGCAACTCAGATTTGAGTCGATTCAAAGATCCGGATCTCTAAAAAGAGTCAACTGATCCGGTTCCTACTTTTGGCACCAGAAGGTTCTAAAAGAGCCATTAAATTGTACTTCAATATTTCATGCGAGCGAAGGCAATGCTGTAGTATCCCATCACTGACTCTGACTCCCAAAGCTGTCAGTGATACGCTTTGGGAAAGTAGGGTTGATGCAGGCCAGTATCTATAACCAAATAAAAGGTAGGGCATCAGAAATTTGAAGCAGGGCACAAATTTTTAGTGCATTTGGAATACATGGGTTCAGGTGAAGGTACATTTTTTTGAAAAAATAAGTTTCTAGAATTTTCATTTTATTAGATTTTTTATAGATGAACTAAAACAGGTACCTGCAATAAGAAGAAATAAATAGACCAAACAAAAAACAATATAATTGCAGTCTTCGATTTACCATATTGTGGAAGTTTCGTAGCACTTCGTCAATATCTATTTTGTCTGATCTTTTCCATTCAAATACAAGAAACACCAAGCCTGCCATCATCTCGTGAGCCATTGACATTCTTTCAGGCGACTTATTTATAGCAATTATTGTCGAAAAGGTAGATTCGCACGAAGCAGTACTACATCCAGCTATTGCGACTGATGCAAATAGCTCATACGTATCTCTGAAGAATTGACTTTGTCGGTATAGAACTTCTAATATTTTTTCACTCTGATCTCCTCGACCATTCAACTCATTCAAGTACCTTTTCACAATAGTAGCCTCTTCTTTGGAAGGAATTTTAATACCTGAAAAATAATTGCAATTACAGATTTGTTTTTTTTTTCTCATTAATTTCCTCACAACAATTATATATTTAAATGTTGAACATAGACTTAAACTTTGTTCAACTCATCAAGACACAAAATTGAGTCTATAGTAGATCCTCATTGTCTGCAAATCTTCTTTTCATCTAAGCTGTGTCATTATATTCCACTTTAAATGGCGGAGTTTAAACAATGCCTGCAGTGTTTTGATGAGGAGTTGATGGACCATACAGTACTAATCCTCCAGATGTTCTGCCTTTACTTGGCTCTTCTCTTCTGGGAACTATTTTGAGATTCTTTTCTACAATATGGTATTCTCAGCTTCTTCCAAAACTGTCTCATACATCTCTTCTGTCCTGAAGTTCTTCCTGGATACGCCAATGCTTGCACCATAACAAAGTATTTATGCATATCAAGCTAAGTAAATAAGTAGATACCCACATAGTTTTTAAGTTGTGAGCACACTGCAGGAAGGCATACTAATAACTTAGCGGCGAAACTAAACTAATTCATTCACTTGAACTGAAGGCACATTTTGAATTGCAACTGATAGCCTTCTTGGGATCACTGCCGGAATACCGTTCTAGAAATTGATGTAGGTAGACTATACTCTCTGAAGGTTTTTCCTACAGACCGTTTTTTTCCTGTGATCCTTTTTATACCCTAGATGAAATCATAGGGGTATACTAAGTTTGTCATTCCGTTTGTAACACCTCGAAATAATGATGGTAGAGCAAAATGAATTGGACACCCATGCATAATATTAAAAGTTCTTTTGATTTTTGCATGTCCGTGCGCACGATAACTCGAGAACTCGTGTACTTAGAAAGCTGAAATTTTGTACACGGACTTTAAAAAAAAAAGTAAAATTAAGTTCGAAAATGAGACAAATCGGGCAACTCCTTCGTGGGGTTGCCATACAAAAATTTCGTTTTCCACTATATATTTGGACACTGCCTGAGAACGCGTCGATGTAGAGAGCTGAAATTTGGTATATGGTGTTTTCATTACACTAGCACATAAAATTTAAAAATGGACTTAATCGGGTAACTCCTTCTTGGTGTTGGCATACAAAAATTTAGGTTTTTTACGTATACTTTGAAAACGATCAGTCCAAGACATTTTTATTGTATTAAAAACTTCTGCAGAATACGAAATCCTATAAAATTGGTTATGATCATTTTTTCTGTGCGACAAACCGTTCTAGAAATATATGCGAAAAACAACTTCAAAATCAAACTTGAATAGATCGGTGACAATACGAAATTTCATACGGGCATTCATCTAGGGTATCATAAGAATTGGTCTTAGAACAATTCTAGCTTTTTTTCTTGTTATTTATTTTTTTCTTATTTGTATACCTAAATTAGTTTATGTTTTACATATTTATGTAACGAAAAGTAAGTCGCAGTCAAACGAAACAAGATAGCTCAAATGTACTCCTATTCAGATGGAGAGATACTGTAAGAAAACATGACATTGAGATATTGTTAAAAATTTGATAATTTTGAAATCAATCGATTCAATAAGAAATTCGTAGTCCTCACAAATTTTAGTCTCTCTTGATTAAGTAAAGTTACTATAATAATAACGTTGCAACATTTTGGACTGATCTCTGATAAAGTATTCCCAAAGAATATTGTTTTTGTTTTTTTGTTTTTTTATTTATTCTTAAATCCCGCCATGCACAAGTCCTATTTCTCCAGGAACAAAAGTCTTTTAAATTTCATATGCGGCATGATTCGTTGGATCTGCCCATGCTACCTTTTTCTTGAAGTGGTCTCTATAAAAGTTCACATATAGATGGAACTGATAATTAGCAAAATTTATTATAAAATTGTCATTTTTTTGTTGAGAAAACTTAAAATGAGTATTATAAATGTTTTTTTCAATTTTTTTCTATTTTCATTTCAGGATATGATGGCTGAAGCGAAACTTTTACGTCAGCATAAAGGTCGTCTTGAAGCAAGAATGCAAATTTTAGAGGATCATAATCGTCAACTTGAGGCTCAATTGCAAAGGTTACGACAGCTACTGGATGAACCAAATAACGCAAGCCAAAAACCTTCAACTCTTCAAACGCGGTCGGTAACAGCATCTCAATTGAATACGGAATCGCCAGCAAAAATGCAACAAAACGGTCATTACGAACAAAATACAAGTGAGTATGACACGAACATCGCGAACATAATAATTTTTAGTTGAAAATGATAATTATTAATTAGGACGCCTTTGTTTTTGTTTTTTTTTCTTTTCCTACTATTTACTGTAAATTAATCTCATTTTCCCATTATATTCTATGCTTTCACTCGCAGACGGCATGGGTGGTGGTATGTCGACGTCAGGTGATGGTAACAATATTCACAATGGTTCAGCAAATGCATCCGGAATGACTGGATGCTCGATGGGTGGTGGTTCAGGTGGTAACCATGGTCATATAATAATTAATGACGATGGTCGACCACCTCCACCTCCCCACTCCAGTCTGCTTCATATGGCCGGTAATTAATGTGGTCTTTCCGTATCTTATATATAGCGTGATTTTAACCCCATTTTGGTTTTGTTTGTTTGTCATTATCTTGTCCACAAAACACCTTTTAACAGTTTCTTGCCCGTGGGCTCCCCGATTGTGTTCATTATAATTTTTCCTTCATTTTCCAGTAATTAACGTCTAATTAAAGCGCCCTGCCCGAAGCATCCCTACTTAATTTCTATACATATACATATATATTATATAAGACTTTCCCGAGCTTCATGACTAATAATGTTTTTTTTCTTCTTTTCTTTTTCTTTTTTTTTAATTTTTCTTTTTTGCTGCACATTGTGAATCGCTCTTCGCCGCCTGTTTCTAACAAAGGACGCATCTAAAATGGTAATTTCTTATCAGCAACCTTTTTTCCGTTTTCTTGTTGTTGTGTTTTTTATTTTTTATTTTTTGTGTGTACTCACTAAAACATTCAGTAGACTGTCAGACTGACGCTTGTTAAGTAGCCCCCCTTACTTGCTGCCCCCCGTTTTCCGTATTCACTGGTTTAATCGCGCAATGGGTTATTTGAAATAAGGGTGGCGGTCGGTGGCGTGAAAAACAACACAATACCTGGCTTAAGGGGATTTTTATACAACCGACAAGGTATCTAACCTCTTGCTGGGATAATTACCTTACCGGTTGCACAAGGATCTTTAATTATTTTTTAATGTAAGTTTAGCACTTTGTAAATGGCCTTCTTAAGTAATTTGAATTAATGATGCCGGTGGGATGGATATCTACTTTGACTTTGACTTTGTGGTCACGAAATAATCAGCTTTGCCATGTTAAAGAAAACTCAGAATCTAGAATTATCTTACACAAGTAGATTACGATTTTTTTTTTTTCATCTTAAGCTTTTTTGATTATGATTAAGTTTTGACATGACGGAGATGAAGTTGTTTTGGATTACACTTAAGTTGAATTATCTGAAAATGTCATGCAGCTTTAGTAAATCAACTGGAGCATAGTAGCATCAGGATAGAATGTTTAAACAAAAGCACAGATAGTCGCTGATGGAAAGAAATTTTTATACTATAAGCCCCAGACTTCTCAAAACAATTCTATAAAAAAATTAAAAATATTGTCGACAGCATTAACTAGTAAGAGAACAATACAGAAACAAAACTTTCTGAAAGCTTATCGTCCAAACTGTAGTCATTTTCTATGAACTATGTCACGACTCAGGACTTTTAAATGGAAAGCAAACTTTTAGGATGATCAGAGCGCTCATTCGCTATCAGCTATATTTGACCTTCTTCTAACATGGTTTACGCATGCCAGTAGAGAAGTGCATGTCATTAGAGAAATGATCAAAATTGAAGCTCTCGTTTTTATTTCAGAATGATCATAAAGGGATCACTCCATTTTAACTCAATAGGATCAAATATGGAGGCCTCAAATTTAGCTCTGAATGAATATTAAAATTTTAGTTTTATTGTTATTCAGTAAAAAAAAAAAAGAAGAAAAAAAAAAACAACAATTCACAGTTTGTTGACACATTTGAACTTTCAAAGTAGGACTTAGGTACATGTTGGCATCTTGAGTCTTAATTGAATGCTCATCACAAACTGATTTGTTACAATTAGTGCAAGCTTTTAGAGTTGTCCTGTGACTTTCATCTAAGTAGGTACATCTTGCATTGCTGAACGGATAAATGGATTTGATGTCACAAATGGATTTCTAGTACAGTGTTAAACATTCTTCGTCTTTCACTTCAGAGAAATCTGGGATATTTCAGGTTTAAGAGTCACATTTTTTCTATAATAGGATTCATGTGCAAGGTTGATAACAACTAGGGTTTTTGGTTTTTTTTTTTAGGTACGGTCACAGTATATCCATACAATAGAACAGCTCTGTCAAAACTGTTAGTTGACTAGGATGCTTCTATAATGTGACTATATTTTCTCTTTCAACAGTTTTTAACTAACGCACTAGTTAATTTTTAATATAAAGGCTCCTATGTAAATCTAGTGTACGAAAAAGAGAGCTTATCGCATGTGTAAGCTTCTATGAGAGGAGAAGGTGGACAAAATGACAAACAAAACTATTTGTTCTACTTCACATACAATTCAGCTTGGTAGAACTGTCAAACTCTCACAAAAATTATTTATTTGGCATATTATCCTAGCCGTGGCATCTTGATGAACGAACACCACTTTACAATCAAACAGCTGTTTAGCAATGCAACAATACCTTTGTAGTACTAATCTGTTCTAAGCTATTTTACTGTATATATATGTGGTACGGTAGAGCGCAGTGTTGCTTCTTTGTTGAAGACGAACTTGATGAAATAAATTGTTCTATCTTTACATAGTTGCATGCTCGCACCAGGAATCGTTTGATTTTTCGCACTGTTCCAACATGTGTTATATTCCATGAGTTCAAGACATGAGCCAATTGCAAGAACGTAATATATATTGTCTGTTATCACATTTTCCTCCGAATAAGTTTGCCTATATTTATTTGACGTCCGCCCATATTTGTTTGACGTTTGTTATGGTAGCAGAGGAGTGAGTATACTTGGATGTGAAGTCCATTCTGGCAGCACTCTGTGATCAGCATTGATACAAAGTGGTACGCTAGCACTTCGGCTAGTGCGGGATAGATAGTGGAGCGGTTACCCAAAACCTGCCGCTGTCACAGGCCATATACAAAAAAAAAAATCGTGCCAAGCACACAATCCGGTCCAGATGAGACCCTTACACCACTTACCTTTACTCCTGTCAGGACACAGATGTACTGTCCTCTTCACTGCCGTACCTAGACTGACCTGAAAAGTTCAGGAGCGAACCTATTCAACCTTCATCCAACCAAAGTTAACTTAAGCCTGAATTACAATTACGACTTCGAATTCGAATTTGCTTAAATGGTAAATGCATGTGGCAAGATACAATTGCGACTTCAATTTCATCTGTCAATTAGCCGACACTTCTGGTTTGTTTAGTTTGTATCGGCTGTGTAATCATAATCATGGAAGAAAATTTGATAGAATTAATTAGGGAACAGCAAATTATAGTAGATCACAAAAATCCATCTCAATACGTGATTCAAGGAAACGTCAGATGCAAAATGACACAAACAGCAGCTGATGCTTTAATTTAATTACCAATTTCACCTCAGCGTCGACTTTTACTGAAAATCAAGTCGCAGTCGATAGATCATAGTCGTAATTTTAATTCATGGTTAATGCCAAGTTTGGACACAGAAGAGTTTTCTGATTGTTTTACATTTAAAATGTACACGGCAAGTAAAAGAAGAAAGAAGAAAAAAAAACAAAAGAAAAATAAAACTATCTTTAAAAATTTTATGAATAAAGATAAAAAATGTAAAAGCCCAGATTACATGCAACAAAACAGAATGGCAAATTATTCATTTTCGTAAATAAATGAGAAGGGACGAAGTTTTCAGGTTTTACTCTCATAAAATGTTCCCGCGCTTTTGCGAAAACCGGTTTTCTCTGAAATATCGAGAGAGTTTGCTTCCAATGTTGTTGCTGTAATCATATGTAATACTATGAAATTTGAATGCACGTGCTTCGTGCTCGTTTTGCTCTGAAGAGATTAAGTGAGACAAATTCATACTGGATTCTCGGATATTATTGGGAAAAATGAGAATTTCATTTGAAATTTTACATTTCCTTTCAGCATATTGGCCAAAGCGGAATTTATCTTTTTCTTAAAAAAGTGAGGTAGTTTGAACCGATGTCTGTTTGATAGGATTTTGAGCGATTCAATAAGATTTTGTGGTTCGGGTAATCCTATGTTCTCTAGATTTTTGTTTTTAACTCGTTGTCTCAGTTGCACTACAATAGTGCATAGCCAAGTTTTTTTTTCCCTCATTCGTGCAAAAGATGAAAGTATATGACATTATTTGTTTCATTCGAAAAAAACACGAAAATTTTTCAATTTTGTTCGGCTGCTTCTTATTGTCTTATTATGTTATCTTTGCATGCTACGAGAGAGGGCTCCGATTTCTTCTCACAAAATCCCTTCCCAACAAAAATCTTTACTTTTCCTATTCATCTGGTTCACGTGTTCTCTATTCGACAACTCAATAAAAAGTCAACATGTCTTTCTCTGTCTACTGTCAACTCTCTGGCTCGATTTATTTATTCCTCCACATGTTTTTTTTCATTCATCTCAGCGATAGATGTCAGGGTAGTAACTTGAGATGCTACCATAATTGCCCACATGTGACCATAACACGTTCGCCTATATTCACTTGATTTACCAGGATATATGTATTTTACCATAGAATACAAACCCAAAATATTTTTATACAGTTCTTTTCAATCTTTGATGGAATGCTCTGAGTGAAACGTGTGTACATCCAAAATATCGATACATTTGCTCGTCAACATTAAAAATTAGCTTTCAATATATATTCCAAAAAAATATGACGAGTACCGGCACGAATAAGATGAAAATGATGAGGTTTCCACAATTCAGATAGATTCTCTCCCTGTTAGATTTCTGCAAATTATAATGCCAAAATGCATCAAATTCTTGTTCAGAGAATAATTTTTTCCATTAGTTTTCTCTTGTAGGCTGTAGAGTCTTGATTCATTCCCACAAACGTAAATCTTCATCAACGAGATGGTCCTGAAACTTTCAGCAATTTATTATACATACAGCTAAAGTATTGTTCAAGAGATGTGTGTGACATTATTTTCCGAGAGACAAAATAGGCAACAGGGTTGTTTTCTATTGGTCTCTCGGAAAATAATGTAATACATTTCAGTCGACAAACTACTCCTGATATGTAATCCATTATACATATGTCAATGGATATCTGTTAAGGATAAAGCGGCTGCTGTTGCATCTGCAGATTTGAACAGAACGCTACCATTAATAGTCTGATCTGACTCGGAAGTATTTGATTTTTCATATATGAATGTTTCTAATAAAAATTGAGAATGAAGAATGCACGAGAAGTGAGTAAGTGAAAGGAAATATAAATTAAAAGAGAGAGAGAGAGAGAGAGTATATTTTAAAATAATTTAATATACAATTTTTCGTAATGATAGATCTTCTTACATAATTAAGTGTTGCTATATATTTATGAGGGCCTATATCAGGACTCTTGAGGTCAGAAATAAGCGTTATAAGGAGTGGATAGACCTAACTCTCTGCAATTGCTTTATTAAAAAAAACAAAACTACTAAACTACGGGCTAATATCAATAATGAATAAATTTGAAGCACGAACTTAGACCAATTTTGTAAGAAGATTGGTCTAAACTAGTGAAACAATGAAATATTGAATTGAGCTCTAGTAATAAATATTATTAAAACAAACAAAAAAATACAAATGAAATAAAATTTAACAAAACATTATGATTTAAATTTTTCCAGACGACATAGGACGAGCTGTCGAGGAACTAGTTACAGTGATAACCGAACAAGAAATTGAGCAAAATGGAAGTGGTAGGCAGAGTCCTGAAGGCAACGTAAAGTCTTAAAATTTTTTTATACATACTACAACCAATGTTTAGCAAATTTTGCTTCCATACTTATTTTTAATTTTAATTTTTTTTTTTATATATATACATACAAACACTTACATATATATTTTTTGTACTATTACTAACAGTTTTATTGTTGTTTAAATTTTATATGTATGTTAATGAACGCATCCACTAAACAGCGTCGGGGTCACTAAGGCCACATGCACTCAGTCCCCCCCCCCATACCTAAGTAAATATATAATAAAAATTTAGTTCTACTGTAGATTTACATAATTAAACATAAAATATCACTTGTAAGCGAAACATATGATTGTAAAAACGATATCAAGACTAAGTAAGAAGATAAAATCTTTATTTTTTGTTAGTTTCTTGAGATATTTATGAGGAAAGAAGAGCAGTTCTTTTTGTTTTGTTTTTTTTTCTTTTTCTTTTTTTTTATACGAATACAAGAAGTATAACTAGATTTAAGGGAACTGTTGAGAAATTTTACGGACTTAGAAGAAATCTTTTTATTCCTACCAAAGTAGGTTAGATAAATGACTATAGAAAATACATAAATTGGTTTTTATCCAAATCATTCCCCTCTCGCTAGGAATGTTATTCAAAAAAAAAAAACGGGAGACATACCTATACACATAGATGTTCTGATTACAATGAAATATACAATAACAATGCCACTTTAAGAACTTGTTGTTTTTTTAGATAAATTACATTTTGTATACAAGTATAAAACTGTTGTGTGTGTAAATTAAAGCGAAACATTACACAGACAGTAAATTCACTTAACTTTGATATTTGTATAAGATGTAAACCATACTACAGAGTTTCCAGAAATTAGACATTAAAAATTTTAGAGGACAAGACAGGAGATAGCGAAATAGTGACGTAAGTTGTATAAAGCATAATAAAAAGTACACTGCTGAAATGTTGTTACAGAAATTATTAATATAAAATATCAGAACCGATTGGAGCTTATTTGCTGATTAAGTATATTCTGTTTGATTGAATTTATTTTAGCACTGAACTCTTTTAGACCTGTGAATTGATATTGGGTAAGTAGCTTTATTTTTTCATATTATTCTTTACTACCTGCGATCAGCTACAGCTTTCTACTATATATTGTATTTTATATGTTTTTTTTTCATTGTCTTTCTTTTTAGCTTTAGTTTATTAACTAGTTTGTGTATTCGTTTATTAGACATTGACCTTCAGGGTGGTGTACGTATCATTATATATTCGGCACCCAATATTATCACTTATCATGAGTATTTATGTTGTATTCAAGGAATACATAAACTGGTTAAGAACTTTTAGATGTACTGTTACCAAAAATCTCATACAGGCTGTTTTTGTATCTTGTCTTGCGGTCGGCTGTAACAAAAGTGGAATTTCCTTACCCAGTGTAGGATGACAAAACAGGCACATGGGTGGTCGGTCCATAAGTGCAACTCTCCATTCCGCTTAGTGCCTAACCTTCCGTTTTTCAGACTGAAGTCTATGCTATAGAGAGTAGAGTTTAAGAAAGCCTAAACAGAAGCTGTAAGAGCTCAAACATCTACATTTTTTCAAACAGCCAAGCTGCGCCCCTGGCTCTGTTCTCTCAAGTCCTTGATTTTGAAAATAGTCTCGAGCTGCAACTCAATACTCCAGATGCTGTCTAAGGACAACAATGTAACGTTGCTTCTTTATTGGGGTTTCTGGACACGAACGAGTGGACGATAATGGAAACGCGATATGACTAAAACTGGAGCTAACATATACGTATACTGGTCCCTAACCAACATTTTGCTTAGCAAAAAACTACTTTAACAACACTATGAAGACAGGCAACTGGATCTAGTCTGGTGTAGTTCACCCAGTATGAGGCAGGCGACGGAAAATTTTTCATCCCTCTACTCACGAGACGTGCAGACAGTTACATAATGCTTACTAACGCGGAATTAGGGACGAATTTTCTAAAGAGACTATTATGCCATTGGGGGATAATCATCAAAATTTTATAGTAAAAGTTAGAATATGTTAAACAATCCTCATGGAAGAGGCCTCTGTTATAGAGATGTATTCAAGCCGACGTGATTTACTGAAGCCAGAGCAATTTTCCTATCTGATCAATATTTCCGGCTGATATGAAATGAATGAATTTATAGGAGAAAATTTTATTGAAATTTTTTTATAATGACTCTTGCAATCACAGCTAATTATGGTATTCTCTTAACGAAGTCTAGACTATTGGGCGTATCAACTTCAATAATATGTTTTGTCAAGCAAAGATCTTATCTGTAGGCATGATCTGTATAGAAAAATATTCCAATGTTTTTTTTTTTTAAACTGGAAAATATCTAGACGTCGATTGACTCTATTTGTGATTTGTGACTCTAAAACTGGACCACAGTAAAGTAGAGAAAAACTATAAGGGCATTCTTTGTCCTTTTCATAGAGACTAGCTTAATTCAGTAGTAGTCGAATTACTGAATATTATCTTTAATTCAATAGCTGTTTCCGTGGTACTAGTTCACGTACCTTAAGGCCGATGTGAATGATTAGCTTGGAGCTAATAGCTAAAAACTGATGAGATGATTAGTTCTGAGCTAATAGTTAATAATCGTTGAATGATTAGCTTTGAGCAAATAGCTCATAATCGTTCGATGATTAGCTTGGAGTTAATAGATCATAACTCTCGGTGTAGTACTAGATTTGAGTAGTTTGGTTTAAGATCGACATTGTCTTAGTCTGGCAATTACACCAATTGGGGCTGGTTATAATTATCAGCGTAGTTTTAGTTGTGATGACTATGCAACCAAAGGTAAATCGGTTACGACTTGACCGGGATGACTAGGAAATGGCAATGCTCTGACAAATAAAATAAGAATGCTGCAATAATTAAGATATTAATGTTATGTCAAAGAGCGAGTCTTCAAAGATCGCTATCTTCACATCTTACCATTCTATACAGTATGAAACTAGTTTGAGTAAACTTGTTTTCTTGAAAAAGTCTTGCTCATACCATTTTGTGTAAACGAGATGCATTGCCAAATATTTGACAAATGCACACATTGTGTGGGACCGGCTTTAGACTAACTAATAACATAAAAACAAGACTGGGCAAGTAGAATAAAAACCAGTAACGTCTCGCTCGAATATAAAATCGACGACGCCTCGATTTGATGACATAATCACTGACATGTATAATATGGGCTGATTACGTTCATAGAAATTCATTGCAGAAAGTGGGCTCACTTCTATATTGCTGACTCTTTCGGTATAAGCACCAAGTACCAACTGAAAGAGAACTGAAAACAACAAATAAATAAATGGATTTGTCGAAATACATGATTTTAAATTAATCATTTAGGGTTATTACTGATAAAAACTGTTTTACCAAAGACAATACACACAAGAGTTTCTAAATGTTTTATTAAAATCACTTTCCGAGCTGCACTTTTTCAACTTTCCGTCAACGATTTTTTCAATTTTGGCACCGACGTAAGAACTCTTTTTGACACAAGCAATTGTACCCACGTGAAATAGAAAAGTAAGCAGTCCATATTATATACGTCAGTGGACATAACCAAGGGTAAGCAAGCAATGCCTCGTTCCAATATAAAATCAACGATGCCTCGAGTTAATGTAGGGAAGGCCTGAGTTTCTTGGAGGCGATAATGGGTCCTTGGGCGGACCTCTAATAGTTTTTATGAGTGTAGCAATGAGTGGTGAATGTTTTACTCTACCTGCAGCGCCGAAAACTATAAATAGCAGCCACTGGTTACTATACATATTATAGTGTTCAAAAGGTATTTATTTATTAATATCTATTAACTGAACTCAATAAACTTAATTATATTACAGCCAATGTACAAAGATTCAAAAAAAGTACTTTAAAAAGTACTTCAAAAAGTACTCAGTACTTTTTATAGACTTAGTACTTAGTTACGATTACTTTTCATACATGCGGTACTTGTACTTGTACTTAAGTACTTTTTCTTTGGTACTTGCCCAGCTCTGCTTCAGAGTTACAATTATGACTATCTTTTATATTTAATTTTTATTTTTTTATTTACATATATATTTCCGCTTGTGTAGATAGCTGTAGCAATTTTAATCCTTTATATCTAATCCGATTCCATTCTCCTACGTTTTTTTTTATATTGTAAGCAGAGTTTTGAGATCCTTGAACTGAAGATTGGCGTTTGTTTTGGAAAGAAACATAAACATAACTTTATTTATTATTTATTATCTTTTATTATTATTGTTTATTTAAATATCTAGGAAGGAACTAATATATCAAGAAATAAATAAATTTTTTAATAAATGACTGAGGCACAGTGCGCAGAATTCATCGGTTGTTGGTTGTTCTCAACAAACATGTTAGACTCTAATTACTTTAGATACTTGGTCTAACCTCTAGTTGATTACTCAATTAATTCTGTCAATATACTCTGGCGAGATAATAGATTACCCAAGTTATACAGGTTATAATAGGTGAACTCCAGTGACAAGTTTCGAACACATGTGCGCATATAGTTTATACCTTAGAGAAACTAAATGCGGTTTGCATAGATTGGAGCAATAAATTATACAAATTTAGCGAATACTAAGTAGCTTAATAAAATATCAATTTCATACTAACGAACTTAGTTAAGTTTATTAATATATGGTTATATGAAGGGGACTGTAAAGAAATCAATTATTTTTATACTTGAATTTTTGTCCAGACTATGTGCTGGTACGTTGTAGTGGAAGGACATCTCTTGGTGATTTTTTCTTTTTTTTTGTTACATATAATTGTAATTTACCGTTAAGCCTAAATCGCTCAAATCGCTTTGTTGAGGATCACTTATCATCACGGTATAAATAATACTAATTCAATCGAGTCAATAATTGATGTTTACGGGAGTGTCTAATGGTAAACAAATGTCAGCGATGGTCTTGAAAGTTTAATTTTGGCGACAGAAACCTACTAAATGTTTGAAGATCTGAAAGATGATCGAACTTTGTTGTCGACATTTTGAAACTGATTAAAAGCACTTAAAACATATTGGCAAAACAAACACACAAGGAATTTGAATATTACATGAATTGTTAGGAGCAGACAAAAAGAATCTGCAATTTTTTGCTAACAAGGTACACAAATGAAGCTTTTTTGTATTGCTATGGGGGACGAAACGTACACGATAACGTAGTGTGAAAAGATAATGGACTATTCCTAAACGAACCTCCTTCCAACTTTCAAGCTAGGACTGACCTTAATTTTACTGTGTGTTTGATGGGATAATACATTTCCCTTTCCCAATATTTATACTGCCAACAATTGGAAACAATGAAGGATATACGTCAAGAAAAACGACCAACTCTGTAATGAATCGAAAGTAATCTATCTTTGTCCACGATAATGCAAGGTTCTATATAGCATCCATCACCCGTGAGAAACTCATGAGTAAAACTAGGATGTTCTGAATATTAAGACTAAGATTTCATCCTCTTCGAGACATAACCTACTCAATGAGTGGTATGCCTGTCCGATTCATGTGTTTTTTAAATTTGCAGTGTTCGGTTGGGACTCTTGTAATGATTCTGAGTTGATTCCTAGATAGCCTTAAAATATCCAAGCTCTTATTTGGTGAAGGTTCTTTAATGAATCTTTTGGGTTGTCTGGAGCCTCTTATTGAATTCCAACTCTGGTACATTTGGTTCTGGATCCAGTTTTAAATGGTAAACTTATCGGTATTGTAAGAGATAACGAAAAATATTTCCGGCTTTATGAGACGCATGGATGCTTCCTTTGTGGAAAGTAAGTCTGCATTATCATTTCCATCAATTCCCGATTTTCCTGTGTTTGGTTGGTGGTTGCGCCAAGGTTTATTAATGCTCGAATGTCTTCCCACATTAACATCCTTAGATTATGAGATGGCATTCAATGCCGCTTGCCTATCTATATAGGTAGATATATGTATATACTTTTATTAGTATAGGATTGGCTGAGGTTTTCGTATGCATATCTAGTTATGGCATATACTTCTGCTTGGAATATTTAGGCGTATTTTCGCTAGGATTTGAAAAAAATATACGGGGTATCCCATAAGTGGTGTGATACCCGAAGGCTAGGCATGGGTCATACTTAAACGAGCAAGAAATTGTGTTGTTGGGGGGGGGGGGGGGGGGGTTGGATCATAACAGTTTCCGAGATAACGAGACGTAAAGATATTTCATTATGTTTTTATAGATCACCCTGTAACTTCTGAGCGTTACACCCTATGATGATGATTTAAACTATGGTAGATAGATAACCCTTGAGCCTTGACGTGTTTTTTGATAAAAATAATAGTTAAATAAAAAAACGAGTAAAAATTCCGAAATTTTAAATTTGTTGAGCCATAACTGCCGAACGGACGATAGAAAGAAAAAAGCATATAGACTATTGTAAAGGTCCAGCGATTATCTATCCAACAAAGTTTAAATCATCATCATAGAGTGTAACGTTCAGAAGTGACAGGGTGATCTATGCAAATAAAACCAAATACTTTTAAGTCCCATTATCTCGGAAACTGTTAAGATCCCCCCCCCCTCACCCCTCCTCCTGACCTATCCATAGCCTTCGGGTATCATACCACTTACGGGACACCGTGTATAAGATCTTGGCTTTGCATCATATATTCCTGCTTCTACTCCTTTCTCGACTTTGAAACCGTTGGTGTAGCTAATGTTCCGGTTTGTACTCGAGTTCAAGTTTACTCGGGTACCCGGGTACCCGATTCCAGGAAACCCAGGTATCCGGATATAATCGAATTTCGATACCGGGTATTCGGGTACAATTGGTTCTTAATTTTTTAATACTCTGGTACATTACGGAATTCGTGAATTCAATCATAATAAAAGAATTTAATTCTGCTACCCGAATTGTGCTTTGCTTGATTTTCCATATTAATTAAGCAAATTAATTTTTCAATATCCGATCCAAGGAATCGATTCCTCACAACCCGATTCCAAAGAATCGGCTACCAGGGTTGCTCAATTTCTACCCGTGAAACCCGGGTACCCGGATAAGAACCTGGTGCTCGAAAACCCAGGGTTTAAGGTACATCACGGTGTACCAGATTAAGGCTTTATTTACTATATTTGTATCTATTTCCTCCCCATTTGTTATCTTTATTTTGAGAGACAGACAGAATTTGTTTCTATTGCTTTGATTATAGCGCGTAGACTTCTGGAGTCACATTCACTATAACCATCTGTCTGGGCTCCATTAGTCCAGCTTCTTTTTAAACAATTTTACTGAATGCTGATAGGTTCAATAGTGTTTCTGGAGCACTGGTAGATGTTGTGCACATGGCAACAGTTACACTTAGACAGGTCATCCTTTGGAGTTTATTTAACATCCTAATGGATGCTTTTTGTGTACATTTCTTCCAACACGCTGCTGTAGCATAGGTGATCATGAGTCTGGTGTTGATTTGTGTAACCAAACATTATGTTTGGCTTGAGTACCCATATTGAGCCAGCCAATTTTATACAATCCCACAGCGTTACTGGACTGTCGATATGTCGATATGCTTTCTAGTTGGGCTTATCATCAACGGTTATTCTAAGATATTTAGCTTTTATGGACATTGGGACCTCCTTATCAAAGAGGGCGGGGCTAGTGTTTTATTCTTCATTTTTCTACGAACCGATTACCGCCATTTTAGATCTCTAAAATATTCTATTTGTACAAAAAAAATTCAAAGTTTAACCGAATTGCAAAACCATCTCAATGAAGTTTTTTATTTAAAACTTGATTTTGTTTTATTTTTTTGTTTGTTTTTTTATTGGGTCATTAGATGAACTGTTCTAAAAGAACAAGGCAATTATGTTTTAGATTAGTATTTAACAAAATTTATGAAATAATACAAATTTTTGTAAGGAAAAAAAAAATAATAGATTCCTTTCCGGTCCCCCTATTATATTAAGGCTGATCAAAATGAGTCGTTTACATTTTCTGAAAGTTAGTAATTCTGCATGTCTACTCCAAACTTCAGGTACCTGATGCTTAAAATATTTATAAAATTACCCGATAAATACGCATTTACAAACTTTTAACAACATATTATTATTTACCAGTATTCTTCATATTAAATATGTAATAAATTAATTTAGTAAACGTCAAAATGAGGCACATGAGATTCTTGAAAATCACTGACTCATAAAATCTGTTCAAATCGAGGGTATACTTCATCTCAGAATGTATTCAATTGCATGAATTTTGTTGCACTTTGACCTTGGTATTTATGTCTAACAATGATCTGTAGAACTTATGACATTAGATGTAAGAGAAAAAGAGTTCACCTAGATGCAATAATAGTTAGTTGAAATATTTGCTAAATTTATATTGCAAGATTTTTGCTCTTATCACATTATAGAAAAATAAATTTTATCACAAGTTTCTACTCCCTCTCCGTCTCAACTAGAAGAGCTAATTGATTTCTTATCGATTAAATAAAACAATAGATTCAAAAACGCATCTATTTATATTTTCATGCATTTCTTATGTTATTTAGTCTTAGATTTTGTAGGTTATATATGTATCTTCATTTGATGCACAGTCAGGTTATTTTACTAAGAATTGTGGAGTTGAATCGTCTTGTCACAAATGTCCGATTTCGTAAAGACTAAAGGAAGATTAAATCTATAGTCATCGTGCGCTGATTAAGGACACGTTGTAAATAAAAATTTCTTTCGGTATCTCAAAAATATTTAACAAAAAGTAAATATATTTTTTTTTTTGTAAAATTAGGCATAGTCTCTGAGTTATTCTGGATTTTACGTTTTAAGCTCAGTTTAGTACCTTTGTGTGAATGAATTTGGCTATATCTGAACACAAATTACTGTACTAGAATAATTTACCAGAAATTTTTGAATTTATAAAATTAAAATTTTTTTAATGAGAATTTTTTTTTTGAAACTTTGGAGGATTCTGATGCAGTCCTTTTGATCGTTCAGAATGGATTTTTTCAATCCATGTTGATATTGTTCTCTGGCCGAACGATTTAGTTTCAATCTGTGGTGGTCGCTTTTTTCGCGCTCCGAATGGTTTTGAATGCACCTGAGTTTTTCGCGGATTCAAGCAGAATGATTTTAATTGGTATTCGTAAATGCGTTTTTAATATATTCATCGAGGTGGTAATAGTTGAGTTTATGTTGTATTTATTGGAAAATGTCTATGTTTTTCATAAACAACAATTATCAAATGGAAGAAATGTCAAACACATGAAATAGTTCTGTTTCGTTCCATTTCTATGAGCACAGGATAAATTATGACATTGTTCTATCGAAAAAAAGAATGTAGCATATATGTATGGTACGAATATCAGCAAGTAATTAACAAAATCGGCTCAAAATGTACAAATTGTCCATGCCTTCACCTCTAAAAATTGTTACCATTAATTTTGATACACCCTGCATATAATATAGTATACCTATAGTTATTATTTCCTTTGTAATTTTGACTTTTTTTATTTTATTTTGGGATTTTTCTTCTTATCTCTGCAGTTATACAATGATCGAAATCTTTATTAATTTTTATTTTTCCAATAACTTATACCCAATCTAAAAATTCTAATAACTCGTACTTAATCGCAACTCAGCATATAAATTGTAGCCTTCCACTCACTAAACAGCTAACTTCTTTTTGTTTTTTTTTTCCTAATGAAACAACATATCCTTATAGAATCGAAGAAAACGAATTTATTAACTTACATACCATTTATATAACTAAAGCTGTCTTATCAATTTATATCAAAAAATACAAAAGAAAAAAAAATCTTCTAAAATTTTCATACCTATAAATAAAACCATACGAGTAGAATTTTACATATCGCTAGAAAAGAATAGAATTCTTGAAATTTTTCTATCAAGAGTTTAGTAGCCCATATCAGATAAAATTGAGTGTTTATCCAATATCCACAATAATTACTTAAGGAAAAGAGAACAGAATTAGCAAAATTTTGTTTTAATTTTTTCTCAAATGATAAGTAGACTTAATGAAAAGTATAAGCGTTCTTTGAGTAGGGAAAGAGATTATGTTTTTCATTCCTCTGATAACACAATAATAAATAATTATTGTGTGTAAAATTGTAGAGCCTATTCATCAATTTGGTTGCAATTCAATTAATTAACAAAATTAACGATAAGTTAAAGGATGACAGCAAAACTTTTGTAATAGTGATAATAACAAAATAAAATTCGAGAAATTTTTCTATGAAAGCAAGAGGCAATCAAAATTTCGCTTATTTTTTTTTCTACATACAAAAATATAATTGTTTTTTTTTTATTACTCCTAAGCATATGCAATTGTAATTATTGCAATTTTTATACCATACTAAGAACAGTGATTCCAAAACTTTTTTCAACGAAAAATAATAAAAAGAAAAAAAATATTTCCTAACTAAAAATTTGTAAGAAAAAGTTTTTCAAAATGGAAAAAGAAAAAAAATTTAATAATTTTATAGAAATATCACGCAGATAAAAAATATGTATTTAATAAAATAAAATATTTAGTAGAAAAAATAAATATTAAAATAAAATAAAAATACTTTGAAGAAGTTTGTATAAAAATAAATAGCGTATACCTACCAAATTTAAAAAACATTTTGTTTTTAGTTTTTTTTTTTCTTTAGTTTGGAATGGTGGCTAACACTGATTACTGTAAAACATAAAATAATTTATAGAAATAATAATAATATTATAATATATAATGTATATGTATGTATATGACATTATATAATTTGTATAATACACATATACTAAACTAAATTATATTTGCTCCTGAGGGAAATTTCGGTGTGTTCAATCAGTTTTTATTGAGCATATAAATGAAGCCGAAATGGGCTAAACTATTCCAGGATCTTGATGATAAATATTAATAAAATTTATCATTATGATAATAAATTATTATAACGATTATTATACAAAAAAAAAACAAAGTTTTATTTCGAAATACCTTATACCCATTCCACACGAAAACGATCATTTTTTTAGATTTTGGACCCGACCTTGGATGAGACTTACACAGTTTGTATATGGAATATGAAAATAGCTCACCAATATTATAATTTTTTTCATTTCTCCTACTATGACCCACCTTGTGGTTTTACGATAAAATGTCATTTTCAAAAAATCATATTTCGAGAACTACTAATCACTTCCAATCCTATACTTTACGACTGTGCCGGTCACTATATTAACATCGTTGATAACTTATTCGGAAGTTTGCCTGGCTTCCCGAAGGGGTTGCCCGATTTCACTCATTTTTGAACTGATATTTACTATTTTTATATAAATTTTAATATTAGCTTAATTTAAATTAGGTTTAGTTTTATTTAGCTCTCTTGCCATTTTGTTCGATGTTTGAAAAAAGATTGTAAATCTTGTAGCATCAGTACCCAGGAAATAAATGAATTGAATTGAATTGAATTGAATTGAAATGTCTTGTAGGAAATTTCATCTCTCTACGTTGACGCGTTGTCAGGCAATGTCAAAATATATTGTGTGAAATGAAATTTTTATATGGCAACCCTACGATAGAGTTGACCGATTTGTCAAACTTATATTTCCTTTTTTTTTTTTTTTTAAATCCTGTGTGCAACATTTCAGCACTCTAAGTGGACGCGTTCTCGAGTTAACGTGTTACCACGTAAGTTATACACTTTTTCCACGTAAGTTATACACTTTTTCCCGTCTGCCACCACTTTCCCACCAACCAATTTGTCTGCTATTTTTACCATTGATCACGAAATATAATTCTCTGCTGTTACACTAAAAATCAGATTTTATAAAATTACTTTTTTCAACTAATTTTTTAAGCTTTCGCGGCTGTCTCGTAGTACCCTCCACTACTGGAAGCCAGGCAGATTTCCGAATAAGTTATCAACAATGTTAATAGAGTATGATAAAATGGAAAATTTCGTTTATAAAATGACGTAAGTGTTTTGCTTGCCTACAATACTTGACCGTAGGCAGAACTCGCGAATATGACTTTCTCGAATAGTCCCATTTCCAGTATAGATAAAATCTAATACTAAACTAGTGCCCTCGCTTGTTAAGCGCGCTGACTACCATCCCAGGGGGTCGTGGATTCAAATCTCACCTCGACAAGGTCCTAACTTCTTGTCAACTTCTATAGATTTATAGGTTCTCCTACTTAGCAGATTATCACAATGCGCCGTGTTTGGAATCTTTTCTGCCACGAAAAAAAAACAAACTAAATTATCCAATGCTGCCAGTACAAAATTGTTGAGACCAGAGAAGAAGTTGGTTGTGAGGCAAAATACTGTCGAAATAAACATCTTCTATTGAATGGTATCAATTTGTTCATCGAGTGATACGTGAAAAGGAACAGTAAGTAACTGACATGCGTGAGTTGTTCAATGAGTGGTCGCAACGCTCAGAATCTATCATTATCTGTTCGAAGAGCGCTGTTATCTATAAAGTGTAAAAATCTCCTAATCTCCTGAAACCTGTTCCTCGGCATACAGTTTAATATTATTGAAACTCGAAAATCATTAGATCAATACATACGAATATCAGGGTAATTCAAACAACCATACGCCTTTCAAAATTTCAATCTTGAGACGAAAATAAATTTGTTTGCGAAGCCACATCAAGTGATTCTACATCTGAATATGTTGTTGACAGGTTGTCGAATATATTACAATTCATTGGCATGCTGCAACAAAAGAGGATAACATCGCCAAAGTTCATTAGTTAAAATACATGCCGATTCTTCCGTCGTTTTAAATCTCGTTTTGGTACTCTCTCCAAAAATGCTCAACAAATTTGGATCATTTTCTACACTTGTCGCCACAGTTTCTAAAGTACTTTTACTAGCCTCTTGTCTCTCCAGCACAGAGTATTCTCATACATTTGCATAAAAACTCATTTACAGCTTCTAGAATATCACTTTAGAAGACTTCAGCATATACGCTTCAAAATTGTCATCACTTATTCCCGATCACTTTCACAATTTCTTATTATTTTTTATTTTGAAAACACTTTTTCGCACGCTATTTGCGGTAAGGTTAATAAAAACTTGTAAAATTTCGTACTCCAGGCGCCTGCAGACTCAACCAACACGTAACGATTACATTTTTAATTTTGGTAATTTTTGATGGTTTGAAAACGTATAGCAAAACAAACAAATATTAAAACAATATTAAGAAAATTGTTCAAAATATTTTTTTGTTTATAATTTTATGTTATCAAATTTTTTTTCTTTAATGTTTCAGTGGCAGTTCTCGCTATTATTGTTTTATTTTGAATAATTGCCCCCCCCCCCCCCCCTTCAAAAATATTTTAGATTTACTCTACTTTGATGAGTATAATGAATACATAAACAGAATTCTACGACATTGTGGAAAATACGTCCTTTAGCTTTAGTTATATGTTCGAAAGGTCGACAGGTAAATTAACCTGAGCAGTGGTGTAAGTAAGTAAGTAAGCAGTTATTTATTTAAGGAGAGTACAGTAAGATAAAAGTCTTTTCATTAGTACTGCCTGAATTAACATTTTTCAATACTAACTAGAATAAAAAAAAGTACCTATTGTGAGTTTGAGCATATATAAGTTACTGGTAATAAAAACTAAGACGAAAAAGAAAATAATAATTATATAGATAATGAGATCCACAATACTATTTCTAATATAACAAACAAATGCAAAGAGAACTAAAGTTAAAGAAAATCCTAGAGCATGTGCAGTCAACCGACTATAATAATAATAATAATTAATCTGGATGTCATAACCGTAATGATGTTAACCGTTTAAAGGAAGTGGCCGAACTCGTTCGCTGGAGCGAGACTGGAAGAGCATTCCAAATGCGAACAGAATGAACAAAGTAAGAAGATTTCAAGACCAAATATTTGAAGCGAGGCAGTAGCAAGTCATTACGTATGTCACTATGCAAAAATATGTATAAATTCGTATAGGTACGCCAGCTTACGTGCGTTCAGTAAGTTGTATAGAAAAATTAACGCTATGCGTTGTTGTTTCCAAAGAGCAATCCAAGATTTGGTGGCCAAAGGAAGAAATGGGATCATATCTACGAAACCTGAATGCAAACCCAATGAAATCATTGAATGTTACTTCGAGCTTACGCCTATACTGTGAGTCGAGTATTGGGAAAAATGTTGGAACCATGTGACAGATCCGGGAATATCAGTGTTCTGACCAATCTTATACTCAGGTTTGTGGATAGCAGGTCAGCATTTAACCAAAGTCGGCGAAGTAACCCATAAATCTTACCTAGTTTCATTTTAATATGGTCGCAACAGTCCATTTGTGAATTTAACACAATGCCCAAGTTTTTAACTTTCTGCACATATGGTATAGTGGTGCGATCGAACTCTATCGGGGGAATATGGTGGGATCGAAACTTCCTTTGCTTACCGCTAGCGCTTGAGATTTTTTGGGGTTGAGTTTTAGATTATTTCCGATTGACCATTGTAATATATTATGAAGATCTTCGTTAATTCTTCTAACACAAACCTCTAAGAGCCCTATAAGATGATCAAGATATATTTGCACGTCATCAGCGTACAGATGAATAGAGCTATTTCTGATAATAGTTGGAAAATCATTAACAAAAAGACTGAAGAGTAGACGTACCAGAATTGACCCTTGTGGGACTCCAATAGACAAAGAGAGCCTAGACGAAACAGCTTCGTTCACTTTAACTCATTGTGAGCGTTTCCCCAAAAAGGTTCCAATTAATTTCAGTGCCGGCGAGCAGTAGTGCCCTACTTATAAATTTCTAATGTAAAATTATAAATAATATTATGTGAGCAGAAAATTTAATATATTTTTTTTTTATTTCATTTTTACATTTTGTCAAAAGGTTTCCGATTTTCAAAATGTTCCGCCTTTTAATTCTCTTCAAAAGGACTAACTTGTTAGGGTTCCGTACCCAAAAGATGCCAACGGGACTCATTAAACCTCCGCTCTTCGTCCGGCCGTCTGTTTGTCAGCGGGCTGTATCGCATGAACCTTAATACTTAGACAGTTGAAATTTTCCAAGAGCATGTTTTTCTACTGCTGCTATAACAACAAATAATGAAAATAAAATAAAGTTAAATACATATTACAGGGGGTCCTCACACCATAAACTTTTATTTTTGCTCGATATAAAAAGTACAGATTGTTAAGTCTTTTACGATGATACGGATCTTTTCGGGTGCGAGTCCGAGTCGCACTTAGCCGGTCTTATTTTTAAAGAGATGTGAAGTGAAGGTTAGCAGAATAGGTCACTCTTACTATAATCAATCAACCAACCAAGTAAATCAACACTTTTCATAACTGTAATAGGCTTCTTCGAATACGTGTTGGAAGGATTTCCTTTAATTTTATTTATTACTTAGGAAATCCAGTACCCTTAAGCAGGTATTAAATACTTTTCTTGTGCCCAATATTTTCACAGTTTTGGGGTTTAGATTCGAGATAGCGCAAAATTAATGATTTTTTTTTTTACTTCACACGAAAATATTTCATAATATGATTAAAATCTTTTTATTTTAGTTTTTTGACAGATGACTGAATATGGCAAATTAATTCTCTAAAGTTTTGTTTTTCCTAAACTCAAAAATATTTTATCAGTCTCAAGTTATCTATATATGCTAGACGGTCAAATATTTATGAATATCCTGTCGAAACTCATTTTCAGCAAGTAAAAAAAATAGAATTGGTCTAAAACCAATTCTTATGATACCCTAGAAGAATGCGCGTATGCAATTTCGTATGACCACCCATTTGTGCAATTTTGATTTTTGAAGTAGTTTTTCGCATATATTTCTAGAACGGATCATCGGAAAGAAAAAAAGATTATAACCAATTATACAGGATTTCATATTCTAAACAAGTTTTTAGTACAATAAAAATGTTTAGAACTGATCGTTTTCGCAATATACGTAAAAGACCTAAATTTGTATATGGCAACACCAAGAAGGGTTTGCCCGATTAAGTCCATTTCTGAATTGCTTTTTTTTTTGTGTTACTATAAAAACACCATGTACTAAATTGCAGCTCTCTATGTTGTCGCGTTCTCAGGCAGTGTCCAAATATATAGTGGAACACGAAAGTTTTGTATGGCAATTCCACGAAGGAGTTGCCCGATTTGTCTCATTTTCGAACTTTAATTTACTTTTTTTTTTTAAAGTCCGTACGCAAAATTTCTGCTTTTTAAGTGAACGAGTTCTCGAGTTATTGTGCGCACAGGCGGATAGACGGACGGACAGACGGGCCGACGACGAACGGACAGACGAACAGACGAACGGACATGCAAAAATCGAAATAACTTTTAATATTATGCGTGGGTGTCCAATCCATTTTGCTCTACCATCATTATTTCGAGCTGTTACAAATGGAATGACAAACTTAGTACCTATACCCTATAGATCTCATCTAGGGTATAAAAAGTCAATTGGATCTCAATCTAACCCCTAAAGGTTAATAAAAAAATAAAATTAAATATAAAAGAAATTTTTTTGTTAATAGGAAAATTTAAATCTATGTTAAGGGAAGGTAACCTACATTTAATTTAAAAAAAAAAAAATCACTTTTGGCATGCGTAAGTACACACTACTGGCAGTATACCTAATAACCACCTAGAACTCATGATTCAACCTGCGCCGCTAGCTTACTTGTTTTCTATGAAAGCCGTAATTTGAGCTTCTTCTACGTTTAGTTAAGTAGAAGTAATTTTTTCTGTTTTTTTTTTTTTTTACCGCAGTATTTATAATTGAAAAGATTTATATTCGTTTCTCCTGGATTACGGAATTCTGCTGATATAGTTCAACGACCGCACAAGTTTCAATAGATATTCCTCTGTGGTCAGATGTCAAAATCATATTCGCCACATTCCACATATATTCGTCAACATAGAAACATAGAAATGATTTTGACAACTGTTGGTTATGTTGGTACATAGAAGATTGACAATGTGTTGCAAATTCGTAATCCTACGAATTAGATTTTGCACAGTTTATAATTTAGAGCCACCGTGAAGTGGAATGCATTTTTATAAAGGCATCCAAAATATGCATGTGAAAAATGGGAATTTTTGTGGTGGATTACACTGAATGAGTTGCCCAATTTTTCAAATTTTTTAAATTTTGATTTAGAATTTGTATAAACCAATGGCTATCATATAGGCACAAACCATGTATAACCAATGATTTTATCGCAAGGTGGCGTGGCGTGCTTTCCCTAGTGCTTTGATGTATGTTGGTTGACTCACGGTGCTGAAAGACCTGGGATTCTCATCTGAAGCATATGCGGATGACATCCCTCTGCTCATTTCCAGGCACAGCATGACTGCTGCTTGTGCCTTCATGCAACAAGACGTCAATATTTCTGAGGACTGGTGCATCTGTTATGATATGACAGTGAACCCAATAAAGACTAGCTTGGTGCTCTTCTCCAGAAGATGTCAGTTTGGGTACTTTGATTTTTCAAAGCTCCTTGGACACACTCTGCAACTCTTTCCTTATGTCAAGCTCCTTGGAGTGTTCGTTGACTCGAAACTGACATGGGGAATGCACGTAGAGGAAAAAGTTAATGCGGCTATGAGGGTCTTCACTCAATAAAGGAGAACTTTTGGCTGCACAGGGGGATTGCAGGTCGTCTCTAGATAAGTTGTGTATCCGTAAGAACGTGTCGCTTCTGTGCGTCTCTGGTTACATGAGGATCATGGAGAATGAAAGGGCTGACATTTTAGCTAGGTCTGGCTCTGATTTTCCATTTGTCAGACCGGAACCCGCCATAGGCGTTGCCACCTCGAGTATCGGGTCTTTCATCAACGCGGATGTTCATAGGAAGCATCAGCAGAGATGGACGAATCTGAGTACTTGCAGGCGCATAAAACTGTTTCTTAATGGGTCCAATAGAATTATCTCTGATTTATTCATGGGACTCGGAAGGAAACAATGTAGAACTAAGTGTCTACCCTACTTGGAAGAAGAGCCTGAGACAACCGGACACTTTTTGTGTGCTTGTCCGGCCTTCACCCGGAGCAAGCGGGATACTCTAGCGTCTGCCATTCTATCTGTACATGAGCTGAAAAACCTTCCTCACAATGACCTGACGCGCTTCATTAAGAGGACTGGAAGGTTTTGATGAATGAGCTTCTAGCAGGACAGCAGAATGGGCCGGCATGGCCTCCGTGCTTGGGATGGGATCTTCTGTCCCCGTACCTCAAAATAAAAAAACATAAATGATTACATTAATAATAATAATAATTTATTCTCTGCTGATGTACAATGATTGCAATCGTATTATGTACTTCCAATTTGGTAGATTATATTAGGAAATCTTAAAATTAGGCCTGGATATACTTAGACATATTAGTAAGATTAAACAAGTAGACGAATAAATATTCACAAAATAATGAAGAACTAAATCATTGTGAAATAAAAAGAGAGAATAACAAATACTAATGCTAAAATAAATATAAATGTGGATATAAATAAATAAATATGTAAGTACGAATAAAAAGACAATGAAAATAATAAAATAAAATAATACAAAAAAAGGAAAAAAAAACAAATAAATAAATAAATAAAAATTTAATATTCTATTATAAGAAGAAAATTATACAAAAAAAAAAAGTAAAAGATTAAGTACACAACAAATTTAGACTAACAAAAATCAAAGAGAAGAGAACACATTAAAAAAAATTCAAAAAGGAATAAAAATTAGTTAAAGAGAAAAGAGTAGTTATAGCAAAATATCACAGTTAAGTAGATATAAAAGCAAAGCTTAAAATAAAATAAAGTTTTAATTATATGCAATAAATTTATTGATTGTTACATATTTGCTAGGAAAGTCCTTAATAATATTAGAAAAGGTTTTCCCAGAACTCCAAAGCAGGGCACCACCAGGAAAAGAGTTCCTCGAATTGTTTGTACAAGGTGAAAGCGGTCACTAAATCGTGAAGAATATCTAGGAGCAAGAAGTTTAAGATGTCGTGATGAATTTAGACATCGTAATTTTCCATAAAGATATTCTGGTGTTTCGTCATAAGTCAACGTGCGCAAGAATGTTAATTCGCGACGTGCTCGGTAAGTTTCGAAGAAAATACCAAGAAAAAAATTTACATAAACCGACACATGAGAATGCCTACGCAATTTATAGACGTAACGAATTACATCGTTA
Organism: Dioctria rufipes; assembly: GCA_963924295.1. Taxonomy (NCBI): domain Eukaryota; kingdom Metazoa; phylum Arthropoda; class Insecta; order Diptera; family Asilidae; genus Dioctria; species Dioctria rufipes. Next base: position 45,592,171 of record OZ002741.1, on the reverse strand, counting down.
AATACCACATTTAATTTTCTTTGTCACTGTGAGTCAAGTTTGGCAAATACAAGGCTGCCATATATGAAATGTAGGAGAACAAGCGCTTTTGAACGTGTTAAGAAGTCCAGTGCGGCCTTCTATACGTGCAATAGAAATTTTGGTGGTAACGGGGGACTAAAACAGTGGATGTACACAGCCATAGTTCAGTCGATCTTCTCCTACTACGCCTACTACGCACTGACGAGAAAATGTAACTTTGATGTGCTGTCAAAAATCCAAAGGATCGCTTGTTTAGGAATAACGGGATGTCTGCAAACCACGTCCACAGCATCACTGGAGGCCAGAGATGGATTTACTGCCTCTAGATCTCCACTGTATCAGTATACCGGCAATAAGCGCTGTCAGGCTTAGAGCGGGTGGTTGGGAACTCCACTATACTCCGCAAGAAATACTGCAGTATTTGCAGGAAAAAACCTGACTATCAAGTACCTTTGCCAACTTATGGTGGGGGTGTCAATGTATTGATGCCCACCAGGATGGGCAGGAGATAGTGGTCACATCCGATATTTCTATTTTATGGAAAGATCCAAGACGAATGCCAGCACAGGGGCTGGAGTGTACGCCAGAGACTGTCAGTGGCACAAGTCTTATAGACAGCCGGACAAATGTAGTGTTTTTCAGAGCTCATATCAGTTTAAAAGACGGTAATATTGGCATCTATGTGCATAGAGTCCGCACGGCACATCTGCATATGCACCGATAGCTAAGCAGCCATTAAGGCTCTGGATGCTATGCTGGTTAAATCAAAATTGGTGCAGTTATGCAAGACTGGCTTTGAGAAACTGACTATACGGCACAAGGTGACTCTATGATGAGTAACTGGCCACATTCCAGGCAACGAGATGGCGGATGAGTCCGTCATAAAGGGCTCTGAAATGGTTAGCTCCAAATCAATAGATCATGTGAGGATCTGGATCGGAGCTTTAAAAGAGGCGATCATCAAGGACGCCTATCAAAAGGCAAGCCTACTGCATATCTGCAGGGAAACCTGCCGTATCGCGAGGCAATTATATGACAGGAAGAGGACAAGAGAACTACTTAATGGCAGCAGAACATATACCAGGAATATAGTAGTAGGGATCATTAGGTCATTGGGCTATAGGAGACCATGCTAGAAGACTGGGTGTACCGGCGAACGATTTCTACAGGAGGAAATCGATTCTGTCCAGCATGTACTCTGCGAGTACCCTGCTTTGATGAACAAATGAGATAGGCTGCTGGGTAGCTACTTCTTTTCAAGTCTGGGGAAGCTGCAAAATAATGACTGCAGATATATCCTGAGTTTACTAGGGGAAGCAGGATGGATCTAGCACAAATTTTTAGGTTATCCCATGAGAACAAGGTGCGCAACAGATCAACTGGTGGTCTAAGTGAAGCAGGCTAGGTACTTATAGCGGCTCTCCTCATACCTAACTTAACCTAACTTAAGCGCTTTTGCTAAATTGGATCTTAAGCCTAATGACTAGAAGCTCGTGGTAATCCAGAGTCGTCGAAGACACTTTATTGGGTAATACAGAAATAGAGTCACGGCAGGTGAATTTGGATTTTAATTCGATACCTAGATTTTTTATTTATTTATTTATTTCATTTTTTGTCTACCGATTACACTATCTTACAGACAAGCACTTAATCTATTAATTAATTCAAGAAGAGTTAACATTTCTATAATTATCGAAAATACAGCATTTAAAATTATCTCTTGGAATAGTAATATCTATAATGGACGAAAATTTATTAAAAATTGAGGAACAATTGGTAATAGGCTCGTGATTACCATAATTTGTTCTATGATGAGGAGTGTATAGCAAGCACATAGATCGAATTGGCCTTTCCGGAGCATATATACTAATTAATGATAATAATTCGGGCGAGTTAATTCTGTAATGCAAAATATCTTTAACAAATATCGCACAGTTAACCTCCCGTCGCAGTTCCAATTGAGGTAAACCCAACAGTAAACATCTTATAGAATATGAAGGTAAATTATCATATCGGTAGTTGCATTTGTAAAGCGCAAATCGAGTGAAACTTTTCTGTATAGATTCAATATGAACCTTGTAATAAGGACACCAAACGACACATGCATATTCTAAAATAAACCTCACGAGAGTGAAGTAGAGCACTTTAAGAGTCTGAACATCTCTGAAGTCTTTAGAATTACGCTTAAGGAATCCTAGACATTTACGAGCTTTACAAACTATAAACTCAATGTGAGGAATGTAACTCAATTTAGTGTCATGTATAACTCCCAAGTCATTAATTTCAAAAACCCTAGGAAGAGTACTGCCATTTATAAGATAATCAAAAACTATTGGGTTGGATAAACGATAAAATGACATAGTTTTACATTTACCAATATTTAAGTGAAAGTTGTTCAAAAAGCACCAATCAGAAATACTATTAAGATCACGTTGAAGGAGTGCGCAATCATCAACAGAATTGACTTTTAAAAACAATTTCAAGTCGTCAGCAAACATCAAGCATTTACTAGATTTGAAACTTACGACTATATCATTAATAAAAAGCAAGAAGAGCAGAGGACCTAAGTGGCTACCCTGCGGAACTCCGGAATTAGCGTTAATCTCTCTGGAGAGAATCCGACCAATTTTGAAATATTGTTTACGATCAGTCAGATAGGATTCTATCCATTTAAAAAAAGATGAGTGAAATCCAAGTATACTAAGTTTATATAAAAGAACAGAAATATTAATCCTATCAAATGCTTTGGAGAAATCCGTGTAAATAACATCAACTTGAAATGACTCTTCCATAGCATTAATAGCATAATGTGAAAAGGAAGTTAAATTAGTTGCACATGTCCAGAAATAAATCCATGCTGTTCAAATGCAATAATTTCTTTAGTTAAAAATGCAACTTTAGAGTTAATCAACGAATCAAGAATTTTAGGAATTGTCTTCATAACATAGTCTACATACGCTAATGGCGTATTTTTCATTGCTACAGATGGTAAGTCAATATTTTCAGTATTACTCCTATACACAGCTAGGCACATAGACTTTTGAGAATTGAATGAGATCATATTAGTTAGTGACCATTGATATATGTAGTGCATTCATCTGTGACCTTGCTTGTAAAGCTTTTATCAACGCACTTCATGTTATCAAAATGCTCACAGTGCTTATGAGGAATGATCCGTTATTAATTGGGATGACAACTTCAGATTTTGTCCTAAAGTGGTATGTAAATATTCCATTGTGAAGGCACCGATTCATTTGATTAGACAAGTCTTCTTATAGTATTAGCTCATTTTGTGTTAAATACACCTAAATCTATTCTTGTGAAAATTGCTTCCATGTTTTTTTTTTCAATTTCAAACAAACAGTTAAATTAAAATCATAAATTTATTTGAAAAAATAAATATATTACAGCATGTCGTATTTAAACAACTACAATAATGGCATGTCCATTTCAACGAGTCTGATACCATTCATTCAAATTCTGAGTCATATTCACAAAAGATTTCTTATAGTCAGTTCCTAGGTCTTAAGATTTAATGATGGTAGTAAGCTGGTCCGGCGGAGTATGCGAATGGAGATGCAACTTTAGCTACTGGAGCAGCATAAGTCAATGGACCAGCAACTCTTGTAAGTCCACCAGCATAAGCTAATGGGCTTGCAACCTTGGCAATAGCAGGACCTGCAGCATATGCTAGTGGGGCAGCAATTTTAGCAACAGGAGCTGCAACAACGGTCTTGCCGACAAGTGGCTCTCTATGTACAACAGCATTAAAACCGTTATGTGGATCAGCGGTATATTCGACTGTACGTTTTGTACCATCGGGATCAACAAGTGAGTAAGAACCTTGAACAACATCTCCATTACGAGTTTCGTGCTGGCTCTTTGAATCTCCAGTTAAACCATCTTGAATATCATATGCGAAGGAGTATTGTGGATTAGGATCGTATTCCTCAACAGCAACTTTAGCTAGAAAATAAAAATAATAAAATTATTTGTTAAATTTCTCTCCTGCATACACAAATATCCAATCAAATCGATCGTAGGTATATACCTTGTGCAGCGTAAGCAACAGGACCAGCTGCAACATGAGCTACGGGACCAGCAGCATATTGTGCAACTGGGCCTGTTGAATAATGAGCAACTGGTGATGCATAAGAGAGCTGTCCAAGAGGAAGACCACCAGCATTAGCAACTGCTACAAGGGCGCAAAATGTGATGAACTGCAATATTAACGGTAGAAGAAAAAAAAATCGTTAATAATATCCAAATTGAAAAATCTAAGCGTGCATATGTAAGCACACCACTCCACAACAATATTTTAGCAAATCTCTTTAAGATACAAATCCATAAGAAATTACACTAGAACACACCTTGAATGCCATTTTTAAGATCTTAAATTGTCTCGCTGTGATTCAGATTCAATGTTGTATGCCAAGGGATAATCCAACGACTGTGTCTAGACTGTGATCAGTCTGGAACTTTTATACCTGAGTCTGCCCGTTGCAGCTAATTTTACTGCATTACTTCGCCATACCAATTTGGTCTCCCACCTTTGAGGTGGCTTTACCTCAGCATCGTGATACATCTCCATTGCCGGGTTTTTGGAGGGATAAAATGTAACCTACCGGCATTAGTGGTAACAGCAGCATGTTCAGTTACTCTTTTTGGTCTGGATCGAGCTCATTCTATTGCCTGAAAAGGTAGTTAAGCGTAATTCATATTGCCATTCATTGTGGTGGCTCAATTGCGGCTGTTGAATGTGTGAAATGAGCAAAATTTGAATGTCAGTTACTTCGCTTCTATTCGAATCCGATCACGGTTACTTAATTATCGAACAGAAATTAATTGTTGCTTTTTCTGTAGAATGGTGTGAGGCGATGAGTGCATCTGATTATGTGGGAAACTCTGAAGGTCTGGTTAAATTTGTTTAATCTTTTACACTAATCTTTATCTTTTAGCTAATTATTTGCTGGTAGATATAGGATTAACTGCAAAGTAGCTGTGATGAGGATATAAAACAAGTCTGTTCACAAAACGATTGAACCTGATAAATTGGTGCTTCATAAAATCAAATTATTCTTGAATGCGCTTATCCAATATTCTCGCAATATTTTTGTACTACAGAGCTCCACGAATGTAAGAGTTACAAGACTCATGTTACCTTTGTACATTTACCCAAAATTTATTTAATTTTTTTTTTAAATTATTTAATGAAAATATTTTGATGTCAATGGAACGTTTCTCCTATGTTTAGTGACAGTTTTGAGTAGATACTGTTTTTGTTTTTCGATTTTAGTGATGCTAAAGTTGAACTCTGACGAAGGAATATAAGCTTGGAGTTTTTAATAAGTTCATCTGATACATTGGAATTTATGACGACGGGAAGAAAATGGAAGAAGAAGAATTAAGTAGGTATATTATTTCTTCCATTTTTTTTCCTCACAAATCTCTAATGAGCCCTCAAAACTACTACCAGAATTGATCCCTAAAGTAGTTAAATTAGGCTAAGTCTAGCATTTTACGAGCTCGATTAATTTCATTGGAATTAGCTTATAAACTTTGTTTGGAGTGATAAATGCTTCTCCAGTGATTTGCATCCTTTAAGTTGCAAACGGAAGTCACACACATATGATATTTTTCGTAGTTTTATAGTTTTCATCTCACCAACAACATAGTTTGCTGTTAGATTTACCTATCTTCTTCTGCTGAAGCTTCTAGGTCATTAATGTAGATCTGCTCGAGGATGTTAAGTTATCCCAGAATGAAAGAAATGTGATTAGAGGTAAAGTAAAGCAGACTATTTTGGAGAAAAAGTTAGAGTAGCTGTAAACTAAGAATGGCGCCAAGTCCTCGTTGAGGGTACGATGTGAAGGTGTTAGTGGCACACCTATACAGGCCATCCTTGGTACCATATGAAGGATATCTTGGTGGTTGTCTGCATCATTTTAAGCCATCAAACTATTGCGCCATAAGAGAGTATGAGTCTGATTATACCCTGAGAGTTCCATCAGATCATTTTCCGGTTTAGACCCCATTTTTCCCGCATAGCATTTTGGTTATCATTTTGAAGTGGCGATTTCAGGTAAGCTTTCTATTTAGGATTACTACTATATATTTGGCTTCTTTGAAATATTCTAGTATCAGTCCATTTAACATAAAGGTTAGGCACTGGATGCTCCTTTTTATGTTGACTGCCACCATCTAGTAATAATATTAGGTAATGGCGATTTACGTAAGCTCGAATAGAGCTGATTCAAATTTTCCTTATATAAGAATGTCATCAGCATATCCCTAGTAGGTCTTGAAGCCACCCTCTTAGAGTAGCTTTAATAGCTCGTCCACAGCCAAGAGCCTTATTAGTGGTGATAAAACTCCGTCTTGTGGGTGGTCTCTAGTAGCTCTGATTATTAGAGATTCATTGATCTTATTAAGTTAACTATTTTTCCAGCATATTTCTAATCCATCTAGTCAGATATTGAGAAAATATCGTAAAAAACTTCGTCAATTTTATTCTAACATATCGAAACGTCGATTGAGGCTAGTTGGTTTTTGTTAGGAAAGATAATTATTTTTGCATTTTTGGTAATTAAAGTGTGTTTTAAAATTACTTTACATGGTGATCTTTTAAAAATATTCACACTTGTTTTTAAATCATGTTCTATTAATGAGAAGACATAGCTAACAGCTGACTTGATTAGTCTAAAGCGAAATCTAAAGTCTTCATCATCAACGTCAGAAACTAATCTGACCGAGCTTCAACTTCACGACGTCTATGGGGGCACCACTGACGATCAAAAATTTTGTCAAATTCATCTTCTAAAGCTTGAAGTAAATGCACTTTTAAATACAAACCATGATTTAACTCAATGCATCTTCTAGTAAAAATATTGTAAAAAACTTCTCTTATTTGCCACATAAAATCTTAACAGCTATTTGATCCTGCTGATAAATTACAAGCTACATTATCTGTTAAGAAATAACAATTTATAGAGTATGTGCAAAATTAGTCCGGAATCAGACTATACATTTAAGGCACTGTATCAGGAAGTGGTGAAAACAAACCTTGAATATATTTAACTTTGATTTTATAATATTATTTTATTTATTTTTATTATTATTTATCTTATTCCTCCGAGTTTTCATTCAAACTCTCCCTCTTAGTTTCCCACGTTGATTTAGACTTTTTTTTTATTGCTCAGAATAATTTTTATTTTATAATTACAAAAAAAAAAATTATCAACTCTTCCTTTTCATGCTTCTCTAATATCCGTTTCTCTATCTTTATCTATATTCCAATATTTGGAACAACCGTCTTTCAAAGCAAAATATGGCTTTATGAGAAAAAAATCTGATTCTTTACATCCATTAGGTAGAATGAAAGAGAAAAGTTTGCTTTTTTAACTTCTTCAGATTTTCCACTCTGTAGCCTTATCCTCGCCTCTACTCTTTCCATTAAATAAAGCCAAGCCTAACAAATCCTGTGGCGCATCCACATCTCCATCCGGATAATCTCAAATATTTAAGCTTCTCCAGAGCAGTGTTGGAATCTTCTGCTTGGCCTGCACCAGTCAATAACGACTGCAGATTTAAGAAACTCAGTGAAGGATAAAATGACAGTTCTGAGAACTTTTCGATTTTGACACAAAAGGAAAAGGAGCCATAATGTAGGAGTAATAAAATTTTTAGATGAAAAACAAAAGCTCGTATTTTCGTTCGCCAATTCTTTTTCTATAGATCATTCTGTGCCGTCTAATTTAACTTGCTTCGAGAGAGCGTCAGATTCCTAAAGTTTGGACCAGAATCTTTTGCTAATGGACCCAATAATCCAATTCCGGTCCATTGATGCAGTAATTTTAATTTTAAGTGGAAAATGATCTCCAAAGTAAGGATCGTTCATTTTTAAATTGAAACTTGCTGAAAAAAACTCTTTTTACAAACGAAAAATCTTTGAAAAAAGAAATATCTTTACAAAAAAAAGGCGTTTTGAGTCAGCGGAACCGTATTACTCATCAGTTCGGCTTGCTTCCTGCCTGTCGTATACGCCAAAGATAAAAGCCAAGTATATATGCACTTAAAAATAATTTCTAAGTGTGAATTATACAGGGTGTCTCATAATTGGTGTATCTAGCTCAAGGGTTTTATAGGTGAGGTGAGGGGGAGATAAGCAAAAATTTATAAAGTTTGGGGGGGGGGGGGTAAGACGCGTCGTTTCAGCAGTATGGGTATTTAAGATTTTTAGCACTTCTTCCACGTTACACCTTGTAACGTTCTTGATATACATCCTATTAAGGTGGGCTTTATCTTAGATGATAGCAAGCCGTCTCAGCTTTCTAATGAATGTCTAGTCAGCCTTCCTGTCACCTTCTGTCGGAAGTAAAAAAATTGGAAAAGAAATCCTAATTTTTTCAAATTTTAACGATTTCCCGCGAAAATGCAAGATAACTATAAAGTTTTATTACAACATTTAGAAACCCCCGAATTTTACCTTTTATTTAACCATACTCATGTACCTCTCTAAATGCTACCGTTTTTGAGATATTCCCGTTTTTACATAATTTCATTAATAATTGAAATCAAGCTTAATTTTATGTAATTTCACGCAGGAAAGCTGATTGGGCATTCATTTGGAAGCTCAGATGGTTTACTATCATCTGAGATAAATCCCACCGTGATAGGGTGTATATCAAGAATGTTACAAGGTGTAAAGTGACAGAAATACTAAAAATCTTAAACCCACCCTACACCGAAACGACGCGTCTTACTCCCCCCCCCCCCCCCCCCCCACCTTATAATATTTTGCTTATCTCCACCTCAGCTATTCTTAAGCAAGGTGCACCAATTATGAAACACCCTGAATATGAGGCGAAATACTATTTTCATAGCATAACTCAACTCTCGAAAAAATGCTAGTCCCGATAGGTCTAAATCTTGCTAGGCATTCAAGTAAATACGTATTATTTCGCGTCATATATAATTCACACTTAAAAATTATTTTTAAGTGCATATATGAAGTCAGCTTGGCTATTGCCTCTGGCGTATACGGCAGGCAGGTACCAAGCCGTACTGATGAGTCATATGCTTCCGCTGACTCGAAACGCCCTCTTTTGCACTTAACTCTCAAGCTGCAGATTTAGCAGCAAATTCGGTCAATTTATTTTGACTAAATTCGCTATGAATTTATTTCCTAGCAAAACTCTGTTGAAATTTTGCTATCACGATTTTCCATTAAGGATGTGAATAAATGCGATTTCATCTGTGATTAGTATCGCAATATTTTGTTTATCAGAGTTTTCTCCCTATTGTTATTGGATCTTCTTGCATCCTCTTTTACTCGATATACTCGATAGTTCTAGTATAAATAATGGCGATGCCACCTTCAATATGTATGTTTTTCCTTTTGGCTTAAGAGAAATGCCTTGTTTTCTTAATTGGTTATGGTCATCATTGAATTATTGAATATGTCTCAAAGATGATTTATCTCATTTTCTTACTTTAGCATCATTGATGTCTTTACCATAAACATGGGTTATGTAGCAATTGCTTTAGTATTCTTCTTGACAGAATGATATACTTAAATAATATTTCCGAAGCACGATCAGTAAGTGAACACTATTAAAGACTAATTCATCGCCATATCGTTAAAATAAACACAATCTAGAAGGAATATTTAAACAAAGTCATTTGTATTATGAGTTACCTGTAAGTAACTAGAGACATCTATATGAAAACTGACGAAATTGTTGACTAAACTAAATTGGACATAATTGTTCGACCCTTTCGTGTTTTTTAAAATTTGTAATTTTATGTAATTATTTGGCATAGATTTACCATACAGGCTGAACTTCCTACCTGGTTCACGAGACCTCAAATATAGCTATCTTCTATTCAAATTTGGTCCTATAATATGAAACATGCAAATTACAACGAGCTATATATGTATGTAATTAGCTGAACATAAATAAGCCGATTAGAACACCTAGACTAAGCAGATGACATCGCCCTACTAGCCCATTTATTTAACAGCAGACTAAGCTAGGTTAACCTTATAGAACCGTGTGTATGAAAGGTTGCCCTAAGAATCAGTATGACAAGTACCAGCCAGTTAACCACAAACTATGATACGAAGATAACAAGGTTTCGCCGATTCGATGTTTTGAATATATTAAAATATTTATCAAAACATTAGTTTCTTTGTTTAAATAACTGCAGGAAAAGTAATTAAGTGCTAGTGGGAAAGCAAAGAAATTTCCAAATTGTTTTTCACTGTAATAAGGACGATTGAAATTGAGACGTATAAATTTGTGACTTTATCCCCCAAATGAAACAACAACAAAATTGACAGATAATTCGGCAATACCTGCTTAATCTTTATATCATGACCACAAAGCATCACAGAGGAATTTCCGGAATTTAACTACCTCAGTCGTATCATTGCTATAACTGAAGGAGCAACTGAAGACATTAACGAAGGACTGAGAAAAAGCCAGAAAAACTTTCGGAAAACTCTAGCTACTTTTGAAGTCCTCAACGCCTTGCGAGGAATACCAAACGCACCTGCGGCGTGAAGTCAACTCTATTGTATGGAATCATATCATGGGTTGTCAAGAAATCTAGGTCCATAAAAGTCGAAATCTACATTAACAAATGCTTGAAGATTATGTAGGTACTATATGCAAAATATTCTGGTGAATCATAAACCAAGATCTAATTGCGACCCAGATAAAATGAATAAAATGGAAGTGAACAGGACAAATAAACGTAATGCAGGCTCTTACACAAACAACAATTACATTAGAATGGAATCTACTCAGGACGAATAACACAGAAATAAATGAAAATGTGAAAACCTGGATAGAAGATAAAAAGAAGATCCAGAAGAAAACCAGGTGGAAACCCTATGCTCCCAAGCGAAATGATGAAGAAAAAACAAATGATCCTTCATCTTGAACTATCTGAACTTTCGATCTACTTAGAGATTACTGGCAAGATAGTGAGTAACATGCTGTGGCCAGTAATAATATCGAGCCCAAAACCAAAACCAAAATATAGAACCCTGAACTGGCTGGTGGTCATTAGGCCGGCCGGTGATCTACAGGTTAATCGCGACCACACGTATTTACCATGTTCTCTGGTTGAACGTTGCGGCTGCAGTGGGAGGAGCTATGAGGTCCCACAACTTATAAATACTGACATTCCTTGGTGATTTCAATCTTCCTAACTGTTCAATTGCAAGTTTCTGATGATGATGACTCCCTGGTTCCCAGCATATCTTCTGGAAATGCGCATATCTTCCTGGATGCTATTGCCGCACTTGATATTTCTCATGTAAATGATGTGAAGAACAACCGTAATAAGAGCTTGAACTTGATCTTTACTTTGGATGCTTCGAAATATATGGTTCGTCCGTGTGACATCATGTCACTGGTTCCTTTTGACACATACCAGCCAACTTTGGACATGATAGTGGTCATTGATTGCGAAGGTACTGGTATGTTGATTGAAAACTCACCCAACTTTAATTATTAAAAAGCTAATTTTGATTTACATAACTTTAATTTGTCTTCTACTAATTGGTCCTTTCTATTTAGCAATAATGATGTAGATGAACTTACAGCACAATTTTACAATATTATGTATAATTGTTTCATAGATTGTATTCCATTGTCTTGGATCAAGAATGGCTCTTCGTGTCCTCCTTGGTACGATGCTGAGCTTAAACGCTTGTGCAACTTAAGAAATAAGGCTTGGCGAAACTTTCTCCTCTCTGAGTCTAATGATAAGTTAATGCAATTTTTGTTTTTGATTAGCGAATTTCATAATGCTCTTTTGCATGCCTATTACATACGCGTACCTGTTTAAGATGAGAAATGTAATAAGATCGGATCCTAAGCAATATTGACGTTTTGTAAATACCAAAAAGGAATCTAATAATTTTCCTCCTGTGGTGGCATTTAATAATAATTCTAGTCATGATCGGTCTCTGATATCTAATCTCTTTGCTGATTACTTTATTGAACATATGACGCTCAAATAGATTTTGCTTGCTTTAATTACTTAACGACACTTCCTAAAGTTGATATTCCATGCTTCACTATTGATCAAAAATCTGTTAAAGACTCCATGTCCAAGCTTGGGCCTTGTTATTCTGCTAGGCCTGATAGGATACCCGCTACTGTCCTAAAGAACTGCAGTGGGACACTTACTTTACCCGTTAACATTTTTGCTTAATCTACCACTGTGGCTCGTTAAATTTCCTAAGTTATGAAAAGAGTCGTTTATTGTCCCAAGTTTTGAGTCCGGTAAAAGGGAGCTTGTTACCAACTATCATCCTATTGTTAATATGTCTTGTATTCTCAAGCTGTTTGAAGCTTCTTTATATGAATTCTTGTATTTTCATTCTAGTGGAGGTCTTAATCCTCATCAGCATGATCAACAACAACAAATTTGCTCCAGTATACATCTATCTACCTGTATCGAACCATTTTAGCCTGGTTGCGAAACTCACTGTATTTATACAGACTTCAGGAGGCCTCTTGATTAGCTTCCTTACTCTGTTTTGTTATTTAAACTGAGGTCTTTAGGTTTACCAATTTGGTTGTTGAACTGGTTATGATTCTACATTAAGGACCATAAACTTCGGATTCAGTTCCGTTCTGCTCTGTTTTAACAAATAACGGCTTACTCCGGTGTTCCACAAAGTTGTCACTTAGGGCACCTTCTCTATATATTATTCACAAATGATGTTTCTTATGTAGTTACCAAATCTAATTTACTAATATACGCAGATCATTTAAAATTGTATAAATCTATGGACTCGCATTGCGATTGTCTCAAATTGCAGGATGACTTGTCGAATGGTGTGAAAAAAGTTCTTTCATTTTAAACGATGACAAATGTAGGGTAACCATTTTCTCTTCTAAGCGAGTTCCTTTGAATGTTGTCTATGCTATGAATGGGTTATTACTTTCGAAAGTTGATAAAATATGTGACTTGGGGATAGTGTTTGACTCGAAGCTTAACTTTAACTTCCACATAGATCGCAGTTTTAATCGGGAAAAATCAATGTTAGGCTTTGTAAAGTGCTGGGAAAAAGAATTAGATAATACCTATATTACGAAACTTCTTTTTACTACTCTTGTTAGAGTCTAGCACCAATTAGACCCATTTTAGAATTTTGGAATATGCCAGTCCTGTCTGGTCTCCCACTTACAAAAATCTCTTCGATCGTATTGAGAGCGTGCAAAGGCGATTCTTACTTTTTGTTCTAAGATGTATCGAATGGAGGGATAGACTTCATCTTCCTCCGTTTAACGAAAGATTAAATTTAATACACCTTCCTACTCTTGAGACTCGTAGAAATTTTTTTGATATAAGCCTTTTATTTCAACTTGTGAAGGGTCTGTTCCTATCGCACCAACTATGGACACTTTGAGCCTATGACTAGATTGTGCTGTACTTTTAATTTGATAGATTTTAATATTAATAAGACTCAATTAACAAAAGCCTCAAAAAATATTTTGTACTTTAGCTTTAATTTAAGTATTCTGCCCAGAGATCATTGATCAGACGCATTGAAAATGTATTTTTTATCAAATGGATTCAATAAGGCTTGCAAAGTGTTCGAAATTGAAAATCAAATATAAAAAAACTGTTTTTAGTTGGTTTTATTTTCTAATTTAAAAGCAAAAGAAATCATGTAGAGTTGCAGTCTGCGCTTACTCATGAGAAATTTCCAGTGTTACTAATTAAATACGGTAATACTGTCCGTACTGGCCACGGAAGGAAAATTTTGACTGGTAGAAATCGAAAAACATAAGTAGGTGGTCATCGAATTAAAAACTTTGTGAAATTTCAATAGTTTGATTAATTTTTTACAGTAAAAAATAAGTACTTCGGTATAAGCATTTATATTTATTTAAAATAAAGTTTATAATATGTACGTAGAAAATGCGTCTTTATAATTAATATTTTGTAATTGCCCCTACTGCTTTTATACGATCGGGCATACTTTCAATGCATTTCTGAATCATAGATTCAATATCCTTGTCATTTCTCCAGATATTCTCGATTCCCTTTTTCAATATTTCTATCGATGGATTTGAAAAGCTATAAACTTTGGATTTTAGAAATCGGGTTTAAATCCGGTGAGTTTTCACACCAGGGAAATAAAAACATTTCATGCTCCGCGAGATACTTTTTAATGAATTTTGCGGTATAGGCAGGGAGCGCCATCTTTCATAAAAGTATATGACGCTCCCTTGGCGTTCGAATATTCCATATGAGGTCAGAGACCAGTATCCAAAACTATTTTGTACTGATCTTGCCGCATTGTTCGCGTAACAAAATAGAGAGAACCCGGCCTGTTTTCGGATATGCAGCTCCAAATCATGATTGCTGGTGGATGCTTGACTGTTCTGAGTAAACAGTTCTCCTCATATTTCTCTGAAGGTCTCTTTCTAACATAAAGATACCCTTCAATTACAGCTTCTAGCCGGCATTCATCACTGAAGATAACCTAAAAGTTTAATAAATTTTGTAATTTTCAATAGGTTTTTAAAAAGGCACGAAGACTTGTTGTTCTACTGAATTGCTAAACTTGCCTTTTTCCAGTTGTCAACTGTGAAGTTCGACAGAAATCGTGCTTTTTTATATTTGCTGTCAATTTTGGGTTTCTCGCCGGACGCCTGCATTTTAAATCCGCTTCGTACAAGCGGCGATGTAAGGTCCTAGCCGATATCTCTACTCCTTGCTCAATCAATGAGATTTTTTTTCTTAGGCCTAGATGTATATTTTCGTTAAAATTTTTTGATATTTTAGAGACCGTGGCACAAGAAAACTTCCTAATATGGGCTATTTCCCGTTTATTTAGTTTATCGCTGGTAATTAAGGATGAGATCACTTCCTTTTTTTGTTTTTCACTGCTTATGGCTCTTTTGCGACCCATTTTACGAAAAAAAATGGGTTTAAATGGAAAACCTGCACAAACACTCCGTTTTTACTAAATTGTTTGTTTTTTATTTATTTTTATTAAACAGTTTAAGACAACACACTAAATACAAATCAACACGTTCAATTAATGCAAACAGTGCAACAGTGAATACCAAGTGTTCAACTTAGTCGATAAAATTACTGTAAACAACAGACATAAAGAAGGATATTTTTAACTACCTTCCTACCTTCGAAAAAAAGGTTTTATGATATGTAGTCGGATATATGAGCGATATCTTAGTGTACAAAGATTTCACCGAAAAACTAAAGAATGTGGAAAGATGAAAATTGTTTGCAAAAGTTTCTAATTCGATGGCCACCTACTGTAAATCGTCCGCTAGTAGGTACTTTTAACAATAAATTGATGAAAGTTACTGACATGGTGAAAACTAATCATGACCCAAATACAAAAGATATTAGAAGTAGTCTGAATTCACATTCACATTTGGTGAAGCAACAGCATTGATTTTTGTTACTATATTGGGCCATATAAGAAAGTGAAAGAGCGATTGAATTTCTAAGCGCTACAAAAAATTTGCAAAAACAAGGATTATGGGATAAGCGATTAAGAGTTCACTTCTTCCCACAGTTCTCTCACGCAGAGCTGTAACGACTCGTTTTTATACCTGAGGCAACCGTATCAATTTGGGATCCTGATCAATAAAATTGTCAGCATAGCCTAATTTAACTTTACTAATCCTGACGTGGTCTATCAGCTGACTGAACAAAGTTTAGCAACAATTGATAATAATAATCGTACAAAATTTAACACTATTCACTTTTTATTTATTTTTTCAAATGAGAATAGGGGTCATTTGAAAAAATAATAATAAAGCTGTCATTTGAAAAAATAATGCATGAAAATAAAACGAGAAAAAAAAAAACGCTGAAAAAATCACGTTTCTTGTATTGGGGCCCCCTTTATACTTTTTAATTTAATTTAATTTTTATTACTTGTTTTTATAATGGCAATAGAAATACACAGTCTGTGAAAATTTAAACTGTCTAGCTATTACGGTTCATGAGATACAGCCCGGTAACAGACAGACAGACCGACGGACAGACAGAAAGCGGAACCCTAAAAAATTAAAAATTCTTGTCAGTTTTTTTTTTCGATGGACAAAATCGGTACATTCGACAACAATATTTCTTGACCCATTTTAGATCGAATGTAATTTTTTATTAACTTCAACTAGCTGAAATTTTATTCACATGAAGATATCGTCATTGGCAATGTCAGAGAAACTCGGAGCGCAATTTCAATATTTAGATAGAATTCTAAAAGCTATAGTCGGAGAATGATTAATGTAAATCCAAAAATGGCTTTTCTTAGACCCTTGGCGTCCGTTTTGCTAAGAAGTTCACCGGAAAGAAATCGAATATCATTCGAAACTTGTTTCAATGATTCGAATAAAAGAAGTCAATCGTTTCAAGAATTTGCGTACTAAGATTTTGTTTTGTTGACATCCTGGGGTCATCATCCCTTTTCTTGTTTTTATTTCTGTGTAACGTTTGCTGGTATGTATCCATTGCTGCGTTCCTTTTCTCATTCTGAATGAATCTATATGAATCGACAGAACAATGTCATAATTTAATTCTGTGCTCATAGAAAAGAAACGGAACAGAACCATTTCAAGTGTTTGACATTTCTTCCATTTGATAAAAGCAAGTATAAATCCGTAAAAATTGTTGTTTTTGAAAAATACAGCTATTTTCCAACAAAGGCAACTTAAACTCAACTAATACCACTTCGTCCAAATTGTAAACAACACATTCACGAATACAAATTAAAATCCAGGAAAAACTCAGGTGCATTCAGAACGATTCGGAGTCCGAAAAAAGCGATGACAGATTGAAACTAAATCGTTCGGCCCGAGAAAAAGAACGACATGGATTGAAAAAATTCATTCTGAATGAGAAAAGGAACGCAGCACATATCTTCAGAAAATTTTATAGGATATTCAAAAATTTCTCCCATCTCAGAATCATAAACCAACCTCAGTCAAGTGACTAAATTCAATTGGAGAAAAAAAAAAAATTTTTTATTTGAATAAATAGTCATAACTCAAAAATTATCTATATGTGTCAAATGCAAATGTTGTTAATATAATTTTTTCGCCCGCAGTCACAAATTTTTTTTAAACTGCGCCCCTAAACTTTAACGCCTGAGGCAAGTGGTTCACTTGCCTCAATCTTGTTACGGTTCTTCCTTCACGAGTAAAATTTTTAACCTATCAGATACTGTTTCCAAAGAGAAAACTTGCTTTAGTTTTAATTATATAATTTTCTAGCTTCGTCTATTTAATTCAATCTTTCAAATTCTAGAAAAAAATCCAATTTTATCTATTATTTATGATTAGTGGCTTTGTATTTAGCATAGAATCTAGCATTCCTTGTGAGAGACTTCTCGTCTATGTGCAAACATTTTAACTTTGTTTTGCTCGGTTCAGTGCGAAAGGT
Source organism: Dioctria rufipes (assembly GCA_963924295.1). Taxonomy (NCBI): domain Eukaryota; kingdom Metazoa; phylum Arthropoda; class Insecta; order Diptera; family Asilidae; genus Dioctria; species Dioctria rufipes. Next base: position 45,574,702 of record OZ002741.1, on the reverse strand, counting down.
TCCATTGCGAATAGTCTTGTTCTGCACAAGCAAAATTTCGACTCGATAAGGAATCAGCGTAATTATTTGAATTTTTACCTCTTATAAAAAAAATCATTTTTAAAGACCCAGAAAGGCTGGTTTGTCATCATTTTTTGCCCGGGCCGGTTTCAAGACCCAGTCCAGCCCTAGTAATCACTGAGGAATTTTCCTTAAAAAAAATTGAACTCTAAGGAATTCTCTGAATCTAAACACTCAATTGACGAATATGTTAGCTGAATAAAGAAATCAAATATTCATTCTCATGTCATTATACGGTTAAAAGCCTTGAAGGTCAGCAATACTACCTTACTGGCTTCATGGATGTGAGAAAAAAGCATTTGTTAATTGTTTTGTGCATGCATCCTACGAATCCTGAAAGTTATGAGAATGGATTATGTTTGAATTGAAAGAATTATTATGGTGTTTAGAATAGAGCTAAATCGATTATAAATATAGAAAATACAACGAAATTGGTGGATACACAAAAAAAAAAAAACAATAGCAGAAGCACTGTGAGCACAAATTTGTTCTTGCAAATAAAATTTCATTTGATAAAAGTCCAAATTAAAAAAAAAATTCAATTTCATCTTTTTTTTTAAAATTTTGATATAAGCGTTGCCGTGGTTGTTAGATTTTAATTTAATTTAAAAGTCGAGCAAATATGTACATTCCCTTCACCTATGTTAGCCTCATTTACACCTGAAGGACGAGGAAGCTTACGCAATCGAAAGTATTTAAGTAGCAAAAAAAAAAAAAATCAACTTTCTAATCGTCACAAATTCGCAATACACAAATAATTACGCAATAAATCTTAGAACAGTTTTGTACCTGCCATGGTGTGAATATGGAAAGGTAACAATCAACATTGCACAGTAAAAGTACATAAATGTAATCGCCTACCCGAAAACTCGTCAACGCCGACACAAAATTAGGTCGCACGCAGCTTAAAATCTCTTAAAGGTCGCAGGACCGTATAGAAAGCCTGCTATAATTTAGTTTTAATCAGTTCCTCTTGAAGTATTGTTTCCAGCATATTGCCGATACCACCCAATCTTGTGCAAATGATTTATCCGGTTTAATGTGTTACGACTTTTGGTAAACTGATACAAATCTCAAGACCTATCCAAACCCACCATAAGACAAGTAAGGTCTTGGCTCTTTAACGGAAAACGAATTTAATTTGTTCTGTTTCGAGTGCTGTGTGACATATTGGTACCGCGCTAACGAAAGTGAACTTTCAATAAAATCTTTTTTGTAATTGAGCGAACCATTTTTGGGGGTACCTGTACAATATAGTAGAGGTATATCTCTTATAGGGCGTCACCAGCTTCAAAACTAATCATCCAGATCGGATGTGTGGTGCAGGATAGACTAAAGTTGCCAGGCATCGCTCATTTTCATTTCGATATTTGCGTTCAAAATTTGTTTTGTTTCGTGGCTATGTAGTGTATCCTCCACAAGAGGATTCCGAGAGTGATACAAGAGATAATGGATCTCTAGACATTTTGGCAACGATTTAGAATCGTGTAATTATAGTGCACGACGAGATTAATTTCCGATTTGCATGTGAAATTAGTGCTGGTAGCAAATGAATATAAACTTGGAAGATTTTAATAGAAGCTGAACTAGTTTCACGTTTGGGGACTCGTGTTAGTTTACATAGCTATATATGTACAGTGGCTGCTGGTTCATGATGTGCTTCATGTCGTATTTCAGGTATTTCTGATTTTAATTCCGGTATGAATTTAAATTTTAATTAATTATAAATTAGATCTGAACTGATCATCGGTTTTGGATTGTATTCAACATGGATTTTAAGATTATCCGCTATTGACCTACAGAGGAGGCGGATGTGTAGCTATCTTAGTATAAATTTGGCCTTGATTTTTTTTTTTTTTGTTGATTAAAATGGTTTTCTTTTAAATAGCTCTATAGGTCCTCGAGTACGGCGTGTATACCTTGCATGTTCTAGTATTGAACTTATTTTGCGATATTGATGCTATTGTATGGAAGTGTGCAGGCAATCCATTTTCATTGCTGTTTTATTTCTAGGCCTCTATAAAATTTTGAGGATCCATTGTAAACATCTATTTACAAAGGTTTGTAATCGCCATATTCGATATCCGGTATAGCTGAGGCAAGAAAAAATTCTACAAAGATATTACCGTTGCCGTTCGTGCCTGAGCATATTACAAAATAGGTGGTTTAATGACCGACTTGAATATTCATATCATTCAACAAAATAACAAAATCTTCTCTAAAATAGAGATTTTGTGGAAGCTTAGCATTGTATTATTGTTAAATTTCAAAATATAGTATACGCAAGCGCACTATAATAATCTTCTCCATGTCATAAACTAACGAGTCTGTGCTTAATTTACATGTAAAGAAAATCGGTAAAAAAATTGAAAACAGAAAATCCCCAAAGAATACCATCAACTGCACTAGTGATCCACAGAGATGTCGAGAATAGTAAAAGGAAGACAGCGACATTTACTTTAGCGTGATAAAACAAAAAAAAGTTTCAGCAAATATTATCTATGTTCTTTTATGTACCTTGTTCTAGAACTCCCATATACATGAAGAGAACAAATTGTTCTGTCGATTGAATCGAACTATTTGTGGGGTTCGCTTCATTTATAAATCTTCTATGAAAATGTGTGAGGCGTTCTTTTCTGTATCTTTTGTTCTGCCCTGTTCTGCGAACACAAAAGAACACAGCTATAGTAGAAAATGCAACAATTAGTGAATTTAGCAAAAAAAACAAAACACTAAAAAACAAAACAACTCTTGAGAGATGAGTGCATTTATGGGTCTGGAGTTGTCCATGGATGGAATTAAGGTTTATTTGGTCGGTTATACTCCGCTCGAAAAATTATTCTTGTAAATCAAGTGTCCATATCAATCGTTGAGAGCGGTAGAGGGCGTTAGGTTCGAAAATTGTAAAGATTCAAAAAATCGATATCCATGGCAGAAATGGATTAATTTTTTTTACGACCAGCAATTTTCTATCATTTGGCAGTTTTGACAGAATTTCAAAATATCAAAAAATTATTCGTTTCGCTGTGGATAATGCAGAAATACCATTTTCTCCCAAAATCGATCTATGATCGAAGGGGTGAAATTTACCTGTAAAGTGGGTGCGCGAAACGCTTTAAGCTCGACATATAATGGCTATTAATGGATTAGAAGTTTTTTCTCATATTAAAATATAATTTAAATGTAGGGAAAACCCTCTGCATGCCACTTGATGCGATGGTACCAGAGTTTCAGTTTGGGCTGCGCTTCTCTGTGAGCTTTCCTGAAATGGAATCTTGGGAAGTGCCTTATTGAGTCTCTTACGGTCCGCTCTAAACATTTTCAACGACGGCTCTCTCACTAATGACGGAGCCGGCGATGGTGTTTACTTTCTTGAACCTGACATTGGGCTGGAGTACTCACTTGGAAGGCACACCACTGTCTTCCAGACTGAAGTCTTCACCATCGCAATTGCAACGATGATAGCCCTAGATATGGAGATCAAGGGTAAGGACGCTGCTATCATTTCGGATAGTTAGGCAGCTTTGATGGCTCTGAGTAGCCCTCGGATAGCATCTAAGTTACTGGTGGACAGCAGATCGTCCGTAGATAAGCTTTATATCCACAACTAGGTGTACCCTCAGTGAGTTCGTGGTCACACGAGGATCATGGAGAATGAAAGGGCTGACCTTCTAGCCAGGTTTGGCTTCCATTTCTTGGACTGGAACCCGCCGTAGGCCTTAACACCTCGGTTATGGAGTCTCTCATAAAAGTGGATGTTCGCTGAACACTTGCAGGTGCACAAAACTTTTTTTTTTGTGGGCCTAATAAGAATTTCACTGATTTCTCTTGAGATGAAAACAATGCAGAACTGTGGCTGGCATAATCACCGACCACAGCTGTCTTCATGCTTATCTAACAAGAATTGGAATTTCTGAACGTCAATTAAGTTAAGACCGCCATTTCATGGTAGAAAAGTTTTGAATACGTCAAAATTTAGGGCTCAATTAGGGCTAATTTAATGCCACTTCCCCGAATTTAATGCGCTTGTATTTTTCAATAAAATCCATGGATAATCCAACTTTATTAAAAGTTAGGACCACCACTACTGAGAATAGGTTAAATAGTATTGTTACAATAGTGTGCACTGCATAATATTTTAGGGCTCAATCAGGGCTAATTTAATGCCACTTCCCCGAATTTAATGCTCTAGTACTTTTTAAAAAAACCCATGGATAATCCAATTTTATTAAAAGTTAGGACCACCAACTTTAAAATGGAAAACGTTTTTTAAGACCCCAAAAATCGTAGGTTTTAATGGGTATCTGCAACAAATCAACGGCCAACCATGGTTAGAATTTTAAACTTTTACGATACATGGTAATTTAGGACAAAAAAATTTAGTTTGCAGTGACCACTGTGTAAAGCTACGAAAACTTAATAAATTGCAGAGAATTAATGTAATTAGTACCTCTACATAAATTAATTATCTTTTGTAATTTGACAACTAGCGAAAAGTCTTTATCAGGGTTCAAAAACTAATCTTCCTCATAATTTATAATACGCGACTCAGCAGCACAATGGAGTATACTCGTAGAGAAAATAGGAATAATTTAGCGTAGTGAAATTCTATTTGTGTTTAAAGCATTAAATGTCAATTTCTAAGCTGGGCACCAATTTAGTATATACATTTCGCTGTTTCACTCAGCATTAGTTAACTGCTGATTCATAGCTTGTTATTTGGTTTGTTGAAGATTAGGCATAATAAATATTATAGAAAAACGGTCAAATAAATTATATTTTCTCTACGTTTCTGTGCTAACGCCTTACTAACCTTTATCAGTTCGGAAAAGATTGGAGTATTCAACTCCTTTCCAGTATTATTTGTTGATCACAAATTTAATCTGACTGAAAACACAGTAATATTAAAATGTTGGGAGCGTGTAGGTTCAAAATCGATGGAGCATTTTGTTTTTTAAACTTATGGCCTCGATTGATTTCACACTTTCGGGGAAAAGGCACTACATTAGCCCCAATTGAGCCCTAAAATTATATACAGTGCGCACTATTGTAATAAGACTACTTAACCTATTATCAGTAGTGCTGGTCCTAACTTTTAATAAAGTTGGGTTTTCCATGGATTTTTTTAAAAGGTACTAGAGAATTAAATTCGGGGAAGTGGGATTAAATTAGTCCTAATTTAGTCTTAAAATATTATGCAGTGCGCACTATTGTAACAATACTACTTAACCTATTGTCAGTAGTCGTGGTCCTAACTTTTAATAAAACTGTATTATCCATGGATTTTTTTTAGAAAGTACTAGAGCATTAAATTCGGGGAAGTGGCATTAAATTAGCCCTAATTGAGCCCTAAAATATTATGCAGTGCGCACTATTGTAACAATACTATTTAACCTATTCTCAGTATTGGTGGTCCTAACTTTTAATAAAGTTGGATTATCCATGGATTTTTTTGAAAAATACAAGAGCATTAAATTGGGTGAAGTGGCATTAAATTAGCCCTAATTGAGCCCTAAATTTTGACGTATTCAAAACTTTTCTACCATGAAATGGCGGTCCCAACTTAATTGACGTAATTTCTGACAGCCTTGAATATGTGTCCTGCCTGGAAGGAAAGCTTGAGATAAACGGAGATCCCCAGATTCGCGGATGGATATGCTTGGATCTGCCGTCCTATCTACGCATGAGCTAAAAAAATTACCTCATCAAGACTTGATGCACTTCGTTAATAGGATAGGAAGGTTTTGTTGAAAGGGTTTTCTAGCAAGCTAGCACAATGGACCTCCCTGACCTCCGTATTTTGTATCTCTCATCACCCTGCATATTAAAAAAAATGCTATTAACAGATTGGATTGCTATAATTGGCCAATTTGGCAGAAAATTGTTTTTCAATGAATTGGATCCAAGGAGGACAGTGGCACAAAAATCTGCCATGTACTTTTTGTAGCATTTTCAAAAAATCACAACAACAACAAATTTTCTTTCGAATTTGGATTTGTAATTTACCATCCTGCCAAGTTTTACATTAAATTTTTTTCATTTTTTATAACTTTTTTATTATTTTTTTTTTTAATTCTACAAAACTGCCACAATTGATAGAATTAGCAGAAAAATTGGGTAAAAATTCTTTACTTATTTGTCATCCAAAAATGAAGTGAATTACTATTTGAGTACCATCAAGAACAGAAATAATACTTGCTATCTCGCCACTGGCCAGCTACACAGTGGGAATAGATAAATTTTTGTTAGAGTGGCTGAAATAGATGAAAGCATTATCAACAGAGATGTCCTCTAACTAATCCGTAAAAGACCACCCAACACCTGTACCTTCTCGAAGGTTGTGGTGGGTGGTATCCTAGAAAACATTCCTGACAGGGAGGACCTAACAAAATGTGATAGCGATAGAGATCACTAAATTCGCTTGAATAACGATTTTGACAATATCCTCGCTTGAGGCAAAGCGAATCAAGTCGAATTCAATGCATCTAAGATCCAAAGCTATTTCATCTCTTTAAAACAAGATCACCACTTAACCACTACCCCCATTTCATTTGATGGAGCATTAATTTCCTATTCACCGTCACTAAGCATTCTTGGCATTAATATTTCCAGTAAGTTAAGCTGGACAGACCACATTTTCTCTATAAGTCCTATATCAGACCTAGAATGGAATACAACTCTCACATCTGGGCCGGCACTAGTCGTACAGTTTCATTAGATATTGTCCAAAAGAGAGCCATCAAGCTCATTAGTGATTTAGCAATAACTTATCATATCGGCTCAATCGAGCACCCACGCAATGCTGGATGCTGCCTTTCGCTCCTTTATCGCTATATGCATGGCCAATGTTCGGATGAAATATCTAGTCTGATCCCTTGTATCTTAATTCTTGTATGCAATAATTGCGCTGGAAGTCGCGCACATCCTTTCATCCTTTAAAATACTTTCGACCGTACAGTAAAATTCCATGATGAATTTTTATCCCGAACTGTACGAATGGGGAATAGTTTACCATCTTCTGTTTTTCCTCGGGCTTACAATTTGCGAAAGTTTAAGAGTGACATACATCAGAACCTCCGTATAAAGAAATTTAGCTTTTTATTTGTGCAAATTTGTAAAAGTAACATGATTTTTTCTCAATGTTCTGTAAGTATATCTTGCACACCTTACCTCTGCATGATCTGTAAGGTCTGCCATTTCAGAAAAGTATACGGAAAAATTAAGCATGAATTTTCCGGAAAGTTCAAATGAACCTTTCAATTTATACTCTGAGGAAAGTGAACAGAAAAACACTTGATGCTTTCACTGAGAGGTAAAGGGCAGAGAACTTTTCCTGCTTTCTTAAAAAGGTGTAGCAAATAAACACGTCCTATTCGAATCTCGTACTTAAATGAAAATTTTCCACTTCTTCATTTCGTCCGCCTTCCTAAAGCAGGTAAACGTAAGGTAAGTTCATGTACTCATTACTAATGCATTCCAGGTAATGTTGCCAGTAAACCTTATCTAAGTCAGGTACTCCCATTTTTCTCGCCGGGATATAAATAATGAGCGAGTAGATTTGGTGAATAACTTATGCTAAGTACCTCGGATAATTCCATGGATGTTAATTTCCGAGAAAAAAGAAGCCAAGGAGTGTTTTTTTTTTCAGATGTTCTGAAGATAGAGGTGAATGAACCCTGTTGTAAACTTTAGTATATAGATATTTGCATCTCATCCTAAAAATTAGCAATTATAGAGTATGTCCAAGCAGGATAGGATAAATAATGAATAAAATAAAGAAAATTAAAATGTGGTGGCCCACCATTGTAACGTGACAATAAAGAAATAATGCAAAACATATTCTCGAATCGCGCAAAACAGCGTTCAATGGAGAACGACTGTGTCAGTCTTTGTTCCTTGCAAAAGAAATACATTTATCGTCATCTCGTTCTCTCTTTTTGTCTTTTGGTAATGATATAATTAATTCTGCGCATTTATTTTTTTATCATTTCCATCTGGGTTGTTTTTTTTTTCAACATCTAGATATGCCCTAAAAACCTGTTCAACATCTTCGAGTCAAGGTTATTTGCACGAAAACATAAAAAGATTGGGCTTGTCCTTGAGACACATTCGAATCATACCTTTCCTCTGAGATCCTATGCTGGTATACACCTACTTAAAAAGTATGAAATGAACACCTGTCCAACTTGAATTTTTATGAAATCGAAAAGAATTGTAACGAAAGTACAAAACAAACTTAGAGTGCATCCCATTTAATTCACTACATTCCAGTTACTCATAAAATCTCAATTTCTGTATAAATTTGAATCTTTTGCATTCCTCTGTTGAAATATCGAATTTCAAACATTCGCCAATGAAACTCAACTCGAGTTAGTAATGACATTACCTACTGTAAGGGTTGTCTCTAGGGTATTCGCAACAACTTGGAATCCACTTTTTGTAATACAACAGTAATAATATCACCTTCACTTATGGTGAATATATGCATTTCAGTAGGTCGCAAGATGCCTAATTACCGTAGCACCCATTTGCACAATTGCAAACGACCAAGACTCAAGTAACAACTCAATTATAATCTGGTTCACATGAAGAGCCGAAACTTGATTTTTTGCATAACTTGCCGGAGGCTATGTATCATGTGTATGTAACTCGTTTTCACCTCAAAAGAACACTTAAATTGAGGAAAATTCAGAAATAAATTGCTTTTTGTTTTTTTTTTAAGCTGATAAGATGGCAACCGGCTGACTTAAGCAGAAAAACGGTCTCAATGTCAAGTCGATCAATCAAGAAGTTTTGCTTTCTTTCAAAACCGGTACGTGAACTCTTTTCAGGCTGTGCCTCTACTTACACTATAAGTGCATAAAGTTGGTACTCATCAAGCCTTAGTCATTCATGGTAGCGAAATTATTTCATGTTGGTAGGTATATGCAATACTTGTGATGATATAACGCAAGGTTGGCGCAACATGATAAACCTGAGAACAGGCTCAAGTTTACTAAACGACAGAATGTCTGTCATCATTCACTTTCTTTTATAAAAGTTAATTGACTTGAAATTAAATGAGACCAGTACGGGATGGAATTAAACTTAATCACATTCCTAATATCTCCAGTCCTTAATTAAACCTTTATTTAGGCTTAATTTCGACGAATTCCAGATGATTTCCTTTCCCATTTCAATATTTCTCTTTGAATGTATTTTTTTAGCTATTTTTTTGTGGATGCAGAGGTCTTAATAGGTTTGTTCGATGAAAACACCGGGTAAGCCCCAGGCTACACCGGGCTTCACTTTCTTGTTTTTTGAAAACCCTGGGCTTACACGGCGTTACAGAAACTTGTTCGATGAAAGCCCGGTGTTTCTGATTTCGTGCCCCGAACTTGAACTAAAAATTTCTAGGGGTAAACGTTTGACATTTGTCATTTGTGAACTGTCATATGGAATTTGTTCGGTAATTGCGGTTGAGTGCTGTATATAAAAGTGCAAAAATCGTGGAGCTCATACCAAATTCAGATTATATAAGGAAGTTGGATAAGAAATTAGATGACAAAATACCCATCGATAATATGCACATAGGAAATTCGAATGAAAATTATAAGGAAATATTTGAGGAGGCGATTAAGGTCGTAGAACATGGATGAAATCTTAAGATCTGCCTTTCTAGTAAGAAATTTGATCGTAAAAATGTTTCTTTGTCATTATTAACAAGTAATTTTTATAGACTTCACGTTATCCCTGCAGCTACCAAGCAAATAGATTTGAAGCAAACAATATACAGTGAAACCTCTCTTAGTGGACACCTCTCACTAAGGAACACCCCTATCTAACGGACAATTTTTCTTAGTATGGCTGATTTCTATTGTCACAAACGCACGTTTTACCTCTCTAACGTGGACACCCTCGTAACCGGACGGACACTCACTTTTCGTCGTTATTTTGTTTCTTTTACCTCTTATTAACGGACGTTTCCCTGAAAAAACGTATCCTACTAAACGACTGAATTTATTGTAGGGTTTTTAGAAATTAACGATATCCAGAATTATTTCTTGTTTTTTATGATTTGTATTATTGATCATAGCTACAGTGCGCACAAACTACACAGTAAAAAATTTGCACAGTTGTTGCCATAAAGCTTAGGTATTTTTACCTAAAATGTCGGGAATATTCCCGAAATTGTAGGGAACATTCCGTAAATTTTACAGAATATTCTCTAAATTTTAAGGAAAAATATCTAAGCTTTGTGGCAACCATTTGTCCATTTTTTTTACAGTTTAAGAAGTTTTATTGACATGTGAGGACAAGCTGTGTATTTTCTGCACTAAAAGTATAAATTAGAAGTAAAAATATGGCACCCGCTACAAAGCTTTTAACTTTATAGCAGAAATTAGAGATTTGTAGATAAACTGTGCGGATAAAAAGGAGTGTACTGTACGATCTTTGTCAAAAAGTCTTGTGTAGCCGACATTTTGAAGAAAAAGGAGAAATATTTCGCTAACTGGAGCCCTTATTCAACAAAAAACACTGGAAATTGTTAAGAATTAACATTAGTGACTTTAAAGCTTCAAATGGTTAGTTACAGCGGTTCGTAAAGATACACAATATTTCTTATCGATCAATTTCTGGAGAGGTTGCAGATGTAATTCCGGAAACAGCTGAATGCTGGAAAGAGTGATTAAGGCATATTTGCCGCAATTTTGAAGAAAAGGAGCTTTACAACGCAGACGAAACTTTGTTGTTTTTTTAAGAGTTCCGCCGAACAAAACTTACTACTTCAAGGGTGAAACTTGTTGTGGTGGAAAAGAGTCAAAGAAACGCATAAGTATTTTACAGTGCGCCAGTATGACAGGAGAAAAACAAAAATTGTTGGTGATAGGAAAAGCTGCTCGGCCAAAATATTTCAAAGGGATGAATTTGATAGACTTACCTGTCGAATGGAAGTTTAGTAAAAAAGCGTGAATGACTCAAAAAATAATGACAAAGTGGTTAGAAGATTTAAATAAGAGAATGAAGAAGGATAAAAGAAAATTTTTACTTTTTGTAGATAATGCAAAATCTCATTTGCAGCTGAAACTGAGTAATGTCCGTGTAAAATTTCACTTCTGTTTGTCAATCTCTCGACCAGGGGGTTATAAAAACCTTTAAAGTTTATTTTAGGAAGCTGTTTTTGAAGCATATGATAACTTAACTAGTCTGGATACAGTATCTTCTATAATAGAATTGTGCAAGTCAGTTAGTGTTCTGGATGTCGTAATATGGGCAGAAGCAGTTTCAAAAGAAACAATTACAAAATGTATCACAAAAGCTGGTTTCATTCTTAATACTAGAGGTCCTGCAGAAGGTTTTGGTTTTAACGTTGAGGAAGACATACCTTTGTCGACTATCCATGAACTTTCATCATTAATTAAATCCTCTGGATGCGCTCAGGTAAATTTCTTAGAATCTATAAAAGAATGGATTTATTAGATTAGAGAATAAGAATTATAGTAAATGGATATTTTTCGTGTTGCAACTTGTGATGAAAATGTTGTTACCAAAGATGACAACAATTTCCAAACTGAATAACAACATGAGATTTCCGAGGATGAACAAGACATCAATTCTAATGTCAATTTGTAGGAAAATAATGACAAGGGTATAAAATCACGTTCAGAGATGCCTACAATATGTGCCAGCATCTGCAAGATTTTTCTCTTAAAACTGGTGACAGTAATGGGCTTATCATTGTATCTAGTATAAAATCACATTTCGAAATTATAATTACTTCCGGTAAGCATATGCGACAAAGTACATAATATAAAAGATTATTTAAAAAAAAAAAGGTTAAAAAAAGACAATTTGAATTTCATAGTAATAAAGTTTTGGGATTCTCGTTAAAAGTGACATTTCTTACCATACCTCTAATTAAAGGACACCTATCCTGAACGGACAAATTTTTCCGCACCGTTGCTGTTCATATATGAGAGGTTCCACTGTATAAGAAATTCTCTAAATTCTTAAATGAGATATCAGGAAATGGTTTAATAGTGGCTCGAGAAGAAGCCAACGGGATAGAGAAAATCATTTCTGTAGATTTTGATCATCCAAACTATTAATTTTATATCTAGTGACAAAACATCTGATGATAAAAGTGAAAATAGTGCAGAAATGATGGAGCTATATCTGGTCACAGATGAACCAATTGTCCTTTTTTCAAAGTAAAGTTACAGAAAAGGCGATAATGTCGATGTAAAAAAGCTAATAAAAGAATATGTAATTAAAAAAAAACTGAGAAATATTTTTTGTGCATTTTAATAATTATTTATTCTTAAATTTTTAATTATTTTACCTATTTTATAAATAAATTTTAATAAATCACTGGAAATTAGAAGTTAAATTATGCTCAGGAGAATTGTCAGAGAAATGTCATTACATTAGATTTACCCGGTGTTTTAAAAACTTGTTCGATGAGTGCACAAAACCCCGGGTAAATTTGGGGAAAATTGTAGGGGTATTTTTACACGGTGTTTTCATCGAACAAACCTAATATATCAAGAAGTCGATGAGCATCTATAGCCACTATTTTTGAGTGAAATTTTATGTAAGAAAAATTTTGTGTGTCACCGATTTTGACTGGCCTCAGTGCTGCACAATTTGGAAGGTCGGAATCCTTAAAACAATTCTTCTCATAAAATTCATAGGCGTTTTTGCTGTAGTGGCACATTACCAAATCAGGCCTAAAAAGAACAGGCTTTTTATGCATTCTCATTAACGGAAGAAGAATTTTCTAGAGACAGGTAGTATTTCAAGTAGATTGCAATATTTACTAGTCCCGTGGTAATAAATGGCTTCAATCTACAAGGTACAAGTGGCTTGCAAATCCATAAATTTTTTAAGAAAAAAATTTGCTACATATCCGGTTTCTAAAATTTGGATCAACCTTATCTACACTGTAAAAAATTTGACAAATTTTTGATACAAAGCTTAGATATTTTTCGATAAGGTAAGGGAATATTCCCTAAAATTTAAGGAATATTCCCTAAAATGTAAATTTTTTTCCCTAAAATGTAGATTTTTTTCCCTAAAATTTAGGGAGAATTTCCTACATTTTAGGGCATAGTCCTAATATTTTTTACAGTGTATTCTATTCGTAACATAAAATTTTGCTCTAGGTAATTTTTTAAAGCTGGCTTTAATGTAAATATGTTTTAACGATTACTTGAAATTGATTATAGAGGTCTGTAAGAAAGGATAGAGATAGTACAATCAAGAATTATCGTCAGGAATTTGGTGGACTACTACATTATACCATACTAATATACTCAGCTTCCAAAACAAACAAGTGGGTAGGGTCTGAAGTATACATTAAAAGTGCCAAAAATGCAAACTGCATCGGGGAAAACATCAATAGAGGATACAGGAACCACAGGATTTATATTATTCTCTCTGGCAGCAAAAAAGGCAATATTGGCTCTAGGATAGAAACGTTCTGAATCAAAGTTAGCATGCGACTGTATAATTATGTACTATAATTGGGATACCTGGTTGCAGGGAATGACAAAGCAGACCAGCTAGCCGAAAAAGAATCAAAATTGAATTTCACAAGCGCGATACCTTTCTGCGGTATGCCGGCCACCGAAGCCAAAGAAATATTATCAAAGTGGCTAACAACCTAAGCAAAATTTCACTGGTAGGAAATAAGGATTGCAGACAATCAAAGATATTTCTGTAATCTACACTTAAAACTGTCGAACTTCTATAATTTAATAGGCATCAAGCCAGACGCATTACCCGCCTACTGACCGAGCACTGTCAACTGAATAAATATCTGCACAACATCAAATTTTCTAGAGAGAACCCCACCTGCAGATTATATTAAGACGAAAAAGAAACTACTTTGCAACTGTGAAGTGTTAGCACACAGAAGACTCAGACTTTTTGGGCAATATTCGTTGAGGTAACTCTACTCAATGAGCTTTTAAAAATTAGGATATCGAAATAGGTCTGTCGTGGCCGCAGTGAACAGGACGTAAAACCACTCTTACTACTCAACTGTATAAAAGTGAAAAAAAAGGCCAGTACTCATTAGATATTCCCTTACCACAGAATCTAGATCAACTCCTCTTTGACATGAATCCCTCATAATTTCCGAAGTATTATCTAGTGTTCCTGAAAGATCTACTTTCCCAGCAATATACAGAGTCTTATAAGTAAACACAAAAGACATTTTTATTTTTAAAACTAACGAAAAAAGTGACAGTTTTCCTGTTATCTATTGCTCAATTCCTGCTAGCCCTGATAATATCAAAATATTAGCTTTAGAAACTTGGAAGATCATGAAGGAGAACGGTGTTACACAGGTAACAAAAAAGGTGTCGTTTTATATGTATGCGTAGGATGTAAAATAGAAAAAATTAAAAAAAAAAAATGGATAAGAAATACATCAAAAGCTACTAGTAAACAAAGACTAAATTTAAATTACTATTTACACAATTACTTTGCTATAAAATTATCAAAAATGGTATATATAAAAAGATATATGCAAAATATAATATTTTTATATATTTAGATCTGGTTTTAAAAGAAATAATTGAACCTTAAACCTAGCACTACCACGTGCCTCCCCGATATCAAGTGGAATCTGATTCCACAGTCTGATAGCCGGGATAAGGAACTGACGCTCTGACACTTGGCGTGCAACTCGTGAAAAAATAAGAGCATTAGTGCCTATTGAAAGCGCAAAACAAATTTATAACAGAGGCATTGATTACTCTAAGTCAGAAATTTATTAAAAATAATTCCAAGGCTCTTGACTTTATCGCGATATTCAATATTGTGGTGGTCGAGTATAATAGAAGGGGAAATATATGGTGTTCAGGGAATATTTCTATATTACGATGGAATTACTTTTGTCTGGGTTAAGTATTAATTCACTTTTCCTGGCCCATTCAAAAACCGCTGAGAGGTCTGCATTGAGTTTACCAATCCTATCCTCAATTAGTCCCAGCTGCAGGAAAATATCAAGTTGTATATCATCGGCATTGAAATGAAACTGACAATAATTTATTGCACTCCGCAAATCCTTAATGAAGTTCGAGAAAAGCAATGGACCCAAGATCGAACCTTCTGAGACACCGCAGTTTATGAACAAGATGGTCGAAGATTGATTATTGCAAACTAACAATTGCATTCGACCGGAAAGGTAAGATGCAACCAGTTTACACACGGGGCTAGAGAAATCGAAATTGTTTTTCAGTTTACTAATTAACAAAATATGATCAACTTTGTCAAAAGTCTTTGAGATGTTCAAGAGTACTAGTTTGATAATTCTATCATCATCAATTGCCGTGCGTATATGTTCGGTAACCTTAAGTAGAGCAGTAGTACAACTATGTCTAGATTTAAAGCCAGACTTAACCGAATTTAATAACTTATCGTCGTCCAGGTACTTGGAGATTTACCTACATAACAACTTCTCAAATACTTTCTAAAAGAATGGTAAAACGGGTATAGGTCTATACTGAGGATCCCCAGAGGTAGATTTCTTCACAGGAATTATATTAGCTTTCTTCCATACAGAGGGAAATATTCATACAAACAAAAAAATTTTACGAGCCCCAACTTGCTGTCCCATAAGAAAATATAAGATAAGTATGTGCGTATCAGGAAAATCTAATATAATGCCAAATTTCAAATATATTATGCCGACATATTTCGAATATGTCATATAGACGAACGGATACCTCTAGAATTATAAAACCCTAAAGAAAATATTGGAACAATAAAAATCAGCTGAATGTAAGATCATACTGGAATTCCAGGTAATAGAACTGTAAAGAGTGACCACTAATCTGAAGCAAATAAGATTAGCTATCCAAATTTAATTTCCTTGCTAAGATATTGGAATCGAATAGATCTATTAAGCCACAAGCCATATATAACGAGTGTACAGGAATACCATTAATTGTTATGGAAGTATGTGAAGGCGACTTGACCAGGACGTTAAGTCCAAACTGCCAGCATGAGCTGACAGATCGCCTGATGACAACGATAGCACAGGGCGGCATGCTAGCACCTCGGCTAAGGGTGGCGGAGAGTGTGGGGGAGTTCCCGAAAATACCTGCCGCTGTCATCATCCATAATCAAAAAAATTTCATGCCTGCATACAAAAGAGCCGACACACACTCGGTCCTGAAGGGACCCTTACGTCACTTACCTACTTACTGTGGAAGGCGCAGATGTTCTGCCTTCATGGCCTTGCCCCATCCTCCCTATGACTCTGCTCGGCACGATCTGCAAAGTCCCTTTGGCTGACCTGTAAAGAGAGAGACTAGCGGACCTAGACGACCTTCATGTTATAGGGCTCCGGGAAGGTGAAAGGAGAAATAAAAGCGTTTAGTAATTCATGATTACGTTATAAAAATTCAGTTTGTATAATTAATACTCGCTTATTGGTTATCTACTTAGTGACTTTACAGAAAGTATGCGCGATAATCTATGACAATTATAAGTATACTCTACTATACTAGTTGATACCACTATTCACCTTAATATCGATATAACTATGAGGGGCTATTATAAAGAAGGGAAAGAACGCCCGGAAATTACGAAATAGTTACTTATGTAAAATTGAACCTCGTTCTAGTTAAAACCAGAATCAATACTTTATCCATATCCAACGTGAAGCTCCTTACTAACTTTAGTGTTACTAAAACTCATATGTAATACCACAAAATATCAGCATTAAAGAAATGGAAATTCTAAAAATTATAAATAAAATAATTTATCTAGTAGGGTAAATTTGATTGGTGTCTTAATTTAATTCCACCATATTTCTTTAAATACTACAATTTTTCATTTTATAATAGCCCTCTGCTCTTTACGTATTTCTACCTTACAAATATTTTCAAAATTGGACAACTATTGATCTGAAACTTTTATACAGGAGATAAATGTGACTAAACGGCAGGGATACATTCTTACGCAGACTTCACACATTTTCATATTCTATATATTGTTTGACTTGCCTGATTAATTAAGTACTAATAGTAATTTCAGTCGTCTTCTTTTCCTTTTGTTAGTATTTTTCTTATTGATTTTTTTTTTTCTATGCTTAGTTAACTTTTTATTATATGGCGATTTAACACAATTTGACGAGAAAACGTTTTATCGCCTTTCTACGAAGATGATGTTCTTTGGAATTCGAATTCGAAGGAACACGACACAGACGCAAGGTGACGATTTTTCTTTTCTTTTTTTTTTTTTTTTTTTTTTTTTTTAAAGCAATAATTAACTAAAGTTTATTTTAATCGTTTTTCATCAATATTCAATTCGTTTAAGCAATTTGTAACGTCAAAAATTTTTTTTTTTTTTTTAAAATAAAGAACCGTCTACGAAATGCTGTTAGACATAACCTTAAAGCACTATAATGCATTAATTCATTAGAATTTCTCTTTCTTTTTTTTTGTGTTTCTCAAGAATTACCCTTACATATTTAATTAAAAATTAAGATATTCATTCTGTTTCTCTAATCAATAGTCAAAAAGAACTTTGTTAAAAATTAATATTAGCACAGTTGAGTCCTAAGGACGTAATAAATTTTAACCTTTTTTCGTTGCATTACTTATGTGTGTCATTTGTAATGATTCAAATTTTCTTTTCTTTTTATAATTAAAACATTTCTTTTTCTTTTAGAACATGATATGGAAAATGCGCGAATGACTTTCTTGTAATCATGTAATTTTAAATGTGCCACTTTCTATGAATAATTTTTTTTCATTTAGTGGTCTTATCTAGATTTGTCTAGTGGTTATGACGAGACTGAGACAGCTACTGCTGGTATAATCAACACAATCTTCTACATTTTACTCTGAAACCATTGTAGCATGTGTGATAACCCTGAGTAGTAAGTTAAAATCAAATTTTTTCCTTGGAGTAAATAATCAATATGATACGTTTTAGTTAACCGCTAAACAAATTAAGTGCGATCGAATTTTTAAGAAGCAAGGTTAATTCTCCCACTGTAATCCACGGATTTTCGTGCCATAATACATGGTAATATGCAGAGATGATGGCTGGCGTTCTGGAGTTTAAAGCTGAATACTATTTTTAATTCCTTCTGGAGTGCAGCTCATTGTCTCAGCAATGCAGTGATCAGCACCAAGTGATTCTCGCACGGTGTATCGGATAATTTGATCACCCTTGCTACAGCTCAATTATCAGCGCATTAAGGCTGTTTCAAAAATTTGCATAAAAACCTGCTAGGACCGTTTTACTGGATCACTTGTAAGGAAGAAGAAATTTTTTATATAGTAGCTGTCTTATTTTATAGGACTTCGATTCTGGCGGCACTTAATTTTGCCCAAAATACTTTTTCCAAAGGTTTGGTTTTAAATATTTATACTTACTTTATCAGAACTTAAATTTCGGCGTGTTCCCAATTTTCTAAGGCAATACTTCGGTAGTTTGCTCATCATCATCAGAAGATCCTCTGATGAGAATTCAACTCTTGTTTCGTTCGCGATGCAAAACAGATTTTTCGATTTTTTTCCGATGAAATTATCCGGTGAACACTACTTATCTCCCCGTTTTACCACACACCTTGTTCAAAGTCGAGACTTCAAAAAAATTAGAGAAGCTTCTTCTTCTTTCTGTCACTGAACATGACACCGAGCTTGAGGAAGCATTTCTCTCGGTCGGGGCGCGTTTTGGTTTCATGCTGTAGTCGACAACAAGCCGGGCATACACGCTTCAGTCCGTGGTGGCATAGTGCTATATGCAATATGCTACGACCATAACAGGGCAGAGTGGTCTGCGCCACCCGTGGTTCAGACGACGCTGAAAAATGGTCGACTGAGCTAGCCGGTCTTACACATAGGCCTCATCACTGCGGGCGCTCAATGTGTGTCACGACCCACGACCCTATGCTTTCCTCATCCTCAGACTCTACTTCCGATGACACGTCGAGGACACATCCTTGAAGTCTCGTCAGTCTTCGATCAGACTTCGACATCCTTCTCCGTGTGGGGAAGCCAAAGCTACATCGACAAGCTGGTAACCCAAAAAATCCAGCCGGTCGATGCCTCTCTGCCTTCCTTCACCGAGATGCTGAGGAAGCCCCGCGATCAGTAACCTAAAGAACTGATCGCTAAGCTTTCCCGGCGCAACCTCTCACCCTGATCTCAGACTGCGATCGTTCAAGGGTGTGTCTCCAAGGCGTCGTCGAAGTAGTGACATGTTGACAGCCGAATATGGGAATGGATTCCAACAGGTATATCACCCACCATTGACGGGGCAATAGGAGGGCTTCGTGATATCCTATAGTTTACCAGTTAAGCTGGCTGGATGCCTTCTTAGGGCTACCAGGAATAAACGACAATAAGTATCGACGATGTTTTCATACTGATGATCACTGCTTGATGTCTTTAGCGTGATAGACACCTAACAGTTTTCCCCGCAGATCTTCAAGTTCGTATAGTGAGTTTCCTTTCTTGGCTCTAACCCGACATTTAACAAATTTTCGTCCCAGTTTAGCACTAGTCTGCTGTTGGAAATTGCTTTGGGCAAAAGTCCTTCTAAATACCTCCTGACCAACTTTGAACTCGACGGGTTTTGCCCTGAGATTGTAGGCTTTTGAACCCTGTTCGAATGCGTGTTGTAAATTTTCCTGCACTCTCGCACGGATCAATCTCATTTTATCTTCTGCGTCCACTCTCAGTGGCTCATTAAGAGTTCCAATGCTCCTCAAGATGGAATAGGAGCTGCCATGTTCTATCATTTGTTGACCGAAGAGTGTTCGATAGGGAGAGAAACCAGTAGCTTGATGGAAAGAGCTCCGGAGGGAACTAGCTATTTGGCTCAGTTTCTCATCCCATCTGGTGTGTTCCTTCTGGATATAGGCCCTAATCCCTGACAACAGAGACCGGTTTACTCGCTCTGAGGCGTTTGCTTGCGGCGAGTAAGCTGCCGTTCGCATATGCTTTGCCCCATACTTTTCCAGTAGTCTGGCGAACTGAGCCGAGCAAAACTGGACTCCATTGTCAGAGACTATGGTCTCCGGAACTCCGAACACGTGAAACACTTCAGTCTCAATGAATTGGCATACATTGAGCGTAGACGCTTTTCTCATAGGTTTGAGAAGTGGGAATTTAGAAAAGTGGTCAAGAACTATCAGAATGCAGGCGTTTCCTTTAACTGACCGAGGATATGGACCTAAGAAATCGACGTACAGCTTTTGCCATGGTCGTTCTATCACAGACTGGACTTTCATCGGTGGTCGCAAAATAGTATTAGGAGCCTTCGTTTCTTTACACACGTCACAGGCGGCTACGTAATTTCTGACATCAACTGTCATTCGTGGCCAGTACAGATGTCTTCGCAGACGTTCTAGGGTTTTCCCTATTCCTCCGTGTGAAGCTAGCGGCGGATCATGCGCTCTCGAAATGACGTCGGTGACAAGCCCACGTGGAATCCAAAGCTTCCACGCTTCTTCCTCCTGGATCGGATCGCCTGTTCTCGGAACAGTCCGAATATAAACGAAGCCATCCCTGACGCAAAGATCTGGTAGTTTGCCAGAAGTCGTTTTAACCTTATGCCTCAGTTCTTCATATTCCAACGAATTGAAATATGGCGAACTAAGGTCAACTTCCGGGCCAGGATCTTCGTTTGTGTTCATGCTGTCACAATGAATGCGTGACAGCGCATCAGGGACTACGTTCAGGCTTCCTTTCCTGTGTTCAATAGTGAAGTCGAAGCCCTGAAGCTTCAAACTCCACCGAGCAAGTCTTCCGCTGAGGTCCTTTTGAGACATCAGCCATTTCAAGCTCGCGTGATCCGTCACTATCTTGAACGGCATAAGCTCTATGAAGGGCCGGAACTTCTGTACGCTCAAGACTGCAGCTAGGCATTCTTGCTCTGTGACGGTGTAATTTCGTTGAGCGGAGTTCAACTTTTTCGAGACGTAGGCTATTGGCTTCTCGTGGCCATCGTCATCTAGCTGAAGCAACACTCCTCCAATACCTTGTTGGCTCGCATCGCACTGAATGACGAACGGTTTGGTGAAGTCTGGACTCACTAGCAACGGAGCCGAAGTAAGTTTTTGTTTGAGTAGATCAAGAGACGTCTGGGCTTCAGATGTCCATTTGAACTGACTCGGGTTTTTCAAAGTGTCTGTAATGGATGCAGTCAAATCAGCATAGTTCGGAATAAACCGTCTGTACCATCCTGCCATACCTAGTAGGCGTCGGGCTTGCCGAACAGTTTTAGGTGACGGATAGTCAACTATGGCTGATATTTTGTCAGGGTCAGTTCTCATACCTCCCCTTCCTACAATGAATCCCAGGTATTTAGTCTCCTTGATACAAAACTTGCTCTTCTCGACGTTTATAGTAAGGCCAGCTTTCCTCAAACAATCCGCTACCCTGGCTAGCAGCATGAGATGAGTGTCAAAGTCAGATGATAGAATTAATAAATCGTCTAAATAGACGAGAACGTTCTCACGAAGATCGAAAGGAATGACTTTATCCATGAGGCGGCACATCGTTTGGGGAGCGTTGCATAGGCCGAATGGCATCACTGTGTACTGATAGAGAGGATGACCAGGTACTGTGAAAGCGGTCTTCTCTCTGGAATCAGTGTCCAGTGGGATCTGCCAGAATGCATCTTTCAGGTCCAGGCTCGTTATGTAGTTTGCCGGAGGAAGTCGACTCAGAAGTGCGTCTATCTGCGGTAGCGGATAGGCGTCCTTCTTCGTAACCGAGTTGACCTTCCTGGCGTCAAAACAAAGCCGGACCTTTCCAGGCTTCCTTACCAGAACGACTGGAGAGCTCCAAGGACTCTGGCTCTCCTCTATCACACCCAGTGATAGCATTCGCTCTAATTCTGCATCCATCAAACTTTGCACTGCCGGGGAAATCGGATAAAAGCGCTGTTTTATCGGGGCGGCGTCATTCGTATCAATCTTGTGAGTGACCAATGATGTTTTTCCCAGGCCTAAAGAGGCGAAAGAGGGGAAAAGCTGTTTTGTGCTCTCTAAGCGTTGGTGTTCTAAACTAGAAAGGATATGCCCATCGGTGTCAGAGGTAGCTATTCCACTTGGATTCACTTCTGCGACTATACCTAGGACATCCGGAGCTAACCCAAAGAGGCGCCAGAAGTCTATTCCCAGATATAGTGCCTGTGTGAGCCCAGGAACCACGTAAAAACGCACGTTTTGGGTCTTATCACGGAAAGTGACGTCCAAGTTCACATGACCATGAACAGTCGTCATGGCACCATTAGCTACTTGGACCTGTGTCCGATACTTCTTCCATTCAACCTCTGCTTCAGCAAGCTTCTCGAGAGCTCCCTGGCCTAGAATACTGACAGTGGCACCACTATCAAGTAATCCAGTCTCAGTTCGCCCGAGCAGCTTTACTTCTGCGTACGGTCGAATGTCGTCTGGCATCGACACGGAAATCTGTGCTAGTTTTTTCCTTTCCAGTTTCATTCGTCGACAGTATTCTCGCCAACGAACGGTTGATCTTTTCCTTTTCGGTCTCATATCCCGGTCGGGAAACATAATCTCCGCTAACTCTGCTACTGAGGAGAAAATTCGGTCTCTTGCTGCTCTGTATCTCTGCAGACGCGTATGATACGGCGTCAGCGGATGTAAAACTGGCTCACGCCCACTCGTCATATCAGAGCTTGGTGGCCGTTTTAAGATAGAAATGGCAGGAGGCCAAATCTCCTGCTCAGTAACCTTGTCGGCTACACGTGCTATAGGTGTCAACGGGACATCGAAGATTAAAGACTCTTCTAATGAAGTGTCTAGCAATGTCACGGGCTCCCCAGAAGTGGAAATGGGAGCTTGGAGACCTGCAGAGAAATCCATCAAGTTCTCCGCCTCTATCAAAGACGTAATCGTACTATCAGGTGTTTTGCTGATATCATCAGAGTCACTGAATGATATCAGAGGACATATCAGGGAGTTTTCGATAGTGTCTGTTAATGGAGCGGACCTTCCTCCTTGTTCAAAGCTTGCACTGGAGTGTTTGATGCATTGATTGCTCGTGATGTCGACGCTGGTCGGAAAGAGGTGTTGGTATTCCCGACCCGTCTGAAGTTTTTCTGTTGACATTGAATGCAATCTGGCTTGAAGGTGTTCTTCCGTCCACATCCGTAACAGAATACAGTTTGTCGTTCCTGCCGGCAATCTTGGTAAAAGTGTCCAGACTGGTCACAATTCCAGCAGGTTACATTTTTAGGGGTTGAAATGGCAGATAGTGAGACTTCGTCGCTACGTCCAGGTGATATATTCAAGTCAGCCTCGGTCAAATGATATCCATCCACCTCACTAACTCTTTGTCCGCGATAAACGTTCCAACTACTTGCTGTTGCGATGCGCAGCTGCGTCGCTTGGATTTGATTTACCAGAATCCTGAGCTGGTGGATGGTATTGGTAGGATGCAAGCAAATTTTATTTTGTATTTCCGGCAGTAAGTTTGACTTGACTATTTCCAGAAATTCAACGTCTGGCAACGGGTTCTGCAGTTGGTCTCGTAACTGTACTAGATGCTGGTAGTAAGTGGCAAATGACTCTCCTCCTTTCTGCTTGCGCAGCATGAGCTGGACTTTGACCTTAAGGTCGTCTTTGGGTACTCCCCATTCAGCTAATAGAGCTGCTTTCACATACTCCCATGACGGCGTGGAATTTTGCCTCAGGAGAGACCAGTACCAGTCCATTGCTGGTCCAGAAAGCAGAGTAGTCATGTGACGCACCAGTAAGTCGAAGTCTCCCTCCAAAGCCGAATAAGTCAAGGCTTCTACTCGGAATACAAATTCATCGACTGTGAGCCGAGAACTGTCACCGCTGTAAGAGATATTCCACCTGCGGATAGGGCTGCCAGAACGTCGCTGTCCTATGCCTGCAGGAACACGAATAGGTGGTGGTGGTACAGGGTTTGGTGCGGGCTGATTTAGAGGCTGACCAAACGCGGATGGAGGTCGATTAAAGGATTGTCTATGCACATTGGGAAAATCGTCAGATGGTCTGGGATTTCCCATAGCCGGAGGAGGACGTGAAAAATCTATTGGTGGCACCATGGCTGCTACTTGCTGACGGACACTATCTACTAACTCAGACCGTAATGTACTGAGGCTGTGTTCGAGACCTTCACGTACCAGGTCCTGCATTTGTAAGCGTAAGCCTGCCAACAGCGCACCCGTAGCAGCTGAGGTGTGGCCTTGAGCTGGTGGTAATGGACTGTCTTGCCGTGAGTTGTGATTAGTGAACGTCCGGGAATGCAAATCGTGCATTCCTGGAGATAACGAGCGTCTATTAGGTAGTGGTAGGTCGAAACTAGGCAAATCTACGTTCGGCACATCGTGCTTAGTAGACTTCACCGGCTTCAAATTCTTCGGTCGCTTCGGTATTGCACCATTGTATTCTCGGAAGTCCTGTTGTGTAATAGGACATCGGCAGTTAGGACAACTAGCATGTTCACCTATCCAATGCTGCAGGCATGCTTGGTGAAAAATGTGCTCACATACGGTTATTACAGGCTTCCTTTCGGCTGACCAGCTTGCATCACGACAGATGGAGCATGGTTCGGGTAGCATTGACATACTGTTTGTCGCAGGCGGTGGCGTTCTTACTGTAGCCATAGTGAGTAAAAATTGAAAACGTTTTGCAGACCGAAGATTCGACGAAGAATGTCAGAGAAAAATTTTGTTAAAAAGTTAAAAATCGAGATTAACAGACTCGAACAGGATATAAGCTGACGAGCTACTAAATTTGTTGACACGTGTTGTGTCGATAAACGAAAAATAAACGAAAATGCCTAACGAAATTCGAGCAGATAATTCTTATCACTAAGACATTTCATACACCCGTCACATACTAGTATTATAACAATTCACTGCTGGTATACCATAGGTATATGAGGTAAGCAACAAAAGCCTTCGGGTGTAAAAAAAATTTTGAGTATTCCTACGAAAGACGGACTACTGAACCGCTAAATAATATAAAAATTTCTTAACTACAAAATTCAAAATGTGCTCCTAAATATACGTTTTGTTTTCCAAATAATTACTATAACCAGGAGAGTTCTATGTACCATTAAGGGACTTCCGAGTTATTTCATACATTTACTAACTTTAGAAATTTACAAGTTGGGATGAGATACTAGAATTCAAGGAAATATCTTCCCAAACGTACGAAGAATATGCAAAAATTCTGTACGAGCAAAACAATTACAGCGTTTCAAAATTGAAAAAAAACGAGATAAGAACAATTCGATCAAAACATTTCTCCCCCACCTCCCGAAGCTAACTCCCACATAAGAGGTCAGGTCGCTCTCTCTCCCCCAAGGTCAAAAACAGGATACAGGCAAGTGACGTGAGTGTGTGCATTGAAAAAGTCAGAGCTCTTGCAGAAATCTGGGAAGAGTAAAGTCGGAGGTATCAAAGACTGAGAATGCTGCCAGAGATTCTTCAGCCAGGCAGTTAGCAGTATGCCAACTCCTGATCACTGAAGATCTCCAGCATCAATCCCATCCTCCGAGAACTCGTTCTCTTCTCCTCACCGAATCGTCGTGTCCAGCTAGTTCGCTAGCCGGGCAGAGTCATGAGTCTGGTCAACTAATTAGCTGGAAGCCAAGAAGTTGTCTCGCAGATTCATAACTCTGTCCAGCCAGTTGCCCGACAGAGACATGTCCCCACAAGAGCTCAAACGAAAAATTTCGTGAGGCCACCTACCATTTCCATGGCAGAAGGCCAGCGGGAAAGATCATCCAAAAACATTTCCAAAAACTTTCAAAAAAATTCAACAACTGTTCAGGCTTGAGGCTTGACCGAAGTCAAACCTAAAGCCGGATTTCAACTTCCAAAAAACTTTCATTAAATTCAAAAAACGTTACTTTACTTTAATCCAAAAATTCAAAATATCAAAGACTTCCAATAAAACTTTCAAAATATTACGTTACTTTACAAAAAAAAATTTTCAACAAAACCAATTAGACTCAGGTCCACCCATATCTTCTACTGGATGTGAGACCTGAGGTCAATCAACTGGCAGACACCAGATGATCATCTCTCTCAAAGTCTCAGTCCCCAGTAAAATTTATATTTAGACCACCGAAGTCTAACTGAGGTGGCCCCACGTTGGGCGCCATTTTGTTATGGAAGTATGTGAAGGCGACTTGACCAGGACGTTAAGTCCAAACTGCCAGCATGAGCTGACAGATCGCCTGATGACAACGATAGCACAGGGCGGCATGCTAGCACCTCGGCTAAGGGTGGCGGAGAGTGTGGGGGAGTTCCCGAAAATACCTGCCGCTGTCATCATCCATAATCAAAAAAATTTCATGCCTGCATACAAAAGAGCCGACACACACTCGGTCCTGAAGGGACCCTTACGTCACTTACCTACTTACTGTGGAAGGCGCAGATGTTCTGCCTTCATGGCCTTGCCCCATCCTCCCTATGACTCTGCTCGGCACGATCTGCAAAGTCCCTTTGGCTGACCTGTAAAGAGAGAGACTAGCGGACCTAGACGACCTTCATGTTATAGGGCTCCGGGAAGGTGAAAGGAGAAATAAAAGCGTTTAGTAATTCATGATTACGTTATAAAAATTCAGTTTGTATAATTAATACTCGCTTATTGGTTATCTACTTAGTGACTTTACAGAAAGTATGCGCGATAATCTATGACAATTATAAGTATACTCTACTATACTAGTTGATACCACTATTCACCTTAATATCGATATAACTATGAGGGGCTATTATAAAGAAGGGAAAGAACGCCCGGAAATTACGAAATAGTTACTTATGTAAAATTGAACCTCGTTCTAGTTAAAACCAGAATCAATACTTTATCCATATCCAACGTGAAGCTCCTTACTAACTTTAGTGTTACTAAAACTCATATGTAATACCACAAAATATCAGCATTAAAGAAATGGAAATTCTAAAAATTATAAATAAAATAATTTATCTAGTAGGGTAAATTTGATTGGTGTCTTAATTTAATTCCACCATATTTCTTTAAATACTACAATTTTTCATTTTATAATAGCCCTCTGCTCTTTACGTATTTCTACCTTACAAATATTTTCAAAATTGGACAACTATTGATCTGAAACTTTTATACAGGAGATAAATGTGACTAAACGGCAGGGATACATTCTTACGCAGACTTCACACATTTTCATATTCTATATATTGTTTGACTTGCCTGATTAATTAAGTACTAATAGTAATTTCAGTCGTCTTCTTTTCCTTTTGTTAGTATTTTTCTTATTGATTTTTTTTTTTCTATGCTTAGTTAACTTTTTATTATATGGCGATTTAACACAATTTGACGAGAAAACGTTTTATCGCCTTTCTACGAAGATGATGTTCTTTGGAATTCGAATTCGAAGGAACACGACACAGACGCAAGGTGACGATTTTTCTTTTCTTTTTTTTTTTTTTTTTTTTTTTTTTAAAGCAATAATTAACTAAAGTTTATTTTAATCGTTTTTCATCAATATTCAATTCGTTTAAGCAATTTGTAACGTCAAAAATTTTTTTTTTTTTTTTAAAATAAAGAACCGTCTACGAAATGCTGTTAGACATAACCTTAAAGCACTATAATGCATTAATTCATTAGAATTTCTCTTTCTTTTTTTTTGTGTTTCTCAAGAATTACCCTTACATATTTAATTAAAAATTAAGATATTCATTCTGTTTCTCTAATCAATAGTCAAAAAGAACTTTGTTAAAAATTAATATTAGCACAGTTGAGTCCTAAGGACGTAATAAATTTTAACCTTTTTTCGTTGCATTACTTATGTGTGTCATTTGTAATGATTCAAATTTTCTTTTCTTTTTATAATTAAAACATTTCTTTTTCTTTTAGAACATGATATGGAAAATGCGCGAATGACTTTCTTGTAATCATGTAATTTTAAATGTGCCACTTTCTATGAATAATTTTTTTTCATTTAGTGGTCTTATCTAGATTTGTCTAGTGGTTATGACGAGACTGAGACAGCTACTGCTGGTATAATCAACACAATCTTCTACATTTTACTCTGAAACCATTGTAGCATGTGTGATAACCCTGAGTAGTAAGTTAAAATCAAATTTTTTCCTTGGAGTAAATAATCAATATGATACGTTTTAGTTAACCGCTAAACAAATTAAGTGCGATCGAATTTTTAAGAAGCAAGGTTAATTCTCCCACTGTAATCCACGGATTTTCGTGCCATAATACATGGTAATATGCAGAGATGATGGCTGGCGTTCTGGAGTTTAAAGCTGAATACTATTTTTAATTCCTTCTGGAGTGCAGCTCATTGTCTCAGCAATGCAGTGATCAGCACCAAGTGATTCTCGCACGGTGTATCGGATAATTTGATCACCCTTGCTACAGCTCAATTATCAGCGCATTAAGGCTGTTTCAAAAATTTGCATAAAAACCTGCTAGGACCGTTTTACTGGATCACTTGTAAGGAAGAAGAAATTTTTTATATAGTAGCTGTCTTATTTTATAGGACTTCGATTCTGGCGGCACTTAATTTTGCCCAAAATACTTTTTCCAAAGGTTTGGTTTTAAATATTTATACTTACTTTATCAGAACTTAAATTTCGGCGTGTTCCCAATTTTCTAAGGCAATACTTCGGTAGTTTGCTCATCATCATCAGAAGATCCTCTGATGAGAATTCAACTCTTGTTTCGTTCGCGATGCAAAACAGATTTTTCGATTTTTTTCCGATGAAATTATCCGGTGAACACTACTTATCTCCCCGTTTTACCACACACCTTGTTCAAAGTCGAGACTTCAAAAAAATTAGAGAAGCTTCTTCTTCTTTCTGTCACTGAACATGACACCGAGCTTGAGGAAGCATTTCTCTCGGTCGGGGCGCGTTTTGGTTTCATGCTGTAGTCGACAACAAGCCGGGCATACACGCTTCAGTCCGTGGTGGCATAGTGCTATATGCAATATGCTACGACCATAACATAATAGAAGTACGATTGGACATACGTGGTTAAAATGTTTTTATTACATAGTTGCTGAATATGCCAAGCTACGAGGGCCGGACTGGGTTTTCGAACCGGCCCGGAAAATAGCCTCAAAACAGCCCCCTTGGCTCTTCAAAAATGATTTTTTCTAATGCAAACAACCCAAATAATTAGACTGAACCCAAAGCCGTTAGTAGAGCAAGATATAGTTTTCTGTTTGCAAATCGTTTGTATACATACGTGTGGCTCAAATAGAATTTTTCTTACTCAACTGAGCAAAATAAATTTAATACTTTGCCACTTGAAGAGAAGTCATCTGACACACGAATAATGGATATTTCAAATAAGGAATGCTAGATTCCGAACCACTAATGCTTTTTTTCTACAATTTGCAAGATCTATTAAAGAAGACGAAGCAAAAAATTTAGTATATACAGGAAACTTTCATGTACAAATGATCGGTTGGCCCTTTCACCATTAACATTACAACTAAAACAGAATTTCTCTCGGAAATGGAGAAACCAACAATTTTACTAATGAAGGAAGAAACTAAGAAAGAAGTGAACTCTTTTTCCACCACTCCCTGTTTTTGCAAAGTTTTGGTAACCGCTTAGAAATTAAATTTCTCTTTCACTTACTCATATGGCCCAATAATGTAACAAAAACAATTACACTTCTTCATCAAATATAGAAAAATTCAGACTTCCTAATATTTGGGTATACTTTCTTTAATTATGCTAAGCCTTCACCCTGTCAGTAACTGACATCAATTTATTGTTAACAGTACTAACGGACGACTCGTGCCAATTTTAATGAACAAATCAAAAGTATTTTGATTACTGCCAATCAGAATTATACTTTTGTGGCCGGTACTGACAGTATTATCGTATTGTATTAGTAACACTGGAAATTTGTCATAAGCAAAGGATGATTTAATAATTTTGACCATGTATAATACTCTACTTCAAAATTACATCAAAACATCAAATATATCATTTAGCATAATAAGAAATTACTACAAGCCTATAAAATACACATAGGTGTAGAGCAACGCTTTGAAACCTTGTTAAACTCTATTGATAAAAAATAATAATTCAGTTAAGAGTGAGTTGGGCTCGCGGAATTTAGGTTTCGTATTCAAATCTAATCCAAATTTGCTTATACTAACTGAATAATATTGAAATAGATGGACACAAAAATAATTTTATAAGAGTTCGTCTTATTAGTAAGAGTTCTCTTATAAATAAACACAAAAAAATATTTTTTTTTTGTCCAGCAACTAAGACACGAACGAAAAAAGTGGCAGTTTTCCTGTTATCTATATCAGACCCGAAGGCTATGGATAGGTCATGCATAGATAAGCAAAATATTATATATGTGTGTAGGGGAAGGTTGCACTTTTTCTTAAGCATATCCAGCAAAAAAGTTTGAATAAATGCCAGAAAGTAGGAATTATTTCCTTAAATGAGCTTTTTAAACCTTTTGGTCTAAGCATGACCTCTACATAGTCTTCGGGTTCCAGACCATATACGTGATATCTTGTATAACTCAATGCCTACTAACCCAAATAATATCAAAATTTTAGCTTTAGCAGCCCAGAAAATGTTGGGGGCGCTATTTTTTCGCATATTATGTCTTTATAAGCAATTCACCAAAAATTGTGAAAATGTTTTTAGAATGCTTGAAAGTAGCCCTTTTAAACGATACCCCACAATATTTTTAAGTGGCCCAACCCACCAACATAAAAAATTTATACTTTTTGCCTTTGGATTTATGTGAGCGTTCGTTTTCTAGAAAAATGTCCGTGTTTTTTCTTTTGTTGAACGGAACCCTGAAAACACATTTTTCCATATGATTTTCTAAATAAAATGATACTCGTACATATGATGCTAAAAATAATTCCAAATGCGTTAAAAAAGTGAATACTATTGACGCTATGAGTTGAGATTTACTATATATAATATTAGATTGGTAACATCCACAAGCTACGTTGGGCTTCACGACTTGTCATTTGGGACATTTCTGAGTAGGTTTAACTCATAGCTCTCCTTCTACTACAGTCTCAGAGATAACCAGAATTATATGTAGTAAATACGTGTCGTGGTCCTGATTAACCCGGAGACCATCGGGCCCACGACCATCGGCCCATCGGACTATCGCCCGATCGCCCGACCTCCCAGTCCAGCTCTGACCCTATAACTATATAGAGCATATACTGAGACAACATATACGAGGAGGACAGAGATGCAGCAAAGACCTATTCCACATTCATCTCTTCCGAATTACTATTGCCTAAACATGTACTTACACGATAAGATTGCTCTAGTAACCACGTTCTTGCGGAATATTTTACATTATTGAAGAAGAATCGTTTACCACCAAAATATAAAAATCATTTACCAACACCTTTGAGAAAAGAATATTCAAATTTATTATAAATGAGCACAAGGTGGTGGCTGCGCCTCAATAAATTCACCAAAGGCAATAACAACCAATTCAATAACCCTTAAAGTCATCAATTCCTTGTTAAATCAATAAGTCGCAGGGGATATCAATTTTATTTCCTGATCGGTTTACTAAATTTCTCAACAAAATGAGATAGTGGGTGCCGTACAACAGCATAGCCGTCGTCCGTTTGAGCTTAACAAAGAACACAAATCCCCTACAGAAAAACCGAGGAAAAAGGTCTTTCTTACACTGTTGGCGGCCAAAGAAAAGCTTCACAAAGCCATCGAATGAGCCAACTATTCAGCAGACAAACGTTCGATTACGTAACCAGAAAACGACCGGGGTCAAACGATGATTCTCTCTTTCCCGCGCCGGAATCTATAGCAAAATAAGGTCAGAGATAAAGCAACGAACAATGACGACAGCGATAGCGATACAAGGAGGGTTGAATTGAATGAAAATTATTTTCACAATAATCTCAACTGGCATTAATGTAGGCAACAACAAAAATCAAGACCAGAAATTCGGCTTGGAAAAGCCAGAAAAGAAGTCTTCGTACAAAAATAAATCTCTGCGGGGAAAGAGAAGCATATCTTTCAAATAAATTCTAACAACAACAACACTAGAAGTAGAACGAATGCATTGAACCTTCTGGAGCTAGAGGGCACATATAGTGCAAGGTTGGGGTGGAAAGACCAGAACCTAAATTTTCAAAGCCCATCAATTTGCTCATAATATGGTCTCTTCCATGTTTGTGCCATAGTTTATCTGAGACTATTCAGTAGAGCGAAA
Source organism: Dioctria rufipes (assembly GCA_963924295.1). Lineage (NCBI taxonomy): Eukaryota > Metazoa > Arthropoda > Insecta > Diptera > Asilidae > Dioctria > Dioctria rufipes. The sequence continues at coordinate 45,542,442 of OZ002741.1, read as the reverse complement.
GAGGCGCAACTGTTGGAATAATTGAGGCCGTTATTCCATAGTAACAGCAGTCTAGAGATGGCTGGTTGAATTCACCGCGTACAGGTACAGAGTACCAAATCAACGGTTACCTGTGGTCTCCGGTGAATTGATGCAAAAGGTGCAATTATAGAGCCGTAGATTTTCTGAGAATGACTTCAACTTGGTATTGTTACAGCAAACAAACTATATTGCATCGGAGACACTTGAAAATTTATTGTGCCGAAATCAGTCGCCCTCCCAACGAAGAGCTAAGGTGATGCTATACCTAAAACCTACCATATTGCAGGTGATATGCTATGTAAACAGATACGGTCTCCCACGGTCTCTTTGAGAAGCTCCTCTGACTCGTGGTGTGGTATAGGCTGGAAAGTGCACTATGTTGCAATGGCAACCAGCTGGCAATCGGCTGTTGTCATACGCCATAAGGGTATCAAATGTACGCACATATTTTGCAGGGATTCATTCAACAAGCAGAGGCTCGGTGACGAAATTTGTGGTAGTGCACTTATATGTGTATGGCGGATATCAAATTCAATTTTGTGCAATATGCGGCATTTCGGGGCAACCAACCGCAATGTGCAGTGGCCAGGCTAGAGGTGATTATTAATTGACTACTGATTAACACTTGTTCGGGTGAGCATTAAGTTTTAATTTGTAGTATTTTATGTGTAAGATCTCATTAGCATGTTTATAAATGATTGTTTTTTTTTTGTTTTTTTTTGCAGTTGTGGCAGGTTTAAAGTATTGAAAAAAAAATTGGAATAATTGTGGATGATTTATGATCATTTTTTAAGCTAATTAATTAATTTCAGAAAATTGACACTATTCATCACATTTCCAAGCTTAGGTACGTATGTAATCTTTCATGTGCAAAAGATGCTGCATAGTTACATCAATTCCACAAGCACGTTGAATAAAAGCGCTAAACTGACATGATTGGGATTATAAGGCTGAGCAGCTACAATGGACGTAAAGAACTTTACGAGTTTGACTGAGACTGATGTCTATTTGACATTTTTGCCCTAAACAGACGTCACACTCCGTAAGTGTGATTATCTTGACATTTAAAGTTTTCAATATCACAAAGTGGTAAAAACAAAATAATTAACAAATGAAAGTTGGTTTAATTGAAGATTTGTGCCTTTTATGGTAATTATATAAAAAATAAAAAAAGAATCTGAAGAATAATCTGAAGAAAAATCGCCAGCACTTCTAGAAGCAATATTTCGCTTTCTTAGCTCTTTCCAAAACTTTTCTCTTATAAGGGGCCACCTCTTTTCACATTCTTCTTCTAAAATAAAATAAAAAACTAAGAGTGTTACCGATTTCATTAATATTTCATTAATATCATTGGATAAATAGATGATTCCTTAAGTCCTTATTGTTACGGGCGTGGACTTAGTTCGTTATTTAAAACACAATATTTTCAGATATCATTTAAAAGTTCTTTCTTTATTTAACTTTACGGTTTACTCTCACAAATTCACAAACAATTATCAAATCAACTCTACTTTAGTTATTGCTAGTACTGTACGTCTAATTATCGCAATCCAAATAGTTTACTTCGTTCAGTTCACTGTCTGAAATGAGACTCCGCCTCCTGGATGTGAGAAGCGCCGTATTTATACTCTACAAATTATCCTAGAACCTTCTTGAATATTCCGAACCCACCAAAGTTTACTAAGATGTCACTAACCTAAAGTTGTTTCCATTTCCAACAGATGTCGCTTATGTCATTTTGTGGCGCGTATCACTGCCCTCTTCTTAAAATTTTTCGTCCCGAACAACAGGTGATCCACGGTTTTGATACTCGCCGAATTGACACAAGGGATCCAGATGAACGATTGTCATTCTTCTCATTGCCACCTTTGCACTCCTTATCATCATCATCGTCAGAACCTTTGTCTTTACGTTTTCCGATCTTCATTATACCATAACCATCATTATTATCAGCATACTTAGACCATTTACTTGTGGTCTTTTTCTTTCTTTCATTGTCCTCTTCTTTGGATTTCTTTCCTTTCTTCTTTCGACTTTCGTCATCGTCATTTTTTTCTTCCATCCGTCGTCAATGTTTCCATTCAGGAATGCATGGACGTTATGAAAAGGCTGCAGCACTTCCGAGGATACGTCCTTTGCGGTGTGGGATTTCAAAGTCGTGAGGTTGCAGTCTAGTCTCTCCACCAATATCTTGCTCTCTATCATGCCATCTTCTCCCTTCTACTTCTGTTGATTGCATTCGTCTGCGTTTCCTGCAGTCATTTTGAAGGTGTCCTAGTCTCCTATATTTCCAGCATCAAAAGAGCACACTGAAGGAGCGGTTTATGATGATGGCATTCTGCTGCGAGTCTGCTGCCCAGCTCGATATCTTCGCCCTCCTTCTGGCGCGTCCATTCGTCGGCGTTTTCTGGAGTCCCTTTGGAGGTGTTCCGGTCTATTACAATTCCAGTATCGAAGAATACCACGTGAAGGAGTGCTCTGTGATGACTGCATTCTAGTACATTCATCCACTGAAATTGCACTCCGATTCATACGCTACTGTATAGGCTAGCGCTTCTGCTGTTGCTTTCTTTCATACTAGCCTTAGTGTTTGTTGTAAATATTGATCTGCATGTGTTCAAATCCATAGACTTCGCCTCCTGGATGTGCGCCGTATTTATACTCAACAAATTATCCTAGCGCCTTCCTGAATATTCCATTCTCCGAACCCAAAGTTTACTAAGATGTCACTAAACTAAAGTTGTTTCCATTTCCAACAGATGTCACTTGTGTAACTTTTGTGGCTCGTAACATTATTTTGGGTACGTCTGTTTAGTTTAAAGAGCGTGTTCTCCTTACTAACTTTACTGACGAATATGTCTCTTGTGGTTCAGTTTAATATTGCGTGACGTGCTTCAGTGTATGGCATTCTTACAGTGAGTCAAACCAAAAACCTTACACGATACTACCCAAGTAGGTAATCAAACAGAAATACATATAGGAATGTTATAAGACTAGGCCACCATTTTGTCTTTTGCCCATAACTTCCGTTTAAGGAAGAATTCAGTCAATCCAAGCACATATTTCGAAAAGTGTTGGAAAAAGGAACACTTGTGCTGATTGGGTAAAAAATGACAAAAATTGTGAAATACTATCAAGGTCCGGCCTGTGCTGTTGCTGTCTAGGTTGCCCCATCGCTGACATCTACGAAATATGTTCTGAAATTATTGAAAATTACATGGAAAAATTTATTGAATGAAATAACAAATAAAAACGCTAGTATTGGTCTAAGGTGGGGCCGATTCTAAGTATGAGGTTGAGAACGAGTGTAACAAACTAAAAAACAGTTAACAAAATTCCACGCTATCTGACAGCAATCCATAGTAAGCAGGCGACTGTTTTGCGGATTTTGCTACAATATTTCATGACTATGATCAGGATGGCGACTATTGAATAAATAGTTAATAAGGAAACGGCGTATCGTGTGAAAATCTAAGCCACTCGCGAAATGTATTAGTGTGCTGTGTTTGTATTCGTTTCATCATGGCAGTAGTGAAACCATGACATTTTGAAGGGGGGTTATTTCTTATGATTCAAAATCTGAAAATAAATTGTATATTTCCAATAGTACTAATAAACATTTAAAAAATACAGTATGTCAAAAAACTCGTTTATTTAATATTAGATTACAGCAAGATAAGATTATGCACGAAAATGCTATGTTAATTAACTCTGTTTTAGCAATGTTTAATTAAGAAAATACTTCCTATTCTATTTGGGTATATACTATTTGCCAAATAGCCAATTAGAATAGGTCCCCCTTCTCTTTAGCCAAATCAAAGTGTTCATTATAAAAACGTTTAATTTGTTTCCAGGGACCACCACGTGGACGTTAGAGATAGGAGTATTAGGTTCATGTATCATGAGAATATACACAATATATTTACCGCATTCAGTCCCCATGGTCATTAGCTTGCTTTTGACATCTTTGGATTTTTAATAATAAAATAAACATGTATATATATATAAAAAAAAGCAATCATATAGAAAGCAATTTACTAGACTTATCCGATCATCTTACGGAAATAATAGTGTCCACGGAGTCCAAAGTAAGCCGACAGGATATATTTTCTTTTCATGACTCAAGACTTCAATACATTAATTACAATTAAAACGACTTAAGACCTAATTTCTTAAACTGCGTTTTCAAAGATTACATATAGTCCTACATCACAAAACTATGGCAAAGGTATATTATTTGCACATGAAAAGAAAATAGTTCCTACAAATTCTGCTTTTTGGAATGCTTTTGTCATGGTAAGTCTTCTTTGTTTTAAGCAATGTAGGTAGGTAATTGTGAGAAATATTGATAATATAGACTTTGAACAGCAATCCTTTCATTCAGCAAAGTATTGCAAAAGTTTTTAGGGTTTTGCGAATTTTGGTTTTGTTAACGTCGTTTTGATTGAAATAATCCTCACATACGGTGCTGTCTACTGAAGGTATGAAACTCATCCGCCCAATAGCTTTAAGCCATTCTTTACACGAGTCATTATTTTGAGGAAACCTAATTTGCCCAATTTGGGAAAATAAAAAGAAAACTTGAAAAAATATAGCTGCGAATACACGAAATTTAATAGAAGAAATTATATCGCATCGGTTTTAATTACTTTTTAATTTTTTTATAACTTTTTAAATTGTTAAAAATTTTTCTAGCGCCCAATTTATTTTCAAATAAAATTCCTTGGCGTTGCCTATGACAATTTAAATGACCACTGATAATTCAACTGTAACCAAACAAACCGGCATTGCGAAATGTTGAATTTTTTGCATTGGAATTTTTTTTTTATAAATATTTCACTTTTATATTACTTAAAATATTATAATTAATTAGTAAAACTATTAAACTTGCTTGAAAAATCCTTTTGCACGACAAAATCTCCGGTTGTTTCTGCAGCACAGCACAGCGCACTTAAACACCATAATTAAAAGACTCCGGAGTCTCGATTATACAGGGTGGGCCAAAAGTCACCATGGGGTTTAAAAATAACTAAATTTTTCGTTTGTACATTGCTCCACACCCTGTTGACCGTTTCTCTTCATTCCTTTTTTACATGATAGCCAACTGTCTGTTCTTCATAGGTAAGCATGTTTCCCCACCCCACCTTACCCCTCCTTTTTTCATCCTACCATATGTTACCAATTTAATTTTTAAACCCCATGGTGACTTTTGGCCCACCCTATATAAAATCCGGTTCACAAAGCAATATATCAATTTGATACTTCACTGCTATTAAGTTAAAAATACTTTTAATTAATTATTTATCTCAAAATCTCTAAATTAAGACCGAACTTTCTTTTAATGAAATGTGAAATGTCAAATAAGTGACCAGCCCTCTTGTGATTTCTCCTCCCGCTCCTATGATTTGACTGTCATTGAATTGCCTATACACGTACACTGTATTCGCACGAAACCCCGCTTCCTTATTAGGTATTTATTCAATGATTGTGAGTGTTTTAGTTTAAATAAGAAATGAAAAAGATTATTTGAACATTGGAAAACGAAAATCAAAGGCGCTGTTTTCCATCCTACTACCTCAAATATTTCCAATGAAATTATATTAAAAAATCTAAAAATTGGAATTTGTTCATTTTGCACAAGAACTTATTACATTTTTTAGGCTAAATCATGAGGCCCCCCCCCCCTATATTATTTCAATATTGGATTCACTTCAAATACTAATGGAGAAGTAAGTTTTTATTCTCTTTGAGTCATTTATTTCGAATTTATTATGATTGTAGGCATAAAGATTTTTATGACTAACTATTATCAGGTAGATGACCATTACGCAAATCTCCATACAGATAAGCATTTAATTCAATAATATTCGCTTCGTAATAATTCTCCTCTGATATTCTAAATTCCCTCATTATGCTTAATGCTTTCAATATCCTAAAAAAAATCCACTTAAGATTAATAATCAAATTAGTCTAAAGAAAAGAAAAAATGAAATGAAAACAAAAATTACCGATATTAGTTCCATATCCATCCGACTCATTTACGAAAAAGATGATAAATTCCTGACAATAATAAACCTCTGATCGCTCATGCTTCCTGGGGGAAATCTCAAAAGATTCTTCCAGAACCCACAGAAAAAGGAAAAATTATCAATCAGTCCATTGACAAATTCTCATTTCCCATGCTCTCTGACCCTGCAGAGAAAATCATCGCCATTAATCACATAATCCCCAACAAAAGCCGTTTGAACCTTTAAAAGAAATTTTCGTCTTGATTTTTCGTTCGCTATTCAGCAGCACACTTCAAGTAAAAATGGGGAGCTGCAGTTGAGTGGCTTTAGTTTACAGATAGAGACAACGGACTCCCCCGCACACTGCTCAGGATAATTAAACCGTTGTTGTGGGATAATCAATCAATCACGACCAACGATATACCTTTCTGCAGTGGGATATGCAATTTATGGGTAGGCTATGCAACATAGTTGTGGGTGCGATGCTAGTTACGATACAACAAATAAAGGTCATCACTATAGAGAGACTTATGCTCGATGCTTGTCGCTGCATTATACATAGAAAATAGAAGTCCCAAGTGGCCTGTAGGCTATTTTCTATAGAGAAAACTAACACGAATGTCTGCAACTGCTTGCTGATGGTCGAAATTGTGTCAATAGTCCTAATAGGCCAGATCCAATAAGTGTCAATTAAATCAAAGGCTAGGTGATGGCTACAGCAGTGATACTTGATCAAAATAATCTTGAAAACTTGTATATCTACCACTTCACACCACACAGTAGCATTAGGATTAAAACTGTAGAACTGGAAGACGGACGCACTTGACCTTTCCACTTTATACAGAGTCTTTTCTAATCTGCTTTAATGACGAAGGCCTCTTATGATATGTATCAACAGCATCGTGTTGGAAAATCTTAAATCTGCATACTTCGTTACCTGCACAGTTTTCCGTTGATCTTAATTCCTGACAAGTATGTGAGTATTACTGTCATAGCAACTTGTTGCAATAAATCTGAATTGCTTTTTGTTTATGTTTCTGCAAAGCTGGGTCTAGCTGTTATGGAGCTCCGAGATACAGCACCGGATTCAGCCATCATTCTTAATGGAATTAATATTAAAAAAGTATATAATAAAATATTTCATGTGTATTATCATATGCATATGTGTACATTATACCTACACCAATAAATAAATTAAACATCACAAAATGATAAAAACCCTTTTTCTTGTCTAATTCAAAAAACAATAATATTTAAAAATATTTTCAGTTAAATAGTTTCTATCTAAAACTAAAATTCTCAAAAAAGAAAGTAGAAAATTAAATTATTTTCTCAACTATTTATAAATATCAAGATTTATATGCCTATAGCCGGTTTCACAGTGTTGGTTTAAGCTTTCGCTCAGGTTTAAGCTCAACTGATTTTACTGTTTCACACAGGTATTAAGATTGGTTCAAATTGACTTGAACTTAGGCCACCGAATTTGGCCGCTTAAGCCAAGCTTAGGGTATAAGCGAGAGAAACGTCATTCTTTTTGGAACAGTCGCAGTAAGCGTTATTTTATTTGTTATTGTTGTAATTTGTTTCAATTATAAAAAAAAGCATTTGAGTAAAAATGATAGATCAGTGTGTCACAGTGTACTGCAAAATTCTAGTGAACTTAGGTAAGCTGAACTGAGTATAAAAATAAATTGCGAAACAGTTTTGACTTCAGCTACAGCTTAAGCTTACTGCTCAAGTTCAATTGAGTGAAGTCATAGATGGCACAAGAAGTAGATGTCGCAGTATACAGATTGTGAAATGGATAGTACATTCTCCAATGAACCATAACATGTTTTAGAGAGTACCGAAAGGAAAAGTTTTTATAATAGCAGTTTTGAATATATTTGGTCGACTTCCTCAATATTTCAGATACGAAAAAATATTGATCACTCGACGTACACATCATTTCAAATGCTGTGGTCCATTCCGGATTGGACCACCCAGCCATATAAATTTTGTATATACTCTATTTGTACTATATACGATATCTAGTTCTTGTTCCATCTATGGTAAAACTTAAATCGGGCATATGAAAGACGTTCTAAGCAAATATTTCCAGAACTAAGACAATTAAATTAATGAAAAACGTTCTTAGTTTAGCACATTTTGAATAAGCTTACCTAACCTGGTGCAAAAGTAAATCTCTATAAAAATGGAGGTGCAATTTTCAACTGGTCCAATGCAAAAATATTGACAGAAACCCCAGAAATGAGAGCTCCATAGAAAGATTTGAAAATTTCAATAATAAGTAGAATTATAATAATTAATTTGTATGTGTATGTTCATGTGTTTGAATTTTTCTTCTTAATGCTATATACTATACTTACTTATAATGAATTAAATGTTTGAAGGTTAAATTCCAGCCTTTTTGTATTTTATGTTTGTGTGAGGTCATGGTGGAAAAAAAGTATTTTATAAGAAATAATGGTTGTACGCAAACCGATTGTAGATTGTACATCTTCAGACATAATTTTATATAAAATTCTAGATTCGTATTCATTTGAGTTTATTCCTCACATTTATTGTGGTTTTGTTATTTCCTTTTACTTTATTTGGAGTTCCACAAGGCTCATTGTTTGGGCCGCTTTTTATTTTGATTTACTTAATAGTAGTAAATATCATAATTACCCATATTTAGGGCATGTAATAAATGGCAATAATACGAATCTATGTATAATTTCAATAAAAACCGGTGATCAAAATTGTTTGTTGTTTTGTGTACCTTGTTCTAGAACTCCCATATACTGGAGAGAATAAATTGTTCTGTCGATTGAAGCAAACCATTTGTGCTGTTCACTTCATTTAAATCTTCTATGAGAATGTAAAAGTCATTTTTATGTGTATCCTTTGTTCTGCTCTGTTCTGCGGATACTGGTCCACCAAAAATATTGCTAGAAACCCCAGAAATGAGAGCTTCATAGAAAGATATGAAAATTTTAATAATAAGTAGAAATATATGAAATTGGATGTCTTAATCGACAGTTAATTTGATTTTATCTAATCAAAATTTCACTGCCTGGGGATACTCTGTTACCAATGTTAGTCATAAAACGAGTCCAGCACGTGGAAATACAGTGAATATGTCTGGTCAAAAATCTAGGAATCTGAGCTCTACCAAATACAGATACGGGAATCTATTTCATACAGAATAATATAGTCTCTTTTTGGGGTATGGCCATACCATGTAACTATACTGATTAACGCATTTTACTTTTCTTAAACTCAAGAGCGATAGCCACTGACAACCTTTTAATTTAATTAGATAATTCAGTTTAGTTTTTGTAGAAGGCTGTCTGTCTCTGAACATTTTATACCAAACTGTACGCATGTGAAACAGTCTACCATCTTCTGTATTTCCATGTGCTTATAATCTGTGAAGGTTCAACAGTAACAGACATTAGCATCTCCGCTACTCTCATTATGTCCCATTTATGCCCTTTATATCCTTTCCTTATCTGTTTCCTGCCATGCTGTGCTTTGCATCATTCGTGAGCATAGGGTTAAGGTTCGTCTTCTAGTGAAATTCTCCTGCGATATATACATATTACCTATCTAGATTAGAGCTAAAAGTATCCCGATATTTTGTTATCCAGAATAATTAGGATCCGATTCCTCAAATCTGGGTATTCGGATAATCCGGATCCGAACTACCCGGATCTAGACTAAGCAAAAAAAGTTCTAGATTGCATTGTTTGTGCTTCATTCGGAAAATATAAATTTCATGAAATTTCCATTTTTCCAATGAAACAATGCAATCTGGAAGTCACCAGGGTAATATGAATCCGGATCCGGATTGGGATAGTACAGACCCGGATTCGGATAGCTTAGATCCGAATCCGAATAGTTCGGATGCGAATTTCAGGAATCGGATAGTTCGAAATTCCGGGTATCCGGATATCCGGGTATTAACAAATCCGGATCCAATTTTCAGCTCTAATTTAGATAGCAGTGAAGATGATAATTACTTTTTGAAGATGATGAAGGCTGAGCCAATTGCAGTTTTGTGACAATAACTCTTCGATTTTCTTCAGAATCAGCTTTCCTCAGGTACTACCTACTGTTATAAGCGGCATGAAAAACACGTACAAGATGGTGAACATAACACACACACACACATAATTAATTACACACTAAAAACTAATTTTCATAACTAAGATTTAACTTAAAAGAACTGCATAAATGGATCTTTATCTAGTTCACTACTTACTTTGGAGTTTGTAAATTACCTGCGAGCTTCTAGTTCTTTGAATATATATTTTTTTCATAATGAAGAAGCAATTAAAAATGTCTCATAGTTAACATGTTTATTTTTGTTCAACTATTTAAACCTGAGAGCTCATAACTTTTCTACTTTGTACATTTACTTCCATGTAGCTATGCATGTGTGTTATATAAAATTAATTACTATATAGGACTGATTTTCCAAGCATTTTTCTACCATCATGCAGGGAAGGTCGTTTGCTCCAATTGCTTCTTATGCCAGCCAGACATTCATAAATTTTTCAATTTAATTGCTTCACAGAAGTCGCCAAAGTAAAGGTAAATGATAAAGTTGCAGCGTGCAGAGATCTGTAAAAAACAAGCCTAAAAGAGCGTAAGCATATTATATTTTCGGTAATTTTAAATTGACTTTTGATTAGGACCCAAGAACTGAACTAAAATAAATTTAATCGCCTTAAGATTTCAGAGATGCTCCAAATTACCATTTCCTTAGCATCGTGTGCTTATTAAAATCTCTTGCACTAGCAAACACCAAAATGTACTTGATTACAGTTTGTGCTGTAATCTAGCCAGTACCTAGGTAGGTATCTACTGCAAAATTCTTTAGGGCGTCTCGTAAATCCGAGTTTGTTGACTGCAACTATCGCGCTATATGGCATTCTTCAATAATCTCATCTGGACAAGTGGGTTGGGTAAGTGCACCACCAGCCAGCCTGATTCAATTAACGCAGTAGCAGAGAGACATAGCCGCATACTTTACACTTTTCTGCCTTGCCTGCCTTAAGTAAGAACGTTGTGTATATTTACCAGCGCCCGTAATTAATTAGAAAAAATAAATAAATTGCAATTTAACTCAATTGACCTAGAAATCTTTGGTAATCGCGATATGAAATTTGTCTTTAAGGTAAATTGCCTTGAAGAGAGATTTTTTACTGGAGGTGTTATAGGTAGTCACATAAGTTCGGATTTTTATTGATCATGAATGAATGATTCTGAGTGGATGTTGAAGCTAGAATAATGAGCCTCTCAGATCGTATAAAGTTGTAATGAAGGTGTGGTATCTAAGGTGTAAGCAATGTTTTACAATTTTTTGTCAGATATGGTCTGATGACAAATTTTAGAAGAATGCAGTGCAAAAAATTAAATAAAAATACTGAAATAGAATTGCAAGATGGAATTTGGATTGAAAAAATCCAAAACCCATTTACTTGGCATTTGTTCAATTGAACAAAAGTGGGTGATTTGAGTTGAATCGAAAAAAAGTTTACTTAGGGTCCGCGGATTTGTAGTGAACTTGTCAAAGTAATTCCGACGCAATCATATACGTACTGCTCTAGATTGAAAGAATATCCACAAATAACATTGCCAGTCAAGAACAAAACTATATTCTTTCTTTCATTACAGACTACTGAACCAGCTACGTTGTATAGTTGCTACGGCGATAGAGGTGCGGCAAGAAATCATGTTAACAGCCTAATTATGGAAACACCAGCAAGAAAAGTTATTACAGCAATTCTCAGCTACCGCAGGAGGAGGATAAATGATTCATTATCGAATGGGTAGTCAATAAGCTGGATGAGTCCTACTTGATGTTTTTATACGACATAAATTGTCAATATGGGAAACGAACCTGCTATTATAATTATAGTCCTCCAGAAGGTGTCAGATTTACTATATAAATACAAAAACCATTAATGGGTATATGTACAATATGAAATGAGCTCCTAATGTCAACAGAAACAATAAAAGGTGTAGATCTTGTCTAATGCAGTGCTGGGCATTATTCGAATAAATTTTCAATCAAATAACGATTTTTTTAAAAAATCAAATAAAAAATTATTCGGATAAATTTTTATTTGGGTATCAATTTATTTTAAGTTATTCGCAAATAATTTTATTTGTAATTTGGTGCAAATTATTTGAGTTTCAAATAATTATTTTTTCTTCGATCGTGCGTTATTTGGTAATCAAAATAATTTCATTATTTGATGAATTATTTGAGATTTCTTATTATTGTGATGGTCATTATTTGTCATTCGATTATGGATATATGTTTTTTGGTGTCCATTAGTTCCAATTTCAAATAATTAATTCTTGGCACAAGCATTTCTTTCTGCAAGATGTCTCGTTGTTTAATTTAATTTAAAGTTTAAGAGGAATTTAATAATTTTGTTCAATTAAGTATTTGTGAAGCTTTAGAAGTAAATTAATTGGGTTTGACTACTCAGAATAATCTTAGAGTCAATTAAATAAAAAACAAGTGAGTTTGTGCTTAAGACAATACGATTGAAGTGAAAACTTTACTTCAAGTCAGACCAACTAATTATTTAATACTTGAGTTGTGACGTCACGACATCAAACGCATATGAAGAATTCAGAAAAATTATTTGGTTACAGTGTTGGCAAATTACAATAGCTAATATTATAGTAAAAATTATCAATATTTTTGAAAATTTATGATGATCTGGCAGCTAAATGCTCTTTTCGCAAGCCACAATATTAAGCGGGTCTAAATGAGGCTATTTAACTGATGAGCATTTTGAAGAGCGGATTTTATTAAAAGCAAACGCATATTATTAGTGCATATAAAAATTTAGTTTAAATGTATTACAATCAAAAATAAAAAAAACTTATCATCGTCTAAAGAGGTTTCTTTTTCAAAATTCCTAAATATTGTAATCTATGTCTACACAAGGGTCATAAGGATATAAACGTAAAATAACTGAATGACAAATAATTGTTTGAAATTCAAATAATGACCATCACAATAATAAGAAATCACAAATAATTCATCAAAAAATGAAATTATTTGATTATCAAATAACGCACGATCGAATAAAAAAAAATTATTTGAAACTCAAATAATTTGCACCAAATTACAAATAAAATTATTTGCGAATAATTCACCAAATAACGAATAATATTTGTAATCAAATAAATTGTTATTCGATTTTTCATTTTATTCGGTTTTTTATCTTTTATTTTTATTCGAATAAAAAATGCCCATCTCTGGTCTAATAATAGCTAAATGACCGTAATTGTAACCACTTAAGCTATATTTAGTTTTGAAGAGAATGTGGCAGCGCAATTGCGTCGAAGCATTTTGGAATAAACAGACTAGCTCGGGTAGCCATGTAAAGTCATCACAAAAAAATTTCGAAAATCTATTACAAAAAAGAGGATATTATTATGAAAATGAAATGTCACACAATTGTTCGACATTTATATTGTTCTGCCATACCATTTTTTATTGAGAAAAATTTCACAATAAGTTGTGAACAAAATGTGACAAAATTAAGTTGGATGTATGATGACTAATATTTTGTTAGAATAACGTGCGATAATACTACCGCATAAACATTTTCAGTAGTTATATTTTCTGTGGAGAATATATATACGGATTCAATGTATAAAGAGAAAAATCTACGCCCATGTCATAGTATGTAAGCTGACGATTGACCTAAGAAATCCCCTCGACGCAATCCATTACATGATGTAAATGCGGATGTAAATGTACGTGGTAATTAAGAAATCCATTAGTGAAGTCATAAATGACAATTTAAAAAAATTAATAAAATTGATTGAATAATAAACCTTTTTTCGAAAATTTATGTATTTATTTAAAACTTCGGTTTATTGCTTGACAGACCTTCAACATTTAAATGCCATATATATGTGAACCATATGTCACAAATGCCACATTACGGTATAACATTATATGTGACAATTGGCGTCAATCCCGACCATAGTTTCAAATCGTATTTGTCACATAATTTTGTCGACAAATGACAAAAACTTGTCGTTGTTTTGTCGCTTATATGTCATATATGGCAGGCCAGGAGTAGAGATGGTTTTCAAGGAACAGCGTAACGGAATTGCGCTCAGGCCTAAGTTCAAGCAGTTTTCAATTCCGGCGAAATTCAGTTAACGCAAAATCATACATTAATGTTTTTTTGTTAGTTTTAAGTGCGCGGTTATATTTTTTATGATATGTAATCGAGTATTTTTACGATTGGAATGTAATTCATAGGAAAGAACACTTAAGGTGACGAGGCCATAGAGTGAATGCAATTTTACGAATGCGCTGAGCAATTGCCGAGCTCCGTATTCTCTTGGAAACCGTAGCTTTAGTGTTTAAAGTTAACTTCCATTGAAACAAAATCAGGAGTACAGGAATTTACAATAGAGGGGCTGTAGTAAAAATATACATAAGTAACACTCTGAAAATGGTAAGGAATATGGAATAGCCCTAACAGAATACAACACTGAATTAAAAACATCCAAGAAAAGTGCTTGCGGAAAGGGTTGCCAATTGTAGAGCTTTTATTCAAATGTGGTAGATTTTATTTGCTTTATACGTCGCTAATAATTGTTTAAAAAGCTTTTAGATGTGATTACCAAAATCCAGAGTATTCGAAACGTCATCCAACATATTTAAAAACAAGTAAAAAAAGCTAGAATTGATCTAAGACCCAATTCTTGTGATACTCTAGATGACTGCCGGTATGTCAATTCGAATGGTCATCCATCAGTGCAAGTTTGATTTTTGAAGTGGTTTTCGAATATATTTCTAGTTCTAGAATAGTAAAAATGGTTCAATTTCAGATGAACTTACATTCTGAAGAACTTTTCAGTACATTAGAACCAAATAAGACTTATCGTTTTCATAGTATACGTAAAAATTCCTAAATTTTTATATGGCAACACCAAGAAGGGGTGACCGACTTAGTCCATTCTTGAAATTATATTATTTTTTTTTATGAAAGCACTATGTACAAAATTTCAACGCTCTACGTTGACGAGTTCTCAGTTTATATCCAAATATATAGTAACAAACGAAATTTTGGTATGGAAACCCTGCGAAGGAGTTACCCGATTCGGTCCATTTTCGAACTTTTTTTTTTTTTTTTTTAAAAACGGACGGACGGACATGCAAAAATCAAAATAACTTTTAATTTTATGCATGGGTGTCCAATCCAGTTTGCTCTAACTTCATTATTTCTAGGTATTACGAACGGAATGACAAAGATTTCATCTAGGGGTATAAAAATTTAGTAGCTCCGGTTGAAATATACAAAATAATAATGAATAATAAAAACAGATTTATCTCAAGTTGCATCTACATATATGGTGCAAAGATAATTGAGTTTCCACATTATTAAAGAGAGTAGCTTGCTTGGAATATTCTTTCGCGGTGAAACTGTCAAAATTTGAAGAAAATATTGATGTTTTCCAATTTTTTTTATTTTGACGTCCTACCGCCCAAACAATAGATTAGGAACATAAAAACTTGATTTTTTTTTTCATATATTTTAAGCCAAGCTCAGGGGATACCCTATGATGCAAAGCAGAACATGGCAGGAAGGAGATATGGAAAGGATTATGGGACATGAGGAAAGTGGCGGAGGTGCTGATGTACGTCACTCTTGAACCTTCGGAGATTGTAATCTCTAGAAAAAACAGAAAATGGTAGACTATTCTGCGATTGAGGAAAAAAATGCATAATCGAATTTTACTGTATGGTCGAAAGTATTTTGAAGAATAACAGGATGTGCGCGGCTTGCATCACAATTATTGCGTGCAGGAATTAAGCTACGAGAGATCAGACTAGATATTTCATCGGAACATTGGCCATGCATATAGCGATAAAGGAGCGAAAAGCAGCATCCAACATTGCGTGGGTGCTCGAGTGCGTCGACATGACAAGTTATTCCCAAATCGCCAATGAGCTTAAAGGCTCTCTTTGGACAATATCCAGTGAAGCTAAAGCTGTACGGCTAGCCCCAGTCCAGATGTAGGAATTGTATTCCATTCTAGGTCTGATATAGGAATTGTTGAGGAGTGCTAGATTTGATGGACTGAAATATTTCTTACACCTTTTCAAAAATCCAAGACATTTGGATACTTCTTTGCCAACAGAGAAAATGTGGTCTGCCCAGCTTAACTTACTGGAAATGTTAATGCCAAGACTGCTTACTGACGGTGAATAGGAAATCAATTGTCCATCAAATGAAATGGGGATAGTGGTTAAGTGGTGATCTTATTTTAAAGAGATGAAACACCTTTGGGTTATAGATTCATTAAATTTGACGCAATTCACTTTAGCCCAAGCGAGGATATTATCAAGATCGTTGTTCAATGATCTAAAAATGCAATCTCGTTTGACAGTTAAGGCATTCCCTCTGGAGTTCGGAAGAGTATCAAAGGAGTATGAAAAATTAAGGGTAATCTAAACTGTGTATTGGATTCAAAGTAAGGGAAAACAGATCATTAATAAAAATTATGAAGAAAGACGTAGAGATAACAGAGCCCTGAGGCACGCCGGAATTTTTAGAGTGAGATTTAGATATAATGTCGTCTAATACAACACGATTATGCGACCAGATAGAAAAACTTTCAATCCAGAATAGAAGTGAAGGGAGAGACCAAGTACTTTAAGTTTGACTAAAAGCGGCAGGATGCCAGACATTATCAAAGGCTTTTAAAATATTTAGAGCAACGATTTTGGATTCATCAAAATTATGAAGACTACGGCAAGCCTCCAAATGAGCGACCAGTCCGGAAGCGATAAAGAAGTCGACACGTGTTTTAAAAGTCCAATAAATCTAATATACTATCAAAATCAAATGACTTGATATTGCATACATGTAAGTTAAATGGGAAAATATTAAAAGCAGTCCATATTAACGAACTAATAATTACAGGGTGATCAAAAATTCACTATATAGAATACGTGAATAATTATAACATCATCAACAAATTTGTATTGTGCCGATAATTTCGAGTATAATTTATTCAAGTTAAAAAGGACAAGGACCCTATCTTTTAGAAAAAAAGCCATGGCATTTCGAATATTTTCTTAAGAAAGGCAGCAGGTATCGAAGTTCGGTTTGCAGAATCTTTTTTTTTTTAGGATAATAAGATATCTTTTCAGGCAAACAACTAAATTTACAAATTAATAACGGAAAAACCAATTAAGCTACAAAATTTTGGTGGAAAATGTCAAAATCTTGAAACAAAACATTTTGGGAGAAACCATTCGAGGGTGAGGGATATTTCGTTAGCTGTACAACAATAAGTGAATTAATCGTGCATTGGTAATCTACACATTATATGAGTCAAGACTCTGTTGAAACCGAAAATTTTTGGTTACCCTGCAATTCGAAAATAGTTAAAAATTTTGTCTGCATTTTATAATTTTCCTTATGTTATATGATTTTACATGTATAGTTTTCTGAATCACCCTGTGTTTTCAATTTTCTACCCAAATTTAAGCTTTATCTTCATATTTCTTATTAATTGTGTCAGAAAAATTGTTGGTGTAAATGATATGAAATTTTTATGATATAGTTATATTTTTGTGTGATAAAAAAATATTAATTTGTCAATTTCTTTGTGGGGTTTCTGCAATTTTATCTTTCTTTGGGCTCTTGGTTTTCAATTCACACAAAGTAAAAATTAATTCTGGCAATCATAAATGAAAGGTGAAGTTAGGCATTGAAATATTCTATATGAATCCTTGAAAAAAAAAATGGGGTATGCATCCTGCAAAATTTATATAAATTCCAAAATTTGATTTATTTTGATGATATCGGTTTGATCACAACAAATTTATTTACTAAATCTCTTATCTTATCTGCTACAAATCTTTATAGTTTCTGTAACATCTGAGAATTTTCTTTTGCAATTATAATTTTAAAGAATTTTCTTACAGCCCGAGCTAAATACTTCCGATTTTTCGTGGAAATTTCCGAACATCTTTCTCTGCCAACTGGGAGCCCTTACTGTTCTATGACTTATACTCAAATACACATATGTTTCGAAGAGTTAGCTGCAGTTATCATTTCTATCGTCTTAGAGGGGAAAAAATGTACTTTTGACCTAGTTTTCGTGAGTGGTTTTATAGTGGATATTGGGCCCTATTCTGTAATTTTTCATAAAATAATATTTTATGTTATTTTATGACGAAAAAATCCCTTCTTCATAAAATGAAAATAAAATATTTTAAAAATTCGTATTCTGTCGTGGTTCCATAAAATTATTTTATGAATTCTTTTATGAACACGTAACATAAAATATTTAGTACATTCCGCTATGTTTTCTATTACTTTTTGAACAGTTGGTCAATTGACATTTGCGTGATACTCTATCAAATCACCCACTAAATAATCATTTATGAAAGCAGCTGCTTTCTTAATAGCTCTTGGGATACTTTGGGTGTAAAAGTTCTAAAATATGACAACTCCTGGCTGGAGTTTGATACGAACCATGTCCGTAGAAATGCAAAGCAGCAGAAACACATCCTTTCCGTTCAATTTTAGATTCCTAACTCAAAGTGAACGGAATAGATGTCTTTCCGGTATGAGGCTATAGTATTTGAATTTGTTTTCTTAAAACGAAACATTTTGGGTATAAATTAGAATTATTCATAAGTTTCCAAAATAAGTTTACAAATCACAATATAAGAAGTTTATTAATTATCCAGCCGGAAGAACTTTTGAAGCCTAAGGCTGGGCAACTCACATGGATCGTAGGAATCGCGAAGATATCGTATCGTATGATCTCTTCTGCATAAAATTAAAACCTAGGCAAATATAATTAACTTTTTATATTTTACCATACACTGCACTGGTGCGAATTTCTACAATTTCTAACAAAATTGTAATTTTTATGTATGGCGGTGGACATTTTAGTTTTTAATTAAAACAATTTTCGCACAACAAATGTTAATTGATGCATATAATTTTCATAAAATGTGTCAAAATACCTTTAAAATGTGCTGCTTAGGATCTTTTATGTTATGCTCCATAACAGGAAATATTTTATGTTACGATGCATAAAATAAAATAAAATTTCTGATACAGAATAGGATTTTAGGGAAATATTTTATTTTAAGGCATAACATAACATAAAATGATAAGATTTTACCGACAGAATAGGGCCCATTAAGAATTTAACAAAACAGTAACCAACATCCGAACAAAATTGAGATCTTTGACTCCTTAAGTCAGCTGTTCATAAAAAAAAAATTCCAAAATTAATCAACTTTTGAAATTGTCCTCAGCTCATTAAATGAAATCTGCCTTTTTCTGAACATATATTGATTTACAGAAAGTACCAACTTCCAAATATTTTTAACCTACTAAATGAGGGCGATAATGTCGATACAGGTTCGTGCATAATTCAGTTTTCAATCAAGTAGGTAATTAAATATATTGCACCTAAAAGCTATGTGGATATCTAAGACTACAAATACATTTAGCTTAAGTCTAAAGATTTCTAGACCTGCAGCTTCGATCAGTTTCATGTATTGTCCAAATCATAGTTAAGGTAAGTAGGTAACAAAAGTGAAGAAAACTTGCGGTGCTTATAGCTGATGACCTTTCCGATGCCATTTGTATCTATTGGCACAGCTATAGGCTACACATTAGCGGCATTTTATCAATGCATTTTAGTTAATTTGAGATCAGCCAGAGAAGATGTGTCTAAGAATATTTTTGAAGTCATGGTCCTCTTGAGATATGTTTGTGCATTGTATTATGGAATCGTACTGAAGTACGACGAGAATTAGCATTGGGTCATTTGTGTTCAAGATCAACAATGTTATTCTCACGCTTCAATCGATAAAAGTAGGGAGATATTGCACATTATTGGTGTTGTTTTGTGATAAATTAGTTGCACCTTTAGCATTTTGGAAACAACTTATAAACTCTTCTAAGTTCTCTAATAATTGCTTAAATGCTGTTCAGTTTTTATTTATAATTTAATAAATCGTCAATCTTCGCAAGTCCTGTAAGGGATAGAGGGTGGCAACAATAGCTCTTCATCGGACTCGGTTTTCTACTATAGCTATCACCTCACTCTAGGAGTCCCAATTGTCATATCAGCTATATATTATAATTGTATTTTCCGACTTCCTGATCGGTGGAATCCTTATGGGAATGGGTGTGTGGCCAGTTCTATTTTGTTCATATTATTTTGAAAAAAAAAACAAAAATTTGGATCAATATAACCAGGATAGGGTTGACAACGTTCTACAATTTTTCGTTTAAATAACGGTCAAACCAACAAATTTTGTAATATCCGACGTAAGCACATATTTACAAAAGTTTGTAGATGACAACATATAAATTGGATAACGTACCACGTCTGGCAATCATAGAGCAGCTGTATTTTCATATTAAACGATCGAAAATTTTGTTTTTCCTGAGATTTCAATGGAGTTCTATATTTAGAATGTGTCTAGGAAAAACCATTCTTTGATTTGTTTATTTGCGAATATTTTATAATTATTCCACCGAGGTAATTAATTGCAGTTTTCAATACTCTTCCGTTATTTAAACGAGTCTCGAGGTTGAAGCTTGTGTTAATTAATCTACATTTCTTTCGTTTTTTGCTTAATTAAATGTTAGACCCATTGGACTATTTACTGCTGCGAGATTTTGAATTATGGTATTCAAATCCTGGTGTTGATAGCCCAGTAAGCAGATATCGAGCAATTTCGCAAGAGCGCCATATATACATAGTAGTAACACAAAATAATGACAAATGTATACAACATTGTTGAACTCCGGAATTTATGACCAGCATTTTTAGTTGCTGTATTGACTCTATTTTAATGCAATATGTATGTAAAAGAAAATTGTATGTGTTGCTCCATGTTGATCCGCAAGGTCTTGATATGATTATGATGGTAGCGTCCCTTTCTACGCTCAGCTTGCAGCTTATCCTATTTGATCTATTTGATTCCCATTCGATAACACCTGGATTTTTGTCTTATCTTTAACTGTTTTTATCCATGACGTTTCTAACAACTAGTTAATGAGCACCATAGAATTCGATGAAGTGGGCGCCGTTATTATTGAGGAATCTATTCATACTTTGTTTTATACTAACGTGATCAAGATATGAGTTTTTGACACCAATTGTGCATTGGGTTGGAGTGTCCATCTGTGCAAATATACTCTCCGGCATCAGACATCTGGTTACGCTGAATCGCATTATCATGTCAAATTAAGTTTTCGGCCATCTCCGTAAGGGCTTCATACAAGAGAGTTTTGCTATGAAATAAATTCATAGCGAATTTAGTCAAAATAAATTGACCGAATTTGCTGCTAAATTCGCAGCTCAAGAATTAAGTGAAAAACTCTTTTTTTCAAACGAAAAATCTTTGAAAACAGAAATTTTTTTGCAAAAGAGGGCGTTTCGATATTACTCATCAGAATGGCTTGGTTCCTACCTGCCGTATACGCCAAAGGTAAAAGCCAAGTCGACCTTATATATGCACATAAAAATAATTTCTAAGTGTGAATTATATATGAGGCGAAATACTATGTATTTACTTGAATGCCTAGCAAGCTTTTGCCCTATCGGGACTAGCATATTTTATAGAGTTGAGTTATGCTATTAAAATAGTATTTCGCCTAATATATAATTCACACTTTGAAATTATTTTTAAAATCATATATGAGGTCAGCGTGGCTATTGACTTTGGCGTATACGGCAGGAAAGAGCCATGCCGTACTGATGAGTAATACGGTTCCTGTTTCGAAACGCCCTCTTTTGCAAAGAAATATCTTTTTTCAAAGAGTTTTCGATTGTAAACAGAGTTTTTGTACTGACTTCTGACTTCATACAATCTTCTATTAAGAATTAGATTTCTCGTGTTTCGTTGTTCGAATCTTCTCCTTGTGTGAAAAAGAAAAGGTTGCTCATCGTTAAATCAGTCCCCCTCCGATACAATCTTTCCAATTCATATCCGTTGGTTTTCATAAGAGTGGATCGCTAAACCTCTGACTAACCATTTCTAGAGGATAAGAATCATTTCCTGCCGTAAATTATATCAGAAATGCATTTGCTACTATTGGTAAGAATTATATCTGTGTTAATACCCCGAAATGTCGATTTGTCTTAAAGTCATATATAGAACGGTTGCCCCCTGAGCAGTAAAAGATAAATCTTAAGCAGCTTTGTCCTATAAAGTAGATAGAAAGTCATGACGCTATTATTTTAGTGTGCCAGTTGTAAATTCCTATAGTTGCATCCGTAGAGGAAATAAAATTGTGGGATGATAGAGCTTTCTCATCTGGTGCCTATATTCTTCTGCAAGGGATTCTGCAATCAATGTTTATACTCTCTGTATTATTGTGGTCGGAGAAGCTCTTTTGATATACGTTATCATTAAGCGAACTCATCTCCCTCCGAGAGTTATTTCTATTTTATCTGGCATTACAAGTAAAGGAGAACAAGATTCACCAAACTTATTAATTATGAACGCCAATAAGCTTACCCTGGGCTGTGAAAAACTCACAAAAAAGCGGTCAAATTAAAACGAGCTAATGGCCCTCTAATAGAAAGCTCTATACAATCTCTCTCTCTCACTCTTGCTGTATTATGCCACATAAATTCTTCACAATGATAGCTTTCTTTGGTTGAATAAAAAGTTAAAGAGCTTTCAAAAAGTGATCCGGATTAATATGGAGATTTTCATATCTAGTTGTAAGTTGTCTCAGCCCTGGGCCTGCAACAAATAATATGAAGTTTAGTGCCTACCAAAAATACTTACGACTATTGGATCGACTCGTAAATAATGTAATAGATGATTCCTAAAACCTTATAAAACTATCCTTTTACCATCTGTTAAAGCTGCAATGGCAGATTAATTTTAAATAGAATTGTATAATGAAGGTATAAAGAATATACATGCAATAGTCTCGCAATTTTCAATCTCTCGTATCTATAATTTATCAACAGCACAAGTCTATCTAAAAAACGTAATAGATGCATTAAACATCTGCAATCGGTACACGTACACCAATGTTCCTGTTTTGTTGTAAATATTGTGTACTTTCTACCCGTATCCACAAGCTGAACAGAGAGATCGTTCTCAACACTTCGGAGAATCAAGACATACCTAAGGAACACTATAGGAGATACTCGCTTAAATGGCTTGACCAACCTCAACATTCATTGAGATATAGATGTTGATTATACCAAAGCAATTAATACCTTAATTGTTAATTAATTAATAATGAAAAGTTCTAGGAGGCTTAATTTTGTACTGTAAGATATCTAAATAAAATAATAAATTATAAAAAACAAAAATATTAAAATAAAAAAAAAATATTAATATGTTAAATGCCCACCCCCGCTCCCCAGTCTTCACAGCCTTAAATAAAAATTATGAGTGTGCGTGCTGATCTAAGAACGATCGATCAATAAAAAGTTCAACTTCGTCAATCTTTTTACAACGAATTACCATACAAATTGAAAATATAATATAAAAAAAAATATTTACCTACTCATCATTCTGAGCAAACCACATAAAACTTGCTCTTAACTAATCGTGGGAAAACTCATATATAATTGAACCCTGAAAAATGTACTTGATTTTGGTATGCATTAATACAAAAAAAAAATCATTTTTAAACCATTCTCATTACGAAGAGAAAATTAATTAATTTAACTGCATGAAGATCATGGTAAAGATGTTGTCGTGGCAATGTATTTTTATCCGACTTCATAAACAACAATTAGCATGGTTTGATGAAGGTGATAGTGCACATCGTCTCAGAACCCGGTAGCTTCTACCAAGTAGCAATCTGTTTACTTTCACATAGCATCCAACGATGCTAGAACCACAAATCACTTCTTAACTAGATATTCATAAATTTTTACTGAAAAGATTTACAAGTAATAAAACCGCTGGTAAGTGCCATCACCAATGGTATCAACTCCGATGTGGTTGAGAAAATTTTTCGCGGGGAAAATGAATCGAGTCAGGCAAGATGAAAAGCTATGGTAACCATATAATCATCTTACAGAACCATAGACTGCTTGCAGAAGGTCAAGAGGCAGCGGTATACAGGTGAGGTAGTATACGAATATGCATGGAAAAGGTGAGAAATCGTTTGGCACTATGTAGACAGAGCTAAAGCTCTGAACTTTGAATAGATTTATGAAGCCTCTTTAAATGCATAAGCGATTCATACTGCAAATTTTCTACATTTTCCATTCCGTCGAGGGAAATTAGTTGATTATTGTGGGTTCCCTTGAATTATCCTGAAAAGGTTAAAGTTAGTGAAAGAATAAAAAAATCAGAGTAATACATATTGACAAACTTTCAGCACTCTTGTCTTGTGTTACTTTAAATTGCTTAAATGGAATTAACGAAATATACAACAAAAAAAAGCACACTATGTTGCCGTCCATTGTCCTTAATTTAAATTAGGAATTCAATTTTCTAGTTCATGAGAGAAAACAAACCAACAAACTACATACACATACATCCATCCACATACCAGCTCCAACCACCAAGAATTCTTACGGCTTTTAGAAACCAGTTGTGCCTGATGTTCAGAGAGTAAAGAATAAATGACCAATTCGCATACTATCACAACTGACTAAAATTACCCAGTTTTCACTATAAAAACCACTAGGAAACCGTCCGTTATTAGTATTCAGAGTGACCACTCACATCTAACTCTGCATACATACATACAACATAAAGCAAATTTACCTCCTCCATAATAGAACTAAACCAAGAACTAAACTGGACCACATGAATATTTAGACGCCTGCAATGATTGCCTGCATCCGAAACTAAGTTTTGTCTCCGTTCCCTTTTCTAAGTGCTGAGTGTGAACCCCCATCCTGAAGCTTTTATCCTATGGAAAAGGAAAGTCCTTCGTCCATGGTATGATTGTATTTCCGGTCGTATACTAATTTACTTAACTGCTAAGATCTACAGACTTTGACATTCGAAATGATATGGAAATTAAGGTGTACGGAGAATGAATTCAGTACGTTTGGGTTGTTTAGATGATGGCTATGGATGCAATTTAAGATACAATTTCGGCTACACTAAATTAGCTTGGAGTTTTGGAAGTGAATTCTATTTATTCAAGACTCTTTCATTTGTGTGCTTTAATTTAAAGCATAACAAATTATTTTTTTAGACATTTTCATTTGTGCATATAGCGACAAAATTATGAGACAGAAGTCAGTATACCTCTTTTTTTTAGTTTCATTGTTACAAATATGTTAGAAATAAGTCGTCTGCTTTAAAGATTTTTCCAAAATTTGGACTTTATTCAGCTTTGTGAAATGTCCATTACAATTGACAAAATGAGTTATAGGAAGTACCAAACCACCGGATTTTTCAACTTTTCTTTATCAAAACAAAAAATTAACAATGTACAACAGTTTTTAAATTTATAAAATCATGTATGTTTCTATGTTTGTGTTCATTTACATAGAAAGTCAGTTCTAATGGTAACGCCTGAAACAGTTTCATTATTTGACGACGAAACATAAGTGAATTTTGCACTTTATACATAGAACATGTGTTTTTTTTTCTGGCAGTTTGGCGCTTTGAATCTAGCAGCTTCTTTGTTTTCATCATAAGAAGGCAAATGGCCGACTTCATCATGGCTAATTTCCGGCAATGGTGTGGGTTCTTTAGTCGCCCGTTTAGGTATTGAACACAACATTTTGGAACTGCTAGGTCGGCCACTTTTATTTATGCTAACTACCCAACTAACATTTTGTGCCTTAATTTTTCTGAATTTCTATTTTACCTCCCATGACGTCGCTATAACATCGTTGATTCGAAAATGTTTCGTTGTATTTCCCATATGGTAACATGCCTCAATGGGCACAACACAAATTATGATTACGAAAATGTCCTTCTAAAAGCTTCTTTATAGTAACAGTGCCTATAAGGTTACCATTGCTCCAGTGTTACTTCCTATTTTGGAATAGTTACTTAAATGTTTCCTTGTGTTGTTCTTTCAAGGACACTCTTCCTAGAGGTATAGTTTGTAGGTTACGAAAACGTAATTGCGCCCAGAAAAGATTCTCAATAAGAAATGTATCAATAAACGAATAATTTCTGCATAGTACGGTTTTTATTTTTGATATGTGCGTATCATGTACTGTCATTCGGAAAATATAAAGTATAATGAAGCGCTGCGACTGTGGCCTTAAAAGAATCACACTGTGCTTTGAAAAATCTTTTAAAAGTACTTACTTCGTGAAAATGGGTTCGATTATTTACTGAAAGATAGTTGAACATTAATAGACTGCAAAGAGTACAGTGTACGCCATCTTTTATATCGGTATGTAAACAATGAATAACTTTTTTAAAAAACAACCAATTTCTATATATGAATTATTTTTATTTAATTTGGTTCTTTACAATCCATTTGGACTAAGTTTTGAATACAACATCAATCAAGTGGCCACCTTTATTGGCCAAAGCAAAATGTGCCCTTTTTGCTGCGTTTTCCATTACATTTTCAAGCATCTCAGGCGGTATGGCGATGATTTCGGCACGAATGTTTGCCTTGAGCTCGTCGATGGTCTTGGGCTTGCTGGCGTACACTTTGCTCTTCAAATAACCCCACAAAAAGAAGTCAGCAAGGGTCAAATCTGGAGATCTCGGTGGCTAGGCAATGTCGCCTCTTTTTGACACCAGACGTCCAGGAAATTTTCGTTGCAGAAACTGAATTGTTTGATTTGCAGTATGCCATGGCGCACTGTCTTGTTGAAACCAGTAACCGTCTAGACCTTTTTGATGCATTTGCGGGCAAACATAATGAGCCAACATCAACATCAATGTCAGACGGTGCCTGTTCGGCGCGATATTTTCGACGATATGCACGTTTGGTTAAAACGATTGAACGATTATGTTTAATGTACAGCGTCACTATTTCGGCGCGTTATTTCGGTGTGTAGCGATTCATGGTCAAAGTTGCGTAGCGATTCATGGTCAAAGTTGTACTGAATCGACGTTTTAAAAATATGTATATTCAAGGCAATCGGTCGACAAATGTCAAAGTTATTGGATGTTTATACACCGACATAAAAGATGGCGCACCCTGTATAACAAATATTTTATCACAAACTCAATGCCGGAAGGGTCTGTTTAATTATTAATTCTGAGGATTTGCCCATTGTATCTAACTCCAAGAGCGAATTTTGATCGTTTCTTTGTGTAATTTATGAGGAACAAGCTGCCAGTTTTTGTTGTTGGAATTTACTGCGGGGAAAACCTTTTCTTAATGCATTTGTGGAAGAAATGTCTTCAATATTGAAACAGAATTCGTTTGAAAATTAAATACTTTGTTTGCAACGACAGCCAAATATATAGTCACTGAATAGGAACTCTTACTTTGTGGGCACATTTGATGGCACACAGTGAAAGCAGTTCCTTAATCGACTCATTTATAGGCACTGACTAGGAATTCTGACTTTGTTGGCACTTCTGCAGACACAAATTTGTAAGAGTGCTTATATAGAAACATATATAGGCACCAAATAGAAACATTACCTGTCGGGTATAAGTTTAAGGTATAAATTGGAAAGAATTCCTATGGTTTAACTCTAATGGCTACAAATTATATAAATTGCCTTGTTGGGAACATTTTGATCTATAAAATGTAACAAAATGGTGATATGAGATTTTGAAATATTTTTTAAGTTGTTTTTAGACGCAAAAACCTGCTTATGTCTTTAAAAGTGCATACCACTTTAATCTATCACTATTTTGAAATTAATTATTGATACTTTTTTTTAAAAAAATTCTTCGTTGAATTTTGAAAAAAATTTATAAAATATTTAAATTATTAAAGAATTTTGGAGGCGCTTCAGTTATGTCGAAGTTTCATGATTTTACAGAAAATTTTATTTGGTTTGTAAGTTTTCACCCAGGTGATAAACAAATACCAGATTTTATTATGTTATTGATACAAGAATTTCAAAGATGTTTGCATACATAGAGAGTTGGTAATCTAATTTTTCAAATATATACGAATAAAACAAATACCCTTATTCATCATTATCTCAAATATATATATTGCATACATATATTAACGAAAAAGTTGACATATTGTATAAATACGTGTTAAACGGCACAGCTTCGACACATTTACGTCACTGCGACCAAGCTCTTATGCTTTTGTTTAGACATTAAAATTCTCAGTGTTACTATATATAGTAACACTTCAGACATTATTCTCACATAATTTCCACACTGCGTTAACATAGATAACTTCGGAACGTCAGTTTTTCGTAACTAACGTTTCTTTATAGGACCATGCTAGATAGAAAAACATAACCACGACTATTGTGCGTAAACGGGTGTTAGTTGAGTAGTTTGTTCAAATATATATATTTGTCAACCAATCTGATTCTAAAGTTCACAAGATCCATGACATTTTAATCTGATTTAATATTAGCAGCATTCAAGCAATCTTGTTTATACTCTAGCCAGCTGTCTAGCGGTAGTAGATCAATGGCATGAAATATCATCCTGAATGTCCATTTTTTCGACTGCAAATGAATCCTATATAGACTTACTAACTGATCAGTTTTGTCTACTCCCCCATTGCTTGGTTGTAAACTTTCACTACTTCCGGTCCATCAACCCTGTGGAAACCTTCGGCCCGACTTGTTCCCCCTCTCCACACTGTCCTTTTTTCCTATACCAATAAAATTTGATGCTACTATAACTTCCTTATTGCCGCCCCATTTTGCGAATATTACTTTTTCATCTAAACTTACAACTTCTTCACAAAGGCACCTCACTTTTTTCTGTATTCTTTATCGTTTAGAAATGGTGGACTTTTAAATCGACAGACTCGAACGGTGCCCAAAACATTAATTGCTTTGTATTGAAAGTACTCCAATAAATTTTAAGAGGTGAAAAAGTTATCAAATGCATTATGTGTGCTTGATTATACCGCAATCTGCTTTCGGTTAGGTGAATTACAACACCTGCACCTAGACCATACTTTTTTTCAAAATGCCGGCATCAATTTCTGTAGTAGAGCCTTGGTACATTAGAAAATCATACACGAAACCACTTCGTCCAGAAAGCATAAATAGCCCACGGATTGAGCTTACCTTTCATGTATTGCTTTATGCTCAAAGTTCCTTTAAATGGCGCAATTTGTTCGTCAATACATAAACATTTCTGTGAGCTTACCTGACGGCATCGTTGCAAAACTTTCTTATAAACCGGTCTAACTTTTATCAGGTTATCGGTTATTTCCTGGAATTTCCATGTTGTTTTGTAAATGTAAAATTTGACGTAGTGCGTAGAATATATTTTTTATCAATTTTTCTCGTATAATGCGAACAGAAAGTGATGTAGACCAGTAAAAATCAACACCTGGATACTTCAGACTACTCGTAAGAATATGAACCGCCAACAAATTTTGGATGTCTTGCAAATCCGTATGCTTAAAGTTTCTACCTTTTTGTTCTGCACATATATTCGTATACGTTGCTACTTCTTGGCAAAATTCCCTTGAAACATACCTTTCAAAATATTTTATCGCTAGCTCTGGTTCTCTCTCGCTTTGTTCTCTATAAAAATCCAAGTTAATACTTGGGGATCGAAAGGGTCTTTTCCTTCATTTAATTTTGGACTTTTCAGTAAATGGGACAGTAAAGAAACCAGTGGAATTGTTTGATAACTCATCGCTTAATAGTTCGCCCAAACCTTCCTCAATAAGGCCACTAAATTCCCAATCAGCATGGTCGCGTTCTGATGTATCGCCAATTTGCTCCAGATAATTCTTTTCTTCGCCAGCCATAAGTCTATCAACACCTTTGTACATAAATGTACACAATTAGAATAATAACAATTCAAAGAATAAACACTAATTGTTCCGATCTATATATACGATCCGGGATATCAAATTCTAAATTCTCAAATTGCACTTCCTCATAATTGTCATCATTAAAGCACAATTCTTTAAGTATTTGCTAATATATAATTAGATGTTAGAAAATACTCTTCAGTATTCCTGAATAATTTGTATACGCACAAAATAATTTTGTGTAAAGAAACACTTGAATAATCAATTAATGTTAACGCAAAATGTGTCCATTGAAATGGACAAGAAACATTTAAAAAAGTCTCTACGGAATACTTTTGTCCATTGTAATGGACACAATACTTTATCGACGTATATTATTATTTTTTTTAAAGAAATTATAAAAGTAATATTATTTTAATAAATTATGAGCATTAGCAAATACTTATAAATGAATATTCTAAGAAAAATGTAAAAAAATTAATTAATAAAAGAAATTGCTTACCACTCATTTTAGAAAACTTAGGAACTACTTTCACTAAAATTCGGTTAAGATGAGCTTTTATTTAGATAAGAACACAAGAGAGAACGTAGGAACATGTAAATCTAGAAAAATTGCATATTCTCCATATCTAAAAGCGCCCGAAAGTATGTGTCCATTGCAATGGACAAAGTGAGTCAGAGTTTTAAATTGCTAGGAATAAAAAATTGTGTGACAGGAGGAATCACAATGTTTTGCACATACATAGATAGATAGATAAGTCATATAGCTTTAAAAAAAAAAAGTGCTACAAGTCCTCAATAGTAATTAATACTACGTTAAAAAAAAATGCTATTATTAACAAAATGTTTTTTTTTTGCTTCAGTATTGCTATATTTTTTTATGCAAAATAAGCTTCATTTGGAATCTGAAATAGAACAATTGTTCTCGAGATAGGATTCTTTTTAAAAGCGCGAGAGATGGAGAGTGGCAGCAAAAAACAAAACAATATGGGTAGCCTATGTTTGTATTCCATTCAAACTATGAAAGTTTCATCCAAATCGGAAATAGCCCGGTTAAAAACAAGTCCTTTTTAATCGTTTTTGTGTATGTACTTCTGATTCATGTTGCTCAATTATAACTTTTTTGTTGCCAGTGCCCTCTTTACGCATGGGCCAGCTGGTCCTGGGCTCATGTCCGCACGATCTATGGGGCCTTAGCCCCTGCGATAGTAGCCCAACCGATGATCAGTTTTTTAACCCGCAAAACGACCTATTACAAAATAGTTTAGATGTTAGAGTTTGGCTACAGAAAGTAGATTATGAAATTTTTTCGAAATTCTATTTATGGCAACAAATTTTCATACAAAGTAACATATAAAAAAAAACCTTTTTGCCATTGTACAGTGTCAGAGTTTACAGCCTCAGTATTTTTTTTAATTTTTTTAATTTTTTTTTAATTCGGTAATCAGATAAACTTTGTATACTGTTGGTTCATGTTACCAAAATACTGGCAACTCTGCCTGGCTAAGGTTATTCCCTTAAATCATTTGATTAGAAAATAACTAAACCGACTCGCACAATCGGGACTTTCATTTTACTTTAAATGCGACATTCGGACAGGGATTCCCCTTAGCGTCAGTGTACGTTATTTTTCTTCTCGGGACTGCTGAAAATCAGTTTACCCTTATTATTAACACCAAGTACGAGTAGTTTAGAAAATAATTTCTATTAGGGGGCCCTGGGGCCCTTATATCCTAAGGTACCATGGCCCCACTTGGCTAAAGACGGTCTTAGCTTAATAGAACAAGAGTATCACAAGCTCCAAGTCTTTAGCCTAGCTTCCTTCCAAAAATATTAAACAGCTTAAAAAATACTTTCTGGAATAATCAAACATTTTGAAATTTTTTTTCGGAAGTTTGGCTAAATTTCTTTAAAATCAAATAATTTTGATATTTTAGCTTCCTTTAATCCGTCGAGAGATATAAGGCGAAAATGGTTGCTCTCCATCGGACCTTGTTTCGTGCAACAGCTTTTATTCTTGTATGAGGATAGTCCTTCTCCATGTGGTGCTTGGCCTTTCTCTATCATGGACGCGTTTTTTGTGGGTTGCAACCCACAATTTTCAAATTTTCAATTTTCTTATTAATATTTCAAAGTTCTTCGTTGGACACTCAACCTCTTGAATTTTTGGTACTCGGCGTAGACACCTCTTGATAAAAGTTTGCAAACGGTATGTTATAAATTGGGTAACCTTCCACGGTTCGCAACTATATACATAGGTATAGCAGTAATGTTTTCATATTGGAGTTGAAGAGCCGTAAATTTATTTTAACGTAGATATGATTGGAGTTCCATACCCGGGACAGCTGAGAAAATTTTCTTCTGGATTTGTTTATATGCACTTTTTTTAGTTTTCGGTGGACTGGGTCTCAGATGGACCACTTCGTGCTGCAAGATTTTGCATTATAATATTAAGGTCCTCATGTCAGTGAACAGTAAACAGCTGTCATCTGCAGAATCTAATTTGCAAAGATAGCGTTGATGGCAATCAGGACTAAGAGTGGCGAAAGCATAAATCCTTTATGATCTCTAGGGTTTCCATTGAAGCTGTCTGATAATCTGCCATCTTCACTTCGAATTGGAGTAGAGACTCTTTATCAACTTTATTATTTTTTGGTGATTTCTCGTGTATGTAACGCCTTTTATATGTATGCCCTGTCAACTGAGTCAAAAGCTTTTGATGATATGAACACGACTAATTTATTCGACCAATTCGCATCCTTAAAAGGCAAAAATTTATAAAATATGAGATAATGACAAACTCCGCCAGACGAATAATAATTGCTGCATTATTTCAAACATTTCTCGGAACAATTTTTTTAACAATGTGCTCTACATTTTCTGATGGACGGAAAAGTGAAATGAGAAATATGTATATCTTTACATCAATATTACTTGTGAAGTTCAATCGAACTTTTATTTATGTTGAGCTTTCTTTATAACTATATATATAATGTTTTCATCAGAGATCTTAATGAAATTCGCAACACAAAATAAATTTTGGATGATTTTCAGAAAATGAATTTAAAATTTTATCGATGAGTTACTTCAATTTCCTGCGCAGATAAGGTTTTATAATACACGTATGCAAAAGAAAAGCATCGACAGTAAACACAGACAGAAAGTAATTCCAAACATTGGAATTCCTTTAGAAAATGTCACTTTTTAGTCAGCATAGCACATTCAAATTCAATTTCATAAACGTTAAAATGTCCAATAATGTAAATTTCCAATTTACATTTACTCCAGCCATTAATACTATGAAAACCGTCTAATAAAAAATTACATAGTATACTTTGAAAACTATTAATAAAACAAATAGTAGCTAAAAATTTAATTTAATTTAATTTAATTTAATTTAACATCTTACAATGCAATTTCTCTTTGGTATTAAATATATATTTAAATTTTAAAATCTAGCTTTCTTTTAAAGTCGTCGTCGATACCGACTTATTTTTTTCACAACAAGAAAAATCAAAAATCATCTCTCCACGTCCAAAATCCTCTGCAGCTTCAAGTGTGCATGGTAAGGTCCTAAAAAGCATATATTCAGAAATGTAATTTTAAATTAACGCCATTATACCTATTCAGCGTTTCAGGAAGGAACAGACATAGTCCAGCTCCCATAAGAGATAAAAAGCCCAAAATCAATGAAGGAAGTGGTTTAAAAAATGTCGACAAATATAAAATATATGAACTAAAGAATGTTAAAGCATAGCCTGCCACATGAACTGCTGCAACACCCTGTCCTCGTACGCATGTTGGTATTAATTCAGTTGCATACTGAGCACCTGAATTATATGCTATTGTTACACCAAAACGACCAATTACCGCCAATATTACAAGCAAGTATGTACCTGAAAGTCACTCATACATATAAAATTACTATCAAACACGTGTATTTTCAAAAGAAAAAAGAAAACATTTTTCGTCACATACCTCCCCCAGTAATTATCTGTTTTGCTATAATTAAACCTGTTGCTGAAGTAAATATGCCACTTATAAGCAAAGAACTAGACGCCATAGCTTTTCGGCCAATATTATCTTGAAGGATAATTAATACAATGCAAGCAGGAAATATTGCGGTAGCACTCAAAGAGAACATCACAAATGGTGATATTCCTAAGCCTTCTACGTTCCTTGATATGGCATCATAGCAAAGAGTAATCACCATCCTTGAAACAATTAAAAGAAAATTAATAAAAATTATGAAATCGTATCTTTCATGTCGGTATATATTACGATTTGAAAAATAATATCAAAGTATTTCTTCTAAGTCTCGGCGTTTTAAATAGATCCAACAAATTTGCCTTGGCCTTAGAAAGTTCCATTTCCTTTGAGCATTCTGCTATGAATTCCACATAAACAGTTTCATCAACATGTTTGTTATTGACTTTAGCAATCCTCTTAAAGCAATTAATTGCTTTATCATACTTTTTTTGGGTAACTAACCATTGTGCACTCTCTGGTACTAAGAAATAAAAAAATGGAACAACAAGAAGTGGTAGGGCAGATGCAAGTAAAAACATTTTCCAGTCTCCAACCAAGACAGCAAGCCATGGCGTTATAGCTGAACCTAAACAATAAAAAATTCCAATGCAGATGCTAAGGCCAGTTGTTCTCATTGAAGGGCGAATATATTCCATAACTATAAATATAAAAAAAAAATATATATATATCATTTTATATATAAAAACATAAAAACTAAAAACTGCTATAATTCCTTACCGAGGATATACATCATTACAAAATTGCTATCAGTAGCAAGACCCGATATAAATCGACATATAGAAAATAGGGGCACAGTTGTCGCAAAAATAGTTGATATGTTGCCAATAAAAGCCATGATATTTGCAAGAATCAAAACTGGAACTCTACCTTATAAGCAAATATTAACATTAGTTCATTTCATTATGATAGTAATTGGCATACCAATAAAGTCGGCAAGGATACCAAATGCTAATGAACCAACTACAGAGCCAATGAAGAACATTGATTGACCCAATGTAGACTTCCAGGCTGCACTGCAAACCCAGTTTAGCTTCAAAAATTAAACAAATTTACAATTTATAAATGAATATTTAGAGATTTTTTATTATTTACTAGAGACCTTTTAAAACTTTCACTTAACTTCAACAAAACATTGTGCGGAAGAAAATCAATGAGAAATATGCCATGATACAAATTGTCGAGAAAAAGGAAAGTGAAATTATTTAAATCCGAAGAAAATTCTTTTCTTCATCCTTAATCACGAAAGCTGAATTAAGTCAGCCTAATAAAATCGGAGGTAATTTTTTAACGAATTGTACCAACACATGATAATAATACATTCAATATTAGTCGCTGTAAAAACATATTTTTAATTAATCAAACATCATTCGAAGCATTCTAGAAAAGTACAAAGTTATTAAGAGGAGTCAGTACTCAACACAAATTTCAATTTAGATAACAGCGAGCCTGTAGGCAATAAAACTTACTATACGTAGGTTTGTGTCCTGAAAGTATGAATATTCATATAAAATTAGCGTAGACCTAGACCATAAGTCACATTAGAGACATCTAGCATGAAAGGCAAAAACCAAACATTTTTAACGAGAATGAACTCTCCTAAATTTTTTTTTTGCACATAATTGTTAAATATATTATTTTGCTTTATATTTCTACAACTTTCAACGAAATATTGCAATTTCTCGTCTGTGAAATATCGAGAGAAAAGACAAGTACAATTAGAGTCATATAATTAAAAAAAGCGCCACTAAAAATGAAAAAACTCGACGTTATATGCTAGATTTAGGCTTTATCTTTCTAAAATAGTCACAATCTAAATAAATGAGAATACCTACTAAGAGGAATTTGTAAATTTGGGAAAATATTGAAGCGAAGTACGGAAGTGCAATATGAGATTTTTGTTTTTCAAATCAAGTCGTGAACAAACAAAAATCTCACATTTCGCTTTTATATTTCCAGACGAAATTCTTTCTCATGAAAAGCGATGATAAAGAATTTCGTAGAGAAGGTTAGATTTAATTAAGTTAAGTCAGTTGTAAAACAACGGTTATCTGGCTGAAGTCAGATCGCGAAATAGAATTTAAACTTCTGTTAGAATCAATTTTTGTATTAATAAAGTTTATTGAAAGGATTTGAAAGTAATTTCTTTTATTTTAGTTTATTTTTCTTAATACTTAAAAACAAGAATTTAAGTTGCGCAGTGGGTAGGGTTGCTACCAAAAGGTTGGCAATCTAGTGATACGAATTTTTTCTATTATCTGAGACTTATCGAAATGGAAATCGTAGTATTTAATCGAAATTATAAACATAAAAACAATGATTCAATTGATTGGATTATCAGTGAATTAAATAAAATTTATCGAAGAAAATAATTTTCAAGAAGTGTGAAAAAATTTACCGATTTAATTGTTCGAATTATCATTGCATTAAATAAAGTTTTTCTTGAAAGAAAATTTTCAAGAGGTATGTAAAAAATTTTAGTGATTTTAATCTCATACAAAAAATTAAAGTTTTCATAGTGGTTAAAAAACCTCTATGAGTAAAAATAGACAAGAACATTTCGATTCGAACCGTAGAATAAAAAATAACGAAATGGAGCAAATTAATTATCAAATTAGGAATATCATCGAACAACAGGAAGTGCAAATACAGGCTTTACAAGCGAGAGTTGAGCAGCTGATAATAAATCCGCGAATAAAAGAAGCGCGAATACAGGACCTGCAGGCAAAAGTTGAACAGTTAGCAGCACATCCGACAGTACAACAACGAAACAATGAATTCTCCCTAACATCAGAGCAATTTTTAAATTACATCAATAGACTAAGGATATTCAATGGAAGAGATGAATTTACTATTCAATAATTCATAAATTCTGTGGAACGGATAACCCAATTATGCAGAAACATAGAACTTCTTAATGAAGGTAGAATTTTACAAGTGAGTACCCTAAGGGAATCGTTTAATAGTATTACAGAAATAAATTATATCTTGAATGAGTTGTACGAATTTGATGATGATAAACCAACTACATATCATCCTTTCAATAATGATAGACATTTAGCTGATATTGTTAGACAACAACAGTTATAGAAATATACATAATTTCAATAATAACAATTACTCAAACAGAAATAATTTCAACTGTATTAACAATTTCAATATAAATAGCTCTAGTGGTAATAATAATATTTCTAATAGGAAATATAATGTAAATGGTATAAATAATAACCCCAGATATAACCAAAATATTAATTCAAGTAATAGTCATAATAATAGTTCTGGAATTATAGGAATAACTACAACTCAAATCAGAACAACCCCAACCCTTACCAGTCTAGACAATTAAACAATTCAGTGCAAGTTAGAAGTAACAATCTGGCTGAACCGATGAAAATTGGAAATTTCTACGAAGATGTAAATTTTCAAAATAAGCCTCGGAACTCAGAATCTCAGTAATAGTTATAATACTAGGAACCCAGCGTGATAAGATCAAACTTCATAACAGAATTTTATGAAAAAAATAAATAAATGAGCCCCGTCTATTATTCTACAATTAATGGAACAAATAATATTACGAGTAAAATAGTTACTACAATGCCTAATGAATTTAAATTCATAGGTACCATCATACTTTAGCCACACGGACGAAATCAATGATTCGTAATTGATTTTTTCAAAAATCAAGTTACCCAAGGTTTTGTGAATTCAATCGAAAGTCCTGTCAATTTTTGTATGTAATTGACAGCACAATTTTAATAATTAAAATTAAAAGGTAATTCGATTTTTCAAAAATTCAATTACGAACCAATGATCATTGTTTTTGCCCGTCTGTCTAGGGTATAACTTGGAAAATTATTAATTTAGTGGGTAGAAATTACGACGCAATTATGGGTCAAAATTTCTTGGTACCCTTTAAAGCCAAAATAAATCTAGAATATAGATATATTGAGATAAATAATAATAAAATCTTATTTGAAGATAACGAATATCCTTTCGTAATTAGCGAAATACACACCTTAGAAGGAATTTCAGATAATTTTATAAAAAAACTAAAACTAGACCATTTAAATTATGAAGAGAAAGACAAGATGATTAAATTGCTCAATCAAAATGAAGATCTATTTTTTAAAGAAGGCAATGAATTGACTTCAACTCATGAAATTACACATGAAATAGTTACAATTACCGACAGACAAATTTATTGTAAAGTATATAGGTATCCTCAGATACACGAAAAAGGAATAGAGCGTTAAATTCATGACATGCTCGAACAAAAGATTATTAAGGAAAGTAACTCCACGTATTAATAGTCCATTATGGATTGTCCCTAAAAAGACAGATAATTCAGGCGAGAAAAAACAGAAAATTAAACGAAATTACCATAAGCGATAAATTCCCAATCCCTAATATTGAGGGCATTTTACACAAACTTGGAAGAGTACAATATTTCACGACGCTTGACTTAGCGAAGGGCTTTCATCAGATTTTAATGAAAGAATATGACAGAAATAAGACGGCATTTTCAATTCCATTTAGCCACTATGAGTATCTAAGGATGCCATTTGGATTGAAGAATGCTCCATCCACCTTCCAAAGATTGATGAACTCAGTATTCCGGGAATATATAAATAAACTTTGTGTGGTATTAATATTCAGTACTTCACTGGAAGAACATTTAACAAGTATTCGAAAAATCTTTGATAAATTAAGATCAGCAGGACTTAAAATACAAATTGATAAGTGCAACTTTTTAAGTAAAGAGACCGAATACCTGGGTCATATACTGACACCGGGCGGAATAAAACCAAACCCTAATAAAGTAGAAATAATTCAAAATCTAAAGCTTCCAGGCACTCAAAAACAAATAAAGTCATTTTTTAAGTATAACAGGCTATTACAGAAAGTTCGTAAGAGATTATGCAAAAATTGCACAACCTATGATAAAATTCCTTAAGATGGATGCAATAATTAATCTAGCTATATCACAGCGTTTGACAAACTCAAAGAAATTATCATTAATTATCCCAAATTACGATACCCCGATCTCAATAAAAAAATTTAAATTAATAACGGATGCTAGTAACTTAGCAATCGGAGCCGTCCTTACTCAAGATGGTCATACCATTTGCTATGCCTCTAGAACTCTAAACGATCATGAGAAAAATTATGCAACTATCGACAAAGAATTACTGGCAATAATGTGAGTAACGAGATATTTTCGACCATACCTGTTTGGTAGGGAAATCGATCTGCAAACAGATCACCAACCAATTAAGTGGCTGCAAGCAAAGCATACAGGTAAAGACATTAACCCACGGCTACAAAGATGGCTAATACAGTTAGGCGAGTACGATATTAAGATAGACTACATAAAAGGAAAGGAGAATAAGATTGCCGACCTTTTAAGTCGAATTAACGCAGAAACCAATGAAATTAACTTATTCGAAACAAACAAACCAAAAGGAAAGAAAAGCATAGGGGAAGATCTTCAAAATATAGGTAATACTGAAAATTTAGATAGTTACTCATCAGAAGAAAATTTCGAAGGCACTGATAATGAAAATTTGAGCACCAATCCACTACATTAAATGGAAGTACACACCGTCCATTCTCAGGAAGAAGATTTAAACGATCACATACCCTTGTTAGAAACTAGTTAATAGGTTTGGAACACAAATATTAATTTGAACAAATCTTCAATTATAGAAGAATCTTCGTAGATAAGAAAGACTTAGAAGCGGAAACAGATTTTCTTAGGAGGTAAATAGATAAAGGAAATTTGGCATTTATTCTCAGGCGAAAGATCACGAGTATAATAAGTTGCAAAAGAAATTAATAGAGCTATTTCCAAAAACAGAGTCATCGAAAAATTTGTGAAATATAGTTATTGTGCAAAAGACATAGAAAACGACGAACAATTAAAGAAGCAAATATCGCTCTTTCATAAAAAAGAATCTGATCATTCCGGTATAGTAGCTACTTATGAAGACTTAAAATATAAAATTTATAATCCCAAACTCAAAACTAATAACCATGAGATTTTAAATAGTTGCGATATCTGTTCAGGGGCACAATAGGAATCCTATTAAAAAGAAATTTCAGGTAACCGAAACACCTAAAATAATACACGAAATTGTTCATATGGATATATGCAGGGTGATTCAGATCAAGATACCTTCCGGTATACCACGCGATTCCTTGAGGTAAGCTGAAGATTAATTTTATTATTATTTCATCAGTCATAATTTTTACATACGTACATTTTTCTCTTTGTACATTTCCCGCATTACATATTTTTTGCATATATGTAGAACAAATTAATGTAGTCTTATTATTATTGCTATGTCCTATTTGACACCATTTACGTACAGGAAGGGTGCTACTAGTTGTACTTGGTGTATCAACTTCTTGTGATTTTTCCCTTGAAGCCTGATATGCAGAAGCAAATTCTTCAGCTAGACGAAAATCTAGGATATTGAAGAAAACTTGAAGTGGCCACCTCCTGGAACCTAATTTAAGTATATTTTCGTGCCATTTGGTCTGTGACATCGACCCCAAATTTAGTTTTGTTATATGTGTCCTTTTATAACAAAACTAAATTTTTCGGGTAATTTTTTGTTATTTTTATCAATTTTTACATATTTGTGTTTTGTACTTAGTAAAAGTACTTTCTTATTCGATTTACTCTTGTAAACTGTAAGTGTACATCCATTTAATGCATAAAGCAACATTGAAAAACGAGCCATGCTATCTTTCTTTTGTTTGCCGGTTTTCGAGAGTTCCTTCTTGTTTGAGCGTATTGTTCCAACCAACGAAATATTTTTAGATAGTAATTTTGAAGCAAGGGGAATACTCGGAAAGAAATTATCCGTTTTACAGTTCTGCCTTTCATAATATATGGTTCTAAAAGTTTCAGAACAACAAATACACTTAGTTGATGAATCTCGAGTCTCATCTTTTCCTGTTATACGTGCAATTCTCTCGCGAAATGGCCTCCCAAAAAAGACAATTAATTCCTTGTTGTTCCAACATATACATAAACTACGGCAACCAAACTCAAATTGCCAAAACAATCCCTCAAATAATAATCCTCTCAAAACTTATAGGTCAGCAACATACATCCTGGTCCTCTCAGAGAAAATTAATAGGATAGTTCAATCTAATAATCCATAAAAAAAAGAGCATTAAAGTCCTCAAAATCAGTAAAAAACTGCATTAGCAAAATTAAAGATAACATTCCAAGGGAATTAGTCTCTGATGTGGTATATAAAATCCCCTGTGGAGACAATACATACACGTACAACATATCCTATGTAGGAACAAGAGGCCAGTATCTTAAAAATAGAATAATTAATCATAAATTGGACATAAAGTCAAAAAACAAAGGAAAGACAGCTTTGTCAAACCACTGCTTGTCCAATGACCATCAACCAGATTGTAATAATATCAAAATTTTATGCGCTGAACGTAATTATAATAAACGTCTTACTGTTGAGGCCAACACATTCAAAACACGAAAAACATTATCAATAGACGAACAGACACCGACAATATACACACCATTTACTGCAGTCTCTTAAAGAATTTCTAACACACTTAGATTTATATACAGGGTGATTCAGATCATGATACCTTCCGGTATATCACGCGATTCCTTGAGACAAGCTGATCAAAAAATTGTTCCACATACCCCCCCTTAGAAACCATCCTTTAGGAGTTGTGGCCAGTTGAAGATTTCGCCAATATTCGTGAGAATAAATGAGTATAACTTTTGAACCACGCTATAGATTTTGGTTATTATTGGCTTATTGAATAGCCAAGAATAGTAGCTGTCGAAAAGTGTATTATTCGGTATTTTTTAATTAAGCATCCTTAAATTATTCTCAAATATTTCCAAAATTTTGATTTTTTTACACACAAAAGATTTTGAAATAAATAACGGTATTTATGAAATTTGTGTGTAAAAAAAATCAATGTTTTGCAAATATTTGAGAATAATTTAAAGATGCTTAAATAAAACATACAGAGTAATACACTCTTCGACAGCTACTCTTCTTGGCTATTTAATACGCTAACAATAACCAAAATCTATAGGGTGGTTCAAAAGTTATACTCATTTATTCTCACGAATATTGGCGAAATCGTCAACTGGCCACAGGGGGGGGGGGTATGTGGAACAATTTTTTGATCAACTTGTCTCAAGGAATCGCGTGGTATACCGGAAGGTATCTTGATCTGAATCACCCTGTATATATGGGAAAAATAAAAATGGCCGTTATGACTCTCTTGGGAACCAGTATATTTTTGAAACTTGACTAGGACAATTCACTCTGCCTAATGTTTATGTATATATTACAAGTGTTATAATTATTTTTGATTTTGTTGTATTTATATTTGTGTTTATCTAAATTCAATGTTCGATCGGATTAGAGAGTTAGAATAGCCCGTAAGTAAATAAAAGATTCACCAAGTATACTTGTATAGATAAGTGAAAGTGCTTCTGAGGATGGCAACGATATTTGCCGAAACGTTAGGCCAATAAACGACTATAACATGATTAATTAAATTTTTCATTAATCACTGACTGCTACACCCGATTACTTAAAAATACATCAATTAAAGTACGACAAAAGATCAGAATCACCAGGTTTACTTAACCAATGGCTCTTTCGTGGCTAACAACTTAGAGCATTTAAAATAATTTTTCATTTTATTGACATTGACGTTTTCATAATTTTTCACAGCTCTGTAAATTTTCAGATTTCACTTGTCATTGATTTTGTAATTTAATAAAAAAATCTTTGTTCGATTTCAGTATTGAATGTAAACAGATAGATAAATAGATATTTTTTTCATTTTATCACTTTTATCAGCAAAACAACTACAAGAAAACCAGGTTCCATATAGAGAAAACAAATAAGCAATCCATGGCAGTTTTTGAAACATACAGGTGTAATCGAACTTCTTTTACTTTTAATGTGGGTATATAAAAATTAATTTTTTTTTTTAAAACATTCATCTTACAAATTAATGTAGAATATAACAACAAAAACAAAAACTCATTATACTTACTTCACTTGTCATACTTTGGTATCCATAGTCCAAATTATAAATCCATTCATTGCACGCATTCATCCCATCTATACTTTGATTATTCTCATTCTTCGAACACGACGACTTTCCAAAATCTTTAGAAATTTTTCGAATTTCGTCAATAGTCAAATTCTTCAAGCTTTCATCGTAACACCTGTGAAACGCAGATGGAGTAAAAACATCTTTTAATTATTTTCAACTTGCATTATCTCTTATCATGTCATCATCATCATAACTCTATGCTCACCAGTGCTCTGGAACAAAACTTATAATTGTCTGGGAATAGTAGTGCATCGATGATAGTAAATTAATGATGCAGAAAAGTGCTAGCAAAATCACTTGGTAACGATGAAAATCGCCACATTTTTCTAGTACTCTGTCGATCTCTATCATCTCTCCTCTCTGGAAATCCTCACAGATGCAGCCCGCTACTTTACCACAAGATTTAAATTGGTGAAATTTTTCTCAATATCCGTTTTTCTATGGCTAGAAATGAAAAGGAGCAAGTTCTTAAAAAAAAAAAAAACAAAAAAGGAGTAACTTGATAAAAACGACTTAAAAATGAGTTCGACAATTACTCAATATTTTTGTTGCACTTGGTTTTTTTTTTTATTTGTAATTTTTGCGCTTAAGCATTTTTGCAGACTGACACTGTGATAATAAGGAAGGAAAGTTTAGCTCGTAAACGAGAGTGAAAAACCTTCTTTTTATACTTGTTCCGTTGAGAATTTCTTACTTGTTCCATGAAACGAAAGGAAAAACCTTTTGAAGAGCTCT
Organism: Dioctria rufipes; assembly: GCA_963924295.1. NCBI lineage: Eukaryota > Metazoa > Arthropoda > Insecta > Diptera > Asilidae > Dioctria > Dioctria rufipes. The sequence continues at coordinate 45,498,626 of OZ002741.1, read as the reverse complement.
TAGATAATATAAGTTTTCAAGTGAATTTCTTTCAAGTGGTGCAAGCTAGAAATTTTTAAGGAAATAATAAAGAATTGATCTACTTGCGATTTTTACCGTGACTCCATATCAATTTCTTTCAGACGTTTTCATTAAAACTAATTTTTTTTCTTCACATTTCCAATTTCACTTCATATCCATTTCAATTAACTGATAGGTGTTATAGCTATGAAGTGACCAACTCTACCTAGAATAATTGAATAACTGGGATAATACGATATGTAAGATAATAGTGCTGCCATACGAACATTTTAATTTTCACTTTCATTTCGACACTGTTTCAGAAGACGTTCAACTAGGGTGCTAAAATTATGTATAGAGATACGCTATAATATTATGTATAAGAAAACATCAACTCAGCTTCAAATATGGCCAAACCTGGGCAGCTTCTTCGTAAACATACAACAATTTCATTTTTTTTTATATTTTCTTTGCAAAACTATGTATTTAGAGCTTTTTGATCTAGCGTGCTGGAATTTTATACATGCGAATATTATAATAAAAATAATTTCAGCTATGAATATTGGTAAAATTAGACAACTCTTTCATAATACTGTCATATTGTGATTTTCAATACCATTGAGAGCGCCCTGAAATTTTACAATTTGTCGACAAAATTAAATTCCATTTCTGTGATGGGCAATATCGTACAGCTCTGTTTTAGTGCTGCCACACAAAGATTTTTTTTCTTCTTATATCTTTAATAGGATAATAAGAGTATTTTTAGTATGTTCATTAGTTTGTTACGGATAAAATTAATGGCGCAAAAAAAATCTAATGAAATACACATTTAGACTTTTGCAAATTCACCCATTTGTACATCTGTCCAACCATTTGTCCGTACGATAATTTCTTCTGAACACGTTGACCTAGCGAAGTTGATATAATTTATACAGTAATTTGATGAAAAAGTAATGTCAAGCTCGTAAATGAGTAAAATTGGAACAAGTATGTTGCCATTTAAAAGTTTTGATTTTCGCTGTATATTTGGACACTATGACGACGTTCAATTAGATAGTTGACATTTTTTACATGGCGAAATAATTGCAAACTTATGTTTGAAAATGAGTGAATTTGAGCTGCTCCTTCGCAGAATAATCATAAAAAAATACATATTTGTAGATTTTCACGTTTACTAGGCAAACGAGCAGTCCTAGATGTTTTTAATATACTGCTTGGAATATAAAAATCTATGACATTAGGTATAATCATTTTTATTTCTTTTCGAGCAAAATGAATTACCTTTATTTGCACGGTTGCATGTGTTTCTTGTGAAAAAAAAAAATTTATTTGTCAACAACGCCAAAATTATCACCAACTTGTAAAATTTTCTCTTTAAGCTTCTGGAAATTTTATGTAAAGAAGGTAAAATTATCAAAGAATATTCGTTGGTGAATTACATGGTTTTATTAGATAGGGAAGTATGATGACATGATAAGCTAAGAATCATTCCGAGCTGATTATAAGTATCAATGATATTTTTTCTTTTTCCTATTTTTGCAATAGTACCTATAAGTATATGAAAATGCATGTTTACCAGGTTGACTATACTGATCCCAATGATATAATTATGTTTACAAACTTTTAAGAATCTTAATAAAAATTACAGAAAATTCGTAATTTTTAGTATTGGATTCTCTACTATGAAGCCTGCCACAGATATTTACAATTTAGGAAATTATTATTATATTATATTAAATTACACAAATACCGATAAAGAAAAGTTTACATATAATTATCTGTCACATAAGCTATCTCAAGCTATCTCAAAAGCTTACAAATCTATGTTACAAATTGAATTCCAACTTAATGGAATTGAGTTCAATTGACTTCCACAACTGTCCAAGAACAAAAAAATTGAATTAATTTCATCAAATCCTAAGTCGTTTTTATCCATAATCGGTACAAAAAGCGAAACCGAGATTATAAAATGAATGAATATCGTATAGTTTCTATACCGTGTATACTATTTCCTCTCGATAAAATTACAATATACGTACCATAACCCAATAAAATTTAAAAAACTGAAAAAAAAAAAAAAACAGGCTGTTAAAACCGCCTACCGTAGGGGAACCCGGGGTATAATGACGAATGATTTTTCTCTAGATTTTTCTTAAATCTCTTAACCGATTTCTTGAAGCTTTAAACATATCAATATCAAATTGGATCAATCAGATATAAAATCTGAAATGGATAATTACCGTCTAGCTTCGTTATGAAGTGGGCTGGAGTGATGACCAGTTCGTCAATATATTCCAAATACGGGGAATAATGACGAAGTGCTCAGGGCATAATACCGAACTATATTTAATATATAAATTACATATTTTTTTATTTTATTAATTAATGACCATAATGAGTCTTGCAAGTTTTTAAAATAAAATTATACATTTTTAAAATGAGGTATACCTCGATTTTCGAATTACAAAATGCAAACAGAAAACTTTATTTTTACAAAATGCCGATTTTTCAGTTTTTGAGAAACCAACGTCCGAAAAACCGAAAAATTCATAGTAGGTAAGCGACATGCTAAACACATTAATTCTTGGACTCTTTCTACTTCACAAAAAATTTTCTTCTAATGTCTTCTTCACGTAAAAACTCATCATTACGCCCGCTAAAAAAATTAGGCATTATTCCCCACAAAAGTTAATCATTATGCCGCGCAAAAAACACGTCATTATGCTTCACCACACATTAGTCCGATATGTTTGCAAAATTTTTTGAAAACTAATATATGAAATCTGTCATTATCCCGACAAACTGCACACCATATATATACTAGACTTACTCACCATTCAACTCAAAATGATCAAAATATTTCCATAAACACAATCTTTGGCAAAACTAAAACTTTTGCGTGTTCTAATTATAAAATTCGTCTGCTCTTATTAAAAAAAAAAAACAAATTACCTTATGTTGGCAATACTTAACCCTGCATTCTGGGTATCATAGGGCGAGTTTAAAACAAAGCTGATTACAGATAATATTCATTGATCACTATGGCCCGGGGTCCCCTACATCTATTAAATCTATTGAACTTTTAAGCTTAAAAACGTATAAAAAAAAGCAATTTTCCAAAATTTTTAAAAGTACTGCTGCGCTCTGACAATGTGAAATAAAATAACTCATATTTTTGTATTGATTCTTTCGGTATCTATACTTACGTCTATAAACAATATTTTACACCATCCTTTTCTTTTTCACTTTCTTTTTTATAATTTTTTTAATACTCTCTAATATACACAACACTTAATTCCTTCTTTTTTAGTAAAAATCAAAATTACATCAGATGCATCAAAGTATCCTTACAGAATCCATTTAAAAAAAATCTACAATTTTCTATTGTTTTTTTTTTTTCATAGATGAAAAACTAATTTTAAATGGAAATAAAATGCAAAATAAATTAATATATTGTTTCAAAATTAGTCGAATATATGTTCAAACCGGGGTTGCTATATAATGGATTTCCAAATAATATCAGAATATTTTATACAGTACTTCATTAAATTCAAGAAACAAACAACAGAGGTAAAATAACAAAGCACACAGCTGTGTAAATTCTCTGAATAAAAAATATTTATCGAAGATCAATGAAAAGCTGTTTTATTCGGTAACAGAAAAAATACATATATATACTTATAATATGTAGGTACATAATATTACCTTCACATAACTGCAAAAATAAAACACGACTAAAACGTAAATGGGTACTGAAACTTCATTATTTTCAGCAGAATATCTTTTTGTTTTATAGCATGAAGTTTCAAAACATTTTTCATTTCATTTCAATATCACAGCAATAAAAAATTTAAAAATCATAAAATGGCACCAAATTATTTCTTATGGTCGCTAATTTGTTCAAATTATAGTACTTGTTACAACTAATTTAACATTGGATGATTATGTAACAAAAAAAAAAAAAACAAAATCGCAGCATTAAGAAAAACTGTATCCAAATTATGTCTGGTCTAGAGCAAATTAAATTGTTAAAATAATAGAAAACATTAGCTTATTACCATAACGTATATTTTATTTATATACAATCAATGGTCATTAAATGCTATGTGAATACTCTTCGAAATTAAATTTACGACTTCATATACTTACGGATAATTAGTAACACGTTTTAGCTATTAATTTGTTCAGCACGTGCGTTAGAAGTACTAATGTAGTTGAATTAATGCAGAACAGGAAATTAAATATCTTTTACTATTCGAAATAAGCTCAAATCGGGCAGGCTGTTTTATTTCCTTTTGCTATTTTTTCCATCATATCGATTAAATGGTGTTGTGAAAATAAGTTTGTTTCTTTAAAACAACAATTTTATCTTCGAGCTATGTACAAGCTCCAAACCGTCAATGGAAATTTGGTAGCCTTAGATAAACAACAATCGTTAGATTTATTTTTAATAATATGCATCATTTACGTTGCCAAACAAAACTTCTCCATATAATTTGCCTTAGTCCCAGTTTGGGCTGATAAAGGCGTGCTTTATCTGCTTCTGCATATTGATACACAATAAAATAATTATCAGGTTTTATTAGAGGGGTCCCAGTAATATGACTTTTAACCTTGAATACTATTTGATCATGTCTAAAACACAAAGCCTGTCAATACTTTCAGGAAAATTCGTTAATCGAATTGGGGAAAATTGTGTAATGTAATCAGTGGAACGATTAATGCTCTTTTACTTGAGGGGCTGCACACAGCAATGAACACTGCGGTCAATATTGTCACCAGTATATTGCACGAAGCATTGCTAGAGTCATGCCCTATAAAGTGGGAAATTTTCAATCTCGAAAATCCCACATATTGCCCAAGTTTTTCCCACATTTCCCACAGTTCGAAAGCTGAAATTACCACAAAAATCCCACCATATACCTATATACTTATTAATTTAAATTTAAATAAAAAATTATGCATTTTAATTGTACTACTGTAAAAATATGCATGAATGTATAAGTAGAAGATCTCACACCAGACTATCCGTCTACAAATCGATAAAACTCTTCTAAGAATTTCTAAAACTCGAACAGACCAACTCAGAACTTTTAGTATAAAACACTTCTAGGAAAATTTTGGTTATGAATTTTCCCACAAATTGTTCTACTGTAAAAATGTTTTCCCTTTTTACCATAGTGATGATTTAGAGGGCAAAATTCCCACAAAATGGGATTTTTCGCACAAGTTCCCAACACTGATAAACAAATCCAACGGTAAAGCCAGACCGCCCTGGTGAAATGCGTACTGAAATAGGCTTACTTAAGCAGATATTAGTCAGACTGATCCAAATATAAGAATGGTTTTAGATATCTAAAAAAAAATCGATTAAACTGGCAAAATGATCCTCATGTAGGAGTTTCTGCTAGTCGATAGAGTCATAATGCTTAAGCGTCCAGATTCCGTAAGATTTTGTCTACGAACCATTGTTCCCCGTCCTTTTTAAGAGTTAGGAACAATGTTTTGGTAACAAAAAATGATCGATATCCACTTTCTTGGAAGCCCGGAGTTAATCCCGACTGTTACTAGCTCTCTAGAAAGGGATTTAATCGCAAAAATTAGAAGTTAATGAACTCTATAATTAACGATTAAAAAAAACGGAATTGGCAGTCTATTTATTCAAGCTCTTTAAAATGTTAAAATCCCGGATGGATGAGCTAAAGCCAATAATCCTTGAAAAGTCACTCAGGTACATGAAATCATCATAGCTGATGTCAATTTATAGAAGTTGGCTTTCTCTTGTGTATATTCCTAAAGCCTAACAAGACAGTGAAAATAATCTTCATTCATTGACCTTTGAGTTTTTGTTGGTGAGCTTAAAATTGTGCCACAGGTTTTCTCATATCATCTCCCCGTTTTCCTGGAAATTGTCTGATGTATATCAGTCAGGCACTAGGCCACTATCTTTGCTTCCTAAATTAAATTGGAGAATTCAGAATGTTAAGGAAAACAAGAATATAATTAGAAGCTTCTGTAAAAACATGAAAAGGAATTTCGCCTTGAACTCTGTAAATGATCCGACAGAAGCTATCGTTACTTCTTCTGTTGTTAGTACTACAAATTGGTCACAGTTTAAGTCGAAGTGGTATGATAAAGAATGTCTTCAAGCTAGGAAGATGTCCTTCAAATGGCTCAATGCAAGACAGTATTATTTAAATGCTAACAGGAACTATAAAAAAAGAAAAAGGAATACAACAAGGATCTGTCTATAAAATTTAAGTCAGTAACGGATTCTAAATCGTGGTGGAAAATTGCAAAAGAACTGTCTGGAAAAACTTATACCATTAGTTCCTGTTTTGATATCAGTAAGTTGAGGGAGCATTTTGAACTTCTACTAAGCCCAGAATATAAATTTAATCCGATTCTTTATGCTGCTCCTTTAGTCTACGATACTCTTCTTGACATGCAGCTTAATTTAATTGAGCTTTATTTTGTACTAGGTAAGGCTAAGGAAAATAAAGCACCAGGAATTGATCGGATCGGATTCCTTATGAATGTTATAAGAATGCTCCTGAGTGTTTTCTAGTAAAGATAGTACAATATTTTAATTATATTTATGATAATTCGGTAGTTCCTGATTCGTTCACAAGGTCAATAATTTTTCCTCTTCACAAAAAAGGAGACATACACAGAGCAGAAAATTTCTTTTATGGACACGTTATCCAAACTCTTTGTTGGAATACTGTATAAAATAGATTAGTGTTCTGGGAGAAGAGTTATCATATCTTAAAGGAAAGTCAAGCAGCATTTCACAGCGGTTACTCTACGGTTGATAGTATTTTCAACTTATTAAGCGCAATTAAAACACACCACTGTCTTCCAGGCTGAAGTCTTCGTCATCTCAATGGCAGCGAAGTTAGCCCTTGATATGCAGATAAAGGGGAGAGATATCGCTATCCTTTCGGATAGTCAGGCAGCCTTGGTGGCTCTGAATGGCCCTCGGATAACGTCTAAGTTACTGGGGGACTGCAGGTCGTCAGTGGATAAGTTGTGTTTTCACAACAATGTGTCCCTCCTGTGGGTTCCTGGTCACATAGGGATCATGGGGAATGAAAGAGCTGACCTTTTAGCTAGGGCTGGCTCCGATTCTCCGTTCCTCGGACCGGAGTCCGCCGTAGGCGTTGCCATCTCGAATATCGGGTCTTTCATCAAAGCGGATGTTCATAGGAAACATCAGCAGAGATGGGAGAACCTGAGTGCTTGTAGGTGTACAAAACTGTTTCTTGATGGGCCCAATGGGAATATCTCCGATTTTCTCATGGGGCTCGGAATGAAACAATGTAGAACCGTGGTTGGCATCATCACCGGCCACAGCTCACTTCACGCTCATCTAACAAGGATGGGAGTTATTGACAGCCCTGAGTGTCTGTTCTGCATGGAGGGAGAGCCTGAGACAATCGAACACTTTTTGTGTGAGTGTCCGGCCTTCGCCCAGAGTAGACTGGATACTCTAGGGTCTCCCCTTCTAGCTGTGGATGAGCTGAAAAACCTTTCTCACCAAGACTTGTTGCCCTTCATTAAGAGGACAGGAAGGTTTTGGTGAATGGTATTCAGGATAGCACAATGGGCCGATGTGGCCTCCGTGTTTGGGTTGGGTATCTCCTGTTCCCCCTGTTTTTTAAAAAAAAACAAAAGAACGCGCAATTAAACTTTGCCATTCGAATAAATCGACAAAGGTTTATGCCTTTTTTGTTGATTTCAAAGCTGCCTTAGATACTCCACAACGAGGCGCACTTTTCTACAAAGCTGTACAATCTGGGAATGTCGAGTAAATTTGTATGAACTTTTCAAAAGCTTTATGAAATGACATCTGTTCAGGTATGGAACGGCGAGCGCTTATCTAGCAGTTTTAGTACGGAATCTGGAGTCAGACAGGGTTGTATTTTAAGCCCGTTGTTATTTGCGTTATATATTAATGACTTGGAGGACACCATGGAAGAAGAAGTTGCAAATGAGAGCATAAGTCTGAATGTATTGAAATACGCTGATGATATTGTTATTCTCTCTAATGATCCTGAGAAGCTACAGAGAATGATATATAGTCTTCAGAAATATTGCTGCTTATGGGGCCTAGTGGTCAATCTGGAAAAGTCTAATATAATGGTTTTCCATCAGTGAGGCGGTGGTCCAAGAAGTGCTAATGAGAATTGGCTATATAATGAAGAACAAATTGAGATCGTTAAAGAGTATACTTATTTGGGAATATCTTTAAGCCCGAAGCTTTCATTTTCCTCTCACTTTGCAAAGCGGCTACAAACAGCAAAAACCGCTATTAATTTAACTTGGAAAAATTTTATTCAGAAGGAAGAAATCGAACACTCGAGTAAGTTCGTGCACTTAAACGCAAGTATGGGTTGAAAATTTATTACGATTTTTTGTTAAAAGGTTGTTGGACTTGGAATTCAATCTAACGCATATTTATATTTTTACCTTGAAATTCCATTTTAATTACAATGTTGAAGTTACTGTATAAGTATTCTCCACACAGGCTTTCCCATCAGCTAGCCTCGGAGGCTATACGGAACAATGTGTACTGCTATGAGGTCTGGCAATAAATGACTGTAACACACAACCATGAACTGTAGACCTAGTTGAAAAAGAAATTGTGAAGCTTAGGCAAATAGCTATGGAGAGAGCTGGAGGATCTCTAAGAAATGACTTAGGTATAAGACTTAAGTATTTTAGTGAAAAAAATACTTACGTTCGAGATGATAATTCCATAAAGAAAATTATGCTTATCTTCTAAGTATAGAGGAGGTCTTTTAAGTCTAAATGCCAACCTACTTAGGCAAGAAGGCAGGTCGGTATGTTCGATGTGTATCTTGGACAAGGATGAAAATTATTTCACTTTGTAGGAATATGTCCCATTCTAATGGAGTTCAGATTAGTGTCGTTTGGGAAAAAAAAAGAGGAAGTAATAAAAGTAATAATTTTAATGACCTAATTATTTACACTAAAAAGGCCTGGAAATATCGGGATTTTTTGGTAAAAGAGTTTAATTATTAATCTATATATAGTTTTATTTATTATTTTGTATATATAATTACATTTCATTACTCTCCTGCTATACGGCCGGCAAAACAAGAAGGTAACAGGAAACTTCCCTTTTTTTTATTTATACATATAAATTGCGTTACATGTGCTACATGTACTACAGACGGCCTCAGGGTAAAAGTCATTGTTTATTTATATATTTTTTTTCGCCGTATTTATATTTTCGTTTCTTTATATATTGAATTATCATTACCTTAATCCAAATGAATTTAATCATTTTATTTTATCAACCAAATCTGAATTATTATTTTCTTTTTCTTTTTTCTATCAGAATATGGATAATTCTAAAAAATAGGATAGAATTACAATGTAAACGTATACATTATTTTTAATAAACATTATTATTATAATTAATCTTCATTCCGGAGGCTGGCAGTATTTTCCATGCAGAAGCGAAGAATTACAGAACTTCTTTCATGCTAAAAGTTTTAGAAAGGCTACTAGAAATATATTTAAGAAGGATTTGGCAGGGTAACTTTATTTCGAATTGCTAATATGCCTATATCCAAGATAAATCAGTACAAACTGCGTTGAATATAATGATATGAGTAATTGAAATATCCCTGGAATACAATATATATAATACAAAGATGAAGGACATTACCAAAATATGAGGAAAGTGCAAGTTAATAAAAATTTATATGACTGTCTCAACTCCATACTCCTCAGCAGGAATATAAACTTATGTTTCGGGGGATATGTAGTGGTAAAAGAACAATATGCATATGTACAATACAACTTTGTTTTCCTTGGCAGCATCCCTCTAATCTAACCCAACCCTAACTTAGCCTACTTCACTTAACCCATTCATGAGAATCTATTCTTTTGAGGACATCCCATAAGGCTATATAAGATTATAAGTATGCAATGATCATATACAAATTCAAATTAAGTTTTTCATTACAAGTACAGAAGATTCACAGTATTTTAAAATGATGACGTATAACAAAAATTATCTATAAAAAAACAAAATAAAAATAAAAAACAAAACACGCTATTCACTCAAAAGGATAAATTTAGCTTTGAATCAGTTCTTACAAAGCGTCTCCGATATTTGTGTAGTGAACTTACAGAGTTCTTTGATTTTATGCGATTAAAGATAAAAGTCTAGAGTACTCATTGCCAACATCTAGAATTTTTAAAGTATAGGTGAAAATTAAGTTAGAACAATTTCTTCCATATACATAAGCTAAATAAAAGCATATAAAAATACTGATAGCCGGAAGTAATTAAGCCAAATTAAAAGTTACAACTTAAAACATTCCATAAGTGAAAACTGTACTAAATCATTTTTATATAACTACAATTCTTTCATTACATAATTTCTAAAGCAATTAATTCTGAATATAAGCATTAATTAGCTTTCTGTATGTACTGAAAGCACCTGCACGTTGAACATGCGATGGTAGATTATTTCAAATTCTAGATGGTCGAACTATTTCTGTAAGAGCTTTATAGATATAGTTATTAATAAAGTACAGGTATGTCCTGCACTAATTTCCCAAGATTGAAAAATAAAATATACAGTACCCTGTGATTAAGATAGATAATTAGTATTTAGCAAAAGAGACCTGTATGTATGGGGAAATGACATTCATACCTCCTAAAACTAAGAGCGACTTATAAAATAATCGTCAAAAAACTACATTCATTTGTCACATACTACAAATTTTCAGAAAAGTTAGACTATCTGAGATTTATTATCCGACAGCGGAGAACTATTCACTTTTAAGCCCGGTATATAAGAACGTAAACTTATGAATATTTGATATCTCAAAACTAGATCTAAGGAACCTTCAACATATGGTAAATAACCAAAATTTACATGAATTATATGAGATATAGAAAGCGATCATAGATGTGTGAATAGCAAAGATAGTTATCCCAATGTTATTAAGTTCACATAGACTTGTACTTAGATTCCGAGGGGGATTAAGCAGGGCGAGTGGCATTTACACTGCATTAGCTTATTGTGCACCCAGGTTCGTATAAGAGGAAAGAGAATTTATGTACCTACCTTTTGTCCATAAGCAGACAAGTACGATTACCCCATTTCTTGATCCAACAAAACCTGAAAAGAGTGTGTGAGCGACTTTTAATATTATATTATCCATTTACAGCACACAGCAATTTATTGTAAAATATATTTTAAAAGTTAGCTCTAATACTATAGATAGATAAAATAAAACATAAAGTAAATTTCACTAAAAACAAGTGATCGGAAAGCAAATTTTACATAAAATAAATTTCCCCTGATAAGCAATTTACCTGCAGCAGGCAGAAAGTGGCCGTACTGAAGAGTATGCATTCCTGCTGATACGAAACGCTATTCATGTGATTCGGATTTAATCTTATATTTTGTCTTTTACAAAAAACAAAATATAATACATTTATTATTCCGTACATGTAGGAAGTTATTATTTACGGAAATTTAAGGAAAAAACTCTGTAGTGAAATCGTTTATTTTTTTGTGCAAAATAATTTTCGGAAAATTTTCTGCAAATTTAAATGTTGAAGTTTTTCTTTTGAGTTCATATTTATAAATAACTGTATTATTCATACAATAGGTACTAATGAAAGATAGAAAAATATATTTTGAACTTAAGATTTTAAAAAACGATTCTCATACAAATATGAAAAGACAACATAAGTAGCGAATTGGTAAGAAGAAGGAAAAACTAAAATGAACAAAAATAAGACAAAAACGAGATAAAAAGCATTACAGAAAATAAAATAGAAAATCTATGCCAACACTTTTTAAATAAATATGAATAAATCTTTCGAAAGTAAAAAATTACAGTTCGGATTACTTTAAAAAAGGAAATAAAATATGTCCACAATATATTTTCGGAAAAATTTATTGAATCTGCCGCAAATATTAAAAGGCATAAAAATGTTTTTCACTTTAACATAACCTAGCATCAAGAGGACAACACAAAATGCTACTGTTGATGTTCTTAATATGAATTTTCGTTATATCTTGTTTTATGCTTAATAAATCTAATCAATTCAATTCAATTTGTTTATTACGGGAAAGTACAAAAGATCTGAGATCTTAACCTAGTACATTATAAGGCAGGGAGAAAAACTATATGGACTAAAACTAACTTATTTAAGCGACTTCATTCATTCGATCTACTTAATTAAATTCTCTTGGTTTCATTTATGCATTAGTACAACCTGACACCACCACGGAGAACAACAAGAGTATATTAGTAAATTATCAAAGAGTTAAGTCAGAAATTAGACGCCTGAAGATAGAGGTAGAGCCGGCTCTCTGGACACAAACGGGAAGGGAGTTCCAGATTCGAGCGAACTGGACAAAATAAAAGACCTCACCAGTCGAAGAATGGAAACGAGGAACTAGTAGATTGGAATGTCGTGAAGATTGCAGGAAATGTGCCTGGTCATACAGATATCCAGGTTCACCAGAGTGAATTAGGATATAGAGGAATATTAAAGCTTTGCGCTTTAGGTAAGAGTTGATCGAGCAGCCAACCAATGAGAGTCTGTACGGAGTTATATGCTGCCAACGTTTGATGCCAAACACAAATCTAATGCGTTAAAGGCAACTTCAACTTTCCGCGCGCATATGCTACCAAGTTTGGGATATATCAAACTTCCATAGGTAAAATGGGGCAATAGAAGAGCTTTTATGAGTTGCAAGCGGATAATTGTTGACAGTAACCGTGCAGATAGCCACAGTCTGCGTAATCCCCCATAGATCTTAGAGAGCATCAGTTTGACATGATCACAATAACTTAACTGTCCATTTACCTTGACCCCCAAGATTGGTGACCGAGTTCACAAAACGCAGCGGCGAGTTGTCAAGAAGAATGTGTGGGATATCACGTATGTCATACAAAGATTTGTAGATAGGAAGACAGTGCATTTGCTAGGGTTTAGTGAAAGCCAGTTGTTGATCGACCAAAGTGTATATACGGGAAATATCATCATTAATGCTAGCAGCACAATCTTCTATAACACCAATTGGCCTACTTAGCTATACTTGTATATCATCAGCATAGAGATGAAGCTGAACATCTGGAATCACTTGTGGCAAGTCATTAATAAACAAAGAAAACAGCAGCGGCTTCAACACAGATCCTTCGGGTACACCACAGAAAAAGGAAAGTGGGACGATGAGGAGTCTCCAATTTGTACCTTTTGAAACCTATCAGTGAGGAAACTATCGATTAAGGAGATCGCAGAGAAAGAGAACTTAAAATTACTGTAAAGCTTATCTATTAGCTTAGAGTGGCTGACGCTATCAAAAGCTTTTGAGAAATCCAGTAAGACAAGTATGCCAAAGTTCTTCGAGTCGAGAATCAGGCGAAGATCATTGGAGACTTTTAGTATAGCAGTTTCACACCTGTGTCCTGTGGTCCGAAGAGAGATTGAAATTATGTTAAGAGGTTGTTGGCTTGGACAAATTCTGAAATCTGAGACGACAAAATTTTTTCAAATAATTTAGCTAAGTAGCAGACTAAATGGCCGGAAATCAACAACTGATTCAGGGGAAGGTTTCTTGGCTACTGGTATGATGATGGCTATTATCCAAGCTTTAGGGAACGAGGAGTAAGTCAGACAGGAGTTTAAAATATGAAGTATGTATGGTGAAATGTAAGGTAATAGCATTTTGAGGAAAAGGGGATGTAAACCGTCAGGACCAACAGTATTGGAAGAAATGGAGGACACTGCCGCAATGAGATCAACGTGATCAATACCTCGAAATGAAAAACAGGTTCCTTGGTGCTGGAAAGAGGGAGAGTTGAAATGAAAGCTACGTGGGTTAAAATCACTAACGGAGCTACTGAACACGCCATTGTCTGGAGGAGAGGAGGTAAAGTGAATATTTATTTCATTGGGGTTGAGATTGCAATGGGGCTCATTATCCCGATAAATGCCAGCATTTCGAAAGTCGCGCCAAAGTTTTTCAGGGGTAAATTCAGATCAAATTTGGATTTGAAATATAGACGTTTGGCATTTCGAATAGCAGTATTGACGCGATTGCGCGCAGTCTTAAATAAGTTTCGAGCGAAGTTGCTGCGTAATCGTTTGTAATTCTGGTACAAGTATTCCCGTTCGGATATCAAAAGATTGATTTGGGGGCAAACCAAGGACAGGTGGTAGGGGTTACGAGCTTAATGCGAAGAGGCACATATTTATCGAATAGATAATTTATTAGACAATAAAATTTATCCACCTTGCAATCAACTGAAGTATAATTATAGATATCCGTCCAGGGTAAGGATGCGCATTCACGGAATAAGTTATCAAAGTTAATGTTTTTGAAGTCACGGAAGAAGAAGCTGGTGCTAGACGGAATTTCAAGGGGAATATCGTAACACAAAAAGAGAATGTCATGGTCAAGTATGCTGGGAAGACTAATCTGGTTATGAAAAAGAAAGCATTCTATTAGTGTCGGTAGTTAGAAGAAGATCTAGAAGTCATGGGTTATTGCAATTAAAGTAGGTGGGGGAGGAATTAACAGTATTCCAGTGTAACGATTGCATTAAAAATAAAAAGTTGTCCGCATTATTGGATTGATTTAGAATATTAACATTGAAGTTACCAGCAACTATAACATTTTCATAACAATGAGTAAGGCGAGAGATACAGGTGGCGAATGCGTCAGAACTGCTATTAGCAAAATTACCTGGGAGATAGTACGCAACACCCAGCAGACATTTATCAGCCCCTGTGTCCAAACACAAAAATTCAATGCTGTTTGCCTTCGAAAAATCTACCCTATAGCCTTTAAAGCCCTGCTTCAAGTAAATAGCAACTCCTCCTCCGACACGGTTTAGACGGTCATTCCTTTAAATGCTATAGCCCGGAATAGACACCAAGCTAGAAGGTATACCCGCATGGAGCTAGTTTTCCGCTACGAGGATAACATGAATATTAAAGCCAGCATAAATTTGATGGAGCTCGTCAATTTTGTTGCGTAGGCTTCTGGCATTTATTAGGCAGACATTTAAACCATTGGCACGTTTACAAAAGATGTTGAATAATATCCCTATCCTGTTTAGATCGCTCGAGCTATTATCAGAAGACACTTGCATACAAAGCTCTAGTCTAGTATGGGTAAATTAAGATAAATGGTGGTATCAGATTGATCAAAGCCAAAATAGTAGACTCTAAGAAACCAAATATGAAATCAAAGAGAAACGACAAGAAATTGAATTTAAAATTAAGAGAGAAACAGCTGTTATTAAAATTAAAATTAGTTTCAATACAGTTTTTTTTCTCTATAACTAATAAATGCGTTACGGAAATTGGGGCTTTGAAATAGAAATGGCTTATGGTTTATATCTAGTCAAAGCTCGGGTAGGCATTGAAAATAATGAAAAATGAATTTGAATTTCAAAAATTTTAATAATTTTTTAGTTTTAGCCTAAAACAGTAATCTATTTTACCTTTTTTCTAATAATCTACTATTTAAAAATATCAAAGGCGTAAACATTCTTAAAGTTAAGTTAAGCTGAATTAAGCTGAATTAAAGGATATAAGAAATTTTGCCCTTCGGATGCTCATAGTTAGTTGTGATGTTAACTGGCGAGTAGACGTGTTTTTCATTGCTCCGGTTATTCTGTGCATATTTCCGAACCCAAGCTTAATTCTGTCATTAATTGCGCCGTTTCCGTGTTAATGTTCATTTTTTCAACATAAACTAAATAAGCGTTCTCGAGAACTTTGGTTTTGATACATTAAAAAGTGTAAGCTGTGCCGCTTTACTTATAATTTTTATCTCCATTAACGGTGATGCCATCCGGTGAGAATAAGCAGTCTGCTAATAAAGCAGACAAGGAGAAAAAAAGATCTGAATCGGAATGTGGCTCAGCTGTCCAAACCCGCAATACAACGAAGATCTCGAACACGAAAGAACGGACTCAGTCAATTTCATCATCCCAGTCCATTGATACGGTCATCTCTATGCACCACTTGACTGTGTTGGAGCAAAGCCTGACCATTAAAATAAATGAACTCTTTCGGGAGTTTGAGCTAAATTTTTTTAGTAAACTGGAGGAAAGGTTTGCATCATTTGCACCTCGACTACAGACATTAGAAGACCAGCTGGCTGAAGTATCATCTACGCAAACTGCTCTCAGATCTGAACTTGACAATCAGATGCGGATAGATCGGCTCAGTGATGTGGTAATCCAAGGTGTCCCATATAAAAAGGATGAAGTCCCCATTAAAATTTTCAAAGATGTTGCTGCAGTTGTGAAACATGAAACCTCTCAATACATTGATGCCTTTCGACCTAAGCCAAAAAATCGATTCAATGGTACAAGTGGTGATGCGCTTAAGTCTAGTCGCTATGACTGCCCTATTATTGTTCGGTTATCGTGTACTAATGAGCAGAACACTTTCATACAAGCGTTAAGAAAGCATGGCCCTATCAAATTGAATCAATTGCATGGTTTTTCTTCAGAAAACCACATCATTTATGTGAACGAAAGCCTTAGCCCTTTAAACAGTGCGCTGCTAAGTACTGCCAGGCGGCTGCGCAAGTCCCAGCGACTCTTTTCTGTCTCTACGAACCGAGGCAACGTATTTATCAAATGGAAAAGCGGTGATCGCCCGATCAGAATACATATCATGGATCAATTGGATATTGTGAGCTTACAATAGGGGACTTATCAGTGCTGGAGCTGTAATACTGCTTTCATCCTAAAGTCTGATTGAATTTTTTCTGCTGCTAATTTGTTTTGTGTTTTTTGCATCTTTCATCTGCTAATTTGTCCTATACACCTATATCTTGTATATATCTTTTTACTTTTATTTTTATTTTATTTTTATTTTTTTCCTTTTCACAATGAACTCAGTTCTGCAAATTATAAGCCTTCTGATTGCTGCTGCTGCTCTTTTCTTCGATAGCTGTGATTAGCTGTACTACATCACTGAACGGGGTAAGAACTCTTTTTAATATCTTATGCAAAAGGGCGAATGGCCTAAATATATGCGTGTTGAACGCCAGAAGTATTAAAAATAAGATGGATGAACTTCGGTTTATCTTTAATGGTTCTTCAGTGCATGCAATTCTAATTTCTGAAACCTGGCTGCATGATAGTATTAATTCTTCGTTTGTAAAAATCTCTGGATACAATTTATATAGAAATGATCGGAGGAATCGTGTCGGCGGAGGAGTAGCCATGTATATAAAAGACTGTTTTAAAGTAAAAAAAACTTTACTCCTCAAGAGGAAAGGATGCTGAATTTCGATGTGTTTAATTGGATACAGGTATTGAAAAATGTGTTCTTACAATAGTATACTGCCCGCCTGGTAATTTGAAGAACGATCTCATAAGTTAATTCCAAAACATAACGTCCCAATTGTGTCATCGGTATAAACATGTCCTAATTGGAGGTGATTTCAATGTTGATGTTCTCCAGCAAAGTAATCTTAGTGATGCCTTTATTGATATTTTGCAATCTTTACATCTATCAAGAATTAATTCTCTGCCAAACTATTTCAACACATCTAATCCATCATTACTCGATATTTGTATGAGGAATGCCAATCAATGCCTTGGACCGATATTTATTACTGCATGACAGTTGATGTTCAGCTGAAACTATTGGAAGACAAAGTGAAGTATCTTCTCGATAAGTATGCTCCAATTAAAGTAAAGCACCCTAGACCCAATAACTGCCCCTGGTTTAATTCACATATACTCTCTTTAATTACAGAGCGGGAATATTTTTACCGTAGATTTAAGCGTCTAAAGTTAACCACTGCAAAAAACACTTACACAAGAGCCCGCAATGCAGTCAATTCGGCAATCCGCACAGCCAAACTTGCATATTACTCTTCAAAATTTAGTCCTGATATTCCCTCCAAAACTCTCTGGAAAAATCTCAAACTGACGGGTGTTTGTAAAGAGGAACAAAATATTTGCTATTTTAGCCCAAATGATATTAATGTTTATTTTACTTCCAGTCATTCTAGTTCCCCTAGCACTGGTCATTTTCCAGAGGTCATTCAAGCCAGTCGACACTTCGAAAGTCCTTTTTCCTTCAGGTGTGCAACCTTTGGGGAATTGTCTAGGGCAGTCTACTCAATTAAATCTGAAGCAATCGGCCCAGACAATATGCCGCCTCGATTTCTGAAGATTTTATTTCCTCTTATTCATGCGTATGCATTACACATTATCAATTTCTGCCTGACTTCATCTAGTTTTCCAGCCTCTTGGAAACTAGCAAATGTGCTTCCGATCGCTAAGGTAAGGTGATTTCCACCCAATAAGCATCTTGTGTTTTATGGCTAAAGAGTTGGAGAAATTAATATGTTGGCAAATACAAAACTTTCTTACGGATCACAGGCTGCTATCTCGCTGGCAATCTGGTTTTCGTCCACGACATAGTTGCGAATCTGCTCTGCTAAGAGTCACAACTGACATTCGCGAAGCTCTTGATAATGGCAATGTCAGCGTTCTAGTTCTCCTTGATTTCTCTAAAGCCTTTGATAGCATCCGCCATGATTTACTATCTAAAAAATTGAGTTCTTTTTATCATTTCTCTAAATCGGCCAAAAAATTTATTGAGAATTTCCTGTTTAATCGCGAGCAAAGAGTGAAAGTCAAGAATGAAATTTCTGATACTCTTCCTCTTCGCCGAGGCGTTCCACAGGGTTCAGTCCTTGGACCTCCCTTATTCTGTATGTATATTAATGATCTTCCTGATGTTCTGCAGGATGCTGAAATTCAACTGTATGCGGATGACGTTCAACTTTACTGCAACAGGCCTATCGGACTTATAGAAGATTGTGTTGAGCGTATGAATTGCGACATTGATCGAATTGTAAAATGGTCGTATAACAATGACCTGATATTAAATCCGCTAAAATCTCAGTGTATACTATTTAGCCAAAATAATTTTGATCTCGCGGATATCTCTCCTATAACGCTAAATGGGACCATCTTGCCTTTCATGTGCCAAGTCAAGAATCTGGGAGTTCGTTTAGACAGGCAAATGAAGTGCTGCGGTTATGTCAAGGATTTAATGGGAAAGGTATACTCTGGGCTCCGTAGACTGTGGCTGTCCGCTAGTATATTATCACCTAACCTTCGTTCTAAATTAGTCAAAGCTCTTCTATTACCGTATTTCACTTATGGAAGTATACTTTTCCCCAAACTTGACTCACTTTGTGCAAGACGAATTGAGGTTGCATTCAATGACTGCATTAGGTTTATTTATGGACTGCGTCGTTTTGATCACGTGAGTTCATACAAATTGAACTTATTGGGATGTCCAATTGATCTGTACTTAAAGTGGAGGGCAGTTTTTTTTTTTATGAGCTAATGCAAACAAAGGAGCCCGAATATCTGTACTGTCGAATACGATTTCTCCAATCAAATAGACATAATAAATTACTGTCATTGCGCTATAATAAAACAATACTTGAAAGTTCTTTCTTCGTTCAAATCCCACGTATTTGGAATACTTTGTCTTGCAGCGTCAGGAGGATTAGAGTGAGGGCAGCTTTCAGAAGGTTTTTAAAAATGCATTTAATCACTAATTAATTAATTTTCCTTTTTTTCTTCTTTTTTTTTTGCTACTTGTTTCTGAGAAAAATATATTTCTTTTTACTTCTTGTTTCATACCCTTTTCTTATACATTTATAAATTAGGTTAAATTGATTTAAATTCAGTTAACTAATAATGAATTATTATTATTAAATATTAAGTATTTTCCCTAATTTGTCAACCGAATTAATACTTTGTACTATATAAGATGTAATTCTTGCGTACTATTCATGGTTAAATAAATATTATTATTATTATAACTAGGTATCTTACTCTTTTACTTAAATTTTTCTACTGTTATAATCCTGAATAGAAAAAGGATTTATATATCACCGCCAACTAGCTTTTATTTTCCTCTACAAATTCGACAAAATGTTTGTAGTTTATGGTCTTTTTTTATATATTTGGTATTTGTTCCCTGTTGTTTTTTATTCTATTCAGAAAAATACAGAGTTTCTGATGAATGAATGAAATGAAAATTTTGAAAATTTTTTCGAAAATCTTCTTTTTAACATATCGCTCTGGAAAATGTTACTTATATTCATGTTATATAAAAATGGTTGTAAAAACTGGACTGAAAAAATTCTTCAATGGTATTAACACCTGAAAGTATATAAAAACTATAGCTAGGAGTTCATTATATAAGGATCGATATAGCGATACTAGCGATTACGTAATTTAAAAACTTTCTACCATCCCTACGAAAAACTACAGTAAAAGCATTACAAATGAACCTTGCAGTACCTTCCTTTCTTGAGCACAAACTGTTTGCTTATATACTCTTATTGATATAAAAATTATCTACAATATATTGTTGAATCCACCAACATTATTCAAATATGATGTAAAATTAAATATTATAACAAAAAAAAAATCAATCTATATTTGATAAGTATGATTCAAAGAAAACTTTTAATGGACAGATATTTCAGAAAAAGATGACACCGAAAATTGTCGAACTTAAATGAACACAACATTTGTATTCTGAAATCCAATTTTTAACTAAAACTAAAAAAAAGAAAATTCAATTTTTTTAAATAGAAATATACTTAAATTTTACCGCACATACCTACCCTTCTTGTTCAAATGTTTAAACACGTGCATGAAAATCTATGAAACTTGCAATTTTACGCTTGGCAAGGCATCAAAATTTCTTCTATTGTATAATTAGAAGATCATTATAAAACTATAACTAACCTAGATGACGCCTATAATTCCACAATAATTGATCCCAAAAAAATCCAGAGGGCAACACCAAAAATGTTATCACTTTTACAATATGAGATCACAAAAAGAATCCTTGAAAAAAAAAACAATCAACAATTTCACTGCGTTTATTAACAAAACATTCGAAGCCAATCACCTCTGGCATATTTTTCATGCAATAAATTCTGATCGCCGCCAAGTTAAAATAAATTTTCTTTTGATTTGTTTGATTTTGTTAGCTTTTTTTTTTTTAATCAATTCGTGAACTGATAACAAAACGCTTGTATTATCGTACGGTAGCGGACTGTTGACTGTATCTACTTAGACACTTCGCTTATTAGATTGACAGTGAAAAACAAGTCTGATGAAGGAGAAGCTTTATGTTCTCGCTCGAAAAAATTATTTCAGTGAAATTACACTCTTGGTGGCGTGGGACGCATGCGAAGAGATGAGCAGTCAACTTAACTTTTACGATTAAGAACATTTTAATGAAGAATATTGTCGCAGTGATTGCATGCTTGATAAAGAAAATTATATACATAAAAAACAAAAAACGCAACAACTTCCGTCCGAGGAAAATTACATTATTATGCATGTTTTTTTTTTGTTCTGCTTTTATTTTTAGTGGACTTAAATTAAACGATTAAATAAAACGTTTTTATAATTTTCAAATAGTTTTAATGAGTGAAAACAAATCATAGAGAAAAAATAAAAAAATAAATTTATCCTGACATTTACTCATTAGGGCAGTTTTAGATAAGGAACGAATACTAATTTTCATAGAGGATAATCTATGAGAATTAGTATTCGTACCCAAATTGATAAATGTGATTTAAATTGAGCGAAAAACAATAATAAATACCTAAATAGGCCTTTTTTATACCCTAGATTCTAAAATCAAAGGGTATACCAAGTTTGTCATTCCGTTTGTAACGCATAGAAATAATGATGGTAGAGAAAATGTGTTTGGGACATCCACGCATAAGTTTCTGTATAGTCAATATTTGGCATCGGTGGAGGCTAGTATAAAGATAAATCCAAAAGCTTTTTAGTCATTTCTAGACAGTAAGCGTAATTCGTATGGAATTCCTTCTTCTATTGGCTATACTGCGGATAATATTTCAGATTCATGTAACCTTTTTGCGGAATACTTTGAGTCTGTATATGTGGAGGACTTAGGCTTTCCCATTGACACTGAGATTACCACACATATCTTCTCACGGGTCAACTTAGGTTCAATGTATGTGTCTACGGAGGATGTAAACTCAGCATTGGCCAATGCTAAGTGCAGCCACTCTTCTGGTCCTGACAACATTCCAGCGATATTTCTAAGTCAATGCCGTGATCCTATTGCGATGCCTCTTTCATATGTTTTTAATTTGTCGTTATCCTCGGGACTGTTCCTCAATGAGTGGAAAATTTCATTCGTTCGTCCTATACATAAAGCGGGTGCTAAAAACTGTGCCAGTAATTACCGTCCTATTTGTAAAATCTCTGCAATTCCGAAGCTATTTGAATGTATTATCTCTGAAAAAATTTCTTTTCTAGTTAAGGAGTACATTTCTATTCACCAACATGGGCTTGTAAAAGGACGCTCTACAGCAACCAATATAGTTTCCTATATCAACTTTTGCTTAAATGTCCTAGAACAAGGTAGTCAGGTTGTAACACTATATACTGATTTCGCTAAGGTCAATATTCGCCTGCTTTTATACAAACTTGAGGCGTTTGGATTCCATTCTGCTCTTCTTGCATGGTTCGCTTCCTACTTGACTAATCGTATACAAATTATCAAAATTAATGATGTGTACTCTCGACCGATTTTGGTACATTCGGTGTGCCTCAGGGGAGCCATCTAGGGCCCCTTCTTTTTATTATATTTATCAACGATGTCTTTAACATCTTTGAATTTTCCTCTGTTCTAGGTTTTGCTGATGATCTAAAAATTTTCATGGAAATTGTTGATATGTCTCAAGTATCCAATTTCAAATCAGAAGTCGATAAATTTGCGAAATGGTGTCATCTTAATCATTTGTTGATAAATTCTTCTAAATGTAAACACTTTATGGCTACTAAAAAAGTAACACCAATTAATTTTGAAGTGTCTATCGATGGGATTAATATTCCTAAATGTAGTATAGTTTCGGACCTTGGTGTTATTCTAGATAGTAAATTTACTTTCTCCTACCACATTGATTATGTAATAAGTCAAGCTAATTCTCGGCTTGGTTTTGTTAAACGTCGGGCTAGTGAATTCTCTGATCCATACACGCTTAAGGCATTATTTTCAGCTTTCGTTAGGCCTATTTTGGAATATTGCACGGTTGTATGGGATCCGTACTATGTAACGCATTCTAACAGAATTGAAAATGTGCAACGGAGATTTACCAGGTTTGCTCTTAGGAGACTTAACTGGACCGGTGATTTACCTCCTTATGATGCCAGATGCCAGTTAATTGGCTTACAGAGACTGTCTCTCAGACGTAAAATTTATAATACTATGTTTATTAGAGATGTTATTGAAAACAGGATTATTTCTCCTGATATTTTAAAGCTTATCCATTTATATGTGCCAACTAAGCAGATAAGACTGCGCCCCATTCTTTTCGAAACTTTCCATAGAACAAATTATGGCCTCAGTAGTCCATTAAGTCGTTGTATTCGGCAGTTTAATTTGTGTAGCAGCATAATTGACTTCAGTCAAGATAGAGTTTCTTTTAAAGCCTCTGTTTCGGACTTTCTAGAAAGCTTGCTATAACTATAAAATTTGATATGTTCATACTTTTTGTTACATAGTAGGTTAGTTTTCAGTTGACGTTCTTACCAAAACATAATTTTAGTTTTAGTATATGCATGGTCTGTTGATTTTGTAATCTGTAGACTAAGAATAATAAATAAATAAATAAATAAATATTGAAAGTTATTTTGATTTTTTGCATCTCCGTTTGTCTGTCTGTCTGTCTGCAACAAAACTCGAGAATGCGTTCATTAAGAGTACTGAAATTTTGCACACGGGCTATTAAAAAAATTAAAAAAACAAACAAAAAGATTTATTTAAGTTTGAAAATGAGGCAAATCGGGTAACTATTTCATAGGATTGCCATACAAAAATGTCATTTTTCACTATATATTTGGGCACTGCCTAAGAACATATTGACGTATACTATAGAGTAAACATTTTGGTATCTGAGGTATTTTCATAGCATTAGTAAATGAAATTTCAAAAATTGACTAAATAGGGCAACCTATTCTTGGTGTTGCCATACAAAACTTTCGTTTTTCACTATATATTTAGATACTGTCTTCTCAGATAGTCTCACGCGTCGACTCGCAGTGGGATGAAAAGCAGGTTTTGCGGTCAAAACCTTGTAACTTCTGTAATAGTTAAGATATTTTAACTTTTCTTTTTTTATTTTGTTACTAAGAAATTCTAGGTTTTGCTAATTGAAAAAAAAATTGAAGTGGTGACGATACATTCCTGGAAAAAAAACTAAGGAAAAATTAAAAATATTGGAAAAATAAAATAAAAAAATAAAGACAATTAAAAAAAAACAATACAAAACAAAAATTTATAAACTTAAGAGAGAATCTGCTTCTAAGAACGAACAACTTTAGCTAGTTTTATATAATAATATATTAATCGTCTTCATTCAATATTCCAAAGTTATATATATGTATGCAATTTTGAATAGTACTTTATAAGTAATAATGGTAGACATTGTTAATGTTATTAGAATAAACGCTGACGCTACTACTACGTAGTCAAAATTTTGGAAGGTCGAAATCGAGAGCTTTATTTTCTGCCATTCAGCCTTAATATACTTACTTGTAAAATGTTACTGAATTTCATAATCAAAATATCTTAGAATCATGTTGCCCTGGATACAATGCAGTTGGAAATAAATTTTTTAACAGTATTTTCATCATTTGTTGTACCATATCCTTACCTCACAACATCCACGAATATAGATACCTCCGCTTTCAGGTAATTTTGAACTTTTTTCTTTTTCTCAGCTTTTATTTCGTGTTTAGCTACAGTTTTTTAAAGTCCAAATTGCATAATATATGAAGAATACATTCCATAAAACTGATAGACTTCTGTATTACATTGTTTGGATTTAATCACGTGAAGATTATTCATTTCTGTCGGTATTGCACCACAGGAAGTACTTGACTTCTGCCCAAATAAAACATTGTACGTCATCTACCATTGTGAACTGCATATTATACTTTACGATGCAAAAACTTCCTCGTATATTAATAGTAACATGTACTATTTAAACTATTTATTTCTTGTCTCTGCTGTTTCTTTCATATACTGTAATTTAATTGGTCGTGAGACGTTATTATTATCACGCGAGCTACATGTAACCACGCACTATTTTTATGCATAAACTTGGTTTTTGATCTTGTAGGTTACCTTTATGACACAGTATACGGTAATATATAAAAAAAACCATTTTGTTTTAGATGTTCTCTTTTAAAATTTTTAATTGCTCCCCAGTATACCTATATTGGTCACAAATTTTATGCATAACAGAATTAAGTGAGCCATCACCACACCACAACTAATTACGAAATTCTTTACGCTGCACCGAAAATTGCTCCATTTATAAAAAAAGGTTCTCTTAGTTACGCTTGCTATGAACTATAACTTTGAATTAAGTCAAAGTACTAAAGCCATGGTTTTTATATTTACGTACCTATGCCTACCTACACAATATATAATGCGTAAACCTTCTATCCAGAAACATCTATTTATGTAAAGTTCCTACCTTCCACAGAATTTGTATACATACATACGAATACATGTATAGCCTACATAACAAGGGATCTATATATACATATAATCTGGTTCATACCTTAATTTGGATAACTCATCGCAAGTCCCTAAAATATTTTTATATTGTCTTATCTATATTGTGGGTCAATATTCTCCTTCTTGCTATTATATCATTAGGATTCCCTTTAAAAATTAGAGAAAAAAATCATAAAATTATATTCTCATATACCTGCATAAAAAGTCCTAGCATTTTATTAGGGAAACCGATCTTTCTTAAACTGCTATTATTTAGATAAAGAGCAAACCTGAAATTTATGCATCCTAGAGACAAAGACTCAACCGATATTCCTGTGTGTGTCTAATCATTTGGGACAATTTAGCTTAAATAATATACAATTTGAAATATGGTTCGTCGTGATATTTCAACAAATTTTTATGACTTTTACCTTAACCTGTCAAAAATTAAAACCAAATTTATTTTGTTCTCTCAAACTCAGGCACATATGTAAGTATACATGTATGTATCCATAAATCATGAAAGTTTCATATACATTGCGCATACATTATTGAATTTATGAATGCTTCAACATTTATGATTATTTTCCTTTTCATATGCTCCCAAAATTAGTTCATATTCACCCTACTAAAAGTACAAAATATCGGAATAAAAAATTTTAATTTTTTTGTGTGATTAAAATAGCCTTGTAGATTATTATCTAAAATATGTATTCATTTCGTAAAATACTTGATTTTGGCGCCCTTATCCCACTGTACGACGTAGAGAGCTCATATTTTGCACCCGCCGTTTTCATAAAAATTGCAAATTC
This sequence comes from Dioctria rufipes, assembly GCA_963924295.1. Lineage (NCBI taxonomy): Eukaryota > Metazoa > Arthropoda > Insecta > Diptera > Asilidae > Dioctria > Dioctria rufipes. The sequence goes on along the minus strand of OZ002741.1, from coordinate 45,472,179 downwards.
AAATTCAAAAATGGACTAATGGGGGGCAACGCTTTTTTGGTATTGCCATACAAAACTTTGGTATTTCACTGTATTCAACTTTTACTTTCATCTGGAATATAATATGATTGTTCTTAGACCAATTGTAACTTTTTCTTTTGTTTTTTGTATGAATGAACCATTTTTCTGGATGTGTCCATGAAAAGGTGCAAAAAATGCAAAAACGCTTGCATTCTGACTATACAGAACAAAGTGTGATAGAACATTTTGATCTAAGTAGAAGCTTGAGCTATTGTTATATAAAAGAAAAACTACTGTTGATAATATGCTTTAAAAACAAAATGTAAAATGTAAAATTTGAGTTAAAATTTCGAAATTTTGATTTTATTTAGCACTAACTTCGAAAACAAAAGGAAAGAGAGGAACAGGGTTATAGAGACATGAAAAACTCGTACGATTTGTTTTTTCACCTAAATTTTACAGTGCCCTCCTAGTTCACAAACTGTTGGGAATTCCCCCCATAGCTTGACTTAATTATAGGTACCGGGAGCAACATCACAGTTCAAACATTCTATGTAATGCAATCACACCTACGTATGTGGTTTGGGAGTTCTAATCTACTATTTTTGGACAAATATATTTATATAATTTCTTTTATCTTCATTATCATCATCATGTAACTCTTCTCTGGGCTTCGTTTCATTTTCGATCTGTTCCACGAATTTTTAAAATTAATTCTACTTAGATACCTTTTCACAAATGTCTGAAAACGGGTTATGGATTTGGTGAACTTTCACGTTTCACAACCATATACATATAGCATTTTTGAATTGAATGAAACCATTTCCGAATTAAATGAAACTGTTTTCGAATTAAATGAAACCATTTTCAGATTAAAAGAAACCATTTTCTCATTGATTGAAACTATTTTGAACTTAAATGAAACTATTTTCAAATAAAATGAAACCTTACAGAATAAAATATGAATTTATTGTTTTCGTACGTTTTATATTCATTAAAAAGGTACATTAAATTTTATAGGAGAGTGTACCAAATAATATAGCGTATTTTGTAGCCAAGTAATTCTCATTTAATTACCCATTAAACCGTTGGTTCTCTGCAATTAATATACATATATAGATGACTCGCAAATGCAACTGATAACTGGGCATTTCAGTCTTAGCAGTGTAACAAATAAGTGCTAATTATTCTTGAAATTTACTAGTAAAATGAGTGGTGAAGATTTTAGTTCTGGAAGTTCCGATTATTGGCAACCTAGTGAGGAGTCTCCTATTGATTTAAGCCATAGTGAGGTGGTTCATGAAGATAATCTGGATCATTTAAATTCAAATCGTGGGGAAAGAAGAGATGGTACTCGAAGAAATCCTGGACGAAGAACAATAGGACGGTACTCGAAAATTACAAAAGACATGAAATTGCTTCTTGTAAAATTATATGAAGAAGGTAAAACAATTTCTGAAGCTGCTCGAATTACGTCGATAAATATAAATTCCGCTAAAACTATATTATCACGGTATAAAATAAGTGAAAACGCTTTAATAGAAGGCAAACGCGGTGGTAATCGTGCGAAAAAGTTGACACCAGAAAATCTCAAATACATTGAAGCCTTTGTAGAAAGAGATCCCGGAATTACTCTGAAAAACATCAAAAGGAAGTTATTCGAAGAAAAAAATATATCTGTGTCTACGATTTTCAGTGGTTTGCGGGAGCTAAAAATTACTTTGAAATTGGCTTCGGTTGAAGTCGATAGAATGAATAACCAAAGAACATTGCAGCTGCGACAGAATTACGCCAGAGAATTCACACAGTGGGTTCCCCAACAAAGGGAAAAATTAATTTTTATAGATGAGTGCGGCTTTAATCTTCATCTTCGGAGATCACAAGCTCGGTCTACGGTAGGCACAAGAGCACGCATTGTTGTACCCACTGTACGAGGACGGAACGTAACACTGATCGCCGCTATGAATAATGGAGGTATCGTCCACAAAAAGATAATTTCCAATGCTTCCGTGAATGCCGATCGCTTCAAATTATTTTTACGCGAGCTTTTTGAAAAAATTGATAACATGCCGCAATTAGAGAATTCTTTTTTAATACTGGATAATGCTCGAATCCATAAAACGCGAGAAATTCAGGATATGGTTCGAGATAGCGGATGTTATTTAAAATTTTTACCACCTTACTCGCCAATGCTGAACCCGATAGAAAATCCATTTTCGAAAATAAAGTTGATCGCCCGATCAATATTAAGCGACGTTAGCACCGAACATAGTATTGTTGATGTAATTGACCAAAGTGCTCAGCAACTGAATCAAAATGATTGTTCAGACTATGTTGTGGATATGGTTTTGCAAATCCCACAAGCTGCAGATCGCCAACCGCTTCACTAATGCCAGCAAGGTAAATAAAAATCATCACCGTTATATAATTTACTAATTTCATCTATTATATAGCATTTTTGGATTGAATGAAACCATTTTCGAATTAAATGAAACTGTTTTCGAATAAATGAAACCATTTTCAGATTAAAAGAAACCATTTTCACATCGATTGAAACTATTTTTAACTTAAATGAAACTATTTTCAAATAAAATGAAACCTTACAGAATAAAATATGAATTTATTGTTTTCGTACGTTTTATATTCATTAAAAAGGTACATTAAATTTTATAGGACAGTGTACCAAATAATATAGCGTATTTTGTAGCCAATCAATTCTCACTTAATTTCCCATTAAACCGTTATGTGCCTGCAATCAATATAAAGGCTTTTCCAATAAGAGGTGTTATTTTAATTAGCCCGCTATTTCGGTAGATGTTACTTTTGGAGCTGTCATTTTTTGACACTTGACAAGTAGAAACTACGCCATTAATAAAAATGGAACGATACACGATTCAACAGCGCACTGAAATTATTAAAATTCACTATAAAAATGGTGAAAATGTGGCAGAGACGGTCCGTAAAACTCGAGCATTTTTGGGTTGTCGTGAGGCACCTTGTCGGACCGCAATACAGAAATTGGTAGAAAAATTCGAGCTGTCGGGACAAGTTAGTGATGTGAAGAATAAAACCCGTGCACGTCGCTCAAGAACAGCCGAGAATATGGCTGCTGTAGCCGAAAGTGTTGAAGAAAACCCAGGTTTGTCCATTCCTCGTCGTTCTTTGGAATGAGGCATTCCACAAACGCCATTACACCGTATTTTGCATAAAGATTTGGGTGTTAAGGCTTATTAAGTTCAGTTAACACAAGAACTCAAGCCGGCCGATCATCAACAACGTCGAGTCTTTGCTGATTGGGTCCTTGAAATGCATGAAAATGATCCGGAATTCCATCGAAAACTCATCTTGAGTGATGAGGCCCATTTCCATCTCGATGGCTTCGTCAACAAGCAAATTTGTCGCATCTGGGGTTCGGAAAACCGAAGAGCTATTGTTGAAAAGCCTCTCTATCCTCAACGTGTGACTGTTTGGTGCGGTTTATGGTCCCGCGGAGTCATTGGACCTTACTTTTTCGAAAATTAGGCTGGAGCAACAGTTACGGTGAATGGCGCTACGTGCCATACAAGCAACGAAACCATTGATCTTTTACGGGAAAAGTTTCCGGACCGTGTTATCTCTCGAAGAGGTGATCACAATTGGCTTGTGACTTAACACCTTGCGACTTCTTCCTTTGGGGCCACGTGAAAGAGAAGGTATACGCCAACAGCCCAGCGTCGACTCCAGACCTCTAAGATGGAATTCATGAGGCTATCGAGGACATAGGGCAGCCACTTTACGATTTGGTTATGGAAAATTTCATGAAAAGGATATGGCCCTGTAGGCGTGGTTGTGGTGGTCATTTGGCTGATGTTATTTTTCATTATTAACGGCATACCTTCCTCTTTATAATGAAATAAAGATCCGATCATTTATGTCAAAAAATGGCATTTTTCTTTGAATATCAAAATAACACCTCTTATTGGAAAACCCTTTATAATAGATGAAATTAGTAAATTACATAACGTTGCTGATTTTTATTTACGTTGCTGGCATAAGTGAAGCGGTTGCCAATCTGAAGCTTGTGGCATTTGCAAAACCATATCCGGCACATAGTTTGAACAATCATTTTGATTCAGTTGCTGAATACTTTGGTCAATTACATCAACAATACTATGTTCGGTGCTAACGTCGCTTAATATTGATCGGGCGATCAACTTTATTTTCGAAAATGGATTTTCTATCGGGTTCAGCATTGGCGAGTAAGGTGGTAAAAATTTTAAATAACATCCGCTATCTCGAACCATATCCTGAATTTCTCGCGTTTTATGGATTCGAGCATTATCCAGTATTAAAAAAGAATTCTCTAATTGCGGCATGTTATCAATTTCTTCAAAAAGCTCGCGTAAAAATAATTTGAAGCGATCGGCATTCACGGTAGTATTGGAAATTATCTTTTTGTGGACGATACCTCCATTATTCATAGCGGCGATCAATGTTACCATTTCTTCTTTGATTTGAATTTAATTGATCCAGATAATCTTCATGAACTACTTCACTATGGCTTAAATCAATAGAAGACTCCTCGCTAGGTTGCCAATAATCGGAACTTCCAGAACTAGATCTTCACCACTCATTTTACTAGTAACTTTCAATTGAATAATTAGCACTTATTTGCTGCACTGCTAAGACTGAAATGACACGTTATCAGTTGCATTTGCATGTCATCTGTATATGTATATTAATTGCAGAACACCTAACGGTTTAATGGGCAATTAAATGAGAATTGCTTGGCTACAAAATAAATTATATTATTTAATACACTGTCCTATAAAATTTAATGTACCTTTTTAATGAATTTTATATTCGAAAATTCGAAAATATTAAATTCATATTTTATTCTATAAGGTTTCATTTCATTTGAAAATAGTTTCATTTAAGTTCAAAATAGTTTCAATCAATGTGAAAATGGTTTCTTTTAATCTGAAAATGGTTTCATTTAATTCGAAAACAGTTTCATTTAATTCGGAAACGGTTTCATTCAATTCAAAAATGCTATATATATGTACATTGGAGTTGTGAAGTCATAGCTTTGTCCTAGTTAAGATACGTGTGCCGACTATAGAGTTTTTTTATTTTTTGCGAAAGCTTTCTCTAATGAAAGATTTGTTTACCAATATTTTTCCACTATATGGAAACATTTTTATTGAAAGCAACTATGCCGGAAAAGTAGATCTAGTTCTTACCATGATCAGTTGTAGATGAATCTTTAGTACTGGTGAAAAGATTACTGTGAAACCAAAAAGAAAAATCTGGGTGACAAATGTTTCCTCAAAAGGAAAAGATTGTTTACTTATTCAGTGCTAATGAGATAATTAAGAAACGAAGAAAAGTTTCTTTTCTTTACCATTGGATATAATAAGATGAATCTTATCCTCATAAGACTATTTTTCTAATCTATGTTGTTTTGGGATAATCTCACTAGTATCGATTTGAAAAAATTAATTATTTAATCCAAATTTTGAAAGACATCTAGTTATAAATTTTTTCACTTCACAATTTTCTTATGAACTATGTGATCACCAAGTGCCAGTTTCGATCTTCTGAATGCTAAAAACTACTTGGCCGAGAAAGCACTTTTCAAGTCCGTTTTAAAAGAAAATAAACTCGCTGATTCTATGTTGTTTCCAGTATAAAAATGTTTCGTAGAAATCGTTAAAATATTTGTAGAGAAAATTGTGAACTGTTTACACAGTAGAGAGTTTATTGAAAAAATGTCCTATACGTTTCTATAAAGATAACTCTGTAGTCTGCATGTACCTTTAGATGGGACAGTGGACTTCTCGATAAGCCGGAACATATACCTTTTTTCAAGCCAAAGAAAGTAACAGAAATTCCTAACAACCTCCACGCTGTTGCTTTCGATAACGATCCGGAAGGTACTATACTGTTTAATTCACTTTCGAAATTAAATATTCGAACATCTGCCCTTCTTTCTTTTTCAAGAATTTGGATCGTTGAATTAGGCTCCTGTTCTTGCAAGGGATTTTAATAGTCGTCATTAATTGTCGTTGGAGTTATTTTCAATGTCAGGCACGCTGACAAGGACTCTAATATTTACATTAAAACTTATATTCCTAGAGGTTTCTAAAATACCATCTCGTTCTGAGCCGGAAACCACTTTCTCGTAATCCATGAAAATTAGGTAGAAGGAGGACTAGTACTATGTGCAGACTCCACGAAGCTCTTCAGGTGTTAATATTAATTTAATTATGTGAAACAGAATTTTTCCCTTGGTTGATGATAAGCGCAGTTATTACAGTTACTTAGGCCTCCATTTATCGGAAGCTTCATAGCTATTTCTGCCGTTCAATCTGCCATGTATGTACGAGTAAAGTTACGCGGGCTTCCATTTGGTTTACCATTTGATTCGATCGAAGTACGGTAATTATTTCTATCCTCGGCCGCACACGCATTTCTTCATAAAATTTACATATTTTTATAGTTTTTCTTCTTCCGGACGGATCTAAAAAATCATGTCAAGAATTTTGAAGAGATATTTCTACCACTTTTGCAGTTGCTTTTCATCACGACTTAGTAAAACTTTCCATCCTTACTTTTTTTAAAATGCTTTTCCGAGAAAACTCTCTATTTATTTGGTATTCATTTTCTGCTTTTGGTCATCTATTTGTCATGGGAGATGTCACGTTCCTATAAAGCTGAGAGTATTCGATTTAGAGCTCATGTCACAGTTATGGATTGCTGGTGGAATTAATGGTATTTTTGAGTACTTTTCTGCGTTTAATGTTTTTTTTTTATTACATGTTCCAATCCATTCTTCATTTATTAGGTCTGTTCCTTAGATGGAGACTTCCTCGCGATACATTCTTGCAGAATTTTACTGCGAATTCCCACTAACCTTAAATTTTCTCCAATTAACCATATTTTTTGTGTATTCCTGACCATGGAGATCCTCCTTTAATTTATGTTGGCAATAAAGCTATAATGATCTTTTCCTTGTGTATCCTTATGTAGTAGAAGAAGGTACCAATCACTAATAATAAGTTGCGAAAAGCTTCAAAAACCAATAAGTAGCTTGCTGCTGCAAATGCATACTGTGAAAATATCTTACCTTCCGATAACGTCTTTAAGATCCATTTTGTCGAGGATTAGCAAGATAATGCTTACTCGCGGGATCTCGTTAACTCGTAGAAACCTTTTCAGACTCTTTATTTAGAACATACCGCACGGTAGTTCTACTTCGTAGTCTTTTTTTAAGGCGAACAGCAATTTATTTTTTTAATTATTATTATTTATGGGGCTGTTTGTAGAGTTCTATGATACTACAGGACGCCCTCATGGGACTCTATCGATTAAATTTTAATTAGGTCTCAGTCTCGGTGCTAAATTGCAAAATTTTTATGTTGAAAATTCGTTCATTTAGGATATTATGTTTTATTAGATCATTTTGAAAATTTAGAGCTTCTTGGATCTGTCGCTTATCCAATTGTCAAAATTGGGACTGCCTTAAAATTTATATTATTTTCCATTTTGTAGATCTTCTTAAAATTCTTCTGTCCGTTTTTAGCCTCTTTTGAGAATTTCGTGTCAATTGTTTACATTTTTGTGTGATTTTGTTGTCATTTTGAGCCATTTGTTTGTTTTAATTATATTAACTGTTCCTATTACCTTTTTATAATTTTTTAATTAATTGGAATTTTTTCCCGATATTTGAGCCTTTTGATATTTATTTTAAGTCATCTTTATATCAGTCAAGTAATAAAAGAGCCTATAATCCATAAAAAAAGATATATGTTTTTCAAATGGAGAATGCTAAAAGATTCCCCCTCTCATTTAATTACTGCAATCTGTAAGATCTTTTGTGACATTACTCCTAAGTTTCCTATAGCATATGGATATTATATATACTATATTTTTGCTTCAACCATATTATTAAGGGTGATTTTGCGAGTGCAGATTTCTATGGCGTAGATTTCTACCTGGAAAATAATAGATGAGGCCACCAGAGTTCATCAGCTAGTCGGTAATTTGACCCATATATGCACATGCCTGATCTGCTCTACCTCAAAATTTGAAACCACCCCTGTACCATTTCAGAGATCCTTTTTCAAAGGGTAAGTCACCAGAATGCCACTGTTGATGGTCCCCTAAAATTACTTTAAATGATGTTTCAACGTAATGGGGTTTCGGTATAATTTCTCAGATTGGGTTTTTCATCGAGTACTCTAGAAATTCTTGAAGTACTTTCAGGTTCGGCCCTCTGAAATTATATTGGTCTGAGGATGGCTTCCTTCTTAACATACAGGCGGGCAGCAATAATCTTTTTTTGAAATACTACGGTGATAAGATAATGAGATAGGACTTGGCTTTATTAGTTAGTTGTTTTTCAGTTGAACGGCTGCCAAAAAAATATCAGAAGGATTCTGCACCTGAAAATTTCACATCATTAGAATTATGTCAGTCTTATTTTATAGAGTCTATTTTCTAGTTCATAGTAGCTTAACCGAGATAAGCTTACTATTCCTCAGACTAATCGCAGCTAGAAGGACAATATTCACATATAATATTCAGCCCAATAGAAGCCGCTGTACAATGAACAATATTCTATGTGGAATCAGTGTCTACTCAATTGTTCTTCTTCTATCCTGATCCTTTAATATTAATGATAACTTTATTAATCCTAGCATGAATTGAAACAACTTTATACTCTTGACACTTTTCGAGCTTCCGAGCATTGCCAGAGTAATAACTAATAACAAAGTCGTATTGAATCATAAAAAATATGCAGAACACAAAAAAAAAATATCTTGCTCATAACATCCATAGAGATTTTTATAGTCGTCCAACTGTCATACTTCACCCAATCCATTTATCACTTGCTCTAGAATGTTACATGCTTTATAAATCTATGGTAACACCATCAAGATTTCTCGCCTTGCACTTTAGAAGCTGATTACTTCTACAAATACAAAAACGTTCTAATCAAGAAAATTCCCAGCAAAGGTGCATCTGATATCCTCCAAACTTATGCTCCTCTTTCCTTCCTTTTCCAGTAATCCATTTTCGGGCGATATATCATTCTTAGTAAAACAATGTTCACGCTAACTGCAAGCAGCAGACAATCTATCACTAAAATTATCCCTATCCCTGTAAACTTTAAGTATTAAACCGTCCCCGAAAGAAACCCGCATGTTCAGTAAAATATGACAGAAGGACGAAAAAAAAAGAAGAAGAAAAAACGGGAGCAAATCTCAAGCAACTGACAAAATCAGCAAAATTTTCTTGAATTTCAAATGGAAATGGTGGCACAACGACACAAGGTGATCATTAAGTACAGTCGAAGCACTTTCCTCAACTGCATAGCATCTGTCTGAGCTGAGCAGAATGAACATTTTTGAATGATGAAAAGATTCTTAGCTACGTACGTACGTGTGTATGTACATATAAGGAAAATCCGGAAAATACGAAAGAAGACAATGCCAGGAATACAATGGTTTTTTTTTTATCCAAACGCAAAAAACAAAATTCTGGATAGATGTTGTAGAAAAAAAACAGCAACCCTTTTCTACTAACAACTTCACCACTTTTATGTCTGCACAAACTGTCTTCAGTTAGAGTTGAGTATATACACATACATGTATGTAAACAGGGAGCGGAGCCGGAGAGTCCAACAAATCATGTTCCGAATTTCCACCAATCGAACCGAAAAGACGCCCTATCACGCCTCGTGATTTCTATCGAAATATGCATCCCAAATTCATCCATAATCCCATATATATGTATGTAAGGATACCATCATACGATAGCACGATGCACATTCATTTCTCACTTCCGAAGAACTTTTCAACGGATAAATTTATTATCCTCCTCTAAAGCTGTCGGGTACTCACAGGACGTCGTCCGGATTTATGGAGGAATCACTTTTATCAACAGCTTTAAAATTGATTCCATTTCGAACTGGGCATTGCTGCATGGGCTGCACATGCTTAGATACGATTACGTTGAGTTTCAGGTAAATTAATTATTGAGGGAAATCTGGAGAGTGTCTTATCGAATTTAGGTTTGTGGAATAAGGGTAGCATAGGGAAAAAAAGGTGTAAAATTTTCATCGTTTAAGAAAAAGTAACAGGAGTAGAAAGGGGCCATATTGAAAAGCTAAAATATTGAAGTTATCTCTCTAAATATTGGAATATCTTTTGAGAAGAAGCACTTCTAAGTTTAACTAGAATTTGATGTACCCAAAATAACTTCAAGGCATCGGTAACGAACTTTCGTTAAGTTTACATGACAAATTTCTGTAAGTAAAGTACGGTAAGACTCGCTCATTCCTTAAGGACTCATCTATTTATCCAATAATATTTAATGAAATCTAATGAAATCGGTAACACTCTTAGTATTTTATTTTATTATACAAGAAAAATGTGAAAAGAGGTGGCCCCTTATAAGAGAAAAGTTTTGGAAAGATCTAAGAAAGCGAATAAATTGCTTCTTGAAGTGCTGGCGATTTTTCTTCAGATTATTCTTCAGATTCTTTTTATTTATATAATCTTCATAAAAGGCAGAAATCTTCAATTAAACCAACTTCCATTTGTTAATTTTTTTGCTTTTATCACTTTTTAAAATTGAAAATATTAAATATCAAGATAATAACTCTTACGGAATGAGACGTCTGTTTAGGGCAAAACTGTTAATCATCCGTAAGTAAATCTCAGTCACGTTCAAAATCGTAAAATTCTTTACATCTATTGTGCCTCAAGCCCTAGATATAATGAGCGCCGCGTTGTTTTTTTTTTCGGCGCCGCTTTGAGGCGTTTATAATACAATGAGAGCCGCGCGTTTTTTTACACTTGATAGTCCGTACTATCTGAGGTGTGTTGATTATTTCTGTGAAATTGTGAAAAGTATTTAAAAATGAATAAAAAAAAATTAAGTATGATAATTAAAGCAAATATTCTTGCCCTAAAAGTTTATTAAAAAACTATTACCAAAAAAGTGAAATTTTTTATTTCAAACTTCTCAGTAATCTCATTCGTTCTCTTAAAATGATACAAGGAACAAACGAAGAAAAAAACAACGCGCCGCTAAGTTTAAAGTTTGATCAAAATTTGAGGCGTCCCAAAGTAGCGCGGCTTACATTGGCTCTAGCTATATATGAAAACCATTGATTCAAACTAATTTTGCGGCACGTAAAAAACGCGCGGCGCTCATTATATCTAGGGTTTCAGACTTAACTTAAAGCACTTTTACGCTGCTATTGGGCTTAAAGAAAAAAAAAAAAAAAGATTACGATAGGAAATTTATAATTATCATTCGCCGGCTCTTATTACCAATATAACAAACCAAAACTCTTTGACATATGATAAACCATCATTCAAGGAAAGTAATGCCATCTTTAGCAGACGTCTGACAACATTTTTTTTTACTTTTTCATTCCTAATCTGGCTTATCATAACATTGATGACTACGTGGACGTGGACCATTATTTTCATACAGTATTGAAAATTTCAAAATTTCTATATGAGGCCACTAATGTCACTTCGGAAGAACCACGAATGTGCTAATTTGCGAATACTAATTCAAAGACTTTTTGAGATGCAAATAGACCGTGGCCTCACTTTACATTGTTTCTTCGAGTCGAGTTAAGTTGAGTTGAGTCTCGATTTCCATCGCTCACTAATTGAGACCGAAAACTTTGAATCTAACTTTCCCAGTGAAGTTTTACGAATTCATGGAATCCAAATTTTATTACCTTCCGGTCTGGTCAAAGTTCAATTTACAAGAATAGCTTCTACAACGATTTTGTCTATTTGCATGATCGTGATGCTCTTAAAATATTGGAAAGTCATAGATATGCAGTTCTGACTGCTGCAAAACAAAAGACTCGATGCAGAACCAATAGAGTAAATAAGATGAAGTCTCTTGTTTCTATGTGAACATATTAAAGTAGAAATGGCAAGTTTACACTTATATAAATCAGGAGTGATCTAGCCGTAGTTAGAGTGAACACGCAAATAATAAACAAAGATGTGGTGGAAGTTATGATGTCAATTCATAGTCTATTAATTAAGCGGCTCATTTAACTTTCCTTGCAAAAAGCTTGCAAAATATATATTACAGGGTGTCCCGTCTATGGTGCTACCCCCGAAGGCTATGGATAGATCATGCTTAGACACATAAAAAAATGGATTTGTTGGGGAAGAGAAAATCCTAACGGCTTCAAAGATAACGGGATTTAAAGATATTTCGTTACGTTTGTATAGATCAGTTTGTATCCATGGGCGTAGCCAGGGTTTTGCTGTGGGGTGCGCCTAGTAGGGGCCAGTTTGACACAAAAATTGAAAAAGAATATTCTTCAATCAAGTATTGTTTTTCAAAATTGTGTAAAAGTTTCTAAGACGTTAATCAGTGTTAACACCAAGTTTCCTTACATCAAGCAAACTATTTTATTGATTACCGTTGTTTTTTAGATCGAATACAAAATACATATGATTTTTTTTTCACATTTACTAGCATTACGATTTCTCCTGGAGTGAGAAAACTTTCATAGAAAGAAGAAAACTGCTTTTAACGGCAATAAAACCGTAGATCTAATAGAAACCAAATTTAATTAATATGCATAGGGACACGAGAAAAATTCTTCTTATTATAAGAAAATTATCACTTATACAACGAAACTGACATGCTACAACAAAGAACATTTTACATGACGTCAGCATAATATATACCTACTAAAAATTATTTCGGAACATTTAAAATAAATCTTTTTCTAGAATAACGAAAAGTAGACTACATTCAAGCCATTCTATTTTTAGGGTATATAACCTTTTCTCATATTCTGTAATTAAATTTTCTGCTATTATCATAATCGGAGATAATTGAGAAGACATATTTATTAATTTAATTTTTCTATATTCATTTGAATAAGCTGAAGCAATTTATTTTCGTACATCCAGGAAATGTCTGCTAAGCTCAAAATCGCACCTAACTTTCTTTGATACACATGGAACAGAGCTTTTCCCAGTGAAAATTTCTCTCAGTGCATTATCGTTTAATTTGAATTCGTCACTATCCATTACTACCTTCTAAATTAATATCGTCATAATCATAACAAAAATCGAAAAAAAAACAATTAAATAAGCATTAGTTTACTATTTTTTCTGCAAATCGGCTCAATACTTTTTAACAATGGCATTCTCTGTGTTGAGCAGTAAAATGCGTGACATGCGAGAGAATCGTTCTTGAAGCATTGTGCTTCTAATCAACGTTTCTACACGCCTCATAGCAGAAAAACTTCTCTCACATCCGACGGAGTTCACTGGGAGTAATATTGCCGCCAAATTTTCAGCATTTATCTCATAATTTTTTCATTTAAGCATGTTTTACATGACCATCGCTTCATTTTCCAAGGCTGTATCAATTTTTAAGATTTTTTTATAATTACTTATGAATTTAAGAAATTTGACATCATATTTACAAGACAATTAAGAATTTTCAAGAAATTTTCCTACCTCTGCTAATTTTTTCCAGTTGTTAAAGCTGCTGTGAGGTTACGTTTTCCAATTACAGCAAGGACTGGGGGTGCTTTTATGCAAGAAGTTCACCAGCCTCGATTTAAAATCTCTTTCTTGACATTTTGACTTTCCAAACTCAGAACTTAAAGTTTTCTTATTACGTTTTTTTATTTTTGACTTATTGACTTAATATTTGTTTTGGTACTTCTTAATTTTCGTTTTTGTTCTTTATTAGGGGAACAAGAGACCTTACCGTGGGTCGGGGGTCTCTTGGTTCATTTTTGATTTAGTTTTAAAAATTACTGCCTAAGTTACAGCGACACACCGGATTTTTACTTACGATCATCGATCGATTTTCTTTGATAATTGGTGCTGCAACAAGATTTAATAAAGGGACAAACATTTATAAATTAACGTAAGTGTATAATTTTGGGTACGTCTTCTGATTTATATATTAATTGAATATTGGAAATAGTGTATTTCGCTTATACAAGCGAAATGGAACATTTTCCCCTATTCATAAGAAAATTAAAAGTACGCTATTGGCTGGCATGGCCAATAACCAAAAAGATCATGTAGTACCAGTATGTGGGTCAAGCATCATACATATTGCGCATAGTATTTTCTATATATAAGCAAAGCGAGCGAAAATAGGAAAGAACGAAAAACAATATACAGAGCCCAATTTGTAAGTCATTAGGCACATTGCGCATATTCTTCACGTATGGTTAGAACAAACATAGACTGCCAGTCTATTGTAAGTCATAGTGTAGTGCGTTGTCGCATTATGAACCTTGGTTTTCAAGAGAATCCGGCGCAGTTGCAATTGAGCCGCCGCATTCTGTTGGAAACCAAGGCTTTAGAATGGAAAAATGTTGAGTTGACAATAATTCTGATGGATTTGTTATCAGTCGGCCAAAATGGAGAAAGTCAGTGAGTTTACACTTTGATACAAGTATCTGGATTTGTATCGACACTTGTATAGCCACGTTTTCGACTTGTATATACAATTAGTCACAAAAGTATCCGCCCATCTGATCTTCTCGACAAACTGCATGTAATTTATTAGTTTGTTCATTTGCTAATAATTTAAAAAATATACATTTATAAACTCCAACATGTGTACTATATCTTCTCACATCCAAAAACAATATAAATTTTACCAGAGAGATAATTGGTTATTTCTTTTTCTCAAAAAGGGTATTCGCAACGGAAAATTTCAAAGGTGATTGGAATACCGCGAAGTACAGTAAAAGACATTATTAATAAGTATAAAAGTGACAGTATATCAATAAATAAACAACCACATACGGGGCGACCAAGGATACTAAAAGAAAGAGAAGAAAGAAAAATTTAGAAGCGAGCGAAAGTGAATCCGCATACTAGTCCTAAAGAGATATGCGCAGATGTTCGCGAAAGTACTGGCAAAAATATAAAGGTCTAAGCACAATTGCGACGGCAGAGCGGAAAACGGCAGACGGTAGCGGGAAATCCGGTTGTCAAAACAGGCGATCGAAAGATTGAGAACACAATTGCAACGGCAGGCGGTGAGCGACGATTGTGAAAGAAGAAGATACTGAAATTTCATTTATTAAATGTTTCGAGCATTTTAAAAGGAAAGAAATGCAATGGATCAAAGTATGGAGAAAAAACTGAAAATGCAGAAATTAACTAAATTAAACGCTTTGAAATATCCATCCAAACCACGTATTTTTAGTCCACTTGTCTTGCCCGTTTTGCAAATCATAAATAATTCTCTGATTTCGTACTTCCTCAATAAATTTTTCTTCAAAGATCATTATTTGAAATTTACCGCGGCGTACTACCACCTCAAAAAGACAAAACTGAATGCCAAAATAGTTTCATTCGATTAATTTTGTTGGTAACAATGCAGCGACGACGGCAAAATTAGAATTTGCTCAATCTCGGCGGCAACATTGTCGCCCGCTTACCGTTTTTCGTCGTAATTTTGCGCATTCGGATAAGACAGCGGAGTTCCGTCGTCGTTTTCCGTCTGCCGTCCTAATTGTGCTTGGGCCTTAAGTGTTGAAACAGTGAACCGAACGATAAGCAAAAGCGGATACCGTAGACGGATTGCAAGAAAAAAACCGTGGATAAATAAAACAAATAGGAAAAAGAGAATCGAGTTCGCTAAAAAATTTGTTCATGAGGCTCAAAGCTTTTGGGATACTGTCATTTTTAGCGATGAGTGAAAATTTGAAATATTTAACTCATCTCGGAAACAATTTGTCTAGAGAAATCCTGAAATTGAGTTCAACAAAATAAACCTGCAACCAACCGTTAAACCGTTAAACATGGTGGTGGTGCTATTGTTGTACGGAGAGTATGTCGGCGGCTGGGGTTGGAAGTCTTTGTTTCATTGCTGGAATGATGGATCAATATTTTACAGCATAATTTAAAATCCACTACCGAAAAGTTAGGATTAAGAAATAATTTTGTTTTCCAACAAGCCAACGAACCTTAATATTGTGCCAGAAAAACGAAGGAATGGCTACTTTATAATGTACGTAAACAGTTGGGATCACCTCCTCAGTCGGATATGAATCCCATAGCACAAATATGAGCAGAACTAAAAAGGTCCTTAACTCAATATAACATTTCTAGCAAAAGTATGTTAAAACAACATCTTCAAGAAGAGTGGAACAAAATAAGTCCCGACTGAACAAAAAACTTTTTTGCAATCAATGCCTAACAGACTGAAAAGTGTATTAAAATCCAACGGTTATCCAACCAAATATCAAAATTTAATTTATAGTGTTGTACAACTCCGGATATTTTTGTATTTTTGTGTGCTTTATTTTATGTAATATATATAATTGGAAATGCTTATTTTTTTAAATTTTTGAATTCTTCTTTTTTTTATACCATACAAATAAATCTAATAAATATAATTTCTTAAAATCGTTTCTGTAAATTTTTCATTCTGTCTAAATTTTCTGGGGGGGGGGGGCACCGGTGCCGTTTCGGATTCACTGGGGTGGGCCGTGCCCACCCGTGTCCCTACCTAGCTACGCGCATGCCTGTAGCTTCGGAAAGTTATACTCTATAATGATAATTTAAGATTTGTTAGATAGATAATTGTTGGGTTTCCAATGGTCTATAAATTTTCCCCCTCTTCTCTTCGTTTTGAAGTTATGCCCCAACAAAAACAAAATTTCAGACTTTTAACTCGCTTTATGTATTTAACTACCATTTTTATTTAACACCGGGGGTTTAAGTGCTCATAAAAGACTACACAGTACTATCGAACTTGTCAAAAGAAGACGAATTTCACCCAAGACACTTATACACAATTTGAGCGCTATGCTTATTTACACACTAGCTATGCAATGTTTGTCACACCTGCAACTCACTGAGGCTCAGTGTTGGCAATCATTGTATCCAAAATTATTTACGCTATCGTCTCCTGTCTATATAGAGATCTTCCCAGGCTTCGCTTCTTCCTTGGACATTGTCGTTCAAGACAACCATATCAAGTTAGTAAACATGTGCCTTCCTCATGACCAGGACATTACAAGACAAGTTCTTGATAGTGCTCAATCCTGTCTGGTAAATTTTAGCGTCGAAACTATCCTCGGAGGTGATTTCAACTGCACGCTGAATCCCTCATTGGATCGGCATTCCGAAGTTGAGTTCAACTCCGTCAATGCTTCTCGATTGAGGAATTTTTTCCGTGTTTTCAGACTCATGGATATATATCGTTGGATGCGTCCTACGAGTAGATCATACACGAGAGTCTCGCGAAATATCCATGGAAGTGTCGCAGGCTCCAGAATTGATAGACTTTACGTCTCACCTGTAATACTAGAACATTTCGTTGGTGTCACTTATGAAGTGTGTTCCGTTAGCGATCATCTTCTTGTAGTGCCATCCAGCACTCTAGTTGAAAGAAGAACTGCATACTGGATATACAACAACTATTTGTTGAATTCCGAGCAGTTCATCAATGTGTTCATTAAATTCTAGCAAATTCTCCAAATTCGATCTTTTATCGAAAAGAATTTCAATCGAAGTGGGTATCAAGCCTCTAGTTTGTCGGCCAAATTATCTCGGGTGGCAGGTCTTCTTCCAACACAGCCGGAGTTGATTCTTTATTTTAACAGAATAAAGGAACGCTTGGCAACACAAACTTATAAGCACAGCTTAGAGTTTGTGCTATGCAGCCAATCACGCTGGCTGAGGGAAGGCGATTTTCCAACCGAGTATTTCTTCCAGGCAACTAGATGACGTACTTCCTCTTGTGAAGACGAATCGATAGTTGATGAATCTGGACAAGTCCTCAACGGACAACAGCTATCAGAATATATTCGAGACTACTACAGTAGTCTCTACTCTGAATCGACGTCGACAACATCCTCGACCACTCATTCATTTCTTGAGAATATTCCGACTTTCTCTGAAGACGTTAAGGAGCTCCTGGACACAGTAATCACACTAGAGGATATTATTGCTATGACACAGTATCTAAGGCGACACACTTCACCTGATTATAATGGCTTGACTCCAGAATTCTTCATACGTTTCTAGAATTTATTAATTCATGACCTTTTGGAAGTCTTCAATTCGGCGGTTAAGACACATTCAGACTTACCTTCTAGTTGGAGGAGATCTGTTATGCGCTTGATTCCAAAGCAGGGAGATTTGCAGAGGATGGGAACTGGAAGCCAGTAACTCTATACAATGTAGACTACAAAATCGTCTGCAAAGCTTTAGGGGCGATACACCGCTCAGTGATTGCTTCGGTAATACACCCAGAACAGTACTATTGTGTACCTGGTCATAGTATCTACGACAACATCGCAGTAGCCAAACATTTATTTGCCTACCATGAACAGACAGGTACACAAATGGCCATGATTTCACTAGACCAACAAAAGACTTTTGAAAGAGTCCTGCAACGAGTATCTCTTGACTGCTCTCGAGGCATTTGGGTTTCTGCCCAGGTGGCTCGATATCGTCGGGAATATGTATAGAGATTCAGAGATTTTGATTAAGTATTAAGGACACGTTCTGACTCTTATCTCGTTTCATCGAGCTATCAGACAAGGCGTCTATTGTGAGGTATGCTTTATGATCTTTTGTTGGAGCCGCTACTGGTGAATCTTCGTCGAATGCTCGGACAATACGCAGTGCATCTACCATATACCAATGTGAGGCCTCTTATGTTGGCATATGCGGATGAGCTTTCTATTTTCGTGACAACAGATGAAGCTTTTTCGGTCGCTCGTGCTGTTTTCGAAGAGTACGAGCGTATAGAGGGTGCTAAAATCAACCTTAGTAAGAGTCAAGGCTAGTGGTTTGGATGGTGGAGAGATCGTACAGATACTCCACCAAATATCCAATGGACTAATACTTGCCTGAAGTATTTTAGGTGTGTATATCGGACGCGAGAGTAAATCAAATAAAAAAATTAATGGGTAGGTCAGTCGTGATAAATTATTTGACTACCTCGTCCATCGTTCATCTGCTAAAGTCTGAGACGTTTGATGAAGGCTTGGTAGGTCTCCTTAAAGCAAACACGATAGACGCCTTTTGGTGCGGAAGACGATGGGTTGCTGAAAGCCCGCTCTGTCTGCCAGTCAGGATAGGTAGATTAGGTCTCACTAGCTTGGTTGTGAGATCAAGGTGTCTCCAAGTGCGTGCATTCCAAAGAGTGTGTTTCCAGAGAGACACCTTGAATTCTCACCTGTGGGTGAATATACTGGGAGGGATCGGCATAGGGGAGTATTACTACCTGCTCTCTGTTCGACCACCCTATCCTCGTGACAGGCTACAGGATCTAATCTCAACGATTCACAGCTGGGGCAGAATCAGGCCAGCATTTCACCTTAAGTGGAATGCTCTACGGTACACGCAATTCGCGTCGATTCCAATCAGGTTTAATCCTGAATTAATAGATTCAGTGTTCAGTAATGCTCGAGGTTTTGAAGCTGACACGCATACACTGACGGTTCTCGGAGATATTATTGATATCTCGTAGTTTTTGTCGTAGTTTATTATGAAACCCCACTTAATTTAATAGTTCGTCAGATCAATTAATTTTCTCTTCATGTTGAGAATTATGAAGTTTGGGCTAAGGGCGGATGAGTAGCTATGTAATACAGTTATCCGCGTATAGTATATTGGTAGGATTGATCTGATGCAAAGATATTAAATAAAAGCGGATCGAGGCTAGGATCTTCAGGTACTCCTGCTAAAATTTGGTGCAATTCCGAGGAGCTTCCATTTATTTCAACAAAGAACTGTCGGTCTCTTAGGAAGTTACGGATTTTTTACAATTATTTCTAGTTTTTTTTCCATTTACAGAAAGTTAGAACAATCGGTCTGA
This sequence comes from Dioctria rufipes, assembly GCA_963924295.1. Taxonomy (NCBI): domain Eukaryota; kingdom Metazoa; phylum Arthropoda; class Insecta; order Diptera; family Asilidae; genus Dioctria; species Dioctria rufipes. Next base: position 45,452,322 of record OZ002741.1, on the reverse strand, counting down.
CATCATTGATATTTGTGGCTTTGGATTTTTTTAGAACTGGAAAGATTTTGGTAGTACTCTACTAGCATGGGAAGTAGCCATAATTGTTGCAGTTGTTTTCGCCAATATCAGAAAGCCTATAATGGGGAGCTTTTTTACAGAATAGATCCTGAGAGCTTTTCAGGACTTGATGATTTTCGATGGCTGCATGTAGTCTACTCGCCCTTTTGTGGTTCTAGGATTTGACGAGGATAAAAAATTTACTTCGAATTAATACGAATTTCTTTATAAATATTTTCTGAAATTAATCCAGGCAATACCGTCCTCAGCGATGTTTCTTTATTGTCAGATGTTCCGAAGAAATTTTGTAGTGAAATTAGTCATATTTGTAATATGTAGTTGCCTTAATTTGCCTACTCAAGTAATTTGTTTTTATTGTGAAAACTGAAAAGATCATTTTCTAGGTCTTGTTGTGCACTGTTATAAATATGGTATTGTAATGAATTGTATTGTATTGTAATTTCCATAGAAAATGCCGGCTCAGGTAAATAAATTATTTTGAAAGAATTGTTTTTGTCAAGTGTTGTTTATAATTTAAGAAAAATTCTTTGTGCATTCTTTATTTCATTTCTGTTGAGACTGAGCAGGATAATATTGAAGAGTAAAATGGAATGAAGGAAACTAGGTTTGTTTACATTCGAGGTGTTTTATTTAAGGTAATTGTTTGATTCAATTGCAGATTACCTTATCTCAGATGGATTTTGAGTGTGTCCTACTTAACAAATTTGACAATTTTAATTGGGAGAAAATAGTATCGACGACAAATTAAAACGATAAAAATTGAATTAGGTTTGTCAAATGCTATAACGTGACAACAACAACATTGCGAAGTAAGTCCTCGACCGGAGTTCCCACTCACATCTTCGAATAGTAAGACCAAAAATACTTGCGTGAACATTAATTTAGTAGAGGTCCCATCAGTGTTTTTTTTTTTTTACATATTATTAAACCAAGCTCAGGCAGGAAGGAGATAGGTAAAGGATTATGGGGCATGACGAAAGTAGGTTCTCATGCATGTTACTCTTGTACCTCCGCAGATTGCAGGCCCGAGGCAAAACTATAGATTGTAAGCTGTTCCACAGTCGCATAGATCGTGATAAGAAAGCATCACGGAATCTTACTGTACGGCTGAAAGTATTTTGAAGGGCGAAAGGATGAGCGCGGCTTGCAGCGCGAATATTGCGTGCAGGAGTTAATCTACAGGAGATCAGACTAGATATTTCATTGGAACATTGACCATGGATGTAGAGTTAAAGAAGCGGAAAGCATCCAACATTGCAGCGGTGCTCGAATGAGTCGATATGAAGCTAAGGCTGTGCGACCAGCCTCGGCCCAGATAGGGAATTATATTCCATTCTAGGTCTGATGTAGGACTTGTAGATGCGCGCTAGATTTGATGGGCTGAAATATTTCTAACCCAGAAATCCAAGACATTTCAATGCTTCTTTGGCGACAGAAAAGATGCGATCTCTTCAGCTTAACTAACTGGAAATATTAAGAAGAAGAAGAATGCATAATGACGGTGTACCATAAATCAATACTTTATGTAAGGAAACGGGTGTGGAAAAGTTATGATTTTGTTTTAAAGAGATGAAACAACTTTGGGACTTAGAGCAATGGATTCGACGCGATTCGCTTTACCCCAAGCGAAGATATTGGCGAGGTCCTCATTCAATGATTGAATCAGGCAAACCGGGGTGGCAGATGTTGCATTCCTTCTGGAGTCCGCAAGAGTGTCAAAGGAGTAAGCGAAGTCAAAGTTACTGTCATCAGCATGGGAAAGGAGATCAATAATGAAAATTAGGAAGAGACATGGAGAGATAATAGAGCCCTGTGGAACACTGGCATTTATAGAGTGAGATTCAGAAATAACATCGTCTGGTACAACACGAATTAGCCGACCAGATAGAAAAGTTTCAATCTATAAAAGAAGAAAAGGGCAGGATGCCAGATACTATCAAAGGCCCTTAAAATATCTAGAGAAACGATTTTGGACTATCCAAAATTATGGAAACAACAGTTCCAACGTTCCGAAGTCAGCAAGTCCCCAGATGAGCGACCAGTCCAGAAGCCATATTGGCGATCATTGATGAGTTTATTAGTTTGTAGATACTTCATTAATTTTGAGTTGATGACAGATTCAAAAACGTTGGACAGAATCGAAGTGATAGCAATTGGTCGATAATTTGATAGATCGCTACCCTCACTTTTCTTGAGAATAGGCTGAACGTGAGCTAGTTTCCAAGCAGTTGGAAATTTTCCTGTCGAATAAAACAAGTAGAATAGTTTGCGCAGAGAATTAGCCAAGGATGAGGTGAAAATATTAATTAACAGGGGCGAAAAACCATCAGGACCTGTGGCTTTGAAGACGTTGATCTTCCTAAGGACCTTGAATACATCCCTCCTTCGAATGTTTTGTACACATACACGCGGAAATTGCCAAGCAAGTGTCTGTGAAGTGGGTAGAAGGCGAGAATTTGAAGTGAATCCAGCAGCCAAAATATTAGCCTTATCCAGGGAGTTAACAACCACTTCACCATTGTTAAGTAGTGAAGATATAGAGGAACTGATGAAGTTGTTCCTGATCGTTTTGACGAGAGACAAAACACCTTTGATAAATTTACGGCTTGCCAGGATTTTCGGTCTAACAATCTGGTCAAAAAGAATTTTTTCTCTCTGGATAATTTATTTGCAGGTGTTCCGTGCAGTCTTGTAGATTTGTTTCAGCTCTGGGCATGGATGTACTCTGGATGACTCTTTCGCTTTTATTGCTTGGTTGCACTTTTCATTAAACCAAAAGCGATTTTTCTGTTATTGAGATCTGCTATAAGAATATGGAATGTATTCACGACTTGGTATGTTACTAAGCAAAACACACCGACCAATCAATTTCTCTAAGGTAGTGATTGAGACTTTCCCAGTCAGCAATTTTATAGTACCAGAGAAGCCAACTTGTATGTGAAGAAGTAGGGCGACACATATTTGAGGTGGAAAACTGAACCTTGATTAAACAATGGTCTGAATTACCGAGAGAGGAACTGACTGGAACATTTATCGGGATGAGATGTTAGGAATAAATCCACTGAATGAGCTGTGTCTGTTGGGAGATTCTGGAGTAAACTGAAGTCTATAGTGGAAAACTAAGTCGGATTGTGAGCTATTGATGTCACCCCATTTTCTTTAAAGGATTAAAGTAAATTGGTTTGGTGATATTTAGATAATATGCGTAAAAGATATTGAACCGAAAATTAATTTGTAGATTTCGTACCCGCTCTCCTGCTTATAAAAGTTATTCCACATGAAAATCGCGCGGTCCATTTTTTATATGTACATACGTCAGTAATTTATAAAACATATTTCTTTTCATTTCAAATTCGACATAGTTGCAATAAGTGAAGAAAGTGTAATTATCCATCCAGAAGATCTTTCTTTTTTTATAATACGAATCGATTCACAATATTATAATCTGGTGCTCTACTTATCTTAAGAATCTCTACTTTAACCCTTAACCACATACTTATCCAAGATTTCCCTTTAATACTTTCTTATATGCTATTCCCAAAGTTATACATAACACCACAATTTTAGCATTTTAATTAGTTTCCTACACCCCCGCCTTCGGATTCGCCACATTATTCTGAAGCAGTATAATTACAAAATTTTGACCGTGAAAAGTCCCACATATCGTGCCAACAACAATGTCAGGAAAAGTTGCGCCATCTCATGAAATTTTCACCGAAAGCAAAGCCATTTTCTGAAATATTGTATACACACGAGCTTGTACCGGATAATATGGGTATAACGTGTCCTGAACCGACCCTTTCCTTATACACCGGATACACTAAACGATATAATAAATAAGTTTGGGGAATATACCAGCAACAGCCACAATTTACGCAGTGTTAACTTTCTCTGGAGGATTCTTCCATTATTACAGCAATTTGCTGAAAAGCTGTGTGTTTTACACGAATATACCGGGGGAAGACATCACCAGGAAAGGGGTGCAAAATAAACTCTCCATCCCCAAACTACAGACATAAAAGCAGAAACATAAACGATGATCCATATCAGAGTATACTCCAGAACATTATTCTACTTAGAGGTGAGCCATTGTGATAGTCTCCCTCCTTGACTTTATTTAGAAATGAAAAAGGGTTTGTCTTCCTTCGAAGTGTTCCTCGTTTACAATGGTGCCGAAGAAATTATCTGGGTAGGCCAACGTGTATAGTCATCAATCCCAGTTGTGATATTTATTTTTTCATTTTAAGTTTAGAATTACGTTCATCTCTGAAGGGTTCTTGAATTATTTAAATCTGCTTGCCAGAAATATTTCGATCTACTTCAGTTCAAGATATGTGGGGTAGAGATTCCTCATGTTCTGGATAAACTCTGGAGTAATATTTTGAGGGAAAAATAAGAAATGTCAACTAGTAAATGGATTGAACATAGTAATTCATGTAGTCATGGGAAGTACTTCTGAGAATGGTACGCCATAACTTCTCGACCTTGTACAAATATTGGAAAACTGGTACTAAGTAGAGCTATTCTCTGATAGCATCATTCCTATTATGCTGCAGAAGGTACAAGGTGTTGTAATTCCGGGGCTGGTGGTGATCTATTGAAGCTGCCTATTCCTATGTTCGATGCATCTAGAAGCAAACTGAAGTGATTTTCATTCCCAAGCCAGGCCGTAGCCATACATTACTTCTTCTGAAGACTTTTGAAAGGTTGATAGACGGCCTGCTCAGAGCAAGTGAGGTTTCGAGATTATGGCACGCATACCTTAAAGGTAAATCGGCTTAAACTGGGTTACATGACGTAGTAGGAACCATTGAAAAATCAATCGAGAATAAAGAATACACTATAGGTGCATTTTTGATATCGAGGGAGCCTTTAATTTAGAACAGAGGCCTTTCAGAATGATCTGACTGGTCTAGAAGTTGAATCCTATATATGCAGGTGGATCAACTCAATGCTCATTAACCGCCTAGTATACGCAGAACTTGGCAGCAATAAAGTTTGCAAGAGAGTACCCAGAGGTACTCCAAAGAAGGAGTTATTTCATCTAGGAATTATCGTCGCTTTACAGAGCGAGGGAATAACAGCGGTTGTATATGCTGATGATCAAGTCATGCTGGTCTCGGGTAAGTTCCTATCGATGAATTGTGAACTAACCCAAAGAGCATTGCAAAAGCTTCTTAACTGGGCTAAGATTTTTGGTCTAGGGGACTAAGCCCCGCAAAGGCCTAACTAGTCATTTTTACACGGAGAAGTATTATTCCTGCTTTCGCTCCCCCAAAACTGGTTAGCATTACTCTTGAATTTAGAACTGAAGCCAAATACCCAGGAATGATACTAGACTCTAAGTTAAATTGGGGGATAAATGTGAATGAGCGCATCAAAAAGGCGGCCATTACACTCTATACCTGAAAAAAAGACTTTTGAAAAAAGATGGGACACTCACTCACACTTTAGAGAAAGCGACTCACCTGAAGGGTCTTACAAAAATACAGAGAGCTGCCTGTCTAGGTGTTACAGGTGCTCTTCGAACAACACCAATGGCAGCAATGGATATCACACTTCGGCTGCAGCCGCTCGACACTCATGGGAAATGTATAGCTGAAAGAAGTGCACCAAGTTTAGAAAGTCAGGCTTTTGGATAACAGCAGACCTTAGTCACTAGAGAATACTGAAGTTCTGTCCTTGGGACTATATACGGGGAGCTACGAATTATATCGTCTCTAGACTAGACTTTAAGGAAAGATTCTCAACTAGCATTTCTAGTAGAGAGGAATGGAATGATAACCGCGTGGTAAAAGACTGATATATGTGTCTTCATAGATCGTTCGAAAATGGATATGGAAGTGCAAGCAGGAATCGTACCGCCTACCGGACTACAATGGTATGTTCCAGGCGGAGGCTATTACCACAGCAGCAAGGCTGCTGGCAACAATTTATATTGTACCCAGTGATCGGCCTCTGAAACAGGATTCTGGACGTACAGAATTACCCACATGCGCGATTTCAAGACAGCTATGGCGCGAAGTTTGCCCTGGGAGGACCGAAACTCTGCTGAGGAGGAACCGTAACCGTAATGATGTGGGTAACCTTATCGCAGTTATTACGGGGCACTGGCTCTTTGTTAAACATGCAGAGTGCATGCAAGCTCCATACCATGACTTCCGTAGAAGCTGTATGGATGAGGAAGAGGTTGAGATCGTTCAGCACCTGCTGTGTGAGTCCCCAAACCTTGTCAAGCGTAGGAGAAAGCACTCGGCAGCTACTTCTTCGGTGAACGGGGGGAGCAAACAAACAAGAAGTTTGGGGGACCAGGTAAAATTCATTATCACATGTGGCTGGTTTCAGCGCAAATCCTAACTCTGAGGTATCTTTCCCAGGTAGGGTCCCATTAAGGTTGTATCACAATGTACCACAAATGGTCTTAGTGAAGGGAACCCCTCGCGATGTCCACCACTATAACCTAATCTAACGATAGCTGCTCTCAAACTGGAGCCTTTCCTGAAAGGAAAATATGGGTATCCTAGTTAAAATGGCTTTTAATCAAAACTGACTAATTAGAATAACTGGAGAGGAATATGTTGAATGCCCAATGTGAAACAAATTTTAAAATTCAAACTAACGTGATTCTGAAAGGAGGCGAATTAGTAATCAACTGAACAATAAGAAAGCAGCAGGTTGAGTTTAGAAAAGGACATTGCATTGTGATTCATGGTGAAACAATATATTTAACATTGTGAACTACGAAATGTATGAGATCCATAAAAAAATTATCGTAAAGAATTCTTACAGAAATCCAAGGTGTAGAGCTCTTCAGAATAGTAGGAAAGCAGCTTTAATATAAATCAGGGAGTTCTACAAGTATGCATACTTTGGCCGCAAGGACCTACTTTTATGTATGTTTTTCGATGGAATACAAGAGTTGCTAATTAATTTCTGCGGTTATGATACGTATTACTTTCAAGGTGGCGCTTTTGTGTATTGTAATTTTCTGATTTTTTTTTTAATGTTTTATAAAAAGAATCGTTCTTTTTGTTTCTATTCACGTAGTCCAAAAACGTCATTTCGTTAAAAAATGGAATTAAAACGCGAAAATCTCCAAGCCATGATTACTTGTTACTTGAAAGACGATTTAACTCAAGAACAGTGTGCTAAATTGTGGTGGTTTATTTAACGATGAAGCACTAACCTGTAGAATGATGATCCTATATGAGTTTCAACGTGGCCGTAGTTGATTTAAGGATGAGCTACGTGAAGGACGTTTTATTGCTGTGAACTCTAAATTATGCTACAATCGTAGAAGTGGATCTTTCCAACGTGAAACCCACATGTGTTAGCAACTGTAGAGAAGTTTTGTGTGTCACTGTACTTAGATTTGCATAAAATACGCTTATGATATTATTAAATCAATCTCAGGGGATACCCTATAATGCAAAGAAAGCACTGCGTGGAAGGAAGGAAATAGGGAAAGGACGAATTATGAATGAGCATTAAAACTTTCTGTGTACACCTTTCACAAACAAAAATTGCTACCCGAATAGATGAGGGTAGCGGCTAAAGGTGCTACATTTAACAAGAATAACCCTAGGGTTCTGACTAAATCTTGTCATGAGATGAAATGGTGCATCTTGAATCAATAGTAAAAGATAAAAATAAAATTGAAATTAATTAAAGTTTGGATTGCATGCAAAAGTGCGACCTATTTTCCATCTTGAAACAACAACAACTGCTTTGCGAAGCACACTCTCGGCTGAACTTTGCAATATTTTCAATAGAGCGAACTGAAGGATGTAGCACAAAATATGATCCAATGTAAAGCTACAACTTAATGTTGAAAAAAAAACTATGGGGAACTCGGTGCTTATGCTCTATGTATATCAAATCGATCTACCTTAGATAAACCTGTCCTACTTTGATGTTAGAGCTGATTGTGATCTTGTGTCCCTATATAAAGCGTTTTCCAATAAGAGGTGTTATTTTGATATTCAAAGAAAAATGCCATTTTTTGAGACAAATGATCGGATCTTTATATGGAAAATAACATCAGCCAAATGACCACCACGACCACGCCTACAGGACCATATCCTTTTCATGAAATTTTCCATAACCAAATCGCAAAGTGGCTACCCTATGTCCTCGATAGCCTCACGAATTCCATCTTTGAGGTCTTGAATCAACGCTGGGCTGTTAACGTAGACCTTCTCTTTCACGTGGCCCCAAAGGAAGAAGTCGCAAGGTGTTAAGTCACAAGATCTAGGTGACCAATTGTGATCACCTTATTTTTATTGGGAAGACTGCTCTTAGTGCCAGTGAAAAATTGATAGGTACATTTTAAAAACAAACTCACTTCATCATTTCAAAATTTCCGAGAAACGTTAAAATGACTTAATCACACACTTATAGCACTCAAAACCATTACATACTTAAAGGTATTATTGATGGTGGATATAGGATTCTACACACTTGCAAATATTTTGAAGCACACCCACCATAGAAAGCTACGTCGGGTAAAATTACCCAAAATGCTTTTCAAAGAACGAAAATTATCTACAGTCATGTATCCCGAATTTTTAAAATTAAAGTAAAATTAAGTAATTCAGTCTAGGTTCGATGACATGAGGATAATTAGATTGGAGACCGTTTTCGAAGCAAAGGGACACAATTCTCACTTTCTCACTTACCGAATCTAAGAAGATGCATGGCTCGGTAAGGGGCACTCTTAGTTGGAAAGGTTAAGGTACCCTTAGTAGCCTAATAAAATAATTATCAACCTCTTATACAGACTGCACACTTAAAGGTCGAGATAATTGGTTCGAAAAAAACTCATATTGAGATAGTTAAGCCAAAAACTCTGCTTGTCTTCTTGTGCCAGTATTGATGATGAACTTTTCCACCTGGCTTCATCTTCGAAGATTTTTCCAACTGATTTATAACAAAAGTGGCTCAGAATCAATTTTGTGTTTTTTTTCGTACTGATTCATATCAAGCTTGTCTGTCGTCCATCTGTCTATAGGATAACGTGCAAAGACGTTAACCTATCGAGCTTAAATACTTACAAAAACAAAACTTCTTACTAATTCTATGTAAAAAAAAAAAAAAATTCTTCGACATCTGCCATCATCAAGGCAATTTAGGGGTAAAGTTTACTCTTAAATACACTCAAATATTTGTAAACAGGATTAACGTTAAATTCATTTACAAAAGTGGTATCCATATTTACTAGTATTTTATAAATTTAATTTAATAACAAATATTACCTAAGACAGAAACTTTTGCCGCAAGAAAATATGATGAAAGCACACTGCTGCGAGATCCCCGATGTAATTATCTTCTGCGCATAGGAAGGAAACTTTATAATAAAGTAAACTTCTCCACAGTGATTTCATTACTCACCTTCATGTGGGGCAAAATTTTCGAAATTTATAATTTAATGACTTTTTGAGTACCTAAATATAATTAGTTTTTCTAAATACAATTATATTCCTCTGAGAAATCTTTCTGCTCTCGTTATTTATATTTTCAAATCGGTCAATAAAACATGTTATATAGGAGCATCCCTAATGGAGACATTTCCCACATCCGAACATACACATATGAAATCATGAATTGTGTGGAAATCTTTTCCTCCAATCCCATTTTCAAAGTCCATAAAAATACATCCTTCCAGATATTGAACTAAAAAGCGACAAATTGACAACGAGAATTGCACTTTATGTCATACAGAATAAGAGCTTAAAACCTAGTACCATTGCTGTACTTGTAGTACATAGGAAGTATACTATAGAAGAACATTTTTTACTTTTGAAAGGACCTGCAGGGAGACGCAAAGGGATGCACATCCGGAACAAATCTACTCGAATAGAGCAAACAAATTTTATCTATATTTACCGGAGTAATAAGATTCAACTTATGCTAAGTACACTTCACCAGGAAGCGATTCATGTAGGTGCACATATTGACAAACACTTCTTCAACCCTGTTTTCGCAAACAGCAGCCGCTCTGCCCGAAAGCGAAGGAAATAATAAAGCTAAGGGCGTCGACCGTTGCCATGTACACTTCTTCACATTTGTTCATATCTATCTTAAGGTCTTCTCATAACTTCAGGATTGCGGGAGTACATAGGTACCTACAGAGAGTTGAGTAACTGTTCCAGAAAATATTTTTCTTAGAGGACTTTTACGTGTTTTGTGCCCCGATTGACTCTCGACGTGATCAAACTTCTAACGAGGCATTGAGCTTATGTCCCCAAGGCCCTTATACCTCTATTGATTCTTCTGGATGCTGTCAAGGATGAATGAATCTTTGGGCTTAAGCATTTTGGTAAAATTTAAAGGAGAAATAGTTTTATGTCAAACATATAGGTACTGATTTCGACTTGTATCCCTATACCTTTCCTTTTTGAATTTATAAAGCTTAAGGTAAGAACTAGATTTTTGTGTAATGTTAATGAACGATGAACTGTTAAATCTGGGGGAATTTTTTTTTTTTTTTTTGTTACTAGGAGAACTTTTAGGAATTTTTTAGGGGAAAAATAGTGTCATTGACAATAGGTAACCGCTATTATATTTATGCACTATATCAAAGTTGCTTAATCCAATTTCGATTTGAAGCTACTCTTTTAGCCCTTGTCCGCCGCATCCTCATGGAAGTTCTAATAAAAGAACTGTCTAGTAAAGAAGACCCCCTCAAGGTAGATAAGTTAAATTGAGTTATTCCGAGGTTTATATACGTTAAATAAAAAAATAAGCCAGAAACTCTTTAGGTTAGGTTAGGTAAGAGGGGTGGCTAGTTACTTCTAGCGCCACTCTGTCACATTTTGACCTCCAGTAAGTCATGTGCCCCTTGACCTCATGAGATAACCCTTCGAAAGCATCCTACATCCATCCTGCTTCCCTTAACAAACTCAAAATACATCTGAACTCTTTACTATGCAGCTTCCTCAGATTTAAAAAGAAGTTATCTACCTAAGAGCCCACCATTTTTATTCATCAGGGCGAGGCACTAGCAAATTACATGCTGGACGGATTCGATTTCCTCCGAATCCTTGCTGCTGCTGCAGAAACCGTTTACCATTATACCCATGGTCACCATGGTATCCTATGGCCTGATGAACCGTAGGTTCCTGGTATCTGCCATTAAGAAGCTCTCTCATAGTTTTTCTGTCATATTAAGACCGCAATTGTCTCGCAATATTGCAGGTTGACCTGTTGATCCATTGTAGGTTTGCCTTTTGATAGGCGCCCCTGATAATCTCCTCTTATAAATTTTTAATTTTAAAAATTAAGAAACGCCATGTATGTAAGCAGTTCTGAAATATTTCCGTCGACTTGCGTTTGATAATTTTTAGCTTTACTTAGAATAATTAATAAGGAGGGATGGCTTTTTTGAAAGAATAAAATAAAAAAAAAATTTAATTAATGTGGACCTATTGGAAAGTGGCATCAATATTTTGTCCCGATTGGGAAAATTGGAAGTGTTTTAAAAAATATAAGGTGAATGTTTTTAAGGCTTTCAATGTGCAGTTCGTGCAGATTTTCCCTCAGATAAAAAATAAATAAAGAGAACGAAACGCGTAGCCGATAGGGAGATTAAAGGAGATGAGTTTGAAAGAATCGCTTCTAGGAGGCTTGAAAATGAACTACCAACCGGATAATACCATATAAGTTATGCATGCCCATTTTATTTTTTACCCCGAATATTTGATTTACCCTTGCATATTATTTTGGTTTTTGTTTAATACCTCCAAAGCCGCATGGCGCGTGTGTGATTTTATACCTTATCGAAGTCCCCTTTAGCTAAGCTAGCCTCATCATTACTCCACGAGAGAAGTATCAAAGTCAGAAAGTTTTTGGTCCAGGGTAAATGGCAGTCAACTAAGATGGGCGCAAAAAATATATAATATTTCTACGCAGGAGAAAAATTCAGACGAAAAAAAATATCAAAATCCCAAAAACAAAAATTCGCTATGTTCTAACTAGATTTTAGGAAATTGCCAGTGGCCGGAGAAAGATGGGTTCAGGACTAAAATCAAGCCCGGCAGACAATAAAAGAAAAAGTAAAAAAACTTTCAAAGTAGTCCGGACGGTGAGAGATATAGCAGGATAAAGCTGCAAGTCAATCGATGCAAAACAAAGAAGGGTCAAGGGTTACCATGTCCAGAAAACACCGAACAGAACAATCGAAAAAGAAAAAGCTACAAAATGAGAAGTAAGAAGTTATACGAAGGCTTCCTAATAAATTTCGATTGGTGCATTATAGGCGATGAAACTTACATCAAAACCGATTTCAAATAGTTTTCAGGACAGGAATTTTATGTAGAGAAACAGAAATTTAAAGCATATCAAATTTTTAAAAACAGTATAAATGCAGCAAATTTATAAACAATTGTTTAGTTTTGCAAGCAATATGTAACTGAGATATGAAATGAGCAGATTTTATAATAACAGGAGCAATTAATAGAAATTTGTACTTGTCTTAAAAATTGTCTGCTGCCATTTATCGAGGGGTACGATTTATCAATGCTTTTTAGTATTTTTTTCTAAATTTATAGTATCTAACTTTTCATCACAGTAGAAGATTATTAGCTCCTAGAAATAAATCAAGTTATTTAAGCCCCTAAATAAGTTTTAATAAATTTGAGACATAACTAAATCGTTTTTTCGCACTCATTCAACTGCATTTCATAAAAATATGTACACAGTCCAGTTTTCAAAATAAAATTTATAATTACTACTAATTACTGCTAATTTTTAAGATATAGGGTGTTTAGTAAAAAAAAGAGAATATTTTACTAATCACCCTGTAACTCGGTAGGGTGACATTTGCCCTCCCCCCGCCCAGCAATACAATTTTTTACTCCTCTGTACGAGAGAAGTCACAAAATATTGACATATTAGTCTGGGACACCCTGTGTATATGGGTGTTTCATAATCGGTGCACCTAGTTCAAGGGTTTGAGGTGGAGACAAGCAAAAAATTTTAAGGTGATGTGGTGGGGGTAAGACTCGTCATTTCCACGGCAGGGTGGGCTTAAGATTTTTAGTACTTCTTCCACTTTACACCCTGTAACTTTCTTCATATACACCTTATACACCCTATGAAAGTCAAAATAAAAAAATTGGAAAAACATCCTAATTTTTTCAAATTTTAACGATTTTTGCGCCAAAATGCATGATAACTATACAGTTTTATTACAAGATTTAGAAATCCGGGAATATTTCCTTTAATTTGACTAACCACATGTACCTGTCTAAATGCAACCGTTTTTGAGATATGAATTCTCGTTTCTATGACTCAATATTTCGCGCCAAATTTTATGCAATTCTACGCAAAATTGAAAAGGAGATGTCGCTATTTTCAAAAAAAATGGTGATAGAAACTTTTATTTAATGGAACAAATAAAATTTTTCCAGCTCGCAATGGATAGGGGGAGCTCATCAAAACGATTAGTAGGACTAAGAAATAAGCGGAATGATGAAAATCTTTAAAACAATATAATTGGATTCCCCACAAATGTAGAACTTCATTCCACAACATTCAATATGTTCCCGAAACTCTTTAAATATTTTTTCCAAAAATCTGGTTTCAATCAAATAATCTGATCAGAAAGACCTAAAAAAAAAATAACGAATTTTAAGGAATTTTTAACATTCTAAATATTTTAATATTCTTTCTTAAAAATTGTGGGTACCTCTGATGGATTTTTTTCCCTTATTGCAGTCTGTCTGAGACATCAGGCATGTCGTCTGCAACACTGTGACCTCTTCTCAGGAGGACTAAGTCCCAGTCGCTCTACACATTGGAAGTACAAACGGTTAAAAACCAAATAAAAAATAATATCCAATCATTGAAAATTCTTAAGTTTGAAAGCTGGAAATAAAAAGCGAAAGACAAGTAGTGACATCTCCTTTCTAAGACGTCAATGATTCTGGGCACATCTACATATAATTAGTAATCAATGGTCAATGGTCTTAATTTTACGCAACAAATCTATAACTACATCCTAACTATGCCAGTTCGTGCTGAGACAGATGGTGAATTTGGTATGTGTCTTCGCTGAATGAATATAACTTTCAGCCTACAAGTATGTAATTCTTTTGAAAATTATAGCCGGGTTATAGGCGTCGATTGCAATTTTTTTCTTTATGGGCTCCTAAAACTTCTGTTCAATGGTCAGAAAGAAGAGTGTGTTCGCTCGCCATCCCATCTGGTCACGGGTGCAGTATGGAAAATTGACATATGTTAAAGTAAATCAAATTGAAACCACTTTATGAAAATTAGCTTCAGTAATTACTCAGTAGATGATTGGCTAACACGGCAGCTAAATTATATTAAGAAATTCACCGTTATTTTCGCCAACTTTAGTATGGTTGTAAAATATTATACACCTAATTTAATAAAAAAAAAAAAATAGTAGCAAACCTTAATAAAAACTCTGAAGCACGCAAATGATTACAGTTGACTGTGCATTTTTGAGAGTGCTATTCACAAACTTTCAGTTTTCCCATGATTTTTTTTTTTTTATTTCCAGCAATATGTAAATTGGTGCAATTTCATAAACTTTAACTGAATAAATAATTGAAAAAATATCGAAAAGATGTAAATGCACAGTTGTTAGTTGTGGGCTCTGAATATGCAAAATTGAGGTACGATAGGTGGGTGCAATTTTCACGTTCGACTATAATTTCCACATCGTGAAATTTCAATGTTACTCCATTCGCTTTTCTCTGAATTCAGCCTGTTGGGGCGTATTTGGAAATTTTAAACCCTGGTCATTTTCTCTGGCTGGAAATTGTTTTTAATGGAACTGAAGGAAAACTGAGGAAAATATTTTTCGAATGCTCTTTTTTTTTGCAGAATATATGCTTTTTACGCAGATTATTTCCTGGAATAAAATGTATCCCTCTCCCTAGGCAAATGTTTTGTTTATTCGATAAACAGAAAACTAATTTTCAAAAAAACAGTCAAAGCAAATCAGTTTCCAATTTTGAATACTTTTACCGATTTAAAGTCATAGGATGGGTTGGATGGAAAGGCAAACAAATGTTGTTTTTGTCAAAATCATTTTTCTTTGAAACAATTTTTTGTGAAGAGTCAACTTTAATATATGTACACGATACACCTATCTACATAAAAAGGGGTAGCAGATTAAAGGATCGCAGTCTTGTTTTTAAATTTTGAAAAAAAAGCAACCACACGACATGGGAATAATCTTCTTAAAATCCTGAAAGAAAAAACAATCAGAGTTCATGTCATTAGCTGTTCCTCACCATAAGGCAGAAAGGGTAACTTTCAGTCGGAATTTGTTTCATGTGGCTATTTTGGCTGACTACATGATCTGCCAGCCCACAGTTTCGAAAGGCACACGAAAGTCTACAAAATTAATATTTTCATATGAAGTGATGCAACTTAAAACAACATAAAATAACAACGTTGGATTAATAAGCAGTTAGATTCACTCAACTAAAATTCGGTTTCTGAATAAAAATTTTATTAACTCTGTAATGATTTCATTATTTCAGTTTCATATAAAAGTATTCATACCATCATAGGCTTTGAGAAGTTGCAAATACGCTGGCTACAGGATAGTGATGATACAAAAATAAAAAAGTCGAGAATTCTTCTATATATTCTTTGCATTTAAACGAGAAAAAAGGTACGCCTGAAACTAAACTGAAATACTGTAAATTTTCTGGGAAATATTTAGCTGACTTCCTTAGGCTAGGCGTACACGCTGCTAGCATGCATCAGAGTTCGCAGATGAGAGAAGTAAATTACTTTAACTTTCGAATATTAGATAAGCAAGCAATAAACGAACATTAAAATATTGTTACGTGCAACAAAAAGAGACAAGTTATGACATCTACTGGAAATGGAGAGTAAACAACTTCGGGAAGTTTCAGGTATAGAATAGTCAAGAAGATTCTGAAATAGAACACTCCAGTAGAATCTGGAGAGCTTCTAGGTTATAAATATTAAAGTTGTCACCGCCAGAAAGAGAGTCTTGTCTTAAACAATACAGTGTTAACAAGAGAAAGTAATAAACAGGCGAAAGTGTTCTAATTGGATTGCGATAAATTGAAAGTACAGTATTAGCGATAATTGAGTTGATTAATAAACGTTTGTGAATTTTATAAGTGTAAAGTGAAAATAATGAATTATATCTGAAATATTGTGTTTTAAATAACGAACCAAAGGCCACGCAGGCAACAATATGTATAAGATCAAGTTTTTCACGTTTAAAAATTTTTAAATTTTCTCAAGCCCCTAAAATTGTTGTACAGTCGGTGATCAGGGGACTCGGGCTCTTACATAAAGTAGTAAGATATTTCCGCGTACTAATGTGGGAAGATTTTTCTGCTTTCCCTTTGGCTTGCTTAAGCGTTTCTCTCAGATACTCAACAGTTTACCTTTTAATGTGCTTTCGTGAGCTTATGCTGGGGCTGCCAGTTGTTTTCTAACAGGTTTATTGATGAATGTAGAGCACGAAGTAGATCTAAACAAATAACTTTGCCAATCCAGATCTGGCAATACTGCTCGTAGTACCCACGAAAACAATTTATTTTTTTTTGCTCAAATCTGGCTTGGAATGATTGGATTAAAGGCACTGTTGGGAGATCGTGGGAATTCTCCCATATTGTGTAAATTTCTACCCTGGAGAAAATTAATAAGGGAGAAGGGAATAATTTCGTCTCCCCGTACAAAATTATGGGAAACATCATACATTTGAAGTTAAGAAAATATTTCCTTAAAATTGACATAAGAAATTAAATTTTCCTGTGCAAGCATGGTAATCTGCGGAGGGCCCATACATCTTTAGTTACGCCAATGTTTGTACGATGTAAATCATAGATCACATCAATCAACTGAGTTCAGTTAATGCTTGCGGGCTAAAAACTCCAGTGCATGTTTTCCAATTTCTTTAAGGTGCTATCGGATTTTTCCATGAGCCTTATTTGAGTCAAATATTATTTTGACAGAATTTCAAGTAGTCTAGCACAGGTGGATAAACTATATATAACCTAGCGGATCATTTTATCTTTTAACTCTTACGATTTCTCTGTTGTAATTGACGAGAGATTCCTTATATATAATCATCTCAGGCACCTATGAGCAGTGCCCGATTGCAAAGTCTCCTGACTTCTACTCTTACCTTTACCAATATCTTGTTCCACCATGGTGACTTCTTGTTGCTTATAGTAACATTAGTCATTCATATAAAATTTCATTTCAAAAAGCAATAAATCATAAATAAATTCATAAATAATTTAGTCAACATGAAATTGAGTGACAAAAGTTCTTCAAAAAAGAAAAATCTATTAAAAAATTCTTCAAAAGATAGGGCGTTTTGTATCAGCAGGAATCATATACTCTTCAGTACGGCTTGATTTCTGCCTGGTCTCACATAGGGGTAATTTTGCTAAGCGATCAACAACAATACTTAGAATTTCACCTCATATTATGATTCATACTTAACAATTTTTCAAAGTGTATACATGAGGTTAGCTTGCCTATTCATTTTGTTGTCTACGGCAGGCCGAAACCAAGCCGTACTGAAGAGTATCGATTCCGGCTGATATGAAACGAAATTTCATTTTTAAAAAAGACTTTTGTTTTTTAAAGAGTTCTGTCACTAAACTAAACTTAGTAATGATCAGCTTGTCTTGAGAGGGGATGTGCATTCAATGACGAAGTCTAAATAGCAGAATTCGTTATTTTCAATTCTAAACTGTAAGCACATCGAAGACTCGTACTTGTAGGACAGCATTGGAACTAATCTCAAGTTTATTATAGAAATTCTGAAGTTCGTCGAAATAATTCCACTCGGCAGTATCACAAGCTGAAATAATAACTTAAAAACTAAATGACCTTAATAGTGTGCCCCTAAATGGTCAACGGAAGCGTAAAAACCTGTTTTGGTATCCTTTTTTTTTCTGAGTAAGGGAGCAATGTCCCACAGTTATTTGACATACACTTCTCGCTTCGATGATTGCTTTGGAGTGGTTGCTGTTTAATCGTTCTGGAGACATAAATTTGTCAATATTATGCTTTTGTGAAATCAAAATTTGACTTCCCCTATTAATTTTAGATCATTTTTTAATAATGTATGAATATATACTAAATTTCCTTTTACAGTCTTGTAGTTTGCTGTTCCATCTTATGGATAATCTTACCGCATTTGAAAGATTCGCCAATGTGTCAACATCTTTATAATATTTGCACCCATCAAAATACCAAAGAAACTCTTCATCTTATTTAACTATCAATTTATTCCATCTAACATTGATAAGAGTCTTCTTATCAATTTAAAATATAATATATTTCTTCCACTAATAATTATATTATTAAAATGAAATAAATTTTTTCTTAAGCATATAAGCGCATTTTGGGATTTATTTCTTTGACCTAATACAAAAAATTAGGCATAGTAATATCACTAAAAAAATTTTGTCTACTCTAAGCAAATACACGGGAGGCAAAAGAGGCATTCAAAATTAAAAACTAAATAAATTCCTAGAATCGTGTCTCTAAATTGATGTCAGCAGGATCTATCTCTTTGTCCTTAGTTTTTTGTAAACATGGAAAATCGAACATTTTTTCACCCTTTCCAAAGACTTCACCCTCCTCTAGTGTCGAAGGTAGTGTTCTAGTGTTGTTAATAAAATTGAAAATTTAATATTTAGAAATAAAAAAAAAACAAAAATAAAAAACATCTCATCTTACCTATTCAACGTTTCAGGCAATAGAAGGCACGCAAATGATCCAATAAAGAGTAATACACTCAAAATCATCGATGGCAATGGCTTAAAGTAATTAGCTAAATAAATAATATAAGCACTGAGGAATGATATAGCATATCCAGCAACATGAACCAGAGCAACACCCTGTCCTCTTACACATGTTGGTATAAGTTCGGCTGCATATTGTGCTCCTGATTCGTATGATATCGAAACTCCATATCTAGCAATGAATAACATAATCGCCAGGAGAAGAGCATTTTGATTTTCTTGATGGTATGCTATAATTGCTCCCGTGGCTGTAGTAAATAAACCACCAACTAGAAGAGACCCAGAAGCCATTCCTTTTCGGCCTATTCTATCCTGAAGCAATATCATTGTTATTGAAGATGGTAAAACTGCTATAGAACTAATGGTGAACATAATAAACGGTGACAGACCCATCCCTTCGACATTTCTTGAGACAACATCATAACAAAGTGTAATAACCATGCTAGAAATATTCATAGTTATATCTTCAAATTATTATGCAAAATATTTATACTTACGACTTAAATAATAAAATAAGTGTTAGCCTCCTTAGTCGTCTAGTTTTAAACATTCCAATAAAATTTGCCTTCTTTTTCGCACTATCGGTATGCTTCATATAATACTCTTCGAATTCTTTAAAGACAGTCTCTTCAACTTCTTTTCCATTAAATTTAGCTACACGTTTAAGGCATTTAATAGCACCTTGATATTTTCGTCGGGTTACTAACCACTGAGCACTTTCAGGTATCACAAAATAAAATGTTATCACAACTACTAATGGTAGAGAGGCTGAAGCAAGATAATATTTCCAACTGCCTACTAACACAGCCAACCATGGAGCCAGCACAAGTCCGGAACAATAGAATATTCCAGCGCATAAATTTAAGCCGAAAGTTCGCATAGATGGACGTAAATATTCCAGCACTGAAATTAAATTAATTTTAATTAAAAAAAAATAATTATGTTATATGATAAGTACATACCCATTATATACATAAGATAATAGTTTGTGTCAGCCGCTAAACCAGAGATGAAGCGGCAAAATGCAAAAGTGGGCACAGTAGATGTAAAAGACGTACCAAAATCTCCAACCAATCCAGATAAATTGGATATTATAATTGTGGGAAGACGACCGATTCGGTCTGATAGAATCCCATATACTAAGGTACCCACAACGGAACCCACAAAGAAAAGAGATTGTCCAACTGTTGATTTGAATGCATGTTCACAGACCCAATTTAGCTGTAATGGAAAAAGAAAAGAGAAATTATTTCATTCAAAAATTAATCAATGCGGCTGCGCGGTATGGACTGCGCGGAAAAGTTTTACGAAAATGATATCGATATGAAATTGATTTGAAAAATATTTATTGCAAAATTTTCGAAAATTTTTTGTGAATTCTAACAAAACCCATATTAAGGCTATTATTTGATATCGACTTGAATGAACTGTCAATTGGTTCGAATGTAAGCTGATTGTTCATAACTTATAGTAAGCTTACTTCAAACCTGTTCACCAATTTGTTGCTCATTTTTAGTGATAGTAAAAATATATAACCAACTTAAATAGATATCGATACCAGTAGCCAAAATTGCTAGTGCTAAAGAATAAACTTGGAGTCAATATGTAAATCTTCGTACATAATGTCAGGCCACAATTATCGTAATCGTCTGTAGCCAACTCTTATGGGTGAACTACATGCCATTTACCTTTGCCTCTTGAAATTTAGTAACGCTTTCGTTTTTAAAATGTAGTTTAAAATCTTTGATACCTCTAAGCCAACCATATTCAGAGTTTATGATCTTAGCTTAATGTTAAAAGTAGAGGCGAGTAGGCCTCCAGGGTCTAATGGACACCGCGACCAGAGTTGATCTATTGCACCTTACTCTAAGGTGGGTGGACAAAATCGAGTCTGTTAACGAGCTCAATTATTGCTCTTGGTGTTAGATGATTGCAGACTTTATTTTGATTTACAGACTTAGACCTGCAAGCGCTGGGCACTCATAACATGAATCGAGGTTTCATTTTCCTCTTCGCACAGTCGACACAGTTCACTATCGGATTAGCCCCGATCTTACCTTACAATAATACGAACCGTCAGCTATCAAAAAAAAAATTAACTATTTTTCAGCATCCAGATAATGGCAATTAACGAAAAACTGGTATAAGCCAAACTGGAAAATATATGGATCGTGTATGAAGTTAAAAACAACACTAAAGGATCAGCAGAGAAGCGGCTGCAATGCAGATCATTAAGTACCGGTGAGAATTATTACCATGAAGGGAGATAGTTATGATTTGTTTAATGGCTGATATTAGTGGGCTAAAATACCGAACACAACAATAACCCGACCTTGATTAATATTATCGGAATACAAGACATGAGGTTAAAAATATCATCGAAAATGTAAATTTGTAAAATAATTTCGCCACAATCATCATCCTGATATTGATTGTTCTACTCTTTATTATATTGCTACAATTTGAATATAGAAAATGACACTTCTGTGTAGATCACATCAACACCTTTCAGGTTACCGTCGCGCTAAACATATAATATTAATGAATTTCATTCATATAACAATAGCGAGAAAAAGCCTCGATTATGTTTAAAAGATCCAAGGAGAATAATTGACGGCCATAAGCTGGAAAATATCGAATTTAGAAGGGCACTCCAAAACACAATCAACTCTACCAGAAGTCCAAATCCTGGAATATTCTCATCTGCACAGGTAGCGTCCGCTGTGATAAATGAAGGTCAATAGTAAACCTGGCATGAAAATTAGAAAGCACGGAAAATAGTGGAGTGATATACCAAATCACTAAAAAATTGTCAAGAAAACATTTTTGCAAAAAGGAATGTGACAAAGAGTGGGGACTGAAAAATGTTAAGCCGCAAAAAAAAAGCAACTGGCAGTGATAGCAGGACTTAAGAACTCTTAACAAGGAGTTTTTAGAGGATTTTAAAGAAAACTAACTACGAAAATATGCAACCTTAGTGTATAAACCTGTTCGCTTATATAATATCTCATAATCCAATCTCTTAAAGTATCTGGAATAGATAGCATCTTTCGGGACCTATTCAAAATAGACCAGCATATTTGAGAGCAGATATACTCTAACTATTCTTGGAAAACTCATGGAATATCTGTACATTTCTGATAGATGACAGACAGAAAGTTTTATAGCTACGCTCCTAAAAAAAGGGTGGCGTCACTAAATGTAATAACTAAAGAGAGTGTCACGTAAATAATTCTGTCACATGTAATTGTGGAAAGGGTTAAAGGTGCCCGATAAGAAAACAACGAACTTGGTTTAGGAAATAGGCTGGTGCATAAATCGTATTAAGACATATGTGATCATTGTTGAGTAATATACAGACTACCAGTTCTCTCGCTATCTATAAATTTTGTAGATTTTGAAAATACTTTCGACTTGATTGACACAAGGTATATTTGGAATATCTACGAAGATGCAATATTCCACAGAAAATATCAAATTAATAAATAATCTTTATAAGACCTCTAAATATATTATCTGAAAATTTTAATATGAATACCAATAATACGACAAGGAATTAAGAAAAAAGTTAGATATTCTTATAGATCTGGATCATGCTGATGATATCTACTTGCTAGCCCAAGGACACTAGTACAGAAAATTGTACCACTTACCCAAGACTTATAATCTATGGTAAAAACCAAAGAAATGGGGATGAACATAAGCAACACTTGCCGAACTGTCATCGAGTACAACAATATGAAAGTTGTTAGAATTCCTCAGCAATACAATTACTATACTGGCGGTTGTCGTTGCCCATATAAGTGGATCAAAATGGCGCCTTTTCTAAACTAACTATGATATGGATCTTCAAATAGATAACAACCAATATAAATTACGGCTATTCAATTTTATTGTGGTGTCTACATCGAGTCTAAAATTTCGCTGGATTAATCAAGTATCAAATAAAGAATCGTGAAGATGCTCTAGCTAAGACAGGATCGATGAAAAAGTAAATAAAATATATTTTGATTGGCCATACTTTAGGAGACATGAAGAAAACAAAACAGTCAACCAATCTCTCGATTGAAATTCTCAAGGAAGCCCACGTATCGGGAAACCCAGAAACACATAGAGAAGAATTTGAAACGTACTGAAACTGTCACGAAAAACACGGTCCGAGTGAAGAGTAACCTTTCTCAACATATGTCCATCAAGATATGATCTTAATTGTGTTAGTGTTCAAAAAAGTTACAGTTTCTGATATAAATAATAATTGTATCACAAATTCACAACTCGTAATGATATTAAATTAAATTAAATTATCACCTCAAATCACACGTTAAGAACTGAAAAGCCGTACGTTCAGTAATTTCATAATTTCAAAATGGCCGATTCAATTTCCTTTTCAGTAGTATTGATATTCTACTCATGCTAAAGCTTGGAATTTCGTAATTTTTTCTCCCCCCCCCCCCCCCCCGCCCGTAAGCCTCCACCAGTAAAAAGTGCAGAGTGTACGCCTAAGCTTAAAATATTATAAATGAAAAACAACAAGAATACAGATTATCTCAAACTTTACTACGTCTATTCACGTCCACAGTATACAGAAAATAAGGTTATGTTCGATATATGAACTGCCATGACGTAACGTTTGTCAGACTTTATACGATAGATAACAACATCAACAATAAAATTATAAATTCAAGGTCATCTGTCGAAATTTCGCCCAAAATAACAAAAACACTATTATACAGTATCAATATTGTGAATATGCTTAAAATTAGTCATACCTTGTTAGTCTCTCCGAAAAAAAGGAAAAATATTTTATTATTTGACTTTTCTAAACTATTTTTGAAGCTTTATGAGATTTTACAATTCCAATCCCAAAAAATATTGCTGTCTAGGTACGTAAAGAAGAGGGTCATCAAGATTATAACTAACACTAACTACAAACTGTCATAAATAGATGCTTATGACAAATCTCAAAATCTCACTTCAGTGATCGAATTTCAAACAAAGAATTTTCTAGGCAATTTTGGAAATAATTAAAAGATAATAACCAAAATACCAAAACATACTGACGTCTTTAACTAAAGCATGAAGATACTCGACATAAAGAGAGATTCACAACTAATTGAAGATGATATAATTTTATGAGATCACATTCAGTAAACTTACACCAAAGCGCTACTAATGAATAATTAACTAATGATTCATTAGACACTCTAATAATTCATTGGGCAACTGAAAACACACATCCATTTCTTTACTTAAGTTGTATTGTCAAGCTGGTTTTGAAGAAGTGAAAGGGATGAAATCAAGGCTCCATCTAACCTGACTCCCTAACACGACCCAGAAAAATAAAACATAAGAAAATTATATTCTAATTATGTGCTAAACTGAAGAAATCAAGTGGGGGGTACGATATTGTGGTTATAGCCATGGAAAAAACGCGATTCCAGAGAAAATATCGTGCAATATCACGATAAAAACACAATCGAATTTTCGAATAAGAAAATTTCAGACTAAGCAAAGAAAATAACTCCTGAGTGAATCGAAACCTTTCTGGTAGCATTTTTACTAAGGCAGCGTGTAGGATAAAGTCGCCCAACATCACTATTTTGGTTGCTCCATTAATTAACTCCATTAATTTTTCGAGTATAACATTTTACCATTAGGCAGAGAATTAGTACATAATTAGCACATAAATCCTGATTGAATCAAAACTATTTTGATAGATTTTTCACTATATGGGGGGATGGAGGATGACGTAGTTCTGCACCACCTAATTTGATTTTTTTATCTGAAAAAAAAAATTGTTAGATTTGGCAAAGAATCAGCATATAACTAACACATAAATCCTGCGTTAATCAAAACTGTATTGAAACAGTTAATTCTAGGACGGGGTCCAAAAACTATTAAATTTTCGAACACAAAATTTTCCAGTTTGGCACATAATTAAAAATTGTTAGATTTGGCAAAGAATTAGCATATAACTGACACATAAATCCTGCATTAATCAGAACTGTATTGAAACAGTTAATTCTAGGACGGGGTCCAGTTTGGCGTCGTCCTGCACCCCACATTTTGAATATTAAAAAAAAAAAAACAAAAAACTATTAAATTTTCGAACACAAAATGTTTCAGTTTGGCACATAATTAAAAATTGTTCGATTTGGCAAAGAATTAGCATATAACTGACACATAAATCCTGCATTAATCAGAACTGTATTGAAACAGTTAATTCTAGGACGGGGTCCAGTTTGGCGTCGTCCTGCACCCCACATTTTGAATATTAAAAAAAAAAAAAAAAACAAAAAACTATTAAATTTTCGAACACAAAATTTTTCAGTTTGGCACATAATTAAAAATTGTTCGATTTGGCAAAGAATTAGCCTATAACTAACACGTAAATCCTGCATTAATCAGAACTGTATTGAAACAGTTAATTCTAGGACGGGGTCCAGTTTGGCGTCGTCCTGCACCCCACATTTTAAATATTTAAAAAAAAACAAAAAACTATTAAATTTTCGAACACAAAATTTTTCAGTTTGGCACATAATTAAAAATTGTTAGATTTGGCAAAGAATTAGCCTATAACTAACACGTAAATCCTGCATTAATCAGAACTGTATTGAAACAGTTAATTCTAGGACGGGGTCCAGTTTGGCGTCGTCCTGCACCCCACATTTTGAATATTAATAAAAAAAAAAAAACAAAAAACCATTAAATTTTCGAACACAAAATTTTTCAGTTTGGCACATAATTAAAAATTGTTAGATTTGGCAAAGAATTAGCATATAACTGACACATAAATCCTGCATTAACCAAAACTGTATTGAAACAGTTAATTCTAGGACGGGGTCTAGTTTGGCGTCGTCCTGCACCCCGTATTTTGAATATTAAAAAAAAAAAAATTATTAAATTTTCGAGCACATAATTAACACATAATTAGCACATAATTTTCTCATGTTTTCTTTTGTTTAGTTTTTATTAATTTAATTTTTCAATTTAACGATTTGGAAATAAAAAAAAAAAAATATTATATTAAAAGTATTTAGATAATATAGTTTTCCCTTTGCATTTCTTCTTCATATTTTTTCAAGTGTGGATCTCCAAATTTGTATTATATTACAAAATACATTCAGCTTTAGTTCACTTTTCCTTATTAGTACTCTAATGAAGCATAAAAGCACTTCATTAATAATATTATTTTCGAGCCATAATGATGAATACCATCTAATGCACTGCATCTTAATTAGCTTATGCTGTGTGTCTAAGGTATAAGAACATCGCACGTAAACACAATCCGATAGAAAACTAGGATTTCTTTCTCAGAATTTATAATTTTTACCCTAAACTTTCTGTCCATATTAAATTGAATGGAATTTAGTGAATTTAATAAAATCATAGAAACTGTTTATTACTATCGTGATATGACCGATAAATTACTGAATGACCCCATATTATTATGACTTAATTATCCCAATATACACTAATTGACATTAATACTTACATCCGTAGTCATACTATGATATCCATACTCATAATTATATATCCATCGTTCACATTTCTCTCCACTTGCTGCAATTCCTTGACCATTGATGACATCACTTAATTTCGTACAAGATGGTTTCGGAAAACTCGAATAGATTTCCTTGATTTCAGTGAAAGACAAATTCTCCAGCTTGTGATGATAACACCTATCGAAAGGGAAATAGATTAGCTTAGATTATAGATACACAAGAAGGATTTATATAGTTAGATTGATCTATATCCAGTTTAGATACAGGTCGATATCCATACATATTTTCATCTATATATGTATACTAACCAATGATCTGGTACAAAACTGATGATAGTCTGTGAGAAGTAGTGCATCGACACCATGAGATTGATAAATCCGAATAGACCCAACAGCATAAACTGGTATCTGTTGAAGTTTCCACACTTTTCCAGTACTCGGTCGAAATCCATTTTTTCAAGTTGGCAGTGGCAAGTTCAATTTATTGAGATTACCACCAGTCATTTGTAGCGAAATAGTTGATGTGTCGCAATCACAGAATTTCTGTAGCAAAAAGAAAAAAAGAAAAATAGAAAAAATTTAAGAAAGATTTTCTACATTAAACCACTTTCGACTACTGAAGGACACTATTGACTCTAAATAATCCAATGCTATTTACTACATAGTTCGATGACAAGATATAATAAACATTACTAGAAGACATTTCAATTAAATACGTATACCAACCCATCCCCCGCCCGCAGACTTTTTCTCCTACAAATGAGATTAATGCTTTGGGCAGCTCTTCAACTGCACAATTATATATGTATGTAGGTATATACCATATATATCGCGCTGATGACAATAGCAATTCAATTAAGAAAATTTACTTGGTTCGGTTTTGATTAGTTAGCCTCAAGATAAATGGCGTGCACCCCTTTAACGAAACATATGTCTCTGTTATCTGAAGACAATTGAAATTCTAGTGGTCTCAAACGCTTTCAGCACTCTTCGAATGTGTATTGCCTGTGTGTAAAATTTGAATGATATAATTTAATGCGGAAAGGAATGTAAGAAAATGGCTTTAAAACATTTCAAAATAATTAGAAATGCAGTGGGTATCTTAATTGGAAATTAGTTAGGGTTTTTTTTTTATTTTTTTATTTTTATTTATTTTTTTTTAACACACAACAAACAAAATATAAAAAACACCGGTGTCTTCAACTATTGTGGCAGTATATTAATTTGTCGTTCAAGTTTTTTGTTTTACTACGGTAGTCAATTTTTTGTTCACCAAAATGATCTTTTTAACAAGCCAGTAAAAGCCACGCGCGGATCGATTAGTTTAGTTGTGATTATAAATCTGATTTTAGTAAGACTTGCTTAACTTGAACACTGAGAAAATTTCTATTTATGTATGGATGGATATTATTTATATTTAGATAGACAGAAATTTAATTGGATTGAAGAAAAAAAAATTGCTGATTAATTTGAAATCTGTCAACCTGTGTATAACTACGATTTTCTGTATGGCTGTGTGAACTCTGTGATAAGCAATTTTACTATATAATATAGAGGTACACACTTGAAATAATTGTGATTATAGTTTTACTCTAAATCAATGCTAACCGACTTACTTTCATACACTTAACAAGAACTGTATGATGATAATCTACGATTTAATTTTGGAAAAATTTTGTGCTCAAATCTTTTTATACATGCTTAGCACTTTATACATACTAAGCAAATATACTCAGATGTGAATTACGAATCTGTGACGCCATTTATTATTCATTTGTGACAATTAGGTACTCAGCACAAATCGTTTTATATGATTTCTAGATTTTTCTAAGTTTTCTTGTTTATGATATCTAGCCTACCAAGTTCTCACAGCAAAGCACACCAGACACGTTTATTTACATGGACCAAAATTCCATATGTAAGCAAGGCGTGGAGTGTACCTCAATTGCCAGAAGGATAACTACGATCATATATGTAAATGGCATACTACGTAAAAGCCAAAAGACTATCTACTACCTAGTATTCTGTCACCAATCTAATGCACGACTCTGATCAAATTGCTAGTAATCTCCTATTTTACTAATTTTTGTTATATTTTCTCAACTTTGGACTCTGTGTGCTCCAGAAAACTAATGGTGGTATTCAATGATTGTATTAGGTTTATTTACGGGTTTACGTATTTGGTACGTAGGATCCTTTTGCGAGGGACCCATTGCTCCAATGTCATACTTCTTTCAACTCGCATGAATTCTTCTTCTGTTCGGGTTATTTGCAGCTCAAATAGTTTACTTTCCCAGGTTCAATGCGCAGACTCAATCAGCATATTCAGCCAACTTATTCTCATAATTGTGCAGCTTTCCATTTAAGTGTGAGATCTATATTCATTCATTGATAGTTCATTTGTATGTGTGATGATAATTCATCTATTTCTATACTTCCTGCAGATATATTTGATACTTTCATATATTCTTTTTAATCTTTCTTTTAATTTTTCTATTTTCTCCATTTTATCTTAATTTTTTACATATCACAAACGTTTATCAAGATTTTGCTTCCATATGTCCCTACATTTTGCGTATCTTTAATTCTTGCTTAATTACGTCCTCTTTCCCAGCTAACTTGAAAATTGCTGTGGTCATACCTAAACAAGCTCAGGTATAATTCGTTTTCGAATTTTCGAACTATCAGCATTTGTGTTTTTTTAAGTGGACAATTTCTCGTCTAAAAGACTGAAATTCATTGAAAATAATTTTAATTAATTTCCTAATTGCATTAAAATGCAGAAAATTTGAACTCTGATCACCTTTTGAAAAACTACAATTTTCTCAAATTACTGAATTTGTGGAAAGCAACAACAAGTTGACGCGATGGCAATCAGGATTTCGTATGCAGCTACAGTTTTGAAACAGCTTTATTATAGGCTACTTCTGATTTGAGTGCTAATGAAGTCGAAGCTCGAGTTTTACTTATTTCTCAACAGCTTTTAAATGCGTTTACTTACCACTTCAAGTTTCTCAACATAATTTCTACTTTTTTCATTTTTCGACTTTGACGAATACATTAATCAGTAAGTTTTTGTCTGGTAGATCGCAGCGTGTTCATGCCAATGAGCGACATTCTAGTTTACTTCGCTTCTTTTCAGGTTATTTATGAATGGTTTTCCAGATTCTAATAAAAATGCGCTTTATTCCAGTAGATCTATTGGACTAATTTAGGATTATATGGCTAAAATCAATTACGATTTAGCTAAAATATATGATTGGTAGCATCACAACAGGCTCATTCCTAATCCACCTAAATCCAATTGTATGGCACTGTACCATAGTCCTGTCAATCAGCCAAAATATTAACATTGTTCACTAAGGCACAATTAGTTAAAACTCTTTTCTTTCATAACTTTTCTTATGGTAGGTTTATTTTTTCCTAAATTAGAGAGCCCATGTCTTTACTAAATAAATGTTGCCTTTAACGATTGCGTTCGATTTGTTTTTGGTATTAGAAGGCTCGATCATGTCTCATCGTTTAAGTGTGTAAGCTATTGGGCTGTTCTCTTAATTTTTTTTTTTTTTTTATATCAGAAAGCAATCATTTTCTTGTTCAAATTTGGTAGGTCGGACTATATTACTAATCAGATATACTTCTTGCAATCGAAGCGACATTGAAAAATATTAATTCCTTATCATCTGAGGTTGATTTGGGAGGACCTTTACTTTGTTCAAAACTATCGTATATGGAATACTCTTCCATCTGCGTCGTAGAGCATGGGAAATGTGTGTACATTGAGAAGACTTCATGCTGAAAGTACTTTTTGGGTCTGTTACCGTAAATTTTATTTTTATTTTACTTTGCTTTACTTTACTTTACTTTACTTTACTTTACTTCACTTTACTTTACTTTACTTTACTTTACTTTACTTTACTTTACTTTACTTTACTTTACTTTACTTTACTTTACTTTACTTTATATATTTTTTGTTTGTTCTTGATTTTTTTTTTTTTTTTTACTTCGGGTTTTCTTGTTATATCTATAAGTAGTTATATACGGGTCGATTTGATTTATTTGATTTTATTTTTTTTTATTTTATTTTTTATTTTATAGTTAAGTATGTAAGTTAAGTATGTACATATATGCATTGAAGAATTTAATTTTCTAATCTTCATTTAAGTACTATTATAAGATTTCAAATCTTTTGTACATGTCCTATCAATAAAATGAATGAATGAATTAAAGAATAAACTTAGTATTTTTATTCCACCTATTACACATCTTTTAATGTTTGATACTGCTAAAAATATTGTTACTATATATGTGAAAACAGTAAAATTTGTTACTAAGTAAAATTGCAGAAAATTCAAACATTTATCTGTTAATGTCTAAAAAAATATATGCCCAGGAAAATCGCTCTGTTTGGTAGTCAGTGATCAATACCTATAGGATACCTTCTGGACACAGGTAGCCCTTTGAATACAAATACCCTAACCTAAATTTCTAAAATATGAGATGATAGTTTGTATGGAACAAATTAATATTAAAATGTGACACATAGATGGCGCTGTTCATTTTTATATCACTATTGTATATTTTTTTATTCTTTGAACCTATACAGCCGCCACAAGAAATGTCTTAGCATACGCATTTAATAAAACAAAACAGAAAACAAATAACAAAAATTAATTACAAATCTTTATAAAAAATTTAAAAAAAAAAAAAAAAGTGAAATATTAGAATTGGTGATTTTGTGATCTAATTCGCTTTATTATTAATATTCCCAAAAAGGAAATGATAATAACTGTACATATAATCAATACCTTTTCTCATACTTTCTATTTCATAACTAATTTTCAAAATTATGTTTTTGGAATAGAACTTGGCAATTTATGAGATTCTAATTATTTTAGTAGCTGAACAAACTATTTTATAGTTAACTAAAGCTATGCTGGGCTATTTTTTTTTTCACATTTTTATACATTTTTTTAATGAAATTATTGTATTCTTTCATCACATGAAATTCAGGCTAGAAAGAGATGTTATGATTTTGTAAATGATCATCTAAATTTTTGTTATATTAGCAGCATGTCAAATTTGACTTTTCGAACGAAAAATGTGACCACAAAATTATGGGAAATATGCCTAAATAATTTATATTTTATTATGATCAAAAGATAGTTCTCGTACTACGTACAATTTTATACAATCGTTCTTCAAAATGCTATAAGAGCCTTAAAAAAGTCTTACAAACCCATTAAAATTTTCTATGTATAAATTTCTTATCTCACCCTTTCTTTATGAAAAATAAATTTCAAAAATTTTAAGATTTACATTTCAAAGAGCACTTAAGGAAAACCTTTATTAAATCACTTCGCTTCATGGAAAATAGGCTCGGATTTGGCTCCATACTGAGTTTCATAAAATTTCCAAATTCTATTAAGAAAACTAATGTACAGAAAAAAAAAACTTATAAAATGTCATCTCATATTAATCGTCGATGAGATCAAAGACCTCTAGGGCCTATTGCATGAAACTATAACCGATTTTCTGCAAATATAGAAAAGTCTATTGCACAGAACTAAAAGTCCTAACTAATTATTTTACAGCTCGCGACAGTTGATTTTCCCATGTATATTTTACAGCAAACTACATATAATATTACAGTCTAAGACTTACTGCAGGCTATTCAAATTGTAATAATTGAATAAAAATGAATAGTCCCTTACTGAAGTATTATTATTGCATAACTCTTCGATATATGGATTTTCAAAAAAGTATTTTAAAAGAAGATCTTTAAATATTAGATTAGCAAAATTTAAACATTTTTTTAATACTCAGTTTGCCTTATTTCTTTCAAAAGCACACTCGCTTATAATAATTCGTTTCTTAAAAAAAAAAAAATTTTAATTTTATATAAATTATTTTAGGATAGATTTTCAAGCAAATTTTTGTACTTTTACTTTGAATGAGAGATATCTTACGATAAATTCTGGCAAAAAAAAAAATTAGTTTTTTACATTTAAAGTGAATTAATATTAATTTATGCAAAAGCTAACAGTAGATGGCGCATAACTTGACAATGGGTTTAATTTTATTTAAAAATTTCAGTTTATGTAATTTTTTATCCTGTTTTGGTTCCCTGAATATAAAAAAAAATTTTAATTATATATAATTAACAAAAAAAAAAAAAAAAAAGAATTCATAACAATTTTACTAATATCCAATAGGTGCCACTACTGTCAATAATCAGAATTTTAAAATTGAAGAAACGCGATTAAATTAATTGGAAAAAATGTTTCTTTCAGATAATGATTTAGATACGAGAGTAAGAGATAGAAAAAATATTCGCCAGGAAGAAAAAACGAGGGTCTGGGGGTGGTAGATCGCATTTGAAAAGTTCAGATATTTAATGCTATTCACTGTTTAAATACCCTTTTCCTAGAAACCTATATGATTAAAAATAAAAAATTATTCATATAGGAATATAGAAACTTGGCTGTAAATTTCATTTCCACGAAAATACCCCGACACTAATAATTACTGATCATAAAAATGTAATTCTAATAGCGATTCTTCCATGGCCGAGATATATGGTTAAACTGGCTTTAAAAATGTATTTGAAAACTGAAAAATAATTCACTAATTTTATCATTTCCATTCGACTGAACAGTAAATATTTAATAAAAACTTTCTATTTTATAAGTGGGATGAAATACGTTTTCGGAAGTAAAAATGAGGATCGAAAAGGAGTTATAGTATCAATCAATTGTACACTTGAAAACGTTTTATTTTATATCAAACAAAGCTTATAGGAGCCCACCCTTTCTCACTATAAAACTATTCCATATAAAAACAGTTATTTTATGAAGTATAACAGCTAATTAGCTAAACAAGAACATTTTTCCAATTAGACGTATATTATACATCCGAATTTTGGAAAAAAATGTTTTAAGTATAAAAATAGTAATAATAAAAAAGTATAGTCACATAACGTTAGAGCATTGTTATGGGATGCTAGAAACATAGTAAGATGGCTCCGCGACATCTCTATTATATTAATCTAGTATTTTTTTAAATGTTAGTACAAAATTGAATTAAGCTGTACTCATAGAAGGTTTAAAAATAGTAACTTATCTTGAATCTAAGCCGATTATAAGTATGAGTATAATTGTCTAAATAAGATTACCTCTTTTATTGGGCATATGTATCTTAAGCTATCCTGTACATCCATTAAATAACGCATTTGATATCCCCCCCTCCTTCTCTAATTATAAGCCCCTCATCTATATGTACTATAAGTATAATGTTACAAACACTTGTAGACATTCACACAGGGTGTTTCCGTTATGGTAGTCCAAAAGGCAGGAGGTAATAGTAATTACCTAGCCAAACAAACAAAATTTGTAATGTGGGGAAGGGGAAGGGTTATTAGAAATATGTGCTAGCATTTCACAAATAAGAAGTACAGAGTATACGGTCACTGTCGAGAGCTCAGGGTATAAAAAACTTCCTGGCCCTTCCAACGACTGCTCAACCAGCTCCATACTGGCCCCCTCTGAGGAGTTTCGGCGCTTTAAAATAAAAATTTCGGAGTTTCTTACCTTTTTAGGGTTCCGTACCCAAAGGGTAACAACCCGAACCCTATTACTAAGACTTCGCTGTCCATCCGTCCATCACCAGGTTGTATCTCATGAACCGTAATAAGTAGACAATTGAAATTTTCACAGCGTATGTATTTCTATTGCCACTTTAACAACAAACAATAAAAATAAAATAAAAATAAAAATTAATGGGGGCCCCCATACAAGAAACGTGATTTTTTCTCATTCATTATTATTATCATAAGTAGGTAGTTTATTTTTTTTTAAAACAATTTCCAAGTACAATATTATTATTAGTTACTCTCATTTGAAAAAATAAATAAAACTTAAATAGTGTTAAATTTTGTACGATTGTACAGAACCCTTCGTGCGCGAGTCCGACTCGCACTTGGCCGGTTATCTTTTTTACTTTGACCTAATTTTTTAAAAGCCGATTAACATAATTCTTTTTTTATAAAAATTGTAAACTGTCTACAGTCCTATTTAATTTGACCTATTACATACATATTATGTGCTAACTGTAGCCATCAAAAAATTATCACCTCATTTGTTCCCTTGTTGACTAAAATATGTCATTTTGAAAAATATCGTCTAATTTCGGTCTGACCTGAATAGGTTAAAAGTTAATAACTCATTAACGGATACAGTTAGCATATACACATGTAATCTATCAAATTAAAGAGGAGAGTTCATAGTTTACAGTTTTTAAAAAAAAAAAAAATTATGATAATGAACTAGTTGTAGAAAAAATAAAATGAGAGGAAATTAAAAACAGAAACAATGTAAGAAAATCCGAAACTTTCATTTTAGACCGCCATAACTCTGAAGTGAAAAGAAGTATTGGCTGGTTGAGTAGTCACTGGAATAGCTATATGAATTTCTTCATACAATGAGTACTTAATGGTGGCCGTACATCATGTACTTTTTAAAGATACAAGGTGTTTTGTGAAATACTAGGATATTTTCTTAATCACCCTGTAACTCTGAAACTGTTGAGATGCCGCCACCCTCCCTGCCATTTTAAATTTTTTTGTTAAGCTAAGTGAGTATTATCATCTCCTGCCCTATACCTTGTATACATATATTTTTGTAGTTTCATGCAATAGGTCCCTGTATAATATTATTTTATAAATGATTTTTATGCATTAAGTCTTAAACATAATTCCGACGAATAGAACGGGCGATGGCTACTGTAAATTCCTATGTAATGCACGATCCATAAAACGTTCATAGAGATAATTGTTCTTATGACTGTAATAGTCGTCGGCCGTTGGTCGCTCCGGTTATCGCAACTGTATTTAAGATATTACACATGCAGCACTATGATATTATGAAAACTGAATCTCTTCTAAGATATCCTTTATCAAGATTACTTCGTTAATGAAATAATATCAAAATCCTTTTTACATATGAACGTGTAAATTACATCTATATATGTACATCGAAACTTCCCTTTTAACTAATTATATTATAATTCTTTGGCATACTTTCAAATATACAATCCATGTACATTTTATAATTATCCCCTAATCCTTGTGCTAATTATAAAAATATCTCTAAACGAATTTATCATCTACGTCTTATAAGTACGGAAAATAACAAAAATTATTATTTAGTATCTAGTGAAAATAGAAAAACATAAATAATTTTCTTTATTATAATAATTTTTGCAAAAATTTTCTGATCATGAATTAAGAGTCGTCGCA
Source organism: Dioctria rufipes (assembly GCA_963924295.1). Classification (NCBI taxonomy): domain Eukaryota; kingdom Metazoa; phylum Arthropoda; class Insecta; order Diptera; family Asilidae; genus Dioctria; species Dioctria rufipes. The sequence goes on along the minus strand of OZ002741.1, from coordinate 45,416,678 downwards.
CACACCAGGCGGTAATATGCGAAATCAGAGTTCTTTTGAAACTTGCTATCTTCAGCATTACAAATCTAAATAAAGCAACAAACTTGGGCGGATTTTTCCGGTTTACGTATCAATGTTGAATGCTGTCGATATTTTTTCTTTTCATGGCGGCTATTTTTACATATATGTACCTACAGACATATGTATACTTAAATATATGTTATGTACGTACATATAATAATAACATATAGTAGAACAGAGTGTGCGATTAAAGGAGTGACGCAAATGTCTACTAAAATATGCAAAGTTAAAAGAAAAGCTACGCACCTTATAGTCAAAGTCAAAACCGTAATTACGAAATTAACTGCAACTTTTAAATGAAAAAAAGAAAAACAACTAAATTTATCAACACTGCACTATGCACTAAAATCCACAAGATCACATACTGCAATTATTGCAAATGCGCGAACAGCAGCTAGCACCCAATTCACTATCAAGTCGGAACGATTCTAAATATCTCACGATGGGTAGATCTCTTCAAATGGAACTCGATCTTGATCATATCTTTGTTTAGTTCGCAGATTTTATTTAACATATCGTTCTGGGGCGTTTTGGAAAATATTATTGCAAACGAGACTTTTATCATTTTTTTATGTTTTTCTTTTTTTTTAAGTACTTAAATTATTTACTTACTCCCAACATACATATATCCGCCGAAAAGTCTTTTATTTCCATTGATATTTATCTAGGGATCCACACGCAACTTTATAAATACTTTTTAAGTTAAGCAAATAACTACCTCTGTAATCTCGTGCGACATTGTGATAAAACAATGACAAGCTATAAAATCAGTGCAAATCTGGATAAAACTGTAAATAAGTTTCTGACGTTATTTGCAACAAGTATATATCTATTTTTAGATATTTCTTTTTATTGCATTAAAAAACAAGGCGCACTACTTAAGTGCAAGATATACTTATATATAGGTACTGAGATAAACACACCAACTTGAATGCCGCATTATCTGTCGGCTCGATCATTTAATTAAGTACTGAAAGGAAGCACCAATCAAAAGCTTATCAATAATCTTGATAATCGATTCATTCTCAAATCAGATTTGTTTACAATTTTAAGTGTGTCGATGACTTGCTTTGATTTTTTCTAATCTCAATCCTGATCAGGAGAATTGTGGGTTATGATTCATTTTTTTTTCTCACTAACTAAAAACTGAAATACGCAAAACTTACTGAAAAATATTGTAAAAAATTGGTAAAAAAAAACAATCGTATCGATATCACAGTATACATGCGTTTCCTGTTTTACAAGAAATTTATCTTTGTGTCGAATCTTGTTAAGATTTAAGAAATATTGCATCATTTCTAATTATTTTGCGGTAGTTTTGTTTTTTCTCTATTGTGATTAAAGGTAGAATACGTAGAAAATAACCTCGAAATTGAAAGAGGTTTTTCTATCTTTCAGGAAGCTACCTACATAAGATGATCTTGAAGGCAACACAAGAGACCACTATCAAATGAGGAAGCCTTAAGTTAAAGTGTCTGAATTGCTACAATTTATCTAATTTATTACAAGATTGAAGTGATCTTCCTGCATTCTGTATTGAAGTACATCAATAAATATTAAAATTGATTATAAAGTAAGATTATATTATTTTTTGTTTAAATATTTTTAAAATTTGTAGATATATTAAATGTTTATTTAATAGGAATATGAAATATTAAATGTTTGAAATATAAAATTAAATATTCGATATTTCCTAAGAAAAAATTAAGGTGTACTAATTTCCGAGACTTCATTTCCTGAATTTCGAAATTGCTGAGAATGATGGAGATTTCGAAACAAAATATTTTACTTATTTTCCAAACACAATGTTAAAAAACTAGGATAATTCCCTAAATTTAAGACACGTTTTTTTTTTTTTTCCTTAAAGTAAATGTCATTTTCTCTGATGTTAAGGGGAAAATAAATTTAATTTCCCCAAATCAATGGAACATTCCATGGATGTAGGTATTTGGCACCAGAAAACCTATATAGAGTACATAAAAATCCAGAAACGTACTATTCTAAGTTTGGAAGTATACCTACATTTTAGGTATAAATGCCTATTCCATTTTTTTCAAAGTCGGGTTTTCCCAAATCCTATCACAAAATACCTAAGCTTAGTGGCACAAATTGTTGTTGGAAATAAATATTTTAATATACAAAATTATTTTATTATGCAGAATTTTGTACATATGGAGGCTGCTTAATAAGTCTGATTTTAAAATGATCCAAGAAAGATTTCCCCTCTTTTTCATCGAATTTACATCTATTCGACGTAGGACAGCGACTAATTGTGGTTAAATTGAGATTTCCTAATATTTACGTCCGATTTAGGAAAGTGAAGGACGAGAGGACGTCGTATATAGTATATTAGAGAAATCAGGGAATATTTCCCTATAGGACAGAGGATATATTTAATTCATTTGGTTAATTTAACGTAAATTTCACGGCGAATTTACATCAATTTTTCTTAATCTCAACCCATTTTCTACCTAAATCATGTTAACGCCTGTGTGATGTAGAAGGAATTTCATTTTATAAGAATTGTGTGTGTGCATAGGCTCCCTAGTAGGTAATGTAAATATTATGAGCAAGGCACCTAACTCTAACTTGAATGATTATGAGAAGTGTTGCTTTTATACAATACATACACAGGATGTTTCATAAGTGGTGCACCTAGCTCAAGCGTTTGATAGCTTAGACGAAGACAAGCAAAAAATTATAAGGTGAAGGGGGGGGGGTGTTTCGGCGGTGGGGGTGAGTCGCGTCGTTTCGGCGGTGAGGGGGGGGGTTAAAATTTTTAGTATTTTGGTATTTTGATATATACCCTATTATCAAGGTGGCATTCATCTCAGATGATACCATAGATAACCATCTCAGCTATCCAATGAATGTCCAATCAGCCTTCTTGTCACCTCCCGTCGGAAGTTGTAGGACGTCAAAGTAAAAAAATTGGAAAAACATTCCTAATTTTTTCAAATTTTAACGATTTTCCCGCCAAAATGCTTAATAACAAGATTTAGAAACCGCGGAATGTTACCTTTTATTTGACTAAGCACATGTTCCTGCCTAAATGCAACCGTTTTTGAGATATTCTCGTTCTATCATGAATTTTACTAATTTGCGTGAAATTGCATAAAATTAGGCGCGATTTCTATTGTTGTTAGCAAAATTAATGAAATTATGCATCTTAAAAACGGGAATATCTCAAGAGCGGTAGCATTTAGGTAGAGATACATCCGCATAGATAGATTAAAGGTAACATTCCGGGGTCTCTAAATCTTGGAATAAAACTGTATAGTTATCTTTCATTTTGGCGGGAAAATCGTTAAAATTTGAAAAATTTAGGATTTTTTTTTTCCCAATTTTTTTACTTTGACGTCCTACAACTTCCGACGGAAGGTGACAGGAAGGCTGATTGGACATTGAGACGGTTTGCTATCATCTGATTAATCCCACCATGATAGGGTGTATATCATCAAGAAAGTTACAGGGCGTAACGTGGAAGAAGTACTAAAAATCTTAACTCCCCCCCCCCCCCCCCACCGCCAAAACCTTTGAGGTTAAATTCTTAAATCTAGTTTACGTAATTTTAACCAAAATAGATGATAGGAGATTCAATCTCCTTGGAGAAGGAATTTCTTTTCTATCGAAATTGGATTTATTTTTTAATATAGTCGTATTTTAACTCGATATGCTATGCCAACGGTTTTTCAACTTCTCTAAGATTTAAAAGCAATATATATATATTATTTCTCGAATACTGCAAAATTAGTTCTTGTTTCAGCACTGTCCTATATATGTACCTCCGCGTTCGATGTGAATTTTTACCTCACCAAGGTATGTTTAGAAAAAGCAAGAAGGCGTAAGGAAAAATGTGTAAATTACAAATCAATACAGCGAAGATGCATAACACTGTCCTGCGATCGTTTTTCAATTGTCCAGGTAATCAATGAAGAATATGCCTGTACATAAAAAAAAAAAAATATTGTCATAATCTTTTCCAGTCGGTAGAAACGTTTTTAAATTTTTGAGGGCACGGTCATCAGGAGAAATCCACTCTTTCATCTTTGAAAAGTAATGATGGATTATTCAGGGTATTTCCGCCTAGGAGGTCAATAGAGCGGGAGAGGTGATAGTACTCACCTAGCCAAACAAAAAATTGTATGGCAGGGGGAGGCAGTATCAACCGTTTGGGAGTTACAGGCCGAGTTAGTTTTTCACAAAACATCTTGTATCTCAAAAGTGCAGGGCGTACTGTCACAGTTAAGAGCTCATTATATGCAGAACTTCATGGCCTTTTCAACGGCTGCTCAACCAACGCGCCCCCACCCCTCTTCTCGCAAGAGTTATGATTGTCTAAACTAAAAATTTCGGATTTTCTTACCTTTTTTCTTAATTTGACCTCTATTCTTATTTTTTTTACGAAAAGGTCATTATACTTGGAACCGTCACTGAACGGCACTGAGTGCACGAGTGAATTTTAACGCGAGGTGATCCGCGATCAAACAGATTTCGTGCAAAATCACCAATTAATTTATAAAATTTGTGGTATATCCCCACTTTGACTAGTGTTGACTAGTAGAAATCTGCATCGAAGGTTTTGTTTGAAGTAAATGGCGACACCACCTCCTCTGCGATTATGGCGGTCATTACGAAAGACTTTATAGCTAGGGATGCCGATGATATTGTCATGAATATCGGGCTTTATCCAGCTTTCCGATACACAAATTACATCAAAAGTTAAGTTAGAGAAAATGTCATGCACTTCATCAATTTTCAGAACCACATTTCTAGCATTAAAATGACAAAATTTAGCCTAAATCTCTGTTTGCATAGAACACAAAGGACTGCCCGAGTATTGCCCATCCCAGTCATGTAGGTAAGATCATTCATATCCCAGTCCGATCATACCGAGCACCTTAAGCATCAGTAACACAAAATAGTATGAACTTTTTCGTAGAATAAACTAACGAATGAATGGTGCAAATGATCCGACCAAGACACCATCCACGACAAAATAAAATGAAGAAAATGGCATTTGCATTGGCTACTCATCTCTGCAACATGACACCAATAAATATGCTAAATATATGCACTCAAAGCCGCATCAGCTGTCATTTTTTGGATTCAGCTAAATGCTGTCACACGACAATGCGTCCGATGAGAACAGTTGTATATTTTGAGCCACGAGCATATGTCTGTTACTCTGAGACTGACTGGACGGCCTACAGATTTGAACTCCACTTCAAACTAAATTCGTTAATAATCCCAGAAAGAAATAACATCACAAATGCTGAAATTGACTCCGCCGTGGAGACAATTGTAGCGGATATCAATGACTGTACAGAAAGACACTCCACTAAAAGAAATATAAAACACCACAAATACCATAATGTCTCGAGGACCACATTAGAACTTATTAAAACAAGGAAAAGGTGGCTAGGAAGATTAAAAAGAATATTCCGCAGGCACCTCAATAGAATCAATAACGAATACGCCGAGTTGAACGCTAGAATCAAATGTTTAAATAAAATAATCAAAGACAGGGTGAGATTAGATCTTAACAATGCTTTCCATGATAGGCTAAGAAACATTAGTCCGTCTCCACAAGCGTTCAAAGAAATAGATCGTATAACGGGTAGAAAGCTCTTCGGAACAGACATTGTAAACAATACTCTGCTGTTCGAAGATCAGGAATTATCATTAACGAATGACAAACTAAGTGCCTTCCAGAGCTTTTACTCCACACTCTATTCTGAGAAAACTCCACAACGCGATGGGCCCCTTCCAGGTATGGTTGAAAGGAGACTAAATGAATTTCAGAACAGCAATCCCGAACAAGCACTAACACAATTCTCTGCAGATAACCCTGCTTCAAAGCCCAGCGAACTGTCGGTATTTACCAGTGAAGCCAAAGTTGCCTCCTTCAGGGCCTCCGTGAATAACAAGAAGTCATTCGGCCCTGACGGTATTTCCAACTATATTCTACGGAAGTGTACAAAGTCCATAGACTTTAAATTAGCAACCACTGTACAAACAATGTAATAAATGTATCCAAGACTTTAGACCAACTTCGTTACTGTCACAGAACGATATTCCCAACAACCAGTTTGGGCTCAGGAGATCCCACTCCACAGACCACTCAGTGCTTACACTGGTCAATAAGGTTTCTCAAAATTTACGCAAAAAATATGTACGGTGGCCCTGGACATCGACATTGAAAAGGCTTTTGACAAGGTATGGCATAAGAGCTTACTCTTCAAGCTAATTGACATCAATTGCCCAACTAGCCTCATCAAGTTACTGTCCAGCTTCTTTAGTAACAGATACACATCAATATTCATTGGCGACATATCATCCGAATTAATCCCAGTGAAGTCCGGAGTTCCACAAGGATCAATTTTGGGCCCGAAGCTCTTCAATATTTTTCTGTATGACTTTAAGAAGTGGTCGGACGGCTCTACTATACGCCGACGACACCATTATCACATGTAAACACGAAAGACCTTACCAAGCGCTAGACAATATCAAATTGATTATACCTAACATCATCGAATACTAGAGCAAATGGGGGCTCAAAATTAATGAACAGAAATGCGGGCTAATCTGTTTTCGAAATGCGAGTGGGAAAGGCCACCATCTTACGGTAAGAGAAAGCAAATCTATCACCTTTAATATGAACACAACTCAAATATATCTAAAAGAGGAAATAAAACATCTTGGAATTCACCTCAGTAACAAACTCCGTTTCAACACACACGCAAGAAAAGTATTAAAAAAGGCTAAGGCAGCAGCAGCAATTCTTAGACCTCTTCTCAATTCTAGACACCTGTCTCACTCAACTAAACTTATGATATATAAGACTCTAATACGACATATACTTACTTACGGATTCACAAATTGGTTTACGATTACACCTTCGGTGGCTGAGGAACTTAAGTCCTTCGAAAGAAAAATTATCCGACACTGTATCGGTAAGTTCAGGAGACCTAATAGCAATAAGTGGTACCCCAACGCCTTCCTATATAAGGAAGCCGAAATCCCTCCTCTTTTAATGTACTCGTTAATCCACTCACAAAAATGCTGGAAAGACTCATAGATCATCACAACCCCTTAATCAGACAAATTATCGAAGAAAACCGGAATGACTCCATTCTAGATAACTATTACCTATCCCCTGTTAATATACTCCACAATAATTCTCAACTTTTCTTCCAAAGGAGGCCGGGAAATAGCCTGAAAATCCCCTTTTACGAAAAGGAATCTATTACGAATTACAGAGGGTAGGCTTATCCCATTTCTTTTAAATGTGTACACACACCGAAGAGTGTTTAATCCAAAAATAAGTCAGCTCCCAACTGGGCCTTCTACCTAAATTTAATATACAAGAAATAACAAAAACAAAATAAAGAAACATACATATATGTAATTAGCTTTCTAAGTACAGCTAATGCTCTAGTCCGAGTTAGACTTGGATAACATAAATATTACTGCCCTGTATTATTCTAATTGTGATGCAACACACACTTAATGTTCATATACATTAAAATTTTATGTATTGGACTCCATTGAGCTCTTGTTCTTGTTATATAGTTGTAAGTAGGTTAAGGGCCATAGAAGGCAACAATTATTAGTACACCGGGAGTAAGTGTACTCTTCTTTTTGTAGTCTAAATAAAAAAGAGGCGTGAAGCACTTTTGATTAGTTAATAATCTTAACAACAAACTATACTGTAATAGGGTACATCGAGGTGAGATGGTACTATATATTTTAAATCTGAATAACTTTTGACAAAAATATCTAACAAATTAAAACTACTTTGCAAATTAAATAACGAACGAACCTTAATTTTATTTGATAATAAAAATAAAAAATATATAATTCAGTTGCAAGTATAAAAAAGAATAAAAAAAAATGCAAATGTCCCATCTCACCTAGCTTCTTGAGGTGAGTTGGTCCAGTGAAACAGGCTTTCACAGGTGTTCGCATATTTGGAGCAAGATTCGTGGTACCAAAATTTACAAACAACACATTGTAACAGATAATTGCGAGTTTCGTCTTAAAAACGAGGTCAGCCAGTGGTATCCTGCCATTCCACTTTGCCTGTCGAATTTATGCGGAATCTCAAGTTGTTCTGCCAAGTTAAATGCCATTGTCCTCACTAAATCTCGCGACGAACCCAATCTGTTCCTTTAAAGTTTTCTGTTGTGTCGCACAATCTTCATCTCATTCTCTTCACCTAGTGTACAGCTTGGACCAAGTGCATGTTTTTTGTTGTCGTTTTTGATTATTCTCCGGCTTAACGCAGAATGTAAAATTTTAAAATGGCGGGCTGCTTCTCTTAACTTCATTTTGCCATACTGGACTTGATCAATAACCTCCAAAAAATTATACTCGCTCCAATTTCAACTCAAAGCAGAATTTCGAATTAAGTGCTTAGAGAACAAGAGTATAATCTGAAGTTGAAAAGTTAGTTATTTTATTAAATACAAAGAATTGAAAACTTTAATAAATGAAAATTTTAGGAAACAAGTTGTCCCATCTCTTCTTTGGAAAAATGTCCCATCTCTATCTCTCCTATTCAAGTTAGTTCATAAAACACAAATTTTTTTTAGAATGTTAATCTCTAACTGACTTTGTTTATTAAACACAAAATATCAAGGAGAATTACTGACATATGTTCCAGTCGCCAATTTTATGGATTCTTAGAAATTGTAACGTTTTACTTTCTAGATATTAAAAACTTTCACAAGCGATAAGATCTAAACCTCATAACATAACTACTTATTAACGAATGCCAATAATCAGTTCAGTGGAGCATTAGACAATGCATGTTGTTTCGTGTTTCGACGATGTTGCAACTTAAGAGAAATTAAGCTATCCCATCTCACCTCCTATCCCATCTCTCCTAGAATTACCCTATAGCCAGACAAATCTATAAGTCAGCTAAATCTGAAAATTTTTCCATGTATAGTCTTAAGTAATCTGTGTATACTAGTCTCAAATAAATTAACTTTGACTTTGACTTTAACTATATCTTGAGCCAAAGACTTATCTTGATTAATGAGAAGATGCAATCCTCATGTCTTCTTAGTAGACATACCGAATCTGACAGGATTAACCAAATATAATCATAGGATCAGAAATTAGTTTTACTTCTGAAACTAAAAATATTATTGAAAGCAAAAAAAAACTCATGAATTTTGTGAGCTCGTAATATTACCAGGAAGAGTGAAAAATGTGGTGCTCTAAAAAGAAATATATTTTTTTAATTAATAATTATATGTCGAACAACAGCACAAAATTCATTGGAAATTTAATTAAAAAAAAAAAAAACACTTATTTTCCTAAAACCAAATTTTATGCAATATTTAATAAATTTACGAAACAAGCAAAACCGGATACCTACGAATATTCCAAGAACCGATTTTGAATAAAATTTGGTTGAGCTCTTAGAGCCTAATTTGATTTACATAATTGGAAAGACGTCAAGAAGCAACTTCAAAAGAGGTTAGTTTTTTTTTTTTTGGTTTTTTCTTTTCTTTTATTTTTCTTTTAATAATATTTTAACATTCAAAGCAGAGTAACTAATTATTATTTCGAGTTATCATTTAAAATCATTAACTCTGACTACCTGGTGGACTGTTCATATGTCGGTTAAAAGGGCGATTTTCATACGATTTTTAAGGGGTTTTTTTTTAACTCATATTTAAGAATAATCTTGTTCCTAGTATAACTGGACCCTTTTTACTCATGTTCGAGGGTGTTAATATCAAATTTAAGACATATATTTTGGGTTTAATTCAATTTAATAACTTAATAACCCGAAATATTAAAAAAAAATTAAGTACCCAATAAAATTGGATACCATATATGAAACCCATCTAAGGCGGAGGGATATCTGTTATCACTATCACTATGCATAGATAGATACATCCTGGTTTATAAAAAAAATCTTGAACTCATTTGTAATTTATATGTATAGAGCTCCTGAAGAAGGGCCGCACTTGGACCCGAAACGTCGAGCAATGTTATAGAAAATTAAATATTTTTCAATAAAACGATCGGTGTATTCCTGAAAATAACCTTTCCAAAAAAATCCTGGTATATACACACATATGTGGTATATAAAGGCATACTAAATTAGAGCAAAATATATATAAAGAAATTTTTGTTTGTTTATTACTTAAGATTATATGAAGGAAAATACTTTGCTGTAATGTCCATACATATGTATGAAAGTATTTGTTTTAAAAATATCATCCATTCCGCTTTATTGTAGATGTATTGCAGAAGTCTTAATCACATGTTCCTAATGTATTCGAAAATTTGAAATTATTTTAAGAGCTTCGTTGTCCTACTGTTTTTACGGCAAAATTTTGTAAGAACATGCTTTATGGGACTTTTTGTGAGACCGGGTAGCATTTTCTGTTACAGTTTTACCGTAGCTCTCATTATTAATTTCAATATCGACTATTTCCTTCGAAACTGACTCTGGATTAACTCCATCAAAAGGACTATAAAAATGTGTACACGAATACGTACCTACCTTTATTTTTGAAAATCAGTTAATCCTAGTATCGAGTTCGAGTAAAAAATGACATTTTCATACAAATTTTAGGGCTGCTAAAATCGCAAGCATAAATTTTACTGATGATTTTACTAGTTCACTGGTAAATAGTGAAATTTCGCTATTATCAGATAGATGGCGCTTTGTAAATCTCGACTCATTTTGACATTTCCTGTTTCTATGACAATTTTCAGATTGTGTGTTTTTTTTTTATTAATTGAAGGATTTAATTTCTATAACACATTTCGGATTGTTTTTTAATTGATTGAAGGATTAAAATGTTTTATTCATTCATTGACTTATTTATCGGCTTACTTATCTAGATATCTAGATCTAACGTGTAATCTGTTTCTTCACATAAAATTCACTTCTTTTTTATGTATAAAGGTGATACATTCAACATTTTCAAACCTTTTAAATTTAAGTCTACTCTGCCTTGTAGCAGTGTAAAAAGTAGATAGTCTAAAATTATCAAAAGATTTCTTAGCCGCCAAAAAGTGGTTGAAACCGGCTCCAATAAAAGGGAAAAATGTACGCAATTGCAGCTTGCATGTTTATTCTGTGAAAAACTGGCAGCTTGAATATTTGTCACTTTTTTTTTTTCCAAAATAACAGACGTCAAAATTTTACCAGGAATTTTAATATGAAATATTTGGAGACCGCGTTAGATTTTACTTTGCCCGCACTCAATACAAGGCTTTAATGTGTAAAAAGCCGAAACCGTAATTGTTAAAAGATCTAAAGCCAAGTATCGAGTTTGAGCAAAGTAAAATTTAACGCTGTCTCTAAATATTTCACATTAAAATCGCTGGTAAAATTTTAACGTATGCTAATTTGAACTCACCAAAATTTTGAAGACTACGGATTCAAAAATCAGCAAGTATCCTTTGAGAGAATCGAAGTGATTGCAATTGGTCCCTTTCTTGGGAATAAGCTGAACGTTTGCTAGTTTCCAAGCAATTTTCCTGTCGAATAAGACAATTAGAATAGTTTTCGCAGAGATTTAGCCAAGAATGAAGCACAGTTTTTATTTAACAGGACCTTGAAACTATCAGAACCTGCAGCTATCGAGACCTTAAAGACCTTGAACACATCTCTCGTACGGATATGTATTGGCTCTTGTACACATCCGCACGGGAAATACAAAACAAGTGTCTGTAAAGTAGGTGGAAGACGAGAATTTGAAGTGAATCTATCAGTCAAAATATTATCTTTATTCAAGGAGTCAACTACAACTTCACCATTGTTAAGTACTGAAGGATTAGAGGAGCTGATGAAGTTGTTTCTGATCGTTTTCACCAAGGAGCAGAAACCTTTGCTGTCTTTTCTTCTTGCCAAGATTTTTCGGCAAGCATTCTAGTAAACAAAAAAAAATATTTTATTTTTGGATCATGGACTTGCAGGTGCTCCATGCAGTCTTATAGACTTGTATCAGTTCTGAACATGGATGAAATTGATAGGTGCGGAAAGCAGACTCTTATTGCTTGGTTGCACTTATCGATAAACCAAGAGCGATTTTGCATGCCAAGGATTCACGCATGCCAAGGATTTAAAATTGTACTAAGTTCTAATGTGCAAAACAAGTAACCCAGTTTAATTTGTTTTTATTTGACGTCAAGAACTGAATTGTGTCGAATTGTAGGAAAATCTGAACAGATTTATGAATTGGTATTGTGCTTGAAGACTTACCCATTTATTTTTGTTTTTTTTTTTTAAATATTAAAAAAAAATGTAAAATATTCTTCTTCCGCGTAAATCGGATAGATACCAAACTAACCTCTTTTAATTCCCAAATTCATCTTATTGTTAAAAGAGGAACTCGTTTCTGGGGGTTATAAAATGCCCTTATACAACAAAAGCTTTATATAGCATCGACGTTCGGCCGATCTTGTAATATGTCAGTTTTGTTTGATCTCCCTAATATAAGAGTCACTCTGATCGCTTGAAGGGTATGCAGAGAAGATTGCTTCTCTTTACTTCAAATCATAACGAAATTAGAAGATATTGTTCAAAATTACGCGTTTTCAGTTACTAAGGAAACAAATTATTTTTAACCTGAATAGGTTAAGAGCTAATAATAATGCTTTAACGATTATAGTTAGGACGTACATAGGTGAAATTAAAGAATTAAAGAAGAGAGTCCAAACTTTCTAGTTGTTGTAACAAAAGTCACTTTAATATATATAAATACATTTTTTTTTTTTAAACAAAATGTCTAATTAATACAAATAACCGGCCAAGTACTATTCGGACTAGCGCACGAAGGGTTCCGTACTATCGTACAAAATTTACTTTTTATTTATTTTTTCAAATGAGAGTAGGTGTCATGTGAGAAAATAGTGCTGTCATTTAAATAAAATAATGCCTACTTATGATAATAATAATGAATGAGAATAAAACGAGCAAGAAAACGCCGAGAAAATCACGTTTCTTGTATGGGAGCCTCTTTTAATTTTTAATTTTATTTTTTTTTATTTTTTTTTTTATATCATCAATAGAAATACACAGTTTGTGAAAATTTCAACTGTCTAACTATTACATTTCAACCTGGTGACGGACGGACGGACAGCGAAGTCTTAGTAATAGGGTTCCCGTTGTTAACCTTTGGGTACGGAACCCTAAAAAGGTAAAAATGCGAAATATTTATTTTAAAGCGCCATAATTCCAGAGTGAAAAGGAATATAGAGGGCTAGTTGTACAGTAGGTGGTCAACGAATTAGACGCACCCTTAAAATGCCAGAAATTTGATTCTTATGCCTGTTTATTTTAAGAAAATTACTTTCTAGGATACAAATTTTTAAGTAGCAATAAACTTTGAGCCCTTATTGGAAATTGTAATTGGTGGAAAAGATAGAAAACTACCTGTAAGGGGTTAAGAATGAAAATGCACTTAGCAGGCCACATTTTTCTCTCATTTCATGTTCAGTTAGGTAAAAGTAAAGGTGTTTTTATTTGTGATTTCGATGTGAAGAAAAACAAAAGTGATTTATATTTTAAATTTATTAATACATTGTGTTCTATTTCAAGTTAAAAAAATAAAATTAAGGTTGAATATCTGTGATAATTTTGAACACTACAAAACAAGTACTAAATTGTCTTAATTTGTGTGATAATGGGACGCGTAAAAGACATAACCATTAAAAACTGGGACATTTTCAAATCGAGAAATTGCGAGAAGAGAGAATGTGTATGCGTCTACGGTAGATAGAGAGTTCGAGAACTCTCAGATCAGGCGCTACAGTCGAACAGAGTAAGCGCGAACATTGTCGTGGAATTCGAAAAACCACAAACAGAACTGATCGAAAAATTGTTCACATCGGTACATTACATCGTCGAGCATCGGCTCGTGCTATTTTAGATGACCTGAACCAACAAAATGTGAATATATCACTCAAAACATTGCGACGTCGGTGGTATGAAAGCAAATTAAAATGCAGACGTCAGGCGGCTGATTTGGGCGCGGCTTCATCGGCACATTACGCTTGATGAATGGAAAAGGGTACGTTATATTTATTCTTAATGTGCATATATTTTTTAATTCTAATAAATTGCCCAAAAAACAACTAAAATTTTGAAATCTCTAGGTGATATTCAGTGACGAATGCCGCTTGGAGACCGTTACAGAAATGTTTCAGTATGTCCGGAGGAAACCGGGAGAGCGGTATAAAGAGGACTGCATTGCTAAAACTGTGAAACATCCACCGGCTATAATGATCTGGAGTTGCATAAGCGAAGACGGCCCTGGTCCCATTTATTTCGTGGAGGGAACATTGCGTCAGGATCAATACAAGGTCATCCTATCCGACGTTCTAATTCCCTATATAAATTCGAAACTCTACCACCGATCTTACTACACTTTCATGCAAGATGGCGCACCTTGCCACACTTCGAGATCTGTAATGGATTTCTTTAATTCTGAAGAACTCAATATCCTTCCTTGGCCGGGCAATTCTCCCGATTTATATCCAATAGAAAATTGTTGGGCCTATCTCAATTCCAAGGTCTATAGCGTACCAAATAATACAATAGAAGAACTAAAAAAAAATATTGAAAATATTTGGTACAACGACGAAAATGTAAAAGTAATGATTCGCTCATGTATATCGAGTATGCCAGGACGCATTAATGAAGTAATTAAAGAAAAAGGGAGTATAACAAAATATTAAGAAATATGTATGTTATATTGTTAAGAACTAATGTTTTATTACGGTAAAATATATTTTTTTAAAAGAGCACGTTTTTAATTAAGAAAATTATGTATATTGCATTATATTTTGTAAGTTTTGCTTGTGCGTCTAATTCGATGACCACCTGAATCTCTGGAATTCAGTATACTAAAATTACGGAAAATGTGATATCTACCTAAGTACTCAAACAAAACTAAAAAGCTGTAAAGCTGGGTATAGCCATTGTTTCTACATAAAATTAGGTCTTACTTGTGATCGTACAAACTGTACTTTTTATGACTTTTAGTAGAAACGCATCATATTTTCTTCTTAATCACACTGTAACTCCGAAACGTTTGAATTAGCCCTCCATGCTATTACATTATATAAATTGTATGCCTAGGTGAGTACTATAACCTCCCACTCTTTGATCCTACCCCACCGAGAAGTTGCCTGTACGCATAGATACATAGGTGTCATTATAATTCCCATATTAATCGTCCAATCAATATTAAAAGAGATATCCTAACATCGAAGCAGACTACTCGAACTGAAGTCTCCAGCCAAATATATACATATCTGCTTAAAGCAAACGAATACAGTGAAACTGAAAGTGTTTAATTACTTTTTATATATTTTAAATTCAAAAATTCAAAATCATTAATGAAGACAAAATTTCTAGAATTAACAAATAAGTGTCTAAACCATACAAAAAGGGTTGCATTTTGGATGTAATTGGTCTTACAATCGATATGGAAAACTGATGTTGATAAGGTTGTTTTTTTTTTTGTGTAATTTCAGATAAATAAAAAAAAATCCAAAACTTTGACACTATCTAATATCAAATGAATCATTTACAGTTTTTATGTAGATCGCCCGAAAATTCTAGATTGATTCATAATAAAGAAACTGATAAAAAAAAGTCGTTAACCTTCTACACCTTCCAAACCGTTAGAATACAAAGACCTATGTCTACATCCGGGCGGGTTATCAAATACATATTCATAGAATACCCAGAGCACCCAAAAGAGAAAAAAAGAACCCCGATCTAAATAATAATTTCTTTTTAAAACCAAGTCCAAAGACATCTTGGAGACCTAAAAAAAAAAACTTGTTTTGTGTTATTCACGATATGTCCTTGAGCAAGTTTTCTCTCTATCCTTACGTCAATGCTTTTATAGTAAGTCTTATATAATACAAAAAAAAAACAATCATCGCTAACAAATTGTCTTTGTCGTACTTTAAAGTTCATCAAACCTTCAAATATATTCGAAAACTGTTCAATTCTTGTTTTGATACAAATTCTAATATATAAGAGTAAGGCTAAGTAGCTACGTACACGACTATGATTATAGTCTCGCAAATCTTCCACAGCAATTAAAAAATATTTATACACCGCTTGTGACAACAGCAGCTTTAAACAATGACTATCTACTTAGTCCTAGTTGAGAGAGAGAAAAAAAAAAACAGAGAAGATAAATTGCCCTAGTAACAGCTCGCTCTGGTCGCACCGATTTAACACATGTAGTAAGAGGTAGCAACATCAGCTTTAGTTTTCATGGAACAGTAAAATCAGCGACAACATAAATTAACAGCATTAATAGACATAATGTGTATGTAATTAAATAATATATGTATGTACATACTACATAGGTATATAACTCTCAGTAATTCAATTTGCATAAAAATCTCATGAATGAAATTTATGCATAGGGCGTATTACGCGTGTCGATTATTTCTATGTATGAGGCAAGGCATATTATGATGGGGAACAAAACAAGAAAAAAAATTAGTTAACAAATTTTATTTTGTTAAAAATCGAATTGATAGTAAAAAAAATTAACTAATTTAAATAATACTATTTTGTATGGAGGCTTATTTCTTTGATTTTTTTCATTTTTGACAAATAAACACTTTAGAGTCGTGTTATTTCATTGCCTTCTGTATGATTGTCTCTGGATCTATTTGGAAGACACGGAAAATCAAACATTTTTTCCCCTTTTCCAAATTCTTCACCTTCTTGTAATGTTGTTGGCAGTTTTCTGTAAAATATAAAAAATATTTTCAAAAAAATTAATATAATCTTACATAAAAAAAAAACACAAATTAAAGTCATAACAATAAAAAAAATTTCGAATTACCTGTTTAATGTTTCTGGCAATAGTAGACATACATAAGATCCAGCAAAGAATAAGGCACCTAAAATTAGTGAGGGTAATGCCCTGAAAATTGTCCCTACATATAAAATATATGAGCTCAAAAATGATGCTCCAAATCCAGCAACATGAACGGCTGCAACTCCTTGCCCTCGAACACAAGTCGGAATTAATTCTGTTGCATATTGAGATCCTGATTCAAATGATATGGCAACACCAAATCTAGCAATTATTGTTAATGCTACAATTAATGCTGTATGATGGCCGTCCCTTTGATATGCAATAACTATACCAGCTGCAGTTGTAAAAGCTCCTCCAACAAGTAAAGAAGAGGATGCCATTGCTTTACGTCCTATTCTATCCTGAAGAAAAATTAAAATAACACTAGCTGGCAGGACAGCAATTGAGCTCAATGAAAACATGACAAACGATGATAGACCCAAGCCTTCAACATTTTTAGATACAGCATCATAGCACAGGGTTATTACCATACTGGAAGTGGAAAGAATTTTTATTTTTATTTTTTTTTTGGACTTCACAAATAAATTAAGGAATTTAAGGATAAAATTATTATTTGGACTCGACTTTGGGGTAGACTGGTCTATTTATTTTACTGAATAGGTAACGTTTAATTAGATTTTTTGATACCATGGAGAGTGATTCAATTACTGGATTTTAATTTTTATATGGGAAATAACTAACTAAAATTTTCGAGCTGGCAATTCTGTAAAAATGAGTGAAATTTGTGTCAATAGAACACTAAACAGCTGAATGGACCTAGATAATGTTGCGTGCATTTCTATTTATTATAAATAAACATACTTTAAAATTTATTTATTCTGTATAATACCATTAGCTATCAAGGTGAGGCTAAGAGGAGATTAATTGACCGCAGATAATTTCGAAAGGATATATACCAGTCCCTTAAATAAGTATTATCAACTTCTTGCTCGATAGACCTCTAATTGGAGGTTTCATGTAGAAGGACAAAGGATTGAAAATATATCGCACTACTGCGATAAGTAATAATGGATCATTTTATAAAGATTTGATAACAACCTTAAATCTACAGCGAATTACTTGATAGATCCAGATTTCCAAGGTTGTCAAAGACTACTGATTTTTGATCGTATGCCGCTGGTTGACCACAAACCTAAATTTTACTGATACTTTTATTTTTTTTTTTGGGAACGTCTGGAGTTACAAAAGAGCACATATTCCAAGTACCCACCAATTTGTTTTTTGTGACTAGGATATAAATAGAGATTATGAAGTAAGAAACGTTCAACACAGCATTTCTAATCAAAAACTATTTACTGTACGTGAACTTGAGAGATAATAGCAACAGTTGTGTGTTTTTACGAATGATTTGTGCTGAAACGTAAATATATTTTTCCAATGATTTGAACTTGGCTACGTTGGTAATGGTACCAAAGAATCTATAAAAACAGAAGTTGAAGAGAGGATAAGTTACGCTCAAACTAGTCTCCAGAAATTGCTTAGAAATGAAATCTGGCAACAAAATAGTGACAACAGTAGAATATTGTTCTAAATAACAGTTTTATTATTAAAGCTGTCAATGAACAGATATAAAATCCAGAGCCTATACCTGACCATTAATGATGAACAGAGGCCTTTAATTCAGTATACAGGAAATATACATATGGTAGCCCTACATCGACCATAATTCTCCCAAAAATAATCTTATCTGTGAAAGACTTTCTAACGAATTCAAACCGCCAAAATTAGTATTATGCTGGAAATGTCTTTTTGCTGGCGCAGTGATATACTACGATCTGAATGCCATTCAAAAAACTTCCAAATACCATAGGTGAAGCCGAAAATTAAAAGGACCTACAACGATGCCAAATTTCCCCAAAAATATCAGGGTCAATAAAAAACTTAAAACAACTGAACACTGTCAAATATAGTATCTTCTAGTAAATTAGAGTTACTAGACAAAGATATTTTTCTTTTACTGTTACTATTTCTAAAACTTATTTTAACAATGTCCTTACGAGCACAAACAATAGAATAGGCAGTTTCTGTTATTTTGGTGGGGTAATATTACCGTATGTGGCTATTCACATATAAGAGCAGGAGGCGTTTTGTAGATTAGAAAGTAGTTGCCTCTACAGTTATTCACTGCACTCTCTACTCTACTTGAAAACTGCCTGATATTTTCCACTACGAACTGAGTTTCAAGACTACGCTTGAAAACAAATTTGGAGAAAAAATAAATTATTTCGAATTTGGATTGGACACCCATTTATATGTGAATAAAGGCGACCCAATTCGTAATTAAATGCAATCTTTTTTAAGCAGCTGTGTATATTGTAAATCCCTAAAACTTATTGATAATCTTATGACAACAAACAAGAGATAATCCCGCGAAGACAGAATTGACATAGTAGGAATATAGGAGGCTCAACAATCATATACAAAGAGCTAGATATTTCGTCAGAGCCCGCTACAATTGGACGACTAAAGAGTGAACTAAAGGTCGCGAATCAACATCTGATTGGAAGCGATAGCTTTTGCCATATATCCTTTCATAAGTAAAGAAAAACTAAGTATAAAGTTAAGTAAATATATTGGACAATAATAAAAGATCATATTAGATTTAGCCCCGAAGATATACTTTGATGTGGGTGATAAAAAGCGAAATCAGAAAAAACAACACAGAAAAATGTCAGATTTCTAAAAAAAAAAACTTAAACCGGCTCACCAATTCACCAATTTTCGAAAACATCTACACTGACAGAGTCCATAAGAACAGAAAAAAAAATGATTTTAATATAATAAGGCATTCACACTAACAACTTTATCAGGTATTTACCTTTTCACCAGTATCAACTTTGTCAAAAACCATAAAACACCACCCTTAGGAGCTATATAAAGAGGCTAAAGGCTTTGGAACCCAGAAAATAATGTCTCCAATCGAGGTGCAATTTTTCAAAATTTTACCTGAATCAATACCTGTAATGGGAAAACAAGGTATTCCAAATATCACACCAGAAAAGAATTGAGTATAGAATAGAAATCCGAAATGAGAAAATCAAAAATTAATTTTGATGTTAGAGTTAGCTATAGACCTGGGGCAGATTCTTAAGCTAGACAAGACTTATTTAAACACTCATTGACCATGAGCTCTATGTGGGTCATTGAAATAAATCCCAAGTATGCCTAATTCAAGATACAAGATAACAGAACCCAAAATTTTCGTATTGTAACTAATGTTAGATGGTAGATGAGTAATTTTCTATCCAGGATACGAAGATTTCATGAAATAAGATCTAATTCATAGCGATATAGATATTGTGTTCTTTTTTACCACTCATAAGTAATCCAACCTTTCTATTTGTGAATTAGTACATTAGTACATTATATAGTATTTGTCCTCATAAAGTAAAATATTGCAAAGAACAGTTTTGTTTTAAGCATACCAATCACATGAACAACAATTAAAACAAACTTTTATTCAAAAATAGAATTTGAAAATACCGATAGGTCAGGTCAACTAGAGTAAAATATTTTGAAATGATAAAAAAAAAAAACTCAACAGACTTTATTCGAGAACAAAATGTAGAACTAATGCATGGGGCGCAAAGATTTATCAACGCAAATTTTTAAATAGTCTGAATTGAGTTGCTTGTAACTCATAATTTAAGTTGAATTTATATGGATACGACACCCAAAATAAAACATTTTTTGAACCATTTGAAGCCGTTTTGTTGATCGCAACTGATGATGCCAGTTTGATTTATGTAAACTCAGCAACATCATGATGGAAAAATGTATAAATTTCTAATTCGGCAACAAAAATAAAGCTTGACATATAAAAAACTTATTATGGTCAATTCTGAATTTGTTTTTTTTTTCTATTATTTATATTGAGAAAATTCATTCATCCAAATCAAATTATTAATGTCAAGCTTTATACATTTGAATGATAACATGATAACTGAAAGTGACAACTGGAAATTGGAAAGGTTACAGCTCTTCATCTGTTCTAGAACTTTGCAACCTTTCTACTACTGAAATTAGATTTTTTTTTTTTTTTGTATAGAATATTATCGAAGCCAAAAATTTTGAAGACCTTTATACATGAAATAATAATTCAGAACTACTTTGATTCGTCGAAATAACCTCACATACCTAGTAATCATATCCGAGGAGAAAATATCAATTAGAGCCTTAAGAAAGAAGGACCAACATTTTTAACACCTACAGCCTAGAAATTTTTTACAAACTTCTCTCTTCAAATAAACTGGACAAAATTTCCTGTATCAATAGCAATAACAAAATCTACATAGACATTACAACTATGACAACATGAAATAAAAAATGACCATAACTATCATAAAGTACTAATTGAATGAAAACAAGGCTCAAAAGTCAAGACCTGTAAAGATCAAAATACTTTTTTTTTTTAAATTTAAACCACATCTCACGAATATAACAGGATTTCAAATCAATTGATCCAATTGAACTATTCAATCAATCATAATTGATTTTAATCAATTTGCAAAGGAAGTCGCATTATGAGTCCATAAGAAATGAGAAATCATTCTTCCGTTAAATATAATACACAAAAAAAAATTTTAAAAAAAAAATTAGTATATAACTAATTACTTACGACTTAAAAAATAAAATTAACGTATGCTTTCTTAGTCTTGGAGTTTTAAACATATCCAAAACATTTGATCTATCCTCAGTTTTGACTGCATGCTTTTCACAATTTATTCGAAAACTATCAAATTCTTCTTCAGTCACTTGCTTCCCATTAAATTTTGCTACCCGTTTTAATCTCATTATGGCTCCATCAATATCACCCCGAGTCACAAGCCATTGAGCACTTTCTGATAGCATAAAATAAAATAATGTCACCGATAAAAGTGGAATTGAAGTTGTAGCAAGATAAAATTGCCAATGTCCAACAGCAACAGCAATCCATGGAGTAAATACTAGACCTAAACAATAGAATAGGCCTATTCCTAGATTAAGTCCTAATGATCGCATTGATGGGCGAATATATTCGAGAACTGAAATTGAATAAAAACAAGATGAAAATCAGAATAAATTTCTCTATACATAGTAGTCACAGTAGAAATATTAATTACATAAAAAAAAAAAAACAAAAATTCAAGGATAATCTTACCTAAAATGTACATGAGATAAAAATTCGTATCGGCTGCAAGTCCTGAAATAAAACGGCATAGCGAAAATGTATAAACTGTCGATGTAAAAATTGTCGAAAAATCTCCAGTAAAACCGGACAAATTGGAAAGTATAAGTGCGGGCAGTCTTCCAATTTTATCCGAAAGAAGTCCATAGAAAAGTGTCCCAACAACGGAACCAATAAAGAACATTGATTGGCCGATACGTGCCTTGTACGCTGAATCGCATACCCAGTTTAGCTGGAATATAATGAAAAGACATGCAACTACGTGACATGAATCGAACAATAACTGCATTTACGAAATTCTCACTTCTGTATTCATGCTCCTGTATCCAAAGTCATAGTCATATATCCAACGTTCACACTTCTCTGAACTGACCGTAACATTGTAACCATCGATGTCATCCAATCTTGTGCAGGAGGGGTCATCAAACTGTTGATAGATTCTCTGGATGTCTGCTATCGACCTGTTTACCAGTTTTTCATGATAACACCTTTTTGGCGTTAATAATAAATAAAAAGGTATAAAAAAAAGAGATTTTTTTTTTATTTCGTAAATAAATTAATATTGACGGCACACTTAAGAATTTTATTCATATACCTACCAGTGATTTGGAACAAAACTGATTATCGTTTGGGTGAAGTAATGCATGGATACGAGCAAATTAATCAAAGCGAATAGAGCCAATAGGAGGAACTGATACCGATTGAAATCTCCGCATTTTTCTAGGATTTTATCAAAATCCATATTTTTAGCCATATCCTAAGAAATGGAATTTTGAAATATTTTTCCTGTTTTTTTTTTTCACTCTCTATTTTTTTTATACTATTCAGATTTCACAAAACATTTAAAGCACACATATACATTATATTATTATATATAGTTTTTCACTACACCACCGGACATGGCTTAAAAACGTTGAGTCAATTATTAAGATTTATTGACCCACACATTTAACATACTTTTCAAGCACAGAAATTATAACGAATATTTTTGACTATTATACTATAATGCACTACCCTTTACCATTATATTGGCAAATCGCCAATAATTTCATAAAAACACAAAATACATATATATAGAGCGATACAAAATGCATTAAATATTTATTTACATTTAATTAAAATAATAATAATAATTAATTAAAAACAAACACTAAATTATCACATTAATTTACTCTCTACTTTAAGACGATACACGTTGGTACCCTACAGCCGAAATTTCGTTTTTAAACCAACATTTAAATTTGCGACTGTTTTTGTTGTCGAGAAGAACAACAAAATTGTCGAACCACGTGGTTTGGAAAACTAATTATGCCTTAATAAGATCATTTATGTAAATATACACACGAATTATATTTGTACATAGGTATGAGTCTCAAAACAGGCTTAGTAAAAGTATTCGAAAAATATATGTACATATATTTTTTTTGCCAATAGTATACAGTCGTCAATAAGGGAATCCCATCCAAATATCGAATATGAACAAATTAAGTGAAAATTAAAAACAAATAACAAAAAAACAACAAATATTTTTGTGAAAAAAAAAAATTTCAAATAAAACGCCAAATTATGTAAAACTGGTTTTATGCTCTGATAATGACCCCATGAATATTTTAATTAAATTAAATTTTTATAGCTTCGCGTGGCAAGGAAAAGAAATTTTATTAAAACGTAAAACATTTTTCACGTGACTTTAGACATGTACATATGTACATACGTATATACCTAGGTGAGATTGTTTTTTTTTAATACTTATATAACTTATGAGGAGTTATATCCTCTTCCAATAGCGCACTGTGTCGACCCTTTATGAATACAATAAGCGAACTAGTAAAAAGTCTAGATTTAGCCCAACTACACTAGGAGAGGATCTAATTTATCCGCTGGTCATGATGTTCGCAGGGTCATTGTGATCCAGGGGCAGATCCAGTAAGAGGGCGCGGGGGCGCCCCCTTCCCTGAAGACCACTGAAAAAAAATTGCAGTAGATCTTTTCCTAACAAAATGCTTCATATCTATTCTACTGCACCTTTTGTAAAAAACGGAATAATTTCTGGAAGCGTTCAATATGATACATTTAGGAACGCAGGTCCTAGCTAGCACTTTGGCCTTCAGTCATGGTTGTTGAAGCCTATAGAAAAAGCAGGAAGCGCGGATACCTGTACATGAGCATAGCTTTGCTCAGGGTGGAAGGTTTGTGTTAATTGAACACAGCTGCCAAAGGGTCTTTGATAAGCCTTCCATGTAAAGACGGCTTCTTAGATCATTATCGGCGTGGCGTGGCAAAACAAACATTTAAAGAAACAATTATAACTCGTAATTGGAGAAATTCAGCGAAACTATACACAACGGCGAAGAAGTTATTGTGTATTGTTGTAGCTAGTGTTAATAGATTTAAAGAAAGAGATACTTAGGCCAAACGTTAAATAAGAACAAAATAAATCTGCAGATTAGGAAAGTCTCACTGAGTATCGTAGCGTCCTAGAAAATTTTATTGGTCGGTCGGTAGTGATCACTCAAATTAACGACCAATTACAATCACTTCGATTCCTAAAAGGGTCTTTGAATCTATCATTAACTCCAAATTAATGAAGTATCTAGAAACTAATCAAACCCATAACGATCGCCAATATGGCTTGATCGAACATTTTTCTGTTACTGAAAAATTCAAATTGTTTAGTGCAATGATAAAGGAAATAAAGTCAGTAATATTAACCATGGTAACGACAAAAATTTCTTGATTTTATATATTTTGCATACAAATTGGCGTTTTTAATTCATTTCATCACCGTCAGATGGAATTATGGACTTTCGGAAAGCATGCATTTGTTTTGAAAGCTCTGAGGCGGGCTATATTTTGCACGCTCGGCAAACTGACATAGTGTGAATATTGCCAAAATTATATGATAGATTACAACTCACAGTTCTCGGAAGAGTTTTATTTGATGAGCGGCTTCAGTAACATAAAATTTGCCCAAGCAATAAATAAAGCCAGACAAATTACAATGAAAAGTGTCTGACCAACAGCACAGAGTGCACACATTTCGTTCGCACCTTGCCTGCTCCTCTATGAAAAATCCGACAGCAAATCTAAAATCTCACCATGCTTATGCCATCCTCACATAGCTTTGCATGTATACATATAGTGATTTGTTTCAATTTTCTAATTGCATACTTTTATGCGTTTATGTTCCACTGTGCTTTTGAGAACAGAAATCAGCTTTTTTGTGGTGGTAACCCCCCTTAAGAGAATTACTATAATTTTAAGTTAAGATGGTTTCATCCTTGTTATAGCCTCTTTATCTATTTTTTTAATTTTAATACATATTTTCGTTCTTATCTATTTTTTAATGCATATTTACGAATGAATTGTTATTTTGGTTTCTTTGAATTTTGGTTTTCTTTTCCATAGTGTCCTTTAAAACTCATGGCCGTCTTTTCAAACATAGAGCCGGTGAGAATTAGAGTGGCGTAAATCAAATTTGCATAGTTTAGAGTATATTGATGTTTCGCACCTCGGTCCATAAAAATTAAGGACATCTTTTGTTGAAAATGACAATGAAACATTACCATCAAGAGCTGCAACTGTAAATTTTGACTTACTTCATGATGGTGCTTAGCGAGTGATCGTTAGGTAGTAAGAATTTGGCCTTGAGAATTATTGACTTACGCCACTATGATTCTCACCGGGGTGGTCGGCTTTATATTTTCAATGGTCGACTTAAGGTGCAAACGATGTAATTCAGAATTTATATAAGTTTATTTTTTTTTTTTCAACTTTTCCATTTTATGGTAGATAAGTACTTTAGATGAATCATAACAACATGGAATAACAGAAAATGAAATTCTTGATTTCGTAAAGTTTTGTTCTTTTATCTTATATAATCAAAAACTATTGGAAGGTGGCCGACTTTTGGCTATCATCGCCAGAGGCGTGGTTTATTCAGTATAAAAGTGTTAAACATAAAATCTGATTAATTCCCCCCCAATAGGTGCAATGAAAATAAAATTTCAAATGACACGTTTCTCATACATACGCAATTTATAACGCTATGGTCTGAAATAAAGGAAACAATACTCAAGATCAATATGCATTCGCCTATATAGAAGAAAATGGTCATTTAACAAGAAATTTTTTAAAAATTTTGCGCAAACATAAACAAATATTTTCGGATTCTCTCTGAATTTGTTGGTTTAAACGAGGTTACATCCGAAAGGAGCCTTAATATCAACTAAATACGACATTAATTAATTTTTAATCAAAAACAAAAATTTGAGATTACTTTCACTGAAATTACAAAAAAAAACAAAATTATCAGCAAGTCACAAATTAGATTAACATCACCAATCTGCCGAAGGCTACAATTATTCCCATAAGTGATTAACCTCCTCATTTAGTTATAAGCCTCGCAGCTGTACTACGACCGTCAAAAGTAAATATTTTAACAATTCTTTGACATTTCTTCATCCAAATTCCGTGCTCAAATTACTTAATCAAATAATTGAAAACTTGGTAAGGTCTCGTTGACTCATTAGAAGCCGCGCTAGTAATTTGACATTTGCCACAAATGCACGTTTCTCTTTTGATTGGTAGAATTAGTTGAATGGCGCAGCCTGTGCGGCAAGGTGTCGCGGTGTCGCGGTTTAATTTCTTGTGCTAATTTACTTATTTGTAAAAGTAATGAAAAGTTTGAACGACATATGTAAACTATGTACATACATTGAGTCGCTTATTATTGACAGTTATAATTTCGTAAGTTTTATGAATAACGAAAAAAAAAAAAACATTCAAACAGCAGATAGTAAAACTTACTTACATAACTGGAGACTTTCCATTAATAGTATATGCAAATATGTATACACACATACATACATGTAATATCCAGATTTCTCCATGAAAAATTTAATTATTAATAGGTGAATGGGGCAACGTAGGGTAGTGGGTAAGAGATAAAATTTCAAATTTGAGTATAAAGATTCGAATCTAATAGATCACAAGTTGAAGTAAAATCACACGTCATTTAATCTCACTCGGGCGATAATTAGAAATGTAAACAACGTCAAAGATGTAATTTTAGGATAGCTGAATTGTAAGATGAAGGCTTTTTCATGAAAAATTAAATTAAAAGAAAATGGAAAATGGACTAGGCGTTCCGATCGTGCAGAGCACACGACTTTTTCCCCGATGCTCACATTCTTTCATATCTGTAAGTACATACATAAATATGTGCAAATCAAATTTCTAAGCCCAGAAATATAAATTTTTTAGTAATTTTCGTTTTTTATAAGAAGCATTTTTGGAAGGACAATAGCCTTCTATTAAGTATTACTAGCAGTACAATAATCTTATTTTGAGGCCAATTCTGGGTATTGAAATATGAACAGATTTCTTACAAATACATTTGATATTTGACTGTGTTGATCATAAACTTCCTCTTGCCAGCCAAAATAAAAAAAAGTTTGTTTGACTTTAAAATATCTAATAGAGAGTTTTGCTATGAAATAAATTCATAGCGAATTTAGTCAATATGAAATTGACCTAGTTTTCTACTATATCCACAGCTCGAAAAAAAATTTTGAAAAAGAATGCGTTTCGTATCAGCATGAACCGTGTAATCATCAGTACGGCTTAGTTCCTGCCTGCCGTATATGCCAAAGTAAAAAGTCAAGCTGACCTCATAAATGAAACGCCCTCTTTTGTAAAGAAATTTGTTTTTCAAAGATTGTTCGATATAAAAAGAGATTTTTTATTTAAATATTTTCATAACCATAAGTAAACGGTATCAATTAATAGAAACCAGGGACCGAAAATAACTGGTATTTTAAAAATTTTAAACAAAAAAAGCTGGGATAAATCGTGATCGTGGAATTTAGTGGAATATACCAAAAGATGTCTCGTGAAACCCGTTTCGATTTCTGTAAAGCTTTTGAAAACTTAACTTTTTATTAAAAAAACCTAAAAAAAAACCAAGCGGGGAAAGGCTTTTTATTTTATCTGGCAAAAATAAAAACCCAGCTTGACTTTTTATTTTTTCGATTTTTAAGTAACAGGTTTTGAAGCCGGAAGTATAAAAAGCCAAGCTGCTTTCTTATTTTAAGGGACCGAATCAGTTATGAATTTTTACGAAAAAAGCTTAATTTATATGTTATTCTTGGCCGGTAATAGTTTAAGCCTGAAAAGCAAGCGCAACGGCTTGATACTATTTTTCGGTAAAAATATAAAGAGCAAGCTCAGCTTTTTATTTTTTCTAGTCAAGCTAGCTTTTAATTTTTGCTAGAAAAAATATATTTAAAAAAAAAATATATTTATTTATATTTTTCCCAATAAAATAAAAAGCCTTTCCAGCTTGACATTTTTAGCTTCAAATTATTATCGGTCAGGAATAACAGGCAAAGTTGGCTTTTTTCGTAAAAAGTCATAACTGATTCGGTCCCTGATAAAAACAAATATTGCATATTCTTCACTTTCTATACTCATCAACGAAATTCCCACTATTTTAAAGTATTGTAAAATACATATGTATTGTCCAATTGTATCTTCGCATTTCCTATACAGGGTGTCCCATACGTACCGCATTTCCTTTATACCCCTGATTCCTCACTCAATTTCGAGAAATAAATTGTATGGGAGGAGAGCCGGAGATTTATTTATCATGATCAAAACTGAACAAGTTTACGTTAAGTCCACAAAAATATAACAGAATAGTCTTTTTCAAAATTAATATTGACGAAAAATCCACTTTTTATCGGGTTACAATAGAGCTAAAATTTTTTGGTGGACAGTAACAACATCAAAATTTCTGGTGGAATTCTAGAACTGGACTAAATTTGAACAGCTACTTTATAGAGTTGTCATATAAAAAAAAAATTTGTTCGTTGGTTGGTTGGTTTAAAAAAGGAGCTGAGAAATTATAATGTGCTGCGGCTACGTTCTACTATGCACACCCTCACATCTCCTTAAAGCAGGCTGCAGTTACCTTGAGTAGGTTTAAGAACACACGGATTGATCTGTCCACCAGATATCTAGAGACAAGCTGTAGCTTACCAAGGGCTTCTATTGTACGTTTAAATATCGCCAAGTATTCACACAAGACATGTAATGCAGAATTAGTGCTAACGCCAATAGTGACAAGGTTGATAGTGGCTGGTAATCAGACTACTTTAGAGTTTAACATCCATCCTACTATATACCAAAAGCTCAAGTGCCCTTTCCATAGACGAAAAACGACATAAAATGCTTGACATGGTTCTATCCCACGAACCTAAGAGAGGCAGCCTCAGAGAGGCAGCCCTCAAATCGGCTCTGAGCCAATCATGACAGTTATCCCAGACTTAGTTTTTTTTATTATTTAGGATTAATGTAGAATGGACGACGCATATTTTTTTATTAACAGATTACCCATACTACACCTATAAATCTGTTAAATTTCTATAATATTCGAATGGTAGTCATTTCACAATTCATGATTCAAAGCCCACCTAAAACTATAGATCCAACTACAGAAATTTGAAAAGCTTGAAAAGTATTTCTTCATCACTGACATTTTTTTTAACGTTATTGAGGAATAATTACAGAAACAACAACAATGAAAATATGTAAGTAGGTTTAGAATAAATCACTGTCGACTTTTGCCTATAATGAAAAAATTTGAATCAAAGTAGTAAGTCATCATAATTTGTACATAATTAACAATTAGTAGTTTAGCAATTAGGAACTAGAATTTTAGCTTGGTAATTTCTTGCAACTCATTCTGATTTTATAAAATAATGAAAAAGAAAACTTTTACACCTGGATAAATATTCAAAGCACTTTTTATGATCAAGCAAACTTTACACTGCACATAAGTATTTACATACATTTGTACCATAAGTTTTCATTACAGGTAAACAGAATCTTAAATCTCTTTTGAAGAAAGAAATTCACTTGATTTACTTTATATTATAATCCCATACATTATACCCTAGCTATATAGTGAAGATTCTGTAGTGACGATTCCTAAGCTGTATTAATTCCCATGTTACTAGCAGTCGGCATAACACTTAAATACATAATCTGCTGACAGCCAGTCAAACAATGACTGATAACGCTTCCAACTTAAATAAATCTTAATTTCCATAATTTTGATAGATCTACAAATATACATACACATAGGTACATATATGTGATGTATGTCATCATTTAATAAAACAAAACAAAAAACATTGAAATTATTTTTGCAATATGTGTACCTACCGAAAAATCGGAGAGATAATTAAAAGACTATAGACAAAATAAATTCATTTAATCTCGTCAAACACTTTATTAATTATCGCTTAAATCCCGGCCAACATAAAGAGTGAATTCACGCAATTTCCAATTTCCATTTTCAATATAAAGACCGAAACCAAAGAGTAGGAGGTGGATGTCTCCGCATCTGGTTGAAACACGTGTGAACTTCATTAAATTAATTATTAATTATAATTTTAATGGTAAAATACACCTAAGTAAATGTGCGTCATGTAAAACATACAAGCGTCATATCGTTTTACATAAAAATATATTCTCAACATAATTCTATCATTCAGAAAATGAAACCAACCGCACACAGCAAATTTCGCTGACATATGCGCAATATCACATTAGCTACAAAATTATGTTGATGGTGGGCATTAAGAAGAGCAATATGGAATGGTTGAAGAGGAAATTTTTATTTATTTTTTTTTTAAGATAGGCATACCATCGGGGAATACCTTTGATAGATTTACATGTTTTTTTTTTTTTCTAAATTGAAAGTTGGAGGGTGGCAATATGAAGTAATATTCATCGAAAGTTTGGTGACAAAGCGAAACAAATAAAGAATAGTAGTGTTATGCCTAATTACTGCTAATCAAGTTTGACCTATGAATTTTGAAAGAATGTTACCGAATGCAGCTGACTTACTCAGACTTGAAGCCGAATTGCAGTAATGATAGAAATTTTTAAACCTGCCTCTCTTAAACTACATATTTTAAATTTCATAATATTTCAAAGCGGAGGAGAATGATTTTTCAATTTCTTTTTTTTTTTCTCACAGAAACTGAATCATTTTTGTTTGCAATTCATCGAAAATATGATTATATGAAAACAAAAAATCTTTAAAAGAAGAAATTTCATTGCAAAAAGAGGGCGTTTCATATAAGTAGGAACCGTATAATCGTCAGTACGGCTTGGTTCCTGCCTGCCGTATACGCCAAAGCAAACAGCCAAGCTGACCTCACATATAGACTTAAAATAAATTTTAAGTGTGTATACCGCAGGCAGGAACCAAGCCGTACTGACGATTATACGGTTCCTGCTTATATGAAACGCCCTCTTTTTGCAATGAAATTTCTTCTTTAAAGATTTTTCGTTTGCATAAAGAGTTTTTTCAACTTAGTCAATTTCATATTGACTTATTTCGCTATGAATTTTCATGGCAAAACTCTATGATTATATGAAGTTAACTTTTACAGAAAATTGATGACGTATGTACTCTGTACCAGAAATAATAGCCATGCAGTCCTTATGGAACATTTTATTTCCTTTACTTTCACATTACTTTGATATAACTACTATTGACTCTCTTTTGGGCTTTGTCGTTGCTTAATTTTTAACCAGTTCTTTGTAAATAAAATCATATTATAATTTATTGTACATAATTAACAATTAGTAGTTTAGCAATTAGGAACTAGAATTTTAGCTTGGTAATTTCTTGCAACTCATTCTGATTTTATAAAATAATGAAAAAGAAAACTTTTACACCTGGATAAATATTCAAAGCACTTTTTATGATCAAGCAAACTTTACACTGCACATAAGTATTTACATACATTTGTACCATAAGTTTTCATTACAGGTAAACAGAATCTTAAATCTCTTTTGAAGAAAGAAATTCACTTGATTTACTTTATATTATAATCCCATACATTATACCCTAGCTATATAGTGAAGATTCTGTAGTGACGATTCCTAAGCTGTATTAATTCCCATGTTACTAGCAGTCGGCATAACACTTAAATACATAATCTGCTGACAGCCAGTCAAACAATGACTGATAACGCTTCCAACTTAAATAAATCTTAATTTCCATAATTTTGATAGATCTACAAATATACATACACATAGGTACATATATGTGATGTATGTCATCATTTAATAAAACAAAACAAAAAACATTGAAATTATTTTTGCAATATGTGTACCTACCGAAAAATCGGAGAGATAATTAAAAGACTATAGACAAAATAAATTCATTTAATCTCGTCAAACACTTTATTAATTATCGCTTAAATCCCGGCCAACATAAAGAGTGAATTCACGCAATTTCCAATTTCCATTTTCAATATAAAGACCGAAACCAAAGAGTAGGAGGTGGATGTCTCCGCATCTGGTTGAAACACGTGTGAACTTCATTAAATTAATTATTAATTATAATTTTAATGGTAAAATACACCTAAGTAAATGTGCGTCATGTAAAACATACAAGCGTCATATCGTTTTACATAAAAATATATTCTCAACATAATTCTATCATTCAGAAAATGAAACCAACCGCACACAGCAAATTTCGCTGACATATGCGCAATATCACATTAGCTACAAAATTATGTTGATGGTGGGCATTAAGAAGAGCAATATGGAATGGTTGAAGAGGAAATTTTTATTTATTTTTTTTTTAAGATAGGCATACCATCGGGGAATACCTTTGATAGATTTACATGTTTTTTTTTTTTTCTAAATTGAAAGTTGGAGGGTGGCAATATGAAGTAATATTCATCGAAAGTTTGGTGACAAAGCGAAACAAATAAAGAATAGTAGTGTTATGCCTAATTACTGCTAATCAAGTTTGACCTATGAATTTTGAAAGAATGTTACCGAATGCAGCTGACTTACTCAGACTTGAAGCCGAATTGCAGTAATGATAGAAATTTTTAAACCTGCCTCTCTTAAACTACATATTTTAAATTTCATAATATTTCAAAGCGGAGGAGAATGATTTTTCAATTTCTTTTTTTTTTTCTCACAGAAACTGAATCATTTTTGTTTGCAATTCATCGAAAATATGATTATATGAAAACAAAAAATCTTTAAAAGAAGAAATTTCATTGCAAAAAGAGGGCGTTTCATATAAGTAGGAACCGTATAATCGTCAGTACGGCTTGGTTCCTGCCTGCCGTATACGCCAAAGCAAACAGCCAAGCTGACCTCACATATAGACTTAAAATAAATTTTAAGTGTGTATACCGCAGGCAGGAACCAAGCCGTACTGACGATTATACGGTTCCTGCTTATATGAAACGCCCTCTTTTTGCAATGAAATTTCTTCTTTAAAGATTTTTCGTTTGCATAAAGAGTTTTTTCAACTTAGTCAATTTCATATTGACTTATTTCGCTATGAATTTTCATGGCAAAACTCTATGATTATATGAAGTTAACTTTTACAGAAAATTGATGACGTATGTACTCTGTACCAGAAATAATAGCCATGCAGTCCTTATGGAACATTTTATTTCCTTTACTTTCACATTACTTTGATATAACTACTATTGACTCTCTTTTGGGCTTTGTCGTTGCTTAATTTTTAACCAGTTCTTTGTAAATAAAATCATATTATAATTTATTGTCAAAGTGTTATAAGTAGCGCATGGAAATGAATACACGCGTAATGCTTAAAAATTGTTTGTATAATCAAAGCGCACATATACCTACTCATAATTTCATACGCGCATACATGAGTGAATAATTTATGTGCATACGGATAATTTCTCATGGAATATGTATATAAGCAAATATTATCATCAGATATCGAATCGAAAGCGATTCGCTCAATCGAAGTTTCACGAAATCATTCTCGACACGATCTCGGACCGAAAACGAAGGAAAATGAACGCTAATTTGAGTCGAATTAACGACTTAATATTTATTCGTTTTTTCGGTATTTTTTCGAATATTTTTCATATATTCTAAGCAAACATTGCGAAACCAATGCGAATCGCAAAAATGTCACAAAGTGCAACATAAAGCTAATGAATTCAAATAAGATATGAAAGCAAAACCTCGAGCGGAAGCAAATGTTAACAGAATATTGTATCACATTGGGAATATCACTTCGGATTCACTTTGCTTTTCTTTTTCGACAAAATATGATAAATTTAAATGTACCAATTCAAAGTGAATATTAATCTACTATGGTAATGATAACTTTAGCGATTCGCGAATGATATTATTTCTCAGTTTTGCTTTGCCTCTCTTTTTAGGGTTCCGTACCCAAAGGGTAAAATCGGGAGCCCTATTACTAAGCCTTCGATGTCCGTCCGTCCGTCACCGGGATGTATCTCATGAACCGTAATATGTAGACAGTTGAAATTTTCACAGACTGTGTATTTCTATTGCCGCTGTTATAAATAATAAAAATAAAATAAAATTGAAGAGGGCCCGATATAAGAAACGGTTTTTTTTTTTGCGTATACATTGTGTTAAATTTTGTACGATTGTACGGAGCCCTTCGTGTGCGAATCCCACTCGCACTTGGTGGGTTTTTTGATAAAATAAAAATATCTCATAGCTATTTTAGTGCTAATAACGATACCATCATATTTCCATTGCCATCGATACGGGTGAGGAAATAGGAAATTTTCAAAGATATGGCAATTTCCCATATTGTCACCAGTTCAAAAAAAAAAAACAAGTTAGCTAGGATGCCAAGTGAATTAGCGATATTGCAATCATTACTTATGTATTAAACCGATGCTCTAACGGAACTGTTATGGTAAATTACGAGTACGAAGCCATAATTTGTACCCTCGATAGAAACACAAACACGACAAATTTCTGATCTATTGACGCTGAAATGCAAACTCAGAATGGAAAAATAGAACCAAAAATTTTGAAAATGTAAAATTCTAAGAAAGGTACTCTTATGTCAATGTCATACGAGTTTCAAAATGACCGCGCGTCATGATGAAAATCTCGTTGCTGTCACACGAGCGTTACTTTATACGCACAACGGAAAATTATGCACCTCTTTTCTATAAGCTCATGTGTACAACTCCATTATACTCTTACGGAGCGCGGTCAAAAGAGAGCGCAGCATAAGGCGCTCGTGTAGCATTTTCCTCAGGCACAAAACAGTAGACATGCATGTATTTATATAAAATAAATAAAAGAGATTAGAATTTATATTCGCGCCCGTTTCACTTTTATATCGCTTCGATAACATTAATAATTTTTAGCTCTATCGCATTTACTCTCATATTTCGCATTCTGCAGCTCTATTATCGTTTAAGTTTCGCTGTGGCGGACATTCGCCAAATTATTTGCTGGGTTGGTGCTATATATAAGAATCATATACATATATTCGAGATTTTTTCGTAAAAACTACCCGATTTCGAATTGGATAAACGTGAAAGCTACGCTTTGTGAAAACTACTTCTATAAAATTGAAAATAAGCAAGTAAACAATGAGAAATATGTTACGTTTATCAAATGCGAATTTTATGTTCTCAGCACTCACTTCACTACATATCTTTTTTTCAGACGAATACTTAAAATAGAATGTCGCTGGTACGATTGTCATGTACAATCTGAAAAAAAAAATCATGTACCGATAATTCTTTTGAAACATTTTGTAATATTTCGAGAGAGATTCGTTAAAACGAAAAAGTCTCTGCAAGTTCTCTAAACCTGAATGTCATATGTCGATAGAAATTCGTAAAACTGAAAATTTTTCGGATGATTGCTCTTCAAGAATTTCTCGCAAATGGGAAAACCCGAGAAAATGTTTGTTGGGATCAAATTTGTGCAAGTCTTATTGGGCCATCCCATACGAGTATTCTTTATGCAGTATGCATACCGGTTTTCTATGGAAAAGGTGAGCAGAAAGAAAGAGATATCTGTATACTTTGGAAAGATATCTCTTTGCTTCTTATCACCTCTTCTCCATGTGGGATAGCCCATTAATTTTATACATTTCAAAATTTCGTGTGAGCACATACGCTTTCTTACTTTCAATTACTCATTCATGAACGCTTGCGCTAATAACAATAGGCCATCTTACACAAGTATTCTTGATGCAGTATTCAAACCGGCTTTTTAGGGAGGAGGTGAAAAGAAGCAAAAGATATCTCTTTGCTTATTTTCACCTCTTCCCTCAGAAAACCGGTTTGCATATTGCATCAAGAATACTCGTGTAGAATGGCCTAATGGCAACAACTGCTGGCGCGAAAGTCGAAAGCAAGTTTTAAATCGTTCGTGTACACACATGGATAATTCCGGATACTTAAGTGGCAAGATTTATTCGCATTTCACTTTAGGCCTATTCACTCGTTTTTTTTTTCTCTCATTCTTTTTACCGGTTATCCTTTGAATTTGCTATTTTGAGCATATTTTGAGGCCACTTAGCACAGTCGGGTTAGCATATGACCTTGGAAAAATGTCCATCAGTAATTTTATTGCTTTTAGGGGGGATCCGCCGGTGCATTAACCGCCATCTTGAATTTAACGAAAAATTGTTTTTGCTCAATGTTTTTTCTTTTAATAATAATTTAGGGGATAAAGTACATTGTTGCAGCCGAAATTTAATGTATATGATTCCCATAAATTGACGTAAGTTATACGAGTAGCTCCATCAAGAAAACGTAAAACATAGTAAGCCTAGAGATTTGCTTTCTACTGCACATCGGCCGTCTTAGCTTCATCGAGTCGTCTTTGAAAACAATTGTGAGTTAGTTCCTTTTTTGTCATGTCATTTGGCTCTGTAATAAAGTTTCGTTAGCTATTTTAACCATTTTGTATTTTTTTATTCTCAATCTTGAACCCGCTAATACACCGCCACATATATATTTAAACGAAAAAGCTTGGCGAGAATAGAAATCGCGTTTATCGATGAAAATACGAAGAAAGCAAAAATTTCTAAATTTTTGGAACCAGTAGAAGTTTTTTCTCTTTGAAAATCCAGAAAAGAAGAAGAAGATCTGAAATTGCATTCCAGTATGAGCTACATGAAGGCAGAAACACATCCAAGCAAGCCTCAGGCCTGGCCTCTCTCAGGCTTCCTCGCAGCTCGCCTCAAGGCTTGCCGCAGAGAAATGAAAACAAAATGATACCACCAGGCTCGGTGCTGTCATTGTAATTTTGTTAGTACATCTGTTGACAGAAGTAGGCCTGAGAGAGAAAAATTTCGAACATTGAGCAAAGCGCGCTTTGCGGCTAGGCCTTGAGGCTAGCTGCTGGCATGGTTTTGTGTTGCATCATTTAAAAGCCCGTGTTTTAAATTTTGACAACACCTCGAGGAAGCCTCGAGGCCTGGATGTGTTTCTGCCATAATACTTATTTATGTATGATAAATAATAAATTAATACTCAATCAGGTATTGCCAGATCTAAGTAAGGTTTGGATTTGGAACCAAAAAAAAAAAAAAAAAAAAACACATGCTCATTAATGCTCATTATAGACACAAGGGCTTTAAGATCAACTCCAAGTTTTGTGACTCCCATATAAATACATATATAGAGGTAAATACCATATTTTGTAATTAGACTCAAGGAATCTGTATGCCAGAAAGCTAAGCATTATGAGTAGAAAAACATTATCAAATAGCCTCAGGGAGGGGCCTATAACCAGCAGTGATTATACTACATCTCAATTAAGGCCTAAACATAATTACGACGAGCACTGACAACTATGAGCAGCAACCAATGTACGTCCGTCGACAGATATGAAACAACACAATTAAGGCAAT
This sequence comes from Dioctria rufipes, assembly GCA_963924295.1. Lineage (NCBI taxonomy): Eukaryota > Metazoa > Arthropoda > Insecta > Diptera > Asilidae > Dioctria > Dioctria rufipes. The sequence goes on along the minus strand of OZ002741.1, from coordinate 45,378,823 downwards.
CGGCGACAACTATGAGCAGCAACCACTGTCAAAATTCTCCGTCGATAGATATGAAACACAATTGCGGCGACTAGCGACAACTATGAGCAGCAACCACTGTCAAATTCCTCCGTCGTCGACAGATATGAAACACAATTGCGGCAACAGCGAAAGAAGAAGATATCTCTTCATGCGGTTTGGTTGCCTCGTACTGTATAAAAGCCATAGATAAAATTCATATTTTCAAACTGGTAATTATCGATAGATTAATGTGCATTTTAAGTATACTAAATATGGTATACACTACCTACCGAATTTATTTATTGTACGAAAAATATATAAAAAAAAAGGAGGTGGTGCGTGCGTGCGTGCGTGAAGTGAATTCAACTAAAGACTAAGATGGTTTTTTTGTAAAAAAAAATATAGAAAAATTTAAAGAAAAGATGAAGAGCACTTTTTTATTATAACAGGTTTCTCCTTTTTATCGGTTCTCCGAAATTGCCACTGGTGTAAATTATATAGAAATTCGTGCGGTCGAACGCACTCAATCAACCGGTCTTCGAAACTCATATTTTTTTTAATTACTTTTAATTTTATTTTCCCGCCTTTTTCCTGTTTAAGTAAACCAAGCTATTGCCACTCAATTATAAATGGCCAGTAATCAGTGCGATAACCTTAAAGAGCTAAATGTTACCACAGCTCAACATTATCTAGTTGGCATGCCTGCAGTTGGCGATGAAATAAGAAATTTCACCTAACGCAGCAGATGAGCGAAAATGTAGTCATCGCAATAATACCAAACTAAAGGTTTGAATTTTTTACAGTGGTTGCTGCTTTTAGCTATCACTGGTCATCGCAATTTTGTTTAGGCCTTAAACCTTTATTTAAAATTCAAATATTAAGATACCTACTAAAAACTAGGGAAAGAGTGACTTCAAAATCTTCTTTCTTGCTTTCATCATTCCGATATTTTCGAACACGAATTTTGTAAAACTTGAGAACTTTTTTTTATCAGTACGGCACATTTGCAAGGAGCTTGAAAAACACGTTACATTTTTCGGAAATCGAACTCTAGATATTATGGCTGACAGTGTTGATTATTTTATCAGCAAATTGATTATAAGTGGCTAAAACACACTTTCATCTATGATAGATGATTTTTTATCAATTTTCCTACAACTTCTGTGTATAATATAATAATAATTCTGCGCTTATTGTAAAAAAAAAACATGAATAATAACAACAGTAGTCACTTGAGATTCAGCAGCGAAATGGACAAGTTTGAACTCATCTAGAACAATCTAGTCGAATATAACAAATATTATGTATGACGTTGGTCGAATGAACCAGAACATTTGTCTGTGTCATCCTGCCCACGATCGGGGTGATAAAGTTTTGGAATCCAATTTTCGCCTGGTTGGTGATGCGTCCATTGAAAAAGCATGATTTCATCATTCATTCCAAAATACACCAAGTGAAGTATTTATGTAGGAAACGAAACTTAACTGAATCATCAGTTGGATCTGTCCAAATCGATGAAATTCACATTAATCCTGTTCCAAGTAAAGACGTCGCTGTGCGTACGAAAATAAATAATTAAGGAAGGTACCTGCGGCAAATAAAGCCCGAAGGGTATAATAAGGCCCACATTTAAAAATTCGTACTAAAATGAATCGCTGCAACCTCATACTTTATGTACACATGCATTGGGCCTGAAATAGATATAGGCGATTTTATAAAAATATCGATATACTGTATCGGATATCCCACCAACAAAAAATATCGATGCAGCGATATATCGGATCAAAAATTATCGATTAACAGATCCAAAAATGTGTGCTTAATTATAGTTTCAAGTAATTACTAAATATTTAAAAAGCCAGAAATTGTGCAGCATGTTATTAAGAGCAATTTCGGAAAAGAAAAATCTAAGAAAAAAGAAACTGTGCGTACATTCCTGGCATATTGTTAAGGAAAAATATGTTTGTTGCTTATATAATTATCTTTTAAATTTATAATTTTTCTTAACGGAAAATAAAAAAGATCTCCCTTTATATACAAGCCAAACCACTAATGTGTTGACATATCACAAGTTTCACACCAGCTAATAATATTAACGACTACTTAACTAAAAAATGCACCAACTGCAGAATATGCTCTCAACTTGACTATTTATCAAGTTCCACATCCCTGAAAAATTGAAGTGAAAAAGAGTCTTCGTACTGGTGCAAGTAAACTGGTTGGAATGTCAACAGGAGGTGAGGGACAGGAAATGAGATTTTTTAAAACAGTTACCTCGTTTTTTAAAACCATATTTAAGGCTGGAGTGTGGGATGTTACTTTTCCGTTTTTGGTGCGGAATCAATGAATTCCGATCTGGATTTTGGAATGAAAGGACTGCGTCAGAACTTGAAAAATTATACCTATCCGATATATCGTAAGGAAACATCGATACTACGATATTTTATTAAAGCAAATATCTTAATTTTCTTCAAGAAAGAATTTTTTTGGGATTCTCCGGTATATAGCAAAAGCTAAAAAATGTTCTAATTTGTTATTTCATCACACAACCCATTAGTTTTTGGTGACAAGTTTCAAGGCTTGGTTCGACTCATCAACAGGTCACAAATAGCGAAATTGTGTGATTTGAAATACAAATGAAAAAATGAAAAAAGAAGAAAGAAATAAAAAGTTTGAGAGAAATAGAAAAAAACAATTTTTTTATTTATTAAAAAAATTTAAAAAATTTTAAAGAAACAGATTCATTCGAAGCGAATCGAACCTGTATACGCCACGCAGTGGGCTGAAAAATAAAATAGAAAAGGAAGAAGAAGAAGCGTTTCGTGTCAGCAGAAAACCTTACTCTCATCGGTGCAGCTTTTGCTATATACCGGAGAATCCCAAAAAAATTCTTTCTTGAAGAAAATTAAGTTTAACCCGGTAAAAAGTCCAAACGTAATCTGTTTATTTTCCTCCTGGGCATGTATAGGAGTGTTTTTTCCTCATATAATTCACACCCAGAATTTATTTCTGAGTTTATATGAGAAGAGATCAGTTTGATCATTTTCAAGCGTCTGCAGCAGGCAGAAAACCAAGCTGCACCGATGAGTGTAAGGTTTTCTGCTGACACGAAACGCTTCTTCTTCTTCCTTTTCTTTTTTATTTTTCAGCCCACTGCGTGGCGTATACAGGTTCGATTCGCTTCGAATGAATCTGTTTCTTTAAAATTTTTAAAAAAATTTTAATAAATAAAAAATTTTTTTTTTCTATTTTCTCAAACTTTTCATTTCTTTCTTCTTTTTTCATTTTTTCATTTGTATTTCAAATCACACAATTTCGCTATTTGTGACCTGTTGATGAGTCGAACCAAGCCTTGAAACTTGTCACCAAAAATTTATGGGTTGTGTGATGAAATAACAGTCCAAACGTAATCTGTTTAAAGCAAATATCGATACAAAATTTGAAGAATGTTATACAAAAATATCGATAATCGGGATATATCGATACAGGTTGCCCATCTCTAGCCTGAAACATAATTGGAGCTTTTCAGCCAGCTTGAGATTTGTTGACAATGTAAATCAAAGTAGAAGAACACAATTGGAGGTTTAACTTTTTTGCCAGCCTTAAGCTGTCTTGAGATTTGATCAAATTGCAAATTTCAAGCCCTATGACTGCAAACTTGAGGGAATTTTTAATGTTGCCAACTGTACGAATATCGAATATCAGATAAGAATGGCTTCCGTTGACACATTTAAGCAGTAAACAGCTACCAAATATATTAAAATGGAAGAAAGCTTGTAGAGTTAGTAAATGATATTCAGTTCCTTTTGGACATAAAAAAAACAGTATTATTTTTACATATAGGTATGCAATTGGCATATCTAGAAAACTATCCAAAAAAGCATAAATTTATCGTAATTTTGGAAAATCGGATACATTAACTGTCGTTCCTTAATAAAAGTTCTCAACATGAACAATTTAAAGTTGCAAATGTCGAAAACGCCAGTTGTGTTCAATTCGGCTTTTTCAGTAAGCTTTAGAAGAAAGCTGACGATAAAGCTGGCTGAAAAGCTTCAATTATGTTTCAGACCTTAAGTCGACACGAACGCTGTCGGAGCCTGAAAATAACTCTCCATTAAGTGGTTTTTTAAGTGAGGTCCGACTGGAAACTTTTATATTTAAAAAATCAATTTTAATAATACTTTTAACTTTTATTTTTAAAAGTAAAAGTTAAGAGTAAACTTTTATTGTATGAAATAAAAGTTTAAAGTCTTTTCCGACCTTCATCTAACAAAAAAACTTTTTGAGAGTATTTCGAGACTTTTATTTTATAAAAGTCTTTTTAAGAGTCTTTTGAGACTTTTATTTTATAAAAGTCATTTTTAAAGTCTTTTGAGACTTTTATTTTATAAAAATCTTTTTAAAAGACTTTATTTATGTTTTTATTTAAATATATACAAAAAGAACCCTCTCCCGCTGTTTATAGCATTTTAATCGATTTGATCCATATACATAACATATTTTGTTTATATCATATAAACTTAAGAAAAGTCCAGACTCTGTCTGTCCGTAACGCGTTCGAATTCCAGGATGGCTTTTCTTTTAATTTGAAGGAAATTAAAAAAAAACAAAAAAAACTTAAATAAAATAAAAACAAGTAAAAAGGCTAGAATTAGTCTAAAAAACCAATACTTATAATACCCTATATGAATGTCCGTATGGATAAAATCGATTGAAACATTATCATAAACAGCGGAAGAGGCTTTTTTTTTTAAATCAGACCGTAAATACTGTAAATATTAATATTTAAATAATAAGCATAAAGAAAGACTTAAGATTTTTATAAAATAAAAGTTTCAAAAGACTCTTAAAAAGACTTTTATGAAATAAAAGTCTCGAAATACTATCAAAAAGTTTTTATTTTGTATAACAGTTAAATTACTAATTTTTATTATTTTAAAACTCTTATTTCTTATAATTTTGTTTAATTCTTATGGAATAAAAGTTAATAATAACTCCTATTCTAGAGACTTTTTGAAAAAAAGTCATAAAAGTTTCAAGCTCTAAACACTGTCGAGGGGGCATCCGGTAGCTCGTGCCACCATCTTGTCAGTAACGAACGGTACGGTACGTCACCGAGAGGAGTATGGCTGCTTGGAATGATAATTTTCACCTAGACAAAAGCGTAAGCTCCGTTGTTTAATTGCTATTTTCATATGTAGTAATTTGTTTAGTTTGAACGTTATGATTTCGGTGTCCATTTTCGCCCACAATTGTGTTTATTTTATTAATGAGTAATTTTTTTAAATCTTGTCATAGGTCTAATAAGGCCCACTGGAATAGACCGTGGGCCTTATAACCCTACCTAACCAATATTCTCAATTAAACTAAAGTTCCCATAGAGGAATATGATTGTGACATTATTTTTCTTTCAAAGAATGAAGACTGTTTGGATTTACCCTGTTTTAGGTTAAGAAATTTGTTGGTGGGCCTTATTATCCCCCTGGGCGGTAAAAAGGCCCATTTTTATTTTTATTTGAAATTATTAAAAATAACCGAAATTTTGTTGATTTTCCTAGTTTTAACAAGTTTAAAGGGAATCATTTCGCTGATTAAATTTTGAGAAAATTAATTTTTGCTTTGGTCGTTATTATACTATGGTAGTTTAATAAGGCCCAAGGAAAAGGTTTTATAAAACTGAATTATTTTTTGAAATACTCACTTCTGTTTTATTTTTTTTTTTTTTTTAGTTGTGCAAATAAATAAACATCACGAAAAACTTATTTTTGTAGTTCCATACCGCCAAATACTTGATTTATTGCATTTTCAAATTAGATGGGCCTTATTTGCCTCAGGTACCTTAGTCAAATGAACAAATCAGCTTGTTTTACTAATTTAAATCCCAAAACTATCCTGCAGGAGAAACAAATAAACAAAACATAATAATACAATCCTTATAGCTCCCACTGATCATATGATTACAACAGTCTTCGGGATAATTTGCGATGAGAAAACTGTGAAAATCACTTTTATGCCTTCTAAGACCATTAGAAATAATATTCCTTGAAAACTCTCAAAATTTTGCAAAGAAAATCTTCGCGTATAGAGGAGAATCTTGAAAAACGAACAGAAATACCGACCAAGAGACGCACAGGATAATTAGCGTACGTTACAGGATAATACCTATATAAAAATTGTAGTAACCACAATTACTAGAAGATGATTATGATGAATCTACAGCCAATGCAGCTCTGGCCCATTCTTTTATCCACCAGTCTACCTTAAAATTAAATTCTCCGCGAACAGTACAGTATTCAAAAAAAGGAGGAATAGTCGCGTTAAGATCTTAAATACTAAGTAATGATTCCAATAGAATGCTGCGGTCAGCACAATTGCGCAACAGAAATACGCTTACGCTGTTCACGGCACAATTACGTTTAGTATAGTTTCCTACGACAATTACATACGTTGAAATTGCATTCACTCTATTGCCTCGGCTCCATACGTGTTTTTATTTTTCTACGAACTACGTTCCAATCGTAAAAGTACTAGATTACCCATCGTAAAAAATACAACCGCATAATTGAAACTAGCAAAAAAACGTTAAGCTATAATTTTGCACCGACTGAATTGCGATGGAATGAAAAACTTTTTGATACCAGCGCATTTGTGCCCGTAAGCCTGATCGTAATTCCGTTCGGCTGTTCCTTGGAAAACTTCTCTATTAGTTTCATTATTCCTGATTGCAACGCAAATGCGCCGACGCAATTGCATTACCTTTTCAACACTTTTTTTTTTTGTATTTCATTTTGCTCAGTAGGAAACAAATAAGTTACTTTTGTGCCAGACTGTATACAAAATTCTTTAAGATTTATAGAAATCGCTTTGTTTTATTTTTTGAAAATTTTGTTATATATTTTTTTAAATTATTTTAATCCAAAATAATGTTTTTTTTTTTAACTAGATTCAAAATTAGATGTTAATTCTGCACCCACAATTTTCATCGATGCAGAAGCTTTCTAACAATGTAGTTCTTCATAAATTTACTGGTATGCTAACAAAGCATGGAGTAAACCAGTCTCTTAAATACAGGATCATACACATATTACTATGGGTTTTGATTAGGTATAACCTCTTACTATTGTTCACCCGGATGGGTTACGAATCGATATGTTACACAGGCGACCTATTGATTTTAGTTACCAGTAGTTACGACAAGGAACCCTGCGGACTTATGCAAAACGGGATCTGACTACTTCTAAACTGGATTTTGAACTGTGCATCAATCAATGCATAATAAGGAGATTGCTATCTGCTCGAATAGTTAAGCGGCTGTCAAAGCCTTTCTTGGTATAATGAAGTATTCATCCTATGGGTACCAGATCATAGTGATATAAGCGAAAATGAAAAGGTGCACGAGGGTGCTCGTCTTGTAGCAGTCTCGGAGGATACCCTCTCCACAATCAAGATTGTAGCAAAATACCTCACTTATAATATTTCATCTTAGGCCGACTACCAACACAATGGTTTATGGTTAGATGACACAACGGGTAGAACTACAAAGGAACTGTGTAATAAACCTAACCCAAAATTTAATGAAGAAAAAAACTATTGGAACTTTATAAACCAACCCTGAGTACCCTCGAATCTATTCTTATTGGACACTCATTTCTCAGAGGTCATTTATACATGATGGGATTTGTTGATTACCCTAAAGTTATGCAGAGGACGTGGAGAAGAATCCGAAACGGTGGGTGACACACTTTCTCTGTTACGGTCCAGCCCTCTCTGGTAAACCGGAATCTATAATTCCTTGGCTCAAACTAGCTAGTTGAAACGGATAGGGAGGGTTGCGGCGCAATCCTAAATTCTATGAGAGCGTTCGGTTAGAATTTATAAGCAATAAATATGGAGAGTCTTCCATAATTCTGCACTAAATTGAAATTCTTCTAAGTAAGAAAGAAAAATATTCTTTCAAAGTAATTACAAATTTTTCCAGCAGATTCCTTATCAAAATTAATTTTTTTACTGTATAATATTTGGATGATGATTTCTGTGAATCGTTCAGAGTCGACCTAAAATTCTAAAATTATCCTGGAAGGATTTGAAAGAATTTTAAATGTATGAAATTAATTTTATGTGTAGCATTCTAATAATATCAAAAAGTTTTTATATTTATAACGAATTTTGGACGGAAATTACAATTTACAAAAATTTGGAAAATTATCCAATTTTTTCCCTCTAACTCTGCTAATGTTCTGTGGAGTTTAGCCCCATTGAACTAAACTACCATTCTCTTCGTAAATATTTCGAATATACAGATATCGTACCCAAGTTTTATGCCTACGGAAATTATTAATTCATCACAATATAATGTAATAATGTGTATACTATACATATATTATCAATTATCAGTGTCCAGTAATTTTTGGACACTAAATACCTATAATACCCATTTTAACAAAACTTATCACTTAAAGAATCAGTTAAAAGTTAATTGAAACAATATCCTGAAATTTACAAGTAACACACGATGTTCAAATAGATTTACCATTCTTTTCGAGTTCTACAAATCCTATTTAAAGCAAATAAGTCATTTTTAAAATAAAACAAAAAGTAAGACAAAAAATGCGTTCGTAACGATGAACCAAACTAAGACGTAAATATTAAAAAAAAAAAATACACAAAACAAAAAACGTGCCATAGATTGGCGTAAATCACATATGTATAATGTATAAATAGCATTTTCCTCAAGAGACATTGAAAGCGTTTAAGACCTCGCAATTTTCTTATTTATTTAATTATTTATTTTTCATATCTTTAGATTTATTTATCCCAACTCCATTTAATTTATTAGTTACAACTTACGTGTACGCTTTATGTTGAATGTATGCTTAGAAAATTGATCATTAACATAAAGTTGTTGCAGAGAAATAAGCAAGGACATGCACTTTACTCGATTTGTCACAGCTAAACCAAACGTGGTTATTTTTACTATAAGAAAAGCAGTTCTTACTAGTACGATCCGCTGCAACGATCTCCAACATCAACAAACACTTCAAGAACCACTCATTTGTACTAAGAATTCACACGACCCGGAATGCTCAATGAATTAAATATAAAAATTATAAGAAAAGAGCAACAACAAAATTAATCACTATCAAGTCTCAATGAAATCAACTATTAGAGTATATTTGAATTTAGAATTGTAAAAAAAAAAAAAAAAAAACAATTAAATCACAAAATTCGCATATGAACCACAGAAGAAGATAATATTTAAAAAAAAAACAACTTTATTTTTTTTTTTTAGCGACGATAATAGCCCGTCGTACACTATATATAATATTTTCTGTGCACTTTACATTAAAATCTATTTTCAACAAGATCAAGATCACATAAGAAAGCCGCGCATATATAGATGATGATCGACGATCGCGCGCACGTTTAAATTGTGATAACAAAATTTCCCAAAAATGTGATCGACCGCAAAAAGATGCACGAAATATCTTGAGGAGGAGTCGAAGTGATCGTCTTAAGATGCCGCAAAATATTGGTCTAGCCAGTTACCAGGACAGTGCTGAACTAAATTCTGAAAGCGATAATTCGCGATCGATTTCTCTCGCAATGGGGAATGGACTGCAGTCAGTCGGGGATTTTTTAGTATTGGTAAACAGCGGATATACTTTTGTATATATGTACATATCTATATATATATATATATATAATATATATATGTAGAAATGTTTCGTGAATTTATACGCCAACGATTGCACATGGCTAGGCATAGTAGAGGCTGGTTAAAAAAAAAAAGAAAAAAAAGGGTAATCAGATTCATTTCAAGGAGTCAATACACTTAGGTTAAGCCAGCACGTGAATTTCTTTTGAGCTCGATTTCTTGCAAAACTGGTTTGAATTTCTTCCTCATGTCTTATACAGAGAGAAAGACTCCCAGTTATTAACTCTATAATATTATGACAGCCTGACACAAGAAAAGGCCTGTTGAAGGGTTTTTTGAAGAATACAATATCAAATATTAACAGCAGCAATAACAACTGCAAAAAATATAACATACCAACCAAAACACAAAAAAAAAAAAAACTTTGCGGTTTCATTTACATATTTCACCTTTTATCGCTTAGTCGAATTATAATATTTTTTAAAGCATCCGAAATGCTGTAACAAACATAATAAGACATGTGATGATAACCCCAATCCAGAGGCGAAATTCTTACGAAATATAATCGGGTCTTGATGGAGAAAAAATAGGTGATTTGAACAGTGTCCAAGGTATCAAGGTGAAAAAAAAAACAACTTACCTTTACCTTGCCAATTAAGAAAGAAAGTTGGCCAGACGATCGAAGATAGGTATATAATATTTGTTTACAACGGAATCGCACTTACATATAGGATGTAAATATTGCAATTGTTGTTATTGCTTTGTTTTGTTTTTTTTTTTAATACGTTCAATATTTGAAACTAGATCATCGCAGCTGATATTTAGCGAGTAGAGTATAAAATTAGCACTTCTTTTTTTTTTTTTTTTGTTATCAGTTGAAGTACTCACACACGATTTATTTTCGAACATTCAATATGACTTTTACTTTATCTATTTTCAAAGCAATATAAAAAGATTGAATTAATTGTTTTACTTGATCATCCATCGCACAATTATTATTAGCTTTAAATGTTAATTATGTGTGTATAATTTCGTACTGTACAGAAAAAAAGGAACAAATATTTTTGAGAAGAGTTGGAGCCAAATTTTGAATTAGGTGCTGCCACCTTTCATTGATTGTATAATTATGCTTTGTTTTTTTTTTTTTTTTTTAATTATATTAATATTTAAATGAACAACTCTTCTTTAAAAAATTATTTTTGTTTAATTACAATTTTTGGATGGAAACTAGTTTACACTTATTAAAATCCGGAATTAAGGGGCAGGTTCTCAGTGGTTTTCGTAGTTCAAGTTCCTCACTTCAACTATATCATACGCTTTTTTCTTCCTTGCCTCTTTTCACATTTTCTAGATCATCCCATTACCTATCCCTAATCACTACTACTCTCATAATCTTCCCTCTCTCTATCAATATCAATAACAAGTCTAATTTACACTATGGGAGACCGAAAACAATTGTAAGGTTTATAGCATCACATGAAAGTTTGCGCTTATTTCAATCGAAAAACATTTGGAATAACAACCAACATAGTCCTCCCTAATATCACAGATAAGTAATTATTACTTATTTGTGTTAATATGGTGCACTATCCCTAATAAAATAAAGATACCAGTTTATTCGTTAGTATACCTGTTTTGGGCTAATCACATAGCGAATATATTCAAAAAGTGATAAGTGATGCAATTCTTCGGATTCAGCAGACAGATAGCACTATAACTAGATTTGGAATGTAAGAACGCATCAGAACAGAAGCATCACACGGCTTGAGAACGAAATGTAGAAATACAATGTTGAAAATCTTGGAATCAGTCAAATGCGTTGAGCTGACAAAGATGAATTAACAATTGACAGAAGGTACACTCTATAAATCGAAATTATTGTAAAGGTGACGTTTGCATAATTAAAGCCCAAACACTTCTAAAAAGTCAAATAAGCTTAAAGTTTGTATTGAACTGGATAACAATTGCCACAATTCATTCAACAATCCAAATTATTACAATTGTACAATATTATGTCCCAACAGAAGTCATAACGAAGTAAACGAGGTATCTCTTATCAAAGCGGATGTTTATAGGAAATATATACAAAACTGTTTCTTGACGGGGCCAATAGGAATATCTCTGATTTGCCATGACGCTCGGAAGCAGCCTGCGACAACCGAACACTTTATGTGTGCTTGTCCCGGAGCCGGCTAGATACTCTAGGGACTGCCCTTCTATCTGTAAATGAACTCAGAAAAACCTTCCTCATCAAGACCTGATACGTATAATTAAGAGGACAGTAAGATTTTGGTGAATGGGATTCTAGCAGAACAGCACAATGGGCCGCCATGGCCTGTGTATTTGAGATAGGATCTCCTATCTCCCTTCATAAAAAAAAACTATGTATTCTGGCGCCAATCAGAAACTATGAACAACATTCCAAGAATAGACATTGTCATTGGAGACTTAAATTTGAAAATTGGATCATCACCATTAAATTCCAACAGTTCAAAAAATACACCAGAAGCGCATTGAATCGACATCATTCACAATAACAAAGAACGCTTTATAAAAATATGCCAGAAATACAACACAATGATTGGTAGAACCATCCTCTCCAACAAGAACTTACAAAAGTACACCTGTGAGCCTCGAGATGTCTGTATAAAAAACCACATTTGCGTCAGAAGTATACAGGGTGTTTCCCACTAGGAGGTCAATAGAGCAGTAGGGGATAATACTCACCAAGACAAAAAAGCAACAGGCAGGGGGGCCATATCAACTGTTTAGGTGTTACAGGGTGATTAAGAAAAATACTAGTCTTTAATGGCTGCAGATAACACATAAGGTGTACAAGGCCAAATTAAAGAGAAGAGTCTACAGTTTATTCTTTTAAAAAAAAAAAGTTATGTTAATGACCGTTTTTAAAAAAAAAATAGAGGTCAAGGTAAAAAAAAATGTAAGAAAATCCGAAGTTCTTAATTTAGAACCCCATAACTCCAGAGAGGAAGGAGCTGGTTGAGCAGTTGTTGGAAAGCCCATGAAATTCCACATACAATGAGCTTTTAACTGTGATTGTACAACCTGTACTTTTTAAGATACAATGTTTTTTGTGAAAAACTAGCTTTTTTTCTTAATCACCCTGTAACTCCCCCGCCCTGTCAAACAATTTTTTTTTTGTCTAGGTGAGTACTATCACTTCCTGCTCTATTGACCTCCTAGTTGGATCTTGTATGTAGGGAGGTTAGATGTATTATAATGCCTACTTAACATACCAATGACGTAAAGAAGTCAACATGAAAAGATGAGCTGAAACTGTACAATCAAAATGCAGTAAAAGAATAAGAAGTAGGTACCTGAATGAAACAGCCTCCAAATATTCCACAATAAAATAAAGGTGCAACAATGAAAAATTAACTATGTAGAACCCACCTCCCGCTTTCGAAAAGAAATAACAGAAAAAATAAACAAATAATATATAACAATAAAGCTGAAGGAGCAGGGAAGATAGATTCGTACAGAACTGCTCAAGGTCAATGCCAACATGACAGTTGAAATTCTACAGCTTATCTTTGAGGTGATATAAACAAATGAAAACATCGTATCCTCCTAGACGAAAGGAATAACCATTTGGCTTAAAAAAAAAGCTCGGTAATCTGATAATTCTTTTCAAAATAGAAGGAAAAATAAAAGGAAATATTCCAGACAAACAAGATGGACTTAGACGAAGTTACGGATACATATAGGTACACCAATCCAATATTGTATGAATATTCGTGGAAAATTCATCGGAATTCATCGCCCTTTTATATTGCATTTTTTGATTTCTCCGAGTTGTTCATAGTTTTACTGCGGTTTCTTAAGTTATGCAAATCTTTGTACATACTTACTCGAAAAATGTGAACAGCAAATCTTAAAAAGTATTTCTTAAAATTTATTTCTCGGTGATTTCAACATCACGGCAATCATAAACTCGTAATCAGTCAGCATTAGATAAAAAATACTTCCAGGATTCAAAGTCAACTATTCGGAAATTGTAATACCCTTGACACATTTCACTAAAAATTTAGAATTTTAAACTTAATTTCGGAAACCCCTGACATCTCGGTTTTTTTTTTCAATTTAAATTTTATTAGGAAAGAAGCAAGTAAATGTGTATTATTAAAAGAAACAAAGTATTATTAAAAAAACAAAAAAACGATAATTTCAAAATTTACAGGGTAAAAATTCATTATGTGGCAACTCTCGAAGAAATTCAATGGTTAATTGTCGCGCCATCTATATGTCAATGCGCATACTAAATTCAAGATTTTGTCTGAAATTATGATCAATTGTTAAATGACATTAAAAAAAAGCGTCGAAATTTTGTACAATTGGAAATGAACATTTGGGGAATTGGGTGATCAAAAACTGCATTGGTAATCAAATCAGTATATTCATTGGCCTAAATGAATGAATGAAGAAATCCTTTGAATCAAAGCGAGTTCAGTTCAGAGAAAATCACTAACGACGAAAGGCTAATACTCAGAAGTGAAGACATCTGCTGAAAAATACACATCAGGTATGAGTCATCTAAAATTGAACTATTCAATAGGTATGTAGATATGCATTGCAGGCGAAAATATAATTCTATTTTAACTTAATTCGTACACAAACTGTACTAATTTTATCAACACCGACAGGTGAAATAAGACATTCAATATGATGATCACTTTTTAACTCAGCATTGAGTATTCCTCTAACCAGCCAAAACTCGGGCAAACATACAAAATAAAAAAAAAACGTCGGTAGTCAATATTAAATTGATCTTTCGCTGACCAAAATCCCGGAAAAAACTGTTAGTAAAACTGTTATTCAGTCCACCTACATGCGCGAAACTCCCACTGTCAGAATCCCAAACCTTCAACCATCTGTTGTTTTTCCAGATCAGCAAGGGTTTGAGTATTTACCTCTAATTTAGTAATCCAGCTGTACACCTCCTGCTTGTTTTCGCTATCTATAGTGCCAAAAAGATAGCACATCGCGTTACCTATTCCATCGAAGATGGATCGAGGCTTGCCTGATTTAGGCACTGCATCTTTAATAACATTGGAACGCCTCTAAATGCTTTCCACCATGGCGTGTACATGTTTAGTTTGTGGGGTACATAGATCCTGCACGGAGGATTTGTTGCTACATAATTAATGTACGTAGTGTTCCGCTTGCTCTGCCAGTCTCGTCTGATTTTCCAATTCGGCCAGATCCAACTCAGTAATGACGCTCCAGGTGTCTTGGTAAACTGATAAGCTTCCCAGTTCCTCGAATAACACTCCAGTACTAATTTGAGGAGTCATAGAGCAAGGACCAAAAATTATTGTACTTGCGTTACTGTCTTAGGAAAAAGGGAACGTTTGGATGCACGGTTTCCTAAAAAACAAATAAAATACATAACACTTATCTAAAAAAATATCCTGTTAGCTGAAAGTGCTTCAAGAATTCACCCACGCCAATAAAATATGTTGTGACCATGGTGTATCCTCCTCCATAACTTATTTCATCATAATAAGTTTCAACAAATAACAAAAATTCAACAGAAATATATCACAGTACCTCACAACCTCTAACAACCAGTAGATGGCAGCATTCTTTTCACAGAGTTGATCTGGAAAAGAGCTAATCTGACTTTAAAGAATCGTGTGTCCTAACATGTTACAGAAGATAATTCTGAACAGAGATAATCTGAGTTTCCTATATCTTTTTATACAGAAGATAATTCTGGTCAGAGAAAATCTGAAAATATTTATCGTCTGCTAGCGTACACGCTGCAGCACGCTACTACACATTTATCTTTTCGGCCCTCGTGCTAACACGTATACACGCTACATCACGCTCCTACGCATTTGCCTTTTCGGCCATCATACCTGCACGTAGCAGCAAATCCTTCAAATAAATTCATAGAACTTTACTCTCTGTTCACAGAAGTTTAACTTTCTTCTTCTTCTTTTTTCAGAACGAATATGACTAAGGCTAACGGTCAGCATTGATATTTTAATTGAGTTTTGAACTGAATTTTAACTTATTGAATTTACTGAATTATTTTATTAGTAGTTTTTAAGTCGTTTTAAATCTGAATTGCGATATTAGAGTTAAGCATCTTTTCTTTGAATTATTAATAAAATTTTACATTTGAATTGCATCAGACTGAGTTATCATTTTCCATCGGCTTTTTACTCCCTCACGTTCGAGACTAGATATCACACTGCAAATTGCTGATCTCAATTGTGAATTTCAATTCGAAAAAATTCGAAAATGGTACAAAAATAAAATTTTAATTTGAGAAAGTTCGAAAATGGTGCAATGATGAAATTTCAATTTGAACAAATTCGAAAATGTTTGAATTATTATTATTATTTTTCGTTCTTTTCATAATAATTTTTCAGTAGAGTCCTTGTTCCAGTTTAAACCGCTGTTTAGAGAAAATTACAGAAACACGTTTTGAAAAGATATCAAGTAGGTACCATTTTTGGTAACTATCGAAATCCCTTAAGGTATTGTTATGCCAATTTTTAATCAAGTTTCTTTCAGAATTATTATCTGAAATGAAATTGTTAATATAACTTACAAAATGCTTTTTTGAAATCCCCTTACACCCCCTCCCCCCGAAAATACTGAAAAATCATACTTTTATATAATTCTAAAGATTGTATTTGGATGTGACCGATCTCAAACGAAGAAAGGTGGAAACAATCATATCGAGACAGAATCGATGTAGAAATCAAAAGCTCACAAGGAGGCAGGGGCTGATATAGCTAGTAGACCGGGAGAGGGGGGGGGGCGCCCCTCTAAAGACCACAAAAGTATAATTGCAGTAGATTTTTCTGAATGAAATGATTCACAAACGTTAAATAAAAACAAAATGAATCTCAAACTTTCCATGTGGTTATATACGTGAAAGGTATGAATTGCAACTGTTCTGTGACTAATATTTTAAATAGACATTATGTACGTAGTGCTTCAATTCTTTTATTTTACAAAGTTACAATTTATGATGAATTCGTGAATATACTGGTCGTTTAGTTACTGCGCTGAGTGTTAATCTACTGAAATTCTTTCGCAAATATGCTGCCTGCAAACCGTACAGAAGTAGAAATACTAATCACGAAAAATGAAATTCGGTGAAATCGATTAAAAGAAGTCCATAAAACAGTCGATGAGAAAAGCGGCAGAATATTTAGCGATATTAACGGAATCTTATTTAATGGGTTTTACGACTGAAATCTTAAAAAACAAGAAAAGTTAGTACAACTTCGCGTCATATCTGTGCGTATTTTCTTTCTCAAAACGCACATAGTTAGAGAAAAACCACAAACTTAGGTAATGACGAGTCAAAACTAAAAATTTCGGGGTTTTATATGTAAGTAATTAACTTTAGAAAACTCAGGAATTCATGAAATTTTCAAAGTTTGGTACATATTAATGTAATAATGGTACATCAAATAGATAAATTTGTACTTGAGTATGGAAGATATTGGCGTGGAAGAAGAAGTGACGGAAATAAAATCAGTAAAAAAGTTTTCTTACTATTATAATATATTTTCCTTTGAAAGTTGCTATTTTCATAGAGAAATAACTACCAAAATTATAACTTTGTTGCAAAAAAAGCTCAATTTGTAACAAAGGTCAAACCCAGTTCTGTTTATTTTGAAAAACTCAAATTTTTTAGTACAATAATAAAGGAAATAAAGTCAATAATATTAACCATGCAAACAGCACAAATTTCTTACTTTTATATATTTTGCATACAATTTGGCGTTTTTAATTCATTTCAACACATTCAGATGGAATGATTTACTTTTGGAAAGCTTTCATTTGTTTTGAAAGCTCTGCGGACAGAAGCCTACATGCTCAGAAAGTGTATGCCGCCAAGTACTGAATTAGGTATTATGTGTGTGTGTAGATTTCGAGATTTCATTGGTAATTTCTTATTTTTGCGGGAGGCGAGAATTTTGTTTTTTTTTTAGTGCTATTTATAATCGATTTGTACTGAATAACTATTTTTTAATCATGGGACGTGATAGTTAAATTCGGTCCAATAATTATGGAATAAAGAAGAGAAAACTGAATATTGCTAGGTATGTAAATTTGTGTATATATGAAAAGGAAATAATCCTATAAGGCCGTTATACAGACAATCGACCAATTTTGTGTAAATTTGTGATTTTGATGAAATTTTACAAGAAGGTAGGCTATATTGTAAAATAGTAATATTTTGTTGGGATACATTTATGACCGAGATACGGTCTTTTGAAATTTGAAAAATATGGCAAACTTTGCTTAGTAGATGTAACTTTAAAAACTTGATATCCTATGAGAAAAATGTTCACAACAGAGCACTACTGACCATGGAAGAAAAAACTGCAAAAATATATGCGAAATGAAGTAGCTGGAGTGTATGTGACCCAAGTGCATTAAAATGGGTTTTCCGGTGGCAAAAACGTGCCGAGAGAGATTTCTGAATCGGGAACAATATACACCACCCGATAGTACTCGGCCAGACCTTTAATTCGATATGCTACATGCGGTATTAGAACCACTCCCTCCCCCCCGCCCCGCTGGTGGTTAATACCCCCTACCCGAAAAGAATGCAGAGAAATCTTTTCTTCTACGAATTGTGGATGGTAATGAGATTAGACTAACAGTGAAACTCGTTTTCCGACCGGATACCTACCAAATTAGTGCCGATCTAAAAAAAAAATATACTACCTCAGTTGGAATAAAAAGGAGAGAAATACTAAAAAAGTTAGTATTTGGATGGCTATAAATAGCTCCGAGTATTGTAGTGTGAGTATTCAAACTTCTTCTCAGGACCTAAGAAATTAGATTCTGTACTAGATTTTCCGAAATGTGCTAGATCAAACTTTGACTCCCCTCCCCTAGTTTTTCCCGCTAGAAAATGTCTAAATGTTTATTCGAAACTTATTAGCTAATGTAATTTTAAGCTTTTGTACAAAATTTCAGTGAAATTCATTAATGCTTAGAGGTCGCTCAAATCGAAAAGAAAAAATTTTCAGCAGCTTTGGACTTTCAGGGAAACTGTTTCGACATTTTCTTTCATAACGGTTTAATTTGACAATAATTATTCTTGATTCTTTTTTTTTATTTGAGGGAACTTAGTTATAAACTTATCGCAGTGAAAGCTGTTTTAGAAAATTTAATTTTTCTATTTTTCATAGATTTTCTTAAAACAAAAATTCGGAACTGGCCCTCCAATTTTTTGAATTCGCGAAAAATAAATTTGTAAAAAACAGTGTCGCGCGGGAGTACTTTTTCTCCTATAACATAGTCTACAATCGATTATCTTTCTGACGACTATAACTATATATGTATAAATGTAGTGTATGAACTGTTTTCAAAATCGATTTTCGAATGTGAAGCATTTTTACAAATTACAAAAAATTTGTGCCGACGCATAAAAATATCGACTTTGTATCAATGACATCTTCCTTTTGAAATATTTTTTTTAAATTCCTTTTTTATATAAGAGGGAATCTGCTGATGAATCTTTACGCGATTTAATATATATATTTTAGTCAAAAGCAACTTATTTTTTATAAATGTTTTAATTGAGCTCATTGCATGAAAATTATTATTTCCTTACGGAATAGTAAAACACTTAACTGGAATTAAGCAGTGAGTTTAAATATAGACATTAGATATATGTGTCTTTTTTTCATTTATGTAAAACTTTTAAATACTAATTACGACCGTTTTACTTTTTTCTTGTTAATTTTTCTATTCTTTGCGAAATTATATAATCAACAGTTTTTTCATACTAATTTTTTCAAATTCTAGCACTACTTTAGTATTTCAGAGTTTTCTAGTTACATTAACTCCGATGAATTATGTTCCTTGAAACATGCAATATTTTATGCAAACAAAATTGAGGAATTAAATAGAGATAAAATTTTATATATACACTAAAATTGAATTGGAAAATCTACCAGACAAAGCTCAACCTGAAAATTGTGTTGTTGGTAAATTTAATTCAAACTCTCTAAAGTAGTTCTTTGGTTATCTAGTTAACAAATGGTAAAATTGACAAAGTGTGAAGATTGCCAAAATTATATGATACGCTACCACTCAGAATTTTCAGAAGAATTTTATTTGATGACCGGCTTCAGTAAAATAAAACTTGCCCAAGCAATAAACGGTGCCAGACAAATTACAAGGAAAAGTGTATGACCAGTCGCCCCTCAAGCAAAGCGTTTTATAGGGTCCGCCATCTAACGTTTTTTTTTTCAACTAGTGCTTATTTCGTGAATGGTAACACTTAGCTCATGTCTGATTTGACAGATAATTAGTTTTATTCTTCCGCTGAACTAATATGGTTGTGTATACGCTTGAACAACGCTGGGAAATATTGCGACATTACTTTGAAAATCATGGTAATGTTGCAGAATGTGTGCGAAAATTGCGTACGGATTTTGGAAGAAGAGAAGCACCGTCAGCTCCGTATGTTCGTTATCTTGTGAAAAAAGTGAAAGAAACTGGCATCCTCATCGATAAACCAAAGCGTGAAAAGCCAAAAACAGTGCGTACACCCGAGAATATTGATTGTGTGGCAGAAAGTGTGCGTGAAGCGCCATCAACATCAATTCACCGTCGTTCTCAACAATTGAACATTTCGGAGACATCATTGAGACGAATTTTGCATAAATATCTTGGTATGACGCCATACAAAGTCCAATTGGTTCAGGAGTTGAAGCCAACTGACCATCCAATGCGTTTTCGCTTCGCTGAGTGGGCCTGCGATCGACTTACAGAAGATGCCGATTTTGCCAAAAAAATCATCTTTTCGGATGAAGCTCATTTTGATCTTGGCGGGTATGTAAACAAGCAAAATTGTCGCATTTGGGGCACAGAAAACCCGCACGCATACATTGAAAAGCCGATACACCCAAAACGAGTCACTGTTTGGTGCGGATTTTGGTCCAGAGGCATAATTGGGCCATTTTTCTTCGAAAATGAGCAAGAAGTGGCCGTTACAGTCAATGGCAATCGTTATCGGGCCATGTTGAACGAATTTTTGTTCAGGAAAATTGAAGAGGAGGATATTGGCAACATTTGGTTTCAACAGGACGGCGCTACGTTCCACACAGCCGAAGCTACACTCGATGTTTTTATAGCATTTTCAAAAAAAAAAAAGTTATTTGGCGGACCCTTTATAAGTTCTAAAATATTCTATGAAAAATCCAACAGACAAATCTAAAGGAGAGCATACACGGTCACGCATGTTAGCCAACTGGAGTAGGACAACGATGTTGTCACATAGATTTGCCTGTATGTATGCTTTTTTTACATGCAGTGTGTCAAGCGATTGGACGAAAATCCTATTAGTTTGATTTTTAGGGGCGTCGCTACGTGTTTGACAATATCGAGTATTATACCGTGTAGGGATGGATGATGTTTGTCACGCATTCGTCATTCTTGAGTAAGTTCTATTGAAGAAATGATAACAATTAATAGCTTAGCAGCTCCTTATATGTGTTCCTATTCTAATGTTGGACAGCATGTTTGACAGTGTGTAGAGAAAAAGCTTGCAATTATGCTACACCAAGTTGGACAACATGTTCGCCGTGAATGTGCCGCTTCATATAGTTTTGCATATGCATATAGTAATTTGTTGCAATTTTCAAATTGCATACTTTTATGGGTTTATGTTTCACTTTGTGGTAACCTTCCTTAAAGGCAATTTGTTACGCCAGAAAAAAACAACATATCCATTAATATTGTAATGATATAATAACAATGAACTAAGTATTAATACATTTTTAGTAGCCGCCTTAACTAATCAAGCATGTAAAATTATAGTTGATATAAAAATTTAGGCAGTTCTAAACGCAAAATAAGTGAATATAATTTGCAGTAGGGGTATAACATTTCAGAAAATTAAGAAGCTATCCTTTTGGTAGGATTTTTTTAAGTTATTCTTTTCTCAAAAATTGCAGGATGTTTCAGACTCTATTCGTAAAAAAATTCTATACTTCTAGCATATACCATAGCTCAGATATATACAATAATTTTGCAAAAAATTGCCCAATGCTATTTCCAGCCGCTAGAATGCGTTGACATCACTTCAGAGTTTTATACACGGTCTTACACTAATCCTTCACAGGATAATTGTTGGGGTAGGGTTAAGCAAAATAGATTTCAAGTTGAGTCCGAAGGGGGAAGGGAATATTGGGAGGGAGGGAGGGTAAATACGTCGTGTGGGGGAAAGGAAATGTAGGAAATGTTAAAGAGATTGTTCTTTGATATTTTATAAATTACGCTTAAAATTCCAAACGATAATCCCTGTAATTCTTTGAATAGATAATTGCGCTTTCGAATAGCTCATAGCATTTTCTATTCCTTGTCTTCATTTAGAAGTTATGGTTCACCAAATTTCAAAATTACGGAATTTTACTAATTTATATTAGTTGTTCAGATCAGATTTAAGAATTTCAAAAACTACGCTAAAAAAATATAAATCATTACCAGAGAATTTAGCGTTCCGAAATTAAAGGGTAGTTCAGAAAATATGAAAAAAAAAATTGTTAACGCATCCTACTCTCCAAAAGATCCCTTCTACTCAATTACCTATACAACAGTTTTCCAATCATCTTAATCACAGTTATCGCACTGTGCTAGATTAGTCACTCTAGATTTGATTAGAATTGTGGAGGGGTATTCAGGCGGTAGCCTCGCATTCATTGCGATCTGAAAGATGAAGTCTAGAAACATTCAGGGATTTAGGTTCCACACGAAGTTTAGTGCAGGAAAGGCAGGATGACAGTCTTAGTAGATTCGCCAACTTTATAAGCAAACTGCTTATAGAATGAAGTGGTAATTTAATCAACAAAATTACACTACAAATATGTACGTTTAGGATTTTTTCCGTGGACTTAAGTAAAAAAGAGTCACTCTAACTGAATTTATGATCAGCTTTACTTACATGTTCCAGAGTCTATCTTCGTGGAAAATTTGCATTAAAATCGAAGTTCCACAGAATTTTTATATTTTTCAATGTACCTTAGTGGAGATGCGGCCGAAATTGATGAACGTTTTGTTTTTTTTTTTAAATATTACTCTTATATCCATGATCGGAAATGCACTACATACAAATCTATATAGAAAAAATATTTTTTTGGTAATGATACGTTTGTATCTAGTAATACAAAGTTCATTTAGGCGCACGCAAAATAATATATTTTTAACCCATCTACGTAAAGCTGCAGTCACCCTTGGCTTTGATTTCTCAAAAACTCAATTATTTTTTTTTTTTTTAATTTTATTTTTAGGTATTAACATGCTCAAGCCATCCAAATCTAAACTGCAAATAACCAGATTAATCCAGTTCCGGTAAATGTCCCCAAGATCAAAATTCTTCTCTGGGGGCCGCATATGTATATATATACATATATATAGTTCACATACATATGAAAAGATGATCATTTCTAAGAAAAACACGTATGTAATTTACGCAGCACCGCCAATGTTTCTGGTGAATTTCGTTAATTAAGTTGCGTAGCGTATAATCATCAATAACGTAACGTGTTCTCTTCCATTCAATCCAGTAAGATCCAGCAGACTGTGGCTAAAGCCCGTTCTTTTAGATTATTACCATTCAAATGTAATTCTGTCGATTTTCTACCCGTCCCAACCCAGTCATGCTCTCAACCCTTCCTGTGATGACTTGATGCGTGTTTTGTCTAATTGAACAAAGCGGTCCACATCCAGATGGTGGAGTCAAAAGAGCTAAGCAAAACGTTCATATTCATTTATTTAGATTGGCTCTTCCCATTAGGTTCCATTTCATGTAAAATTAAAATGTTTGTATTTACTACAAATTAGTTATTTCCAGTTTAGGCAGCTCAATAGGCGTCTATTAGTGATAAGATGCGGGTTTCGATTGATTTTTTTAATTGGAATTTTTCTCTTAACTGCTATAATTTTTTTTTTTTTTTTATGGAACAATAAAAGAAAAGTGTCACAATACGTATCTCGAAGTGTGTAAGCAATTAGATTAACAAGTAAAAGTGTTATATCATTGTATTTATTTATTTATTTTTAACGGCACATGGTATACCTGTTTCAACACATCATGTATCCGATAATAAAAGCTAACAGTAATTAAGTAATATTTGCATTTTCCATTTATCTACATCGCCCCCTATGGTATAGTATGGACGTCACCTGAATCCGTATAATTTTCATTTATTTGTGCTTATGCCATAAAGTTAATGCCATTGTCATACAAATTAGACAATAAATCTACTAAAGCTGAATAAATATTTACAATGACTGTTTGTATATGGATGCTCTGATGAGATGATGACAAACAGACGTATCTACCTATCTATCTCTCTGGGTCTGATTAAATTGATGAAATTCTACTTATAGATACGTCAAACTTCAGTCTCTATGTAAAGTTTTTATTGAAATGCTACTAAAAAACCTACCGTGAGATACTCGCTGTCCAAAATAGAACTTCCCACAAATACGAGTTTGAACTAGTTTTTTTTTCCCCAAAGTTCACAAATAAAATTTTATTCTTCATGTTCGATTTATTATTTATTGGACTGGCAAAACATACACAAGATTTTACAATATTTTTAGTACAAAAATTTTTGGAACTATTTAAACAAATACATGAGAATATAGAGAATAGAGAATATCTAAAATTAAATTAAAAATTAAAAACTTACTAAAACTAAGCAAAAATTGGACAAGACTATAAAATAACTGAAAAAGTATATTAATAAAAAACAGAGGCAGAAAAAATTAAAAATTAATTAAAAACAAAATTGTAACTAATATACACGAAATAAAACAAAATATTAAATAATATTGAAAATTAAAAATCATAAGAATAATAAAAATTATAAAAATTATAAAAGTAAGCTACGCTGTGAGACAGGATAATAACATGAAAATGAGCAAGATTAATTAAAAGTGTGGAAACTCATGAGATCCTTAAAAGCACCGACAGATCGCGCGTTTTGATAACTAGGGGGAAGACTATTCCAGAGATGGGCTATCTGGACAGAATACCAGACCTTCATTACAGATTTATGAAAACGGGGTATTACCACATTCTGATTACGTTCCGAAGTTGTATTCTGGAGAACTTCACGCAGATAGTATGGTTTGTTTGTACGTAATAGGTTATAAAAGTGAATCATTCCTCTTTGCTTTAGATAATCTAATACTAAGCAACCTAGCAATTTTGTACGGTAAGGTGAAACATTTTCAAACCTACGAAGTCCATAAATGTAGCTTTTTGCTATATACCGGAGATTCTAAATAAATTCCTTCTTGAACAAATATAAATGAAGCGGATACAATTATTAAAGGCAACTTCCGTCTTTCGAAGACAAACGCTAACGAGTCTAGGGTAAATCAAACTGCCGAAAGTAAAGTAAGATAGAATTAGACTTTTAATCAGTTTTGAGCGGATTTCGAAAGATAATGAGTCAGCAGAGAACCAGAGCCTACGAAGTACAGCATAAACCTTGCCGATAATTAATTTTGTATTGTCGCAGTATTTCATATGTTGATTCAAAATAATGCATAGATTTTTAACTTTTGGGTACCAAATTTAAAATTGTACCATCCAAAAAACTACAAAAGGTAAATAATGCAGGTAAAAAGTGGAAGACAATACATTGAGATTTGTCAGGGTTTAACTTTAGGCCATTAGCCTTCGACCAAATATTGATTCTCTCGAAATCGTCATTAATGCGAGCAATACAGTCCTCAAACAAGCCAACAGGTCTGCTTAGGTAGATCTGCACATCGTCAGCATACATGTGCACGGTGACATCCCGAACGGTTTCAGGAAGAATATTTATAAATAAACTAAATAACAAATGGCCCAGTATCGAGCCCTGAGGAACGCCAGATAGAAGAGAGGGAGGAAACAGGAAGTATTAAGATCCACTTTCACCACTTGCTTACGATCGAGTGACGGCAGAGGGACTAAAAACAAAGCAGCAATTGAATTTCCTAAGCAAGATCCCAAGATCAACGCTGTCAAAAGCCTTCGAAAAATTGAGCAGTGCCAAGGCAACCAAGTTGTTTTGATCTAGGGCAGCTCTAATGTCAATGGACACTCGTAGTACTGCTGTTTGGTGGCTATGGTTACGACGAAAGCCAGACAGCCATTTACTTAGGAGCTCC
This sequence comes from Dioctria rufipes, assembly GCA_963924295.1. NCBI lineage: Eukaryota > Metazoa > Arthropoda > Insecta > Diptera > Asilidae > Dioctria > Dioctria rufipes. The sequence continues at coordinate 45,352,986 of OZ002741.1, read as the reverse complement.
CTCGAATCCAAATGCTCAACTAATTGCCTATTCATTAGCTTTTTCCCGGTACTTTCGATAAAAAGGATAGGAAGCTTATAGGTCTGAAATCAGAAGACAACTGAGGAGAAGATTTTTTGGGTATTGGCAACACAGTAGCGGTTTTCCAGTCGCTAGGAAAAGACGAAGTCATAAGACATGTGATATGGAGGACATATGATATGGAGGATATAGGTATCTATGAAAGGAAGCAGCAGCTTAACATATTATCTGGACCGATAGCACAAGACTTGACAGAAAAAACTGCTTCAATTAATTCGCAGCGGTAAATTCCGCGGAAGGAAAAAGATAAATCATTACCTGTTGTGAAATTAGAAGTCATTAGATTTCGATTATCTTTCATTTTATCCACAAGTCCTTGCTATGTATTAGTAGCAGATGTAAAGAAAGCATTGAGTATATCCGGGTCAAATTCACAGCTTGTTTTGTCCATACCAAAAACTCCCGCTTGCCGCAAGTTATGCCAAAGAGATTTGGCAGGGAGATGGCAATTAAATTTGGAGCTAAAGTAGCGGCGTTTGGCTCTACATATTGCAGTTGTGGCACTGTTGCGAGCTGCTCGGTATAGAGAACGGTCATGGTCAGTTGTAGTACGCATATAGCGGCGATAAAGAAACTCACGTTCTGCTATAATAGACTGAACTTCACGTGTATAACAAGGACATCAATTAACTTGTGAGGTTTTAGTTTTTAACGGCACACATTTTTGATATAAATAGTTGAGTTTACATAGAAAGCATCCACTTAAAAGCATATACAAAAAATCACAATTACACGCCTCGTTGCCAAATTTATATTTCTTTATTCTAAGCAAAATTAAATTTGTCTTCAATTTCGCAACGTCGCCACAGTGTGAGAATTTGCCAATCTAGCAGGACAAAATTGTAAACAATATCGAATGAGCTTATATGCCGATGGTTTAACAAATTGTGTATTTAAAGTGATTAAGAATTAGAATGAATTATAAATACATCGGTTTTAAAAATAAAACAAAAACTGTATAAGTTACAAAAAAAATTACAGCAATTCCATACCATAATGATTAGAATTATCAATTTCCCCACCCGATCCCCTCCGATTTCGATGCAACTTTCAGAATCCGTTAAGTATTAAAAAATATTGGATCCATATATCTTGAGTACAGGCTGACTCAAATTTTAATGTTTTCAATAGGACGTGTTTTTTCATTTTGTACGATATTTGAAATTAATGGTATTAAATGGAATTTTCGAAAGAAATTAAATAAAAAAATAAATTAAATAAAAAACATATTGAAAAACAAAACCACAATTATTATGAATTTTTGGTTTATGACCACCTCCGGAAAATAAACACTCAATAAAAAATATTAATGTTGATATGCTCTAACATTAATACATATCATATCAAAACTTTGCGGATGTTTAGCTTTTAGTTTAGGAAATAATTTTTTTTTATTAGCGTCTCTGCAAAATTTCATATGAAAAGTTTAGATTTTACTCCAAAATTTTTTTTTTATTATTTTTTAGATACTTAATGAAAGATGTGTTTAAAAAATAATAAAATAATAGTTCTGTTTTATTATTTCATAAATTTTATATTATTATTTTTAGTTCAAAACGAGTATTCTATAACAATATGTAATGCTATTGTCATTTGCAGGTATAAAACTGTGGTACTTTTGAGTGCTATTGCCTTGACACGAATTTATTTTTAATTTTTAACATCGGACAAAATGTTTATTAATTATTTTATAGGTTTATTCTGAAGAACTTTTCAGTACAATAAAAACGTCTGGAAGTGATCATTATCACAATATACGTAAAATTCTTTAATTTTTATATGGCAACACCAAGAACAGGTTTCCCGGTTTAGTCCTTTTTCGAAATTGTACTTACTAATTTATCTCTCTACATCTCAGGCAGTGTAATGTGAAATTTTTGTATGGCAACCCTACGAGGGATTATCTGATTTGTCCCATTTTTGAACTAAACTCTACATGTTTTTTTTTAAACGATATTAAAAATGGAGACTTCATATAGGGCATAATGAGTAAGTATAGTTAAGTGTGGCATAAAAATGCGATATTGTAGAAAAAAGGGAATATAGCAAATATGGCAAGAAGGTAGTTATGTTATTAGGCACAAATATAGTGTCGCTGTCATTTAACGTGTCTTGTTCCTGAAGATGTACAGATTACAACGAAAGTACTTCTTGTGCAATGATACCACGACTTTTTTTGAGAACATGTCGTAAACTGGCAACGAACGGGTTTGATGATATCAACAATCTGTTAAAAAGGTCTGTACTTACTTTGACCCGCGAATTTTTCATTGTGAAAAATTCTCTATACCTTCTAAAATCTTTATTTCTTGCCTCCTACATTTCTTCTGACAGCTGTCCGATAGGGAGAATGCAAGAGGTAGTAATATCCTTTCCATGAAAAAGCCTTTTGTACACGGTAATCACTCAATTTTTTGTTTGGGACCTCTTGATGAGTCGAATTAAGACTTGAAACTTTATCGCCCCAATAAAATGCATATACGGCATAGTGTACCACGGATATTCCTTTAAATACAAATTTCTTGTATTGGTTTCATATGTTTTAAAGGCGCCTTCATTTATAGCACAGCTATTGCCCAAAGTCACTAAAATTGTATGAAAGCGTTCAATAAGCTCTTAACTGACTACTGTAATTCCAGCAATCGTCTTTGCTGCCCGGAAAAACCGCCTGGCTTTATTGCCATCATTGGTATTGCCAGCATGCTGTGTAGGCATATCGACCCATGTCACTGCTGAATCTTTCTTGGATATGTTTTTTTTCCTAGCCGCTCTCTTGGCTTTATTTTCAGATCCCCGAACTAGCCAGGCTTTTACATCAAGCCTATACGCTATGTGCAATATACATTCCATAAAACATATCCATGAATGGGGTACCCACACGAGTATTCCTGATGCAGTATGCAAACAGGTTTTCTGTGAAGAGGCGAGAAGAAGCAGAGAAATATCTCTCCAAAGTGTAGAGATATCTCTTTGCTTCTTCTCACCTCTTCCCTAGAAAACCTGTTTGCATACTGCATCAAGAGTACTCGTGTGGGATGGCCCAATGTAATGGAGATATTCCAAAGGACAATGACCCTTCATCCACGGATTTATTTGAAAATTCTGTTGGATTATTCATTTCCTTTGGTTTTGCTCCACGCATAAAATATGTTTGAGATAACGCAGTCATTGGTAATAGTGCAGTGGAGCAAATCTGGCAATCTATCATAGTTAACATAAAAATAGGTTTAACCGTGAAATGCACTCCATTGTAATTAATAGCTATAGGAGTAAGGCCATTGATTTCTTCTTCGATTAAATTATCTTCTTGCTTCTTTATTAAGCCAGAGGACTCTTTTGCACAAATAAATTTAATTGGGCGACAATATCGTGTTGAAGATGCAGCTAGGTTTTGCCACACAATCTTTTTCCCTTTACTGGTATTTAAAATTTAAATATAATTGAATGGGAACCATTGATACACTAAAAACATTTTTGTCCGTTTGGCCGTGTGATGGAAATATCTGCTTGTATTGTTTTTGTTGAGATCGTAGGGTTGCTATACAAAAATTTCTTTTTTAACTATATATTTGGCACTGTTTGGCAACGGGTCGACATGAAGAACTAAAATTTGGTACACGATGTTTTCATAGCAATAGCAAATAAAATTACAAAAATTCTCGAAATCGGGCGACCCTTTCTTGATGTTTCCATACAAAACTTTAGTTTTTCACTATACATTTGGACACTGCTTCACGCATCGAAGTAAAGAGCTGAAATTGTAATTGAAAGTGTAAATTAAGTTCAAATATGGTACCAATTGGACAACTCCTTCGTATTGTTGATATACCAAAAATTTGGTACGCGGTTTTTCCATAGCAATGGTAAATAACATTTTAAAAGAGGACTAAATCGGGTTACCCCTTCTTGGTGTTGCCATACAAAAGATTTCATTATATACTTGGAAGCTACCTGAGAAAGCATCGAGGTGAAAACCTCATATTTTGTACACTGGCGTTTTTATAAAAATTGCAAATAAAAAAGTGAAATTTAAGTTTGAAAATGGGACCAATCGGGCAACTCCTTCGTAGGGTTGCCATAAAAAAATTTCGTGTTTTAATGAATATTTGGGCACTGCTTGAGAATTCGTCGACGTAGAGAGCAACACTCTCTCACATATATGAATGTGTGTACGCACACTCATACATGCACACTGAAAAGCTCGCACGCGCGCAGACACACACACACACACAGACTGAACCCCTAGAGTATGGAATCGCGCGATCGGATCAGATAATAGCTTATATATTATGACCCCACCCCTACCCCCACCCATCTAGATATTTATATTATCGCCGGGCAACGCCGACGGGATCCTTCTAGTAGTAAATAAAATTTAAAAATTAACGAAATCGAGGACTTCTTGATGTTGCCATACAGAGCTTTTAGTTCTAGGGTACAATATTATTGGTCTTAAGACCAATTGTAACTTTTTCTCTTGTGTTTGTTTTGTTTTTGTTTTTTTTTTTTTGTTGAATAAATAATTTTGTTGCTGTGAAAAAGTGTATATTTTTATGGACCAGCACATCTTAAGGCCCCTTCAGTTATAGTAGTTATAGAAATATAATCGATTGTAAATTGCATTATAGTAGAAAAAGCATACCTGCGAGCAACTTTTCCTTCCAAAATATTGACACCAATTCAAAAAATTGGAATTCCGGGTCTGAATTTTCCTTTTGAAAAATTTGTAAAAATAAAACAATTTAATTTTCTAAAACGATTTTTATTGCAATAAATTCATAAGTATGACAGAAAATGTTGAAACAGTTTTCCTGAAAGTCCAAAACGGCCAAAAAAAAAACAGTATTTCCGATTTGAGCGACCTCTAAGCATTAATGAATTTCACTGAAATTTTGTATAGACGCTTAAAATTATTTTAGCTAACAAATTCTCAATTTAGACATTTTAATACTTTTGCTTTTTGGCCCACCCCAATGTACAGTATATTGACCATCAACGGTCGCTATGAGATAACTTCCCTTGAATGCTAGGGATGCTCTTATATGGCAGCTAAATGTATCTGTGACTACGTTGGTATGCTAGAGCAGCTTAACCCTTTTGGTACTGCAGGCAGGTGTAGCTTTGCAGGAGCTCCTAATTAAAACCGCTTTTATTCAACTGGATATGACTGCTTGATTACTGATTAATTCTTGGCTCATTATTGCTCGCAACTTATTTATACAGAAATATTGCTTACCTCTAACAGTCCAACATATCGTACAATTCAATATATTTCACAGGGTTAATGCCCTCACAATAATAATAACAGAAAAATGCAAGTCTCATGACAAAATTGCAATTCATGAATTAATTCAACGCGCGAATAAGCGCGCAATGTGGCAGTTTACATTTTTGTGGGAATGTTTTGTTGACCTACTTTTGGAAGTTTGTTTCTTGTAGATTGCATTTTTGGTTTAAGATGTGCGGAATGTATGATTAACCTCGCGACTATTGCAAATTTCTTATTTGCTTTATTTATAGTATATGTGTTTATATGTATATGCCCTTATCACAATATTCTAATAGTTGTTGATATTGTCACATAGCAATACTACCAACGTAAAATAACCTTAATCCTATGATCGTGAGAAACTGCAAAGGTCAAACATCTCAAGCGCTATATTACAACTGATGATTATAAAGAACGGAAATCATGACGCTCTACCAATGTAAACATGCTCTGCTGATGTAAACATCAATTATTTATAATCATTAAAAATTATTTAATAAGACTTAAAGCACTAAGAAGAGAGTCAATTCTATCGGTCGTGACTCGATTTGTAAAAAAGGTAGTCAAATTCATGTTTTCTATAGCTCAAGGTCGGTCATTTTTATTAAACTGTACGCTATTTGGTTGATCAGTCTTCATCGCCATGACCAGTTCAATAATGTTCCATACGCTTTCTGAGTCAGACATCATTTCAAAATCAGGAGAAAAAACATAATTTGTCTAACAAGGCGAGGGTCCCTATTCTTCATCATCGATTTCATCCAAATTCACAGTATAAGTTGGGCTTAACTAGAAATGAAAGTGCCGTAAGAGGGAACTCCAGATGGCCAAGCAAAACCGAAATAATGCATAATGTAAATGAACCCAGGGTTAAAATTAACACTTTTCGGAAAACTTTGATAATTACCATGTTGCTGGTATATTCGCGACATTTAAGACACTTTCTTTTCGTAAGAATTATCTATAATCCGTTATCTTTAGTTTACAAAAAACCAGAAGTCAATATTCCAATTATTTTATGGGCATTTTCTAAAATAACATTACGAGGTTTGCTAAATTACTTTCAACTTATATTAATTAGCTGCATATAAAAACTGTAAATCCTCCTTCATCTTTTGCCCAAAATTTAACCCGATTTTCAAAATTATTTTTGCTAAATTCATTATGAGTTTTTGATGATGTCTTGAAACTATTGCGAGATTCGTACGGCAGCGTGTTACAGAGTAGTAATCCACCACCATATATTATTATAAAAAAAAAAATATTTTTCAAAGGGTGTGGGTATTTATTTTATATACTACGATCTACATATGTAGAATATTCATACAAAATCTCATCAAAAGCGGATGATAAATTTAATATCAAAAGATCATTTTTCATTTCCCGAATCCGGGTGTTCTGAAAGAGGTGGGGTAAATATTATCCAATTTGCAAAGTCCCTTTTGTAGTTTTTATTTTTTTATTTTTTTTCTGATATTTTGAGCATATTTTAGGGGAGGGCTACTAATTAAATTTTAATTTAATTTTTTTTCTACAACTTATCGATTACTCCATTTTTGTTTTGGTTTTTATGGATGCGCTTTTATTAAGAGATTATTTGTACAAAAATTCAGGAAAATCAGATGTCATTTACTTATTTAAAAAAAAAAATTAAATCAATAAAAATTTTGCATACCCACTTTTCACCATCTTCCGGCGATCTTTGAAAATGCATGGAAATTCCACTTAAAGAATCGGCAATCTACATATCTCCTCTGTGGTTGGTATTTTACCTGAATGAATTTGGCGCTTTAGTTCAAATCCTGTTGAAATTTAACTGTAACAACTCTCGTAAAAATTTGCAAATTTGAACATTTTCCAAGGGATAATCCTACAAAACCCCGAGCTCCCCTACATTATGAATTATTTTGGTTTTGCTTGGTCATCTAAAGATCCCACTTGTGTCACTTTCATTTCTAGTCAAGCCCTACTTATACTGTCAATTTGGACGAAATCGCTGATTATGAGTATGGATCCTCTCCTTGTATGACCAATTCTTATGATACCTTAGATGAATACTCGTAAGTATATAATCTCATATGGTCACCCCTCTGTGCAAGTTTCAATGTTAAAATGGTTTTACGCATCTATTTCCAGAACGGTTTGTCAAACAGTAAAAATGATCATATTCAATTTCATAAGAATTAATATTCCGAAAAACTTTTTAGTACAATAAAATCGTCTAAGACTTATCGTTTTCACAATATACGTAAAAATGCTCAATTTTTGTATCGCAACACCATAAACGGATTGCTCGATTTACTTGATTCTTGAAACTGTTTTTACTATTACGTCATGTACAAAATTTCAGGCCTCCACGTTGACGCGTTCGCAGACAGTATCAAAATATTTAGTAAAAAATTAAATTTTTGTATGGCAACCCTACGAAGGAGGTACCTGATTTGCCCATTTTCAAACTTAAATCTACAATTTTTTTTTAAAAAGCCCATGTACAAAATCTAGGTAAACGCGTTCTCGAGTTTATGAAAAGAGTGAAAGATGCACAGAGTGACAGACAGACGGACAGACGAGAAGATGTACAGACGGACATACAAAAATTAAAATGATTTTTAATATTATGTATGTGTGGGTGTTCAATCCATTTTGCTCTAGCAGCATTATTTCTATGCGTTAAGAAAATTTATACGCTATGATTTCATCTAGCATTTAATGAAATATGTGGTTCCTACTCCCGACCCAACCCACTTATTAATAATGTTACGGTTAATGTTGAGAGTAGGGGCGACTAGGCCTCCGTGAGCTTGCGGACACCGCGACCATAATTGGTCTATTGTGCCTTCCCTAAAAGTGGTAAGACAAAATCGAGTCTATCAAAAAGCTCGATTATTGCTTTTGGAGTTGGGTTCGAGACATTATCTGAAGAGATAATTGTTCTTCCAGTGATTTGCAGCCTTAGACCTGCAAGTGCTGGGCGCTCACATATGCCGTGCATCGAAGTTTCGTCTTCCTCTTCTAAGTCCAATAAGTTGGCGTGTCTGGAAATGAGAGGGGTTGAAGAATTTCTTCGCCTGCCCCATACCGAGCGCGTTACGCCAAGGAGATCCAGTGCCCTGTTTATGCACCTTATCAAGGGTTCTCCTGCTGATTGCCTGCAATGTTTTAGGCCACCACACATTTGCACCATAAGAAATTATTGGTCTGACTATGCCCTGGAAGATCCATAAGGTAACTTTGGGGTTCATAACCCACTTTTTCCCGAAAAGCCTGTGGCAAGAACTGAATGCCCACATGGCTTTTTTAGTTATCATTTCCAGGTGGGGACTCCAGGTAAGCTTGGTATCTAACATTACTCCTAGATATGTTGCTTCTTTGGAATATTCTATTGCAATTCCATTTAACTGAGGAGATGGGATCTGAAGACTCATTGTCCTAGTAAAAGGAACTAGCACGTTTTACTTGGGATTATTGATAGTCCCATGTTCTGGCACCATCTGGTAACGATGTTAAAAACAGTTTGCATAAGCTCGGGTAGAGCTCATTCAAACTTTCCTTTAACACAGATGGCATTATCATCAGCGTATCCTTGGACTTTAAAGCCGGCGTCTAGGAATAAATTTAATAGCTCATCCACAACTAGAAGCCATAAGAGTGGTGATAAAACCCCGCCTTGTGCTCAGCCTCTAGTGGCCATGATTGTTGTAGATTCGTCGTTCATGGTAGCTATTATGCAGCGTTCTCGAGTATGTTGCCAATCCATCTGACGATGCAGGTTTCTATGCCTCTATCTTCGAATACTCTCTTAAGGTGACCATAGGTACGATAAAAACCGCTGCTTTGGATAATTTAATTGATTTTCTTTCGATAGTACACCATGCTGCTCTTGTACAATTATAGACATTATAGACCCGAAAACAAGTAATCCATTTTTTTTTTTTTTCAAATCGGTACTTTTATTTGGAAAGGTCCTGAATCATATTATTTAGCTAATTTTTTAAAAAAAAATTCTCGATAAAAAGAAACAAAAGAAAACTTGAATCAAGTACTAATTTTTTCTACCGTATATAATTTACGATTAATGGTAAATTGGTATTCTTTAGTAGTAGTTATGTTAGTTTCAAAGTTATGGCTCAACAAAATTAAAATATCTGAAATCCTTTTTCGGGTTCCGTACCCAAAGGTTAAAAACGGGAACTGTATTACTAAGCCTTCGATATCCGTCCGTCCATCACCGGGCTGTATCTCATGAACCGTAATAGGTAGACAGTTGAAATTTTCACAGAGTTTGTATTTCTATTGGCGCTATTACAACAAATAATAAAAATAAAATAAAATTAAAGGGGCCCCATACAACAAACATGCTTTTCGGCGTTTTTTTCTCGTTTTATTCACATTCATTATTATTATCATAAGTAGGCATTTTTTTTTCAAATGACATCATTATTTTTTCAAATGAGAATACATAGTGTTAAATTTTGAACGCTGGTACGGAACCCTTCGTGTGCTAGTCCGACTCGCACTTGGTCGGTTTTTTTTTTATTTAACTAGTATTTTTATGAAAAAACACGTCATCAACACCAATTTTGCATATTGGATTTGAAAAGCGCAGAAACTTAGCTTTAAAATGACCTAGTACACTCTGTGTCCAAAATGTAACCTTTTCTGCGTTTTTTTGCACTTTTGCTTAAGGATACCCATCCATCATATCCATAACAACATACCCAAATATCTTCAAGTCCCATAATCTCAGAAACCGTTAGGATTTCCCCTCCCCCACCATACAATTTCTTACATGTGTGAGCATAACCAATCCATAGCCTTCGGGGGCAAGACCAATTACGGTACACCCTGTATATATGTTAAGATATTATTATGAAAGAATTAAGGCTAAAACACAATGTGAATGACACGATAAATGACGCCTTAGAAAAACGCGTACAAGTGCGATTCGGACCCACGAACGAAGGGTTCCGTACCATCGTAAAAGATTTAACAGCATGTACCTTTTAGATCGAACAAAAACAAAAGTTTATATTATGAGGACTCCCATTAATTTTTAACTTTATTTTATTTTTATTATTTGTTATTATAGCAGCTATAATATTACTTACTCTTTGAAAAAATTCATGTGTCTACTGATAGACAAACGGACAGGCAGCGGAGGCTTAGTAATAGGGTCCCGGTAGCACCCGTACGGAACCCTAAAATGTTGTTATTGTCGCGTTCGTATTGCTCCCATTGTATTTTCATCACGACCGGATCTATGAGGGGGAACGACGGGGCACTTGCCCCTGGCGCTAGTTTTAAGTCGGCGGCAATATGACGGACTTCTGAGTTCATAACTAATCGAGCAAAAATCTAATTACAATGATTTAAAAAATTTTTTCAAGTCATACATTACACTTCAGTCTTCCTTCCGGAATCTTAAAGCTCCTTTGCTTACATCGTACTTTGAATTATTCTTATACTTCTACAGCCAATCAATTTACTGTCCATAAAATTTAAATCTATAAGCCTCTGTAAGCTAATTAAACTATGAATTCAGCGAAATCCTCAAATTGTACCTTTGTATCACATATGAAATGAATTCAAAAATTGTACAAATGTACTAAGGTGGCTGGTAGCGCTATGCTCCCCATCATCAGCCAATCTCGTATGTAGACAGAATATAAGGCAGTAGGCACAAGTACAGAGTTTCCAGAAAAAAAGTCGGCTAAATTCTTTCAATCTGAAAGGCACGCCAGAATTCCTACCCAAAGTTTTTTTCTTTTTTGAAACCTTCTCAAGAATTAATCTCTTGTTTTTAACAATTTTGGTTCTATACAGGTCCAGGATATGCAGTATATATGTAATAGGTCATCTATCATATACATATGGTCCCTAGTATACCCTGGAACTATAATAAAATTTGCCCCAAATAAAGATTGTTATTAAGGGGGTGGCAGCTAACGTCCTTGCCCCCCCCCCACCCTCTCTAGGAAATTTCCTAGATCCGACACTAATTTTTACGGACATTTTGTTGACGTTTTTATGGCGTTATTTCTCGTGTCGTTCACATTGTGTTTTAGCCTTTAGAAAAAAGCCCCTTAGAGCTAACAAAAAAAAGAGTAAATCGTTTTTTAGTAAATACAGGGACACAGATTGACAAAAGACAAAAGTAATATTGTCCCAATAATTACTGCTAATAAAGTATCATAAAAGTATGCATCGTTTTTTTTCTTTCTTTTAATTAAATGCCCTATCCTTTCCCAAGCTTGAGCCCAGACCCACTGACATGTAAACATGGAACGCTGACACTAATGAAATTGCTTACATTAACATGGAATCACTTTTCTATAGTTTTCTCTTTTTGGTTTAACGACTGTTTTCCACTGAACTTCAAATAATAAATTTTATAAGAAATCAGTTCACTGAATTTTTCGAATGATATACAGGATGTCCCGGACTAATATGAGTATATTTTTCCAAATGATTCTTCTCGTTCATAAAGTAAAAAATTTTATGGCAGAGGGGCCGGGGGGGGCAAATATAACCCTACCAATTTACAGGCTAATTAGTAAAATATGCTCCTTTTTTTCATTAAACATCCTATATATTGAAAGGTACAGAGTATACGGTCTATTGGCATGGTACGCCGATACTTGTGGTCTTTCCTATGAATATTAAACCACCCCACACCATATAGAGTTTCGGTTTTTAAATTTTTTATGTTTTTATTTTTCGTTTTTTTTTTAAATACCCCCACTAACATACATTTTTTTACAAAATTTCAGAAGCACAGAGTCTCCCCTTTTATTTTACTTATGTTCTATCTATGACGGTTAAGGAGTTATTAGCTTTTCAGGTCACAGATAATTTTTTCCCTTAGTAACTGAAAACGAGTCATTTAAAAAAAATACCGGATAATTTCGGTATGACTTTAATAGGTTAAAACCTAATAACAGAACAGAACATAAGTTAAATAAAAAAGGAGACTCTGTGCTTCCGAAATTTTGTAACAAAAATGTATGTTAGTGGGGTTATTTAAAAAAAAAAAATAACAGAAAAATAAAAAAATAAAAAATTTTAAAAACGAAATTTTGAATTTGAATCGTCATAGCTCTGAACAGTGCAGGTGTACAGGGTTTTTTTAACATGCGTAGGAAAGACCTTAAGGTTCTTCATATAGTTCCGTCTTAAAAGAGATCCCATATCCCCCCTGCCATACAATTTTTTACTTGTCTGGACGAGAGGAATCATTTGGTAAAATATTATAGTATATTAGTCTGGGGCACCCTGTATATATAGAATAGAAATAGATGGCAATACAATATTTGTAATGTTTTCTCTGTCCCCCATATATACTTTTAAGATTACGCAATCGAAAATTTCTTAATGTTCTTTCCCATTTAAAATGGAATATGAAGCAGTCTATGTTATACATGTCAGTACCCAGACTGCAGAGATGATATAAATTTTTCGAGCTGCATTTTCACCAAGCGATCTACATTATCTGATCCCTATGATTTTTGAATAATTCTACTGGAATTCTTGAATTTTAGTACTTAACCTCAAATATCAACAGAATTTGTTTATAAACACCTCATTAAAATAGATTAGCGTGAAAAATTATTATTTTTTCACAGTATTACGAAATAAATTGTTAGCAACGAACGACCTTGAAAGTATAATTTTTGTACAAATTTAGTCTAAATAAAAATTGCAATCTTTTATGACATGCAAATTAGTAATTATATACACATATATTTACATATTTAAACAAATTACTGTCACAAGTTAATAAACATTACAAACACATATTAAATAATTCTAAATAATTAATTTATATATATATAAATCATGCTCATACTGAAAATGTATTAATTTAAGGCTACGGTGTTAAATTCAGCTCACACAAAATTTCCTATCTTCAGCAAAATATGCAAAACGTAAAAGACCAATTTAAAAGAAATTCTAGAGATTATGGATTGGGGGCCAGATATCCAATTTTCCCAATTTCAGGTGAGTTTTTTGTTTTATTCTTTTTTTATTTACTCAAAAGAATGCGTACGAGTATCGCTTTATGTTTTCTTTATATAATAAGTGTATTAATATATTTTTGAAGGTACATTGGGATTTGACGAAGTGAAATTTAACATCTGATGGAACCCTCAGTCGTCAAAGATGTAGATCCGGTACAACTCAACAGTGCGCAGTTTCAACGCTTACAAAGAAATGTTCGGCACTTAAATATATCCATTAAGCTAGATTTTCCAGTGTTAATACATATGTATATACATATATACGTTGTACTTCTCCATCATCATGTAAAAGAAAGCTTAGATGTATGTGGCTACATGTGTGTGTGTGTGTGTGTGTGTATTTAAATATCTGATAGTGTAATGACCAGACATGTACCGATTTCCGATGGACCAGATCCTAATTTTATTATATGTTGTCAGCTCATTCTACTGAGAGGTTACTTCGGAGCAAGAGCTTCAGGAAATGCTGCAAATTTCGTAATGGAGTATGGACACGCCATATACGGTAATTAAAATAAATAGTAGGGGACATTGGGGAATTGTGAGTCATGGGGAATTGTGAGTCACGTCAATATTTCACCATAATTGGATAGTCTGACTCATGCAAATGGCTGTCATTGTCTTATATTTGACCAAACTCATTTTCCATTAGCAATCGATGCGTGTACACGTACTCGTTCGTTCCGTGCGGCAACCACTTGTAAAATTTTCTCAAAATATCCACATATCCACATCGGGTACCATTTCATCTGCATTTCTTCGTGAGGCATTGAGAGAAGTTGGTCCACTGAAACGAGGTACACCAGCTAAAAAATCTAATCGTGGTCGCAAGCCAATGAAAACCGCCATTTTAACGTCGCCTGAAGTTGTGTCCGACTTGAAAGAGAAAGCTGATGCCAGGCGCAAAAAGCTTGAAAAAAAAAAGTCGAGGTGAAGATGGAAAGGCACCAGTTTAAAAAAAGCGAACATGTCGAGCACAATCAACAACGAAACGAAATGCTTCTTCTTCTGAAGACGAAGAAGTTGACTTCTGCATTCTTTGTATGGAGGATATGCCGAAGAAATTGAACCGAAACAATTCCATTCGCTGCGATTTATGCGATCGAGCTGTTCATTTGAAATGCGTCAGTACTGGAGCCTATTTCACATGCCCGAATTGCGAATCCGAATAATTTTAATACCTTCCTTTTTATATATTTTTTTAAACTAATTGTTATGTAATTTCCAACCATAAAATAAATATTTTACAGCGATATTTTTGATTTTCCACTTAATTCAGACGGTGACTCACAATTCCCCAACATTTTTAAAAATCTCAAAAATGCATGTTTTTTGCCAACGCTCAGACTTTTTCAGCAGATAATAATTTCAAGATACTGCTTAAGCTAAAAGTTATGGTTTCCTTCCTAGTAACATAAACCATTTTGAAATTTTAAAAAATTTTGATTTTTGTGGCAGTTATCGAGCTTGGAAAATGTGTGACTCACAATTCCCCAATGTCCCATACATTAACTATCCAAAATCCCTAAATCCCCAAATTAAATAAATTGGCATGTCACTGAACTAAAAATTAACCCTAACAAGTAAAAAAGCTAAAATTGGACTAAGACCAATTCTTATGATACCCTAGATCAGTGGTTCCCAACAGGGGGCGATAAGGTTTATCAGGGGGGCAATAAATAAGTGGTGGGCGATTTGTGTGCGATGAGTATTCAAAGGGGGGAAAACTCAAATAGCGGCACTGTACAGTAGAAATTGCCGGGCAGCACGAGTCATTGGCTATTCTCACTTGGCGAGTTCATTGCACTAACCCCTCTTCACAGTCTCCACTAGTTTTTGCTCATCGTGGCTGACTGGTCACTAAACCCCCAAACAAGCAACAGATCTTGACAAAAGTGCTCTCGCTTCTTACGAGGTTTTTTTATTGATCGCTAAATGTGGTAAGCCTAATACAATTGGCGAAACTCTTGTTTTACCGGCTACCAAAAAAATTGTTAAAATCATGCTAGGCGAGGGCCCTACTAATAATATAAGTCAATCGGTTCCTTTGAGCAACAATACTGTTTCCAGCCGAATTGAGAAAATCGGTCGTTAAATCCAACTGACCAATTAGTTGAAAAAAAAAAGTAAATTTGCATTGCAGATTGATGAATCGACTGTGGTTGATAACAAACCAATTTTATTAGCTTATATCAGGTTTATCAATGAACAAAAAGAAATTACCGAGGAAGTGTTCTTTGCTAGAACTTTGATCACTGATACGAAGGGATCGCCGATTTTTAAAGTGGTGCAAGATTATTTTTAGGAAAAAGAAATTGCCCTAACAAGCCTGAGCGCTTGCGCTACAGACAGTGCTCCTATCATGTCAGGTCGTCACGCTGGGTTTCTAGCCCACCTTAAGAAAAAAGTGCCAGAGGTCATCACTATTAACTGTGTCATTCATTGTCAATACGCAGCTACGAAAAAATTGAGTGGTGTCCTGCATGAAAGCCTATAACTGGTTATTACTGGTGTCAACAAGATCGAAGCTAATTCCCTCAATGACCGTCTGTTCCGATAATTTTGCCATGAAAATGATGAGAAATTCGAACGCTTGCTTCTACATATGGCCATGAGGTGGCCTTACAAAGGAAGCTGTTTGCGCCGTTTCTTCGAATTATTTGACACAGTTACCGAGTTTCTCGACACGTCTGATCCTGTTTTAAGTGAGAATTTGAAGGAACGCAAGTTGGAACTTGCATACCTTACAGATATTTTACACAAAAAAATAAGCGAAATCAATATAATGCTTCAAAGAAACAAGATGAACCTTATCAAGGCTAAAGAAATTATTTCATCATTCGTCGCCAAGTTTGATATTCACAAGATGAATATTGGCCATAAAGAGCTGATTCAGTTGCGATCCTTAAAATGTGTTCAGCGTCAGATAACGAGACTTCTGAACTCCCAGAAAACAATATCATAATTTTTACTGATCACCTTGACCAGTTAAAAATTGACATAGAAACAAGATTTGAATATTTCCCAATTTACAAATTCCAGATTGGATTATTTCACTTCTTTGTTTTTAAAAAAATCTGTAAAAAATGTACATTTTAAATTTTTTTCTATTTTATTTAAGAATAACCGGATAAAACTGGTTTGGTTGCTTCTATAAACGGTAATAAAATTGATTAAAATAATATAAAATAATTAAAATGAAAAGGGGGCGATAGGTGTTAGTCAACCTCCAGAATGGGGAAATTTTATAGGATTTCGTATTCTGCAGAAGTTTTTAGTATAATAAAAATGTCTTGGACTAATCGTTTTCAAAGTATACGTAAAAAACCTAAATTTTTATATGGCAACACCAAGAAGGAGTTGCCCGATTAGTCCACTTTTGGCATTTTATTTGCTAATGTATAAATGATAATGGATATGGAAGTGGTCACCGGGGTATACTCAACACTCCTTCAATTACAGGTATTGTACCACCTACTGGACCACTGTAGTGGGTTCCAGGCGGAGGTCTTGGCCATCTATAAAGTAGCAAGGCTACTGTGTACAACTTATGATGTATCTAGCGACTGAGTTATTAGGAGCACTATTAAATCACACCTAGTGCAACGTTGTCGCTGTGAGCTCTGCTAACCACAGAGTTATTCCCTGCTGAGTACCTGTTCACAGTAACATACCTGGAAACGAGGCAGCGGATACCCTGGCCACAGAAAAGGCTCCGCTATGAATACATATCTAGAGGAGGAGTTCGTAGGTCATCCCCTAGAATCAGTGAAGGAGATTCTAGATGTACTGGCCTGCAAGCTAGAAAATCGCAGATAGAAAGAACTGATCTCATGCGTGATTTCAAGATAGCTTTATTACGGGACACTACCTTTTAAGCGAACATGTAGAGCGCATCCAAACTCCATACAATGACTTTTGCAGAAGATGTATGTACGAGGAAGAAGTTGACAGCGTTAAGCACCTGCTGTGCGAATTCCCTAACCTTGCTAAGCGTAACTACTTTTTAAAATTGAGGGGCCTGGTAAGGTTCATTAACTCTTGTGGCTGGTTTCATCGCAATGCCTAGCTCTTAAATCTCTTTTCCAGGCACAGTTCCCATATAGTAGTATCACAATGGACCATAGATGTTCTAAGTGAGGGTTATCTTACACCTTCTTACGATGTCCGCCACCCTGACCTAACCTAACCTACTGGCAAATCACGAGGACCACAAGATATGCATTATCGTCAATACTCCGATAAATAAAATATAACTAACATAACCGAAAAAAAACAGAAACTTAAATTCGAAGATAAATTACATCCTTCACACCTATACTAACTAACCCAACTTGATATTGTAGTTGAGGAAGGCCGTAGGGTATAATTATAGAATATCAGATGATATGTATACTTTTTGAAGGGTTTTTGGAGTCACTCAATTATATGGATTAATATGTAAAATAGCAAATATATGTGATATAAAGTAGATTTAAGATCTGTCAAAAAGGTAGATTTGAAAAACCAGTGAAAACCTTTAAAGACAATAAAAGTCAATTACGTAAACAACGTTCTTTTCCATATTTGCCCTGGGTCTTCTTCCTACTTCGTTGAACACATAATATTGATGCTGGTGTACCTCAATAGATGACCGGCAAACGTTTAACGAAAACAACACATATGATCGATATATCCACATTCCACATATCTAAAATCTACATTCCCCATATATTTCAGCTAACCACACAAGTCCACATTAAGTAGCCATCCCAAAAAGATAAAGATAAAGATATAAAACCACACTAGATAGGCGCACTAGATAGATAGTATTCTCCGTTCCTCAGACCGGAACCTGCTATAGGTGTTGCAACCTCGAGTATCAGGTCTCTCATCAAAGCGGAGGTTCATAGAAAGCATCAGCAGAAATTGAAGAACCTGAGTACTTGCAAGTGTACAAAACTGTTTCTTGATGGGCCCAATGGGAATGGGAATATCTCTCTCATCTAACAAGGATGGGAGTTGTTGACAGCCCTCAGTGTCTGCCCTGCCTGGAAGGAGAGCCCGAGACAGCCGAACACTTTTTGTGTGTGTGGACACTCTAGGGTCTGCCCTCCTATCTGCGAATGAACTGAATAAACTCCCTCACCAAGACCTGATGCGCTTCATTAAGAGGACGGGAAGGTTTTGGTTAATGGGCGTTTAGCAGGACAGCACAATGGGCCGCTATGGCCTCCGTGCTTGGGACGGGGCTTCCTGTCCCCTGCCTAAAAAAAAAAACTTTTTTTAAATATTACTATGTACTTTTTAGTCATCCAGTCTATAGAACTCGAACTCGGGTACTAAAAGACCGTTTAAAAAAAAAACTCTTAGCGGTTGGTATCCCTACAATTTTTTGTTTTATTTCTTTTTAAATTTACCAATTTTTTTCATATTTTTGCTAGGGAAAAACATGCAAATTGAAATCCTTCCTTTCCAATTATTCCTATCAAAATTATTTTATGATTTTTATTTTATTTTTGTGTATTGTCTTGTAATTTAGTAGCTTTAGATATGAGCTGCAGTTGCGCGGTTGAGCGCCCAGCTTATTCGAAATACCTTTTTCCTTAGTTGGATGGCCTGGCCGTTAAACCAGGATCGGTGTAATGTTGGGCCATATTCTAGATCAGCGCTTCTCAACATGTGTACCGTGCAAGATTGTTAAATGTGCCGCAAGATTTTCCGACAAATTAAAATTGCATGGATTTTAGTAACTCTGAAATAGTATTTATAATTGCCCCAATGGTTTCCAAAAAAATAATCTTAACCTAAATTTTCGATAACACGCAGAATCGAAGAGTTGTCTTCAGACTTAAAAAACAAACTTTCGAGCATTTCGAATCGCAGAACAGTAAACTGTCGGCACTTCAGAGATTGATGAATTAACAGATATCAGTAGAAAATCCCAGCTTCTTGCTTTTATTAGATTTTTTAAAAATGAAAAATTCTTGACTCAGTATCTTTTCTGCAAAAATTGGAAAAGCACAAAGACAAGAAAAGACATATTTAAGCTTATTAGGGAAAATATTTCAAGCTTTAATTTACAATGGAAAAACTGTGTTTGTGTTTGCACAGACGGATGCCCATCAATGTTGGAAAACAAAAAACCTTTTCGATTTTGTCCTCATGATGAAATTTAGTGGTTTAAAGTTCAATTTCTCTCGGACATGTCTCAAAAGCTGAACTCTCTTAATTTAAGTCTTCGAGGAACATCTGAGAATATCATCACAACAATAACGAAATTGATATCATATGAAGTAAAATTAGCACTGTAAAAATCTGAAATATCAAAAGGAAATTTTTATTGTTTCCAGATGTCAATGAATTCCAATCGAAAAAGAAAATTGCAGACGAAATTATAAGTACCCTTAAAAAACTTCAAATCACATTTAAACGCTACTTTCCTTCACTTTCAATTGCAGTATATTAATGGTTCATCAACCCATTTGTAATTTGCAAGACACCAAATTTGACAATAACAGAAAAAAAACAGCTCATTGATTAGAGAAACGTTAAGTTTTACTGTTCAACGTGCTACGAGAAAAATTTGTATGAGTTTTACGTTTCAGTTAAAAATTTGTCCCCTCGAATCAGCTTGAAAGCCATTGAAATTTTTCAGCGCTTTGTTTCTTCATAGTTTTGTGATTTTGGATTTTCAGCATTGACAGAAATCAAGTCCAACAAACGGGTTAAACTTTTATAAGAAGTTAACGATGGGATGCAAATTTGTCTGATGACTTTTGATTTTATTGGTTCAAGAAAACATCCTCATGCTCTTAAAAAAAATATTTTTTTTTGTTTTGTGTGTGTGCCGCAAAGAATTCCAGATATTTTAAGGTGCCATAAATTAAAAAAGATTGAGAGATACTGCTCTGGATACATACATACGTTAACCTATGCGCTATGATGTTAGATAATTATACAAAAACACAATTGAAGTTTTTTTAAAGTTAGTTTAAAATTATCTTCCCCCACTTAAATCACGACAAATTGTATCTTTATCTTAAAACAGAGTAATCTTTTAGATCTTTCAATGACCAAAGGATGTTCAGTTTCGTTGGTACTTTTGTTAGATATAAAAAAAATAAAAGATACATTTCATTAAACAGAATTCCCAATTAGTTTTAAAATTGCAACTAAAAAAAGAAAAAAATTTGAATTTAATCAGAAAATTAGCTGTTTCCCCGTCATTTTTTGAGGCCAGCCCGTCCCTTTAACTCGTACACGAATTTGTCTGTCTATTTAATATATTTCTTTTTTACTATTTTCGACACTCTCGTAGACCCACTTTTCGTTATCACAGCGAGCTGAAATTTGGCACACAGGTTCATGTCGCGTGACAATTGAATCTATCAAAATTTGAACCGAAAATTTCCATGGAAAACCCGGAAAATCGGGAAAAATCATTTGAAAATTTGGTACAAATTTGATTAGTGATAAATCCGTTTCAGGGAAAATGCAGAGTTTTCCGATTTTTCCGAAAAAAATTTCCGGAATTTTCCGACTTTTTTCGGAAAATTTTCCGGTAAAAATTTTTTCTAAATTATGCAGGATCAAGTTCCCTATCAACTGGAATCATTACTTTCTCTGCGACAATGGTGAAATCTTGCAGAAAAAATCGAGGAAAATTCATGTAAAACGCTTTTCCGGAGTTTTTTCGACCAAGGAAGCGTTTGAGAGTTTTTCAACCTAAAACAAAGTTGTAGAGCGAAATGAGTTGCATAAAGTTGCTTTTGTGGAAAACTCCATGGAAAACCCGGAAAAGCGGGAAAATCATCCGAAAAATTTTCATCGAAATGATTAGTGATAAATCTGTTTCAGGAAAAATGCAGAATTTTCCAATTTTTCTGGAAAATTTTCCGACAATTTCCGAATTTTTTCGACTTTTCCGGAAAATTTTCCGACAAAAAAGTTTTATAAGCTATGCGGAATCATTTTTTTTTCCGTCCTACTGGCATCAATACTTTCTCTTCAACAATCATGAAAACTTGCATGAAAAATCGAGGAAAATCATGTAAATTTTTAAAAAAAAATCATAGTAATAGGAAGAGTCTGTGGAAAACATGAAAAATCGGGAAAATTCATGTTATATGGGATCAAATTGGAATACAGCTAAAAAGCGCTGTTTAAAACATAATTTGAATTTCAGAAAACCGTTGCAGTACTTCAACGATTTGATACTCGAAAAAATTTTGTTTTCGGATCGGCACCAAACATGACTTAAAATGTCGGTAATGGTAAGCTGAACAAAAACTTCCAGGCAACCACGGTGCTGACTTCCAATCATCTCATCGTAACTGCCTTCAAAATTTCAAATTTTTCGAAACCTCGGTAAACTATAGTCCGAATTATCGAAACTGTTCGGATTGTGTTCGAAGTACGGTCAGTCAATTGGAAACTGTCGAGTCGTATGGACGCAAAATAATTTCACTGCGAATATTCAAAAATTTACTCAAAATAAAGAAGAAAGAAAGAAATATAAGGATAAATATAAGAAAAATTAAAGGAAAACGGAAAATTAAAAAGAAAGTAAGAAACTAAAATTAAATTAGAATTAAGTAAAAATATAATTAAGTGCGGTTAAATTGATATTAGAACATAAATATAAAATAAGTAATAAACGAGTTTTCAAACGAAACTGAAGCCAAGCCGCATGAAAAACTGGAAAATAACCTTTTCTTCAACACAGAGGTGGACTCAGATTTTTTGATTGGGACATTTCTCTTGAATATTCTTTCTCTTTATGAATTAAATCACTTATTACCTCTGATTGATCATACTGAAATATATCGGTGATTGTCAGCGAATAAAATCTGAGTCCATCTCTGTGTGTGAAGAAAAGTTTATTTTCTACTTTTTCATGCGGCCTGGCCTCAGTTTTGTTTGAAAACTCGTTTTTTACTTATTTTATTATTTCATCACACACACATACACATCTTGTAATAAATCAAAGACTATATAACCCTTATGTCAATACCCAGCCGTTATTACGTTGTTCAATGGCCGGGGTACCCCGGTACCCATAGGTTGTTTGCACACAGGACGGCGATATCGTTGCCGTGTCGTGCCGTTGTCGTGACTTCGGGATTATAAAATATGTAGAAACATCTGCCAAACATATCCCATCTGGCACGATCATTATGGACCCGCTCAATATTTCCAAGGTTAAGAAGCCTTCTTGACGACTGGGCGATAAACCGACAGTGTAGGTAGCTACAGCCAAGTATAGGTAAATGTAAAATATCATTTAGGATAGAGCAATTAGAAAGGATAGATAAGTCGACAGTTCCAAGTAGCCGCAATTCTCGAGAAAATGCAAAAAGGGCAGATGTAGGAGAGATTTCAAAGTAATTAGGAGAGAGATCTTATTGTCTAGCTCAGAATAAACAAGGTGTCGAAAAGTAGAAGCAGTACAGTTGAAATTTGAATCTTGAGTGAAAAATAGCTGTGACTGCCCTTTGATAGCAAAAAAATAATTACAAATAATCACGCAATATAAAGGATCCGGAAGGAATATTACGGTGAATAATTTTTTTACTACTCTACCTTTAGCAAAGCATTTATTGTCGTGGAACCTGACAATTCTAGGAACATTGAAAAAATAAATAAATAAAAAATATATTCCAGCGGAGATGCAAGCATCTAAAGATCGCGAAGAATTTTCTACTCTATTTGGTTTTCATGAGAATGTGACTATATGATCTTATGTCCGAAAAAACAAAAAAAATCTGTTTTGCTACTATCTACTATGCACTCCGATACAACAATTTGCGAGGACAGAAAAAAAAAGCCAGAGATTGTTTGGTATTATAACAAAACGAAGATTCAGTTCAATACAATGGACCAAATGCTAGTACGATACACAACCCACAGGCGGACTAACTGATGGCCTCTTGCTTTTTTTTATAATATTTTGGATGTCGCCAGTCTTGCGAGTTATATAATTTATTATGATAATAATAAAACATTAAAAAAAAACGAGCGTCGATTATTTCTACGACAATTGAGTGAAGAATTGTGTATGCCAACGATTGAAGAGCGATCTCGAAATAGTCAGGTCATGAGGAACTTCACCACTCAGACTGCGATCGAAAGCATCTATGGAAAGCCAATAAATCGCGCAAACAGAGCTACATCAACCGAGTCCACTCAACAGACAGATTCCACCGGCTGAAGACTTGTCGTCGGATTATGTTATATCCGTAACCAGAGTGTCAACAAAAAGCGGAGGAAGACGCGAAAGGCATGCGTAATTTGTACTAAACCTGTTTGTGATGAATATTCGAAGGCCATAACAAAATGTAACTTATGTTTTCACCAATAATCTCCATATGAAAAAATATCGTCATATATATAATTTATAATAAACATTATTAAAAGTCAAAGTTTAGTTGTATTTAGAATATTATTTGCTTTTCAATTCTGTATCTGAGTTTATTATTTGTTTTGAATATTTAAACATCAGAACATATATGAATCGACATCAGTTGATTCAAATAACGAAGATTTGAAAGTATTTGATGATTTCTCGTTAAATATATAAGATATGTAAGTAAGTCCGCGCCGAAGGGTACCCAGGTACCCGGGTATTGAAATAAGGGATAAACAGAAGACAAGTTTCACTCTTAAAAACTATTAAATTTGGACAACTTTTATACTCACTGATTAATACAGGGTGCACCGTATGTGGTGTTACACCCGAGGGTAATAGATGGGTCTTGCTTAGACTAGGAAAAAAAATTATGGGTATGGGGAAGGAAAGTCTAACCGTTTCCAAGATAATGGGACTTAAAGATATTTGGGTATTTTTTTACATTACCATGTCATTTCTAAACGTTACACATCCTATGATGATAATTGAAAATTTGTTAGATTAATGATCGCTGAATCTTTCCTCAGATCTATAAATTTTGGCTCTTCTCTTTTCAATTTTAAAGTTATGGCTCAACAAAATTGAAATTTGCTCTGCGTTTTTTTGCACTTTGTCTTGTACATATCCAGCAAAAGTTGCTTAAAAAGCTCATTCCCAAAAGATAATGCCTACTTTCTGGAATTTATTGAACTTTTTCACTGGATATTGTTCCCATCAAACATTTAGTGACCAAATCTGTCTATAGAACGTCAATTAATAACTTCAAATTGACCCAAAAATTAAACGTCCTTCTGACGTCCTATGTACGACATATTAAGGACTCAATCTATATTTTTGTGGTTTGTGGTCTTATTTATGTACATTCATAAATTTGTTGTCATTACACCATCTCTCGGTTTATTTTACGGACATAGTTAGGACATATTGAGACCAAGTCGGTCTATAAATTGTCAATATATGACTTAAAATTGACTGCAAAAGGAAACGTCATTTCGGCGTCTTATATAAGTCATTTCATTATCTCATTCTACCATTGCGGTAAAAATTTAGTCTACTTCAGACGAACTACAGATTATCGTCATATTCACGTCATTTTTGTCGTGATTTAGACACACAGAGAGATTTCTAACAATTTGACGGCGTTGGAACGTCTCTCGGAAAGATTTATGGGCGTTTTGTTTAAATATACAGTTAGGACAGAAAACAATCGTCGAATCAGAGAGAATTTCGTACATTGATTGTGTTCTTAAGCAGTCGTATTTGGAATTTTATATTGTACAGTTGTGTTATTTAGGTGCGAAACTATTTATTTTTTATAAGAAAGTTTTATATAATTGTGTGTTAGTTAAGAGTTAAAAGGAGGAATATCATTTTAAAAAAATGTAAAAAGTCTCTAAGAAGCGGTACAAAAAAAGTATATTGGGAAGTATTAAGCTTTTGAATGAGGAAGTCCAAGGCCTTTTTAATGAAATAAAACATCTCAAGCGTCAGTTCAACAATAAGAACTAGTTTTCTTTTGATTTGCTGACAACATTGCCTTTAATACTGCCAGTTGACATAAATAAGCTTGAAAAAGATTTGGCTGAAAGCGTATTACTTAAAAAACAGATGGTAATTTAAAATCAATTCGGAAATATTAATAGAAAATAATAATATTTTTTATTTCAGACTGAAAAATTTCGACAAGTTGGGGGAAAAGGTGTAGGATCATCACTTAGGACATGCTTGAAAATAAATAATTCAAAACAAAGTTCAAAAATATGTAAACTATAGTACAAATGAATAAATTTTTTTTAGTTTTTTTAATGTGACTCTGACTCTGATTTCTTTTCTCCCCGATGTACGAATGACAGTTTATTTATCATCCTTGTGACCTTCAAAAAGACGTTTCATGTACGCCTTAAAAGTACATACATAAGACCTCTCACCGCCTTACACAACGACGACTGTTTTGAACTCCCTTTGATGGTTTTTAAGTGGAACATTGTCGTCATCAGAACGATCAACTGACGACCTTTGGACGCCTTTTTGACTCTTATTTCTTTTTCCTTGATGACGGTTTATTGATCATCCTTTTGACTTTAAAAAAGATGTTTCATGTACGTCATAAAAGACCATATATACGACGTCTTACTCTCTTACATAACGACGACTGCTTTGACCGCCTTTTAATGGTTTTTAAGTGGAACATTGTCGTCATCAGAACTGCCGACTTTTGCATGACGTGTTTTTTTTTTTATGAAAATAGGATTTAAACACTCTGCTGCAAAATTATAAATTCATCCAGAAATCTTAAGTTTTTCCTATTTTTCAATGGAACTTTGAAAACTTTCTTCTACGAAAGATTCTTGCTAATGAACACAGTTCTTTGGCAAGACTGTATTAACGGTAAAGATTTTTAAGTTTTCTGAGAATTGCGAAATTTCTGCTGTTGCACAATAATTATAAATCCATCACTGCGTGTGAGTATTTTGAATTGTTAGCACACGTTTTGCTAGTGGTAAAATTAGTCAACAACTTAAATTATTCTTAAAATATTATTTTTCAACAATGCCTAGAGGAAAAATGTTAAGTGAATTTGAGAGAGGACAAACTGTTAGTTCGCAATCTGAGGGACTTAGTCTTAGAGAAATTGGTTGAAAAATCGGTCGGAGTCATGGAGTAGTGTCTATTTTTTTAAGAGATCAAGCTAAATACGGTTGCGCAAATGGCAGAGGAAGAAAAGAGAAGCTGAATGAACGCGACGAACGAATCATTTGTAGAGCGGCAAACAACTCAACCAAGAGCTGCAATCAACTTGCGGCGCTATCTTCAGTAAATGTAAATGGGGAGTAATTTCCAAAGATAAGCCCCTTGAAATTCAGTTCACTTCTACTCGCATGAATAGTGGAGACTACATCACGGTTCTCCGTAGCACCTTTATTAATTTTCTTGACGCAAGCACTGGGTGCTCCAGCAAGACAATGCCGCTATTCATACAAGTAGGAAGACAATGGCATGGTTTCAAGCTAATTCGATAAAAATTTTAAGTTGGCCAACATGTTCTCCGGACTCAAACCCAATGGGGAACATACATTTAGGGAATTTTAGTTCGGCGAGTCTACGATGACCAACGCCAATTCAACTCAGTTGAAGAACTGAAAAATGCCATCGTTGAAGAATGGGGCAAATTGGATAGTAATTTGCTAAAAAAAAACTAGTTTTAAGTATGAACAAGAGAATTTTAGAAGTAGTGAAGGCCAAAGTAAGTCAAATAAATTAGTAGCAATTAAAAAAAAAATTTTTTGTTTTAATGTAATTTTACTAGTGGATTTATAATTATGCAACAGCAGAAATTTCTGAATTCTTAGAGAATCTAAAAACCTTTACCGTTAATACAGTCTTACCATAATGTAAGTATTTTGTTCGTTGACGATATCTTTCGTAGAAGAAAGTTTTTCATATTTCCATTGAATAATAAGAGAAACTTCAAATTTCTGGGTGGATTTATAATTTTGCAACAGAGTGTATTCCGAAATTTTAGCATTATTGAGACATTACTTGAAATCGGAAAAGTGGAGAGATAAAATTTATAGACCATTAGAAAGATTCTACGATTGTTATTCTAACAAATTTTTAATTATCATCCTAGGGGCTAACGTTTAGAAGTTGCATGGTGATCTATAAAAACATACCCAAATATCTTTAAGTCCAGTTGCCTTGGAAACCGTTAAGAGTTCCCCTCCTCCACCCATACCATTTTTTTCTTGTCTAAGTATTACCTATCCATAACCCTGTATAATAATGGCTAAAAGTTTCGAGAAGATAATGTTACGTTTAGGGTATCTGGGTTAAAATAGCGAAATGAATTCAGTAATTTTTATGTAAGGTTTGGGATATTTTTTAAGGAAACTCCGATCTTTTTATTATGCTATTTTATTGTTCACTCGACGTTTCGGGTCTTGATTAGTACCCTTCTTCAGGAGTTAGCTACATTAGAATATAAGATAGTATTTTGTACAATTAAAATATTTGATGTTCTCACCTTTGTTCTTGGTATGATGAAAAATTTTTTAAAAATATGATTGAAACATATTTCACAAAAAAAATATACAATACAATATAAAAACGTTAACTGAACATATAAATAAATAAATAATTTAAACAAAAATAAATAAATAAATAAAATAATTATTAATAATTTTTTTTTTGTGAAATATGTTTCAATAATATTTTTAAAAAAATTTTCATCATACCAAAAACAAAGGTGAGAACATCAAATATTTTAATTGTACAAAATACTATCTTATATTCTAATGTAGCTAACTCCTGAAGAAGGGTACTAATCAAGACCCGAAACGTCGAGTGAACAATAAAAAAGCATAATAAAAAGATCGGAGTTTCCTTAAAAAATATCCCAAACCTTACATCATAGACCCGATCAAAAACATAACCAGCTGGAAAACTCCAATCAGCTGTAAAACCATAATTAATTTTTATATATAAATGAGTTTAAGCTTAACCACTTGTGATGCAGTTAATAATTATATAGGAAATTATGGTTTTAGTATATATTTTACACCGTAGCCTAATTTTTAAGGTCTATATTAATCAACTTTACTAATTAGCATATATATGTAAATGTACAAGCATCTGTCTCACATCTCTAAGTTATACGCAAAACACCCTCATGCCCGGTTTTTATTCCAAAGTTTAAAAAAAAATAAAAAAAATAAAAGAGTTGTGTATGCTTCTTACTTACCTGTTAAGCCTGCAGCTTTATACGCCAACGCTATTTATATAAACTTTGATGTAGCCATGATTCTTGAATGGTTTAGATGGAGTTTCAAAGATCTGAAAAAAAGAAAAACTTCCATTAATGAAGAGTTAAATTTGACATATCATGCAGAAAATTCATAACTTTTGCTTCTACTTAATTGTAAGACGGGAAAATTTTTTTCAATTACAATGCAACTTTTCTAGGTATGCAATTTTGCTCCTATATAAGAATGCTGAAGTTATTAATATACTGAAACACTCCAAATATAAGATAAAAACCAGATATAATCACTCAATCCACTTAACCGCGTTAAATTCATTTTTTTTTTTTCTATAAATGATACGCTAAAAATAGCCCACTTCTAAACCTTTACTTAAGCACGGAAAAGCGGCCAGAAAGTATTTAGTTATTTATCTAAAGATTCGTGCATCGATTAAATTTATTTAAAAATGAAATAATATTTTCCGAGATATTTTTTACACCTGCCACCAATTCAATACAAAATTGATACTTTTTGAGAGTTTCCACTAACACAAAAAAAAAACAATTGGACTCTATAGTGCTTAAAAAAAAACACAAAATCTTAGAATCCCTGAGGATAATTGACATGATCCACCTACCAACAATTTCCTTAAATAGTTTTTCGTATGTCATAAAAACTTCGTCTAACGAAATTCAAATTCAATTTTCTGGAAACTTTTGCTATTAAGGCGAGTAGGGGGTGGTAAATTTAAAAAGTCCTGTCTGGTTATTGCAACTGTTGCTCGTTCGTATGAACAGTAAAAAGGAACTCTGAACCGCATTTCCCGCCCCGTCAACTGGATAAATAAATCATCGATGGGGGGAATATGGTACGTATATAGAGAATAAAGCTCTACGATAATATATTCCATAGGGTGGAAAGTTACATACATACTTTACTATGTTTGATGAGGAGAAGTGTGCCATATCAAACAAGAGTAAATCTCTGAAGAAGAATGGCTCTTTAAATTCAATTTACTTAAGTGCTAATTTTTTAAATTTTGATTTGAAGCATTTATTAACGCGCGAACATTTTCGAGGCGACCATGTTTTCGTTAAAAAAATAAAAGATTCATTGCAGTGATGATGATTAGATGATCTCTAAGTTTTTCAATTATAGTAGATGTGTACATGATTAGTGCTAGGGTTTTACTTTCCTGAAGAAAAGCATTTTTGAAAAAATTTTGACAATGATGTGGATTTCATTGCTATACTACAAGTGATTTTGAATATATATATATTTTATTTTTGCCGAGTAGGCCCGGGCATAGGACGGCAACATAAATTTTTTTTTTGTAATGCATTATAAAATTTATTGCACTTATGACACTTGTACATACTTATATGTTGACTTTTACCGTGCTTTTATACTATTTTCAAAGCTTTTTTTTACTAATTTAAATCCTTACATTTCTGAGAATATTTAATTTAAACAGTCTTTTTAATATAAATATCTCGACTTTACATATCTCCAATTGGCTGCTTATAAAGGCAAGATAAACTTGTTCGACTTTAATTTAGTTGCTAATAAAACCGGTTGCTCTTGCTTAAATCTATTTAATCTCAATTAAAGCCCTTATAAGTCCATTTACACTCAAATAATGTTATTTTCTCTCGCGCAAACGTAATTGTTTTTATATTATTCCTGTTAAATCTTATTTTGACTTATTGTTTATTTTTTACGTCGTGTTTCAAAGAGAAGTGCGCCAAGCACCTAAATAACATATTTTAACCCCCCGCCCCCCTCTCGTTATTGCTTGTCTTGACTCCTTCTATTAACCCTTCCTCCTTGGCCATTCTTAACTGCAATACCCTGGATATCATTATTATTTTTCACACGGCTCCAAATTCCATTTTAAAAATTCTCTGAGAAATAGGTTTACTTCTTTATAGTTTTTTTATAAATAAAAAGTCTTAAAAATATTTCGAATATCTTTTATTACAAACTTTAAATATACAAAATAGAAAGAATACCACTTTATG
This sequence comes from Dioctria rufipes, assembly GCA_963924295.1. NCBI lineage: Eukaryota > Metazoa > Arthropoda > Insecta > Diptera > Asilidae > Dioctria > Dioctria rufipes. Next base: position 45,322,465 of record OZ002741.1, on the reverse strand, counting down.
TCTTTTCAAAATTACTTTGGATTTATTTATATTCAATATTACTTTATATGTTATTTTTGAAAAATTAAGAAAAAAAAGATTTTTAATGATTTCAAAAATATTAAAAATTTTTGAATTTTAAACATAATGTAATTAAATAACCGGCGATATCAGATTTTCTTTTTTAATTATATTTGCCTTTAGAATTGTGTTAAGTACAACTTGTGCATTTACGATTTTAAAATAATTATTTTTAACTTTTCTTTTAAAAAAACCACTTCGTTTTACTTTTTTCTACTTTTGCGCACATTTCGACGTATTTAACTCTACCGTTTTAATTATTTTGCTCTCCGCACATGAACATTAATCTTTCAAACATGGCGTTGCAAAAAATTTTACAAATTTGGCGAAAGACCTATACAGAATATTTCAGCATTTGAATAAGCCTGTTAATCGTATAATAATTTTATGATAGAATTTTGAAATAGATTCTTAAAACATCTATGCATAATAGTTTTGTGATAGCTCTCTAGACCAAACTGTCTCTTGAATTGTGCTTTTTAATACAACCTTTATAACTCTTATGTTTCAGTTTTATAAAATATTTATACAAAAGTTTTCGAGGATGCTATAAAATCAATTGCTGCTTAATGGTTTTATCTTAGTTCAAAAGATGATGAGAACTATAAAACTTCTGTAAGTACAAATAAAATGTAATGCTAAATAATTTTATAACTACACTCCAGGCGATTTGGTATCGGAAACCAATTGGTATTATTCATAATCTCCATAAAGCCATTTAGCAAGCTGAAAACCTTAATAAAACAATTATAAAACCTGAGCAAGACTAAAAAGCATTTAAATTGTTACTAGGGACTAATATATCAATTCTATTGATTGAGGTGTTAAAAAATCCCTGTAGTATTAATATAAAGAATTATTGTGATACCAAACGAAATGATATTGTTAAAATAATAGAATATTTTAAAAATTATCTACTTTTTGCCTAGTAGAGACCTCTAGCGGATATTTCTATAAAATTTTTGAACCAATGGACCTTAGCTATCGATGTATAAAAAATTGTGAATAACTTCAGCTTAATTGACTTATTTTTTTTTTTAATAACTTTGATGCTTGAAAATTTAATATTAAATATTTACTAATACAATTACTACGTTACACAAGTGTTTTTTTTTTGTAGTTGGAGCAATTTGTAGGAGTTATCCATATCCTTTATACAAAAAGGCCAGAGCTGGGCAAGTACCAAAGAAAAACAACTTAAGTACAAGTACCAGTACCGAAGGCCTAAGTACTTCAGCGTAAGTACAAGTACCGCATGTATGAAAAGTACTTGTAACTAAAAACTAAGTCTTTAAAAAGTATTGAATACTTTTTAAAGTACTTTATTAGAATCTTTATACGTTGACAGTAAATAATGAAGTTTATAGAGTTCAGTTAATAGATATTAATAAATAAATACCTTTTGAAAACTGTAATTTGTATAGTAACCAGTGGCTACTACATATGTATTTATAGTTTTTTTATAGTTTTCAGCGCTGCACGTAGAGTAAAACTTTCACCTCTCATTACTACACTCATAAAAACTATTAGAGGTCCGTCCATGCACCCATTGGCGCCTACAATAATGCATAAAAATTCTAAGGAAAAAATTTCCAGTAAATTTCTAAGAAAAAATTGAGGCCTTCCCAACTTCAAGTCGAGGCATCGTTAATTTTATATTGGAGGGAGGCACTGCTTGCTTACCTGCTGTTATATCATCAAGTCGAGGCATCGTTGATGCTTTGACCGTTCTTTGCGTGCTTTAGAAACTCAACAAAAAAGGAGTTGCGCCAGAGATTGATTGTGTTTACTTTTCTACGAATATTTAGATATTTTATGGTACTTAATAGACTCAGATATACTGTAAAAATTTTGGTACTTAAGTACAAAGCTAAGTCTTAAGTACAAGCAAATAAAAGTAAGTAGTACTTAAGTCTTTCTTCATTTAGATATTGCCCAGCTCTGAAAAAGGCATATTATTTTTTTCTCAAACAAATGTGGACAAATAAGAAGGATATGCAATCTATTCCTTGAAAGTATTTGGCCACCTTAATATTTGAGCCTAGTAGTAGAAAAAAAACAGACTCTGAACTCTATAAGTCTGCAAAATTTTCTAAATATCCAAGATTGAGAGACAAAAAAACCTATCTGACTTGAAAAATGTATTTCTTTACAGCTTACCAAACTTCTACAGTGAATCTACTCTCATAAAGACAATAGTTTCCAAAATTCTAAAGTGAAAATTATTGCAACACTGAAAATAACTCACAAGAAACTTTTTATAGAGGCACATCCGTTTTCCATAATAGACAATAACCATACTCTGCCAAGCAACAAGAAATTCGTGGTACTCACTGTAGTAGTACAAAACTCATATATGCAATGCAAAAGATAGCTCGTATATCTATACAAATTATGTGGAATAAAGATAGACCGAATAGAACGTTGTGTTTTAGCTTCTACAACGATCCATACTACCCCACTAGCTGAATGTATTGCTGCTCCTCATCACCATTTGAATGCATCTGTGAACATCAAGAAGCACTTTATTCGGATGAAATAATTATTTTATTACCTTTAGGAACTTTGTCTTTCCTGTCTGCAGTTAACAGGTTAATTCGTTTAGATAGCATCCCTAAAGTGTCCTTGAATACAAATATATATATATACACAGGTATACATATATACAGATCCCGATAGATGTGCAGATATATTATATTTTGTCATTTATTTTCTGGCACCGTACTCTCAGGATTTTCACCTCCTCTAAGGAAAGTGTTGGTGACTAAATTGTTTGTTTACATTTGTATTCGTGCCACTAATGAACTCCTTCAAGTTTTCCACCTTATCCGTGCTAAACTTTATTCAGTATAGAACAGAATTCTGAAACGATGTGCAACGGCATAGTGTGATTTCAAGATTTCCGAGTTTATTAACCATTGGAGTGCTTCCGTTCTCATTGTTATAGAGTTGGTGGGAACAATTTAAATGATTTTATTGGGAAGAAGAAGCACTAAATTAGCCTCAGAATTTCAGAGTTTATGGTGGCAAGAATTGGATTGCTTCCTTCCAAGATATTTAACTTTGATGGTTCACGAACATTATATGAAGTTATAATTTGTTGGTAACTTGATGGTTTGGCACAAATTTCTGTTGATTGTTTTTTTTTTCTTTGATTGCAATAAACTGATAGATGATATAAAATATAGAAATATTACACATGCTTCCATTAAGACATTCTATAGACAAGAAAATAAAAATTGTAAATATTTTCGTTTGCATTTCATTTATTCTTTTATATGTGGCATTGCACAAAAAGATATATATTAGTACAAGATTAATAGGTACATTATCCAATAACTAATATTGTAAACGATTAGTTAGACTAATAAAAAATGAATTAGTTAATTAGAACTAAAATGCAAATGAGAAAACAAATGTAACTTATACCCATTTACAATGCAAAACTAAAAACTAGACTGATTTTAAGTGCTCGAGAACTTTGCATTTAAAATTACCAAACATACCTGACTCAAACAACAATCTAAAATTTATTGGCAGAGAATTCCAAATAATAATGGACTGAATGAAGAACTGACGCTTAGATGTTAGACAATTATGTCTAAGCACTATTAATGTAGTAACTCGACTTTATCTCGCAATCTGAAATATATAATACAAGTAGCTGGGCTTCCGAGACGTAAGAGTCCCATCCAATAAAATAACAGCGTAATATTTGAAATAGATCACAAAGCTGCAACCAAGAATGAAGGTGGCGTAAGGAGAGACATGATCAAAATGACGGAGACCAAAAACATACCTTATAATAGTGTTGAAAACAGTATTTAGCTTTCGAATAGACTCATAGTAAAGACAAGCAAATATTTCGCACCCATACGTACAAATAGGAACGAGAAGCGTCCTAATTAGCTTTAAACGGGTTTTCGCTAGAGTAAAATTACTAGTCGCCCAGAGTGAACTAATTAGAGCATTAATATGATGGCCCCAGAAAACAATTCTATTGAAGAAAATTCCCAAGTTAGAAACGAATCAACAATTGGAATTTGAGCTCTATTGATTACGACAGGTGAGAAATAAGAAGTATCTGAAATTGTTTTGTATATAATTAAGCATTTAATTTTAGTAGGGTTCAAGTGTAGTATGTTGTCAAAGGTCCACAAATAAATAGAATAGGGATCATCATTTATACAAGAAACACCATCTTCAGCTAATTCAATTCGTTTTTAAATGTACAATTAAGCATCATCAGCATAAAGGTGCAGTTTACTATTTTTAAGACAATGAAATAAATCATTGATGAAAAGAGAAAACAAACAAAGGACCCAAGATAGATCCTTGGGGCACTCCTGAAGATTCTAATTGAAAAAAGGATTATAAATTTTTAGAATACACAGATACATATCTATCCCTCAAGTAAGTGCCGATAAGGTTTGCAGCCTGAGTAGAGAAATTAAATTGCATTATCAGTTTTTGACATAGCCTGCAATGATTCACCGAATCAAATGCCTTAGAAAAATCCAAGAGCACTAACATGAAAAACTCATCCCTGTCAATAGCAATCCGTATATCATTGGTTATTTTAAGGAAACCCGTAATACATTTATACTTATAGCTCTTACATTGCTCTTCATTTAGTAAATTATGATATGCAATGTATGTACATATTTATCTGGGCAGACATAACTTTTTCAATTACTTTAAGTAAAAAAGGAAAGATACTAATAGACCTGAAATCGGTATTAGATGAATTTTTCGGAACAGGTATAACCTTTGAGAATCTCCACTGTTTCACAAACTAAGATGACATAAAATACGTATTACATATGTGTGCAAGAGGAGAAAGAATATAAGGCAGGAGCATTTTAACAAATTTCGGGTTTAAACCATCACATCCTGTGCTGTCAGATTTGATTTCACAAAAAGCCATGAAAACGTTATTAGCTGTTACTCGGATAAAATTAAATGGTGAAAAGTTTCAAGGAACACTAGGATAAATAAACTGTTATAACGAGAGTTAAATACATTACTAAAGTTTAACAATTTGAGAGTTGTTTATTTTTTAAATATACATACAAATCAAATTGGGAAAAAATGGAGTTCTTCAGATCGCCGAGCCAATAAAATTTAAAGGAAACGTAAACAGGGAAAAAACAAAATTTAAAACAACATTCGATATATTTATTTATTAAGTCAGTAGATGATAAAAAAAGAAAAAGTTGAAGGCGTATAGAATATTGTGCTGATTATGAAAAATATCTTAAAATATATGATCTCATCTCTCAAAGACAGTATAGGTATAAATATATAGAACCAACAGGCCAATGAACAAAAACACTTCACTAGGTTTAATAATTTAACATAAAGGCGGTTAGAAAAACCTCTGCTAACGTTAATTTTATTTATTTATTTATTTATTGTATAAGCTCAATCGATAGTGCACAAATAAAAATAAGAAATACAATAAATAAATAACCGAAAAAGTCTTCATACTTTATTCTATTCCCAATTACCTTATAAGTGATCGCGGTTTCGTCATACTTCCGTAGGCATCCTCAGACCGACTGAGTTGGCTGATCATTCCATCCATTGTTGAAATAGAAGAGAATTCATTATAGAGTGATCATTCAGGGTATTTACACCGTCGTTCTTGAATAATCTATTAATTTCTATTAATCTCTAGTACATCCATCTCATGACCTTTATATACTTAGTGAAGTATTTCCGAATGTTCTTGTGTGGTTTTCGTCTATCATGTGTCTAAAGAAACTAGACAAAGTATCTTCCGGTCTGTCCTAAGTAAGACGCTGAACATTCATCACAATTTATTTTGAAAATGCCATTTAACTTTTTTTTATCTCATAATAATATGCTGGAATAATATTTAATATTCTAAACTCATTATTAATTTTTATCAAAATATGGCACCTTCAAAACAACGAAATTCAGATGATATTAATTTAAGCGTAAATATACTGAATCCTTAATTTTCGTGTGAAGCAGTTTATTTCTAATACTTAAGTATAACTCTAAAAATAACATCTATATTTCGTCATAATCGAAACAGTATTTTTCTCACGAACTCTGTTCTGGAATACCCTTGAGAAATACATTCCAAGCCATGAAACCGAAATCCATATGTGGGTGTGCTAGTCCGATTCTATAAAATGCCTAAACTACTATCCATACAGAAAATTAGTCTTCTAGTAATTTACAGCTTGGTTCCTAACCTTCCCAAAGGCTACACTTACAATATACATACATTACGTAACAAAATAATAAAATAGTTTTGATTAAAAGGAACCCCTCCAGTTTACACTCAATAACTACCAGCTGAGTAATAGTTGGATAGAGATTCGAGTTCATAGGACCATGGCACATTTCCATATGAAATTATTACTCATCTGAGAGTTTTTGTTTGGAGAATCACATTTGTTCGGTTAAGATTAAATTTTTTAAATAATTCTGTAAAGAAAGGTTAAGAAAATAAGAAAACAAACTTAAGATTATCAGAAAACTTTCTTTTCGATTGGTTAACTTAGAGGAGCTCTAGCAAGTGCTCAATAATATCAATCAGAATAAGAACCCTAAAGGTTGGAGCATCACCATGCTAAAGTATAAGATGAATGTTATCGGACCTATTTTACTTTACACGTCAGCTCTTCGTCGGCAACTGGTTTATTTCCGGAGGAGTCTCTTATCGTACCTATCCAAAAAATAAAAAATTCAAATTTATGCAAAAACCTTAGCCCGGTAAATATGCTCCCTTTACCTTCAAATATTTGGAAAATGTGGTTCAACTATAACTGATTAAATATGTGAAAGAGTAAAGCATTATATTTGTATACGCTTTAGAAAACAACATTTTTGTGACACAACTTTCAACTGGCAAATAATGGAATGGGAGAAAGCTATTAATGAAGGCAAATTTAGTATCGCTATGCTAGACATGAAGAGAGCTCTTGCGACGGTGGATATAAATATTCTAAAAAACAAATTAGATAATATGAAGTGAAAGGAAGACAAATGAATTGGTTTCGGTCATTTCTAACGAACAGAACGCAAAGAACTAAAGTTAACGAACTTATGCCGGGAGTAATAAACTAATCTTTAGGAGTACCTCAAGGTTCTATCATGGGAGCATTGCTGTTTCTTATTCATATTAATTATGTAGGTTATATTCTAGGCCACTGTAAATTAAAACTTTTGAAGGTGATAAGTCAGTGTATATTAGAAGTGACACATTTTAATTAAGTAATTTAGGAATAATTTGGCTAGTGCTTTGAATAAGCTTTGTAAATGTTTAAAAATGAATAAGTTAACACTAAATCGTGCAAAAACAAAGGTTATGATTATTACTTCTAATTAAAGACTTAACACTACTATTAATAGTATGGCTATTGAATTGATTGTAATAATTAAGTATTTATAGTCAATAAACTAATAAATTTCGAAGATCATTTTAATTATATCTGTAACAAAATTGCTAGAAAAAAAATACTATTTCAGAAGAGTCAGAGATTATCTTTGGGTTCTAAGTGCAATAAAAGTATACAATATTATGCTAAAGCCACATTTTAAATGTTGCCTGTCAGTGCTTTTTATGCATTAGTGGAAGATTGAATGAGACCTCCAAAAGATGAGGGGCATCAGTACCTCTTATGTACTATCTATATTGTGTCGATACACTTATAACCCATTTCTGTTTTACTCCAATATTTAGTATTTCGCAAACTCTTTCTTTTTCGATCATTCAACTGGTAATTTTCTAGTAATTATCAGGTATGTCTACTAGTAATTTCTTAAACGTAATACTAATAAATTACTAATAGATTTGTGTACAGTCATTTTTGTTAGTAAATCTTTATCAAAATAAAAAATAAATCTTTTAAGGATAAAAATTAAATAATTTCGAAATCCATACACACACATACACCTAGTAAATCTGTGTATAAATGCCTTAATCGAACATTTCTGCGACTCAGTTCTTTACTAATCCAATTTGTAGCACATGAGGACTGTATTACATCCCCACATGCTGTCAAAGTGATTAAAGACTTCAGCACGTTTCACCACTTTACACCTGGAAAAACGGCTTACATGTGCCTATAATTTGTCGAAAATAATGAGTTCACCCCCGCGCCTAGGTTAAATTTTTATGGTGTTACTCTCCCGTTAAATAATGTGCGGTTTTAGCCTTTCTAGCGTAATCCCGGATGCCATTGACTTGGCTTTATTAAAGTATTAACGAAGACAAATCTGGCGCTTGTTTAACTGCTGATACGAAGCTAAAGTGGAAGTTCTCAGTATGATTTAAATTCCTATTTAGATAAGCTTTAAATCAATGTTCTGACGAAGTGAATTTACCTCAACGGTTTGTACACTTTAAAGCTCTAAGTGTGATGAATGTTGGCATTAAAAGAGAGAAAAAAAACACACACACTTAAAGACTTTAAAGACGCACAAAAGACTGCATATTTTTTGCATTCCTGGTAAATTGCATACATACATATATGTATGTATATGTATGTAGGTAGCTATAGTAAATAAAATTAAACGTGAAACCACAAATCTCTGGAAATTTGTAGTTACAAGAACCCAGGTAAACTTATAGTATGCGACCTTAAGCCAAAAAACTATTAGCAAGACAGGGTTAGGCCACTGAAGATTTATCTGACAAGGTTTTTATCACATTCCAAGGATTTAGTGCGCCTTCCCAACTTGTGTGCAGCTCATAGCTACTTAGGTATGTGCAAGTTGCAGTTGAAGTTCTTAAAAGGAGATTACTCCAGCTTCACTTAACCGAGCCAACTTTTCGAAAGCTCCAACAACAGCATTGAGTTATATTTCACTTTTGCATCTCTTGTTGTTTGTGTACCACCTGTACATGTACCAGATTGGTTAGGTTGTAAGCCTTTGCAAACGTTTGTGGTTGTTTGTTTGTTTTGCATTCAGGTTCTGTGGTTTATAAGCGATTTTTTGCAGATATAACTTGACCGTAATAGTTGATTTTTTTTTATGGATTATATCGGATTGTTTTCGATAACGAATCGATGTTAGTTTGTTAACGTATCCATGTAGTTTCCATTTCGAAACTGTTTTATTTCGCACATGCCTTTTTTTACCAAAAATTCGTCATTCAATGTTAAGGTAAGCTGGAGTGTACTCTTCCTTTAAATCAGGCGCATATCCAGACCTGCAGCCTAGGGGGGTCACAACTAAAATGTTCGAGGGGCGAATTAAGTCGGAAGAAGTCGCTTATAAAAAACATTTTTTTTTTAAATCATATTTACGTTATATCACAAAATCTAATTTTCGGTTTGATTTGGAAAACCTATCGATAATATTATCCACATCAATGTCGATCTCAGAGTGAACAGACATTAAGGACTCATATCCAGATACTCTTTCTCGTGCAAAGATTGTAGAAATAGATGTGACGGAACCGATTCTGTTACGGGTGAAGTAAATGACTGAGAGTGAGAGCTTGGACCTTAATTCACATTGAAAGGAATAGGAGTAAAATTGCATGACATGTCACTGACTATTTCTTTTGATGGGAACTTAACTGATCTTGCTTTCTTCTGAAAAACGTTATCAATAGTCTTATCAGTCTTTTACTTTCCACTTTTGCTACTATTTCTACCTCCATCGCTAACTAGTGAAGCAAGTTTATTCTTATACTATAAATTAAAAGTAAACGTGAAGTTAAATTAAACAACACTACTTGAATTAATACCAAAGTATAAGCAAAGCAACGCCAACTACAACAGAGAAAAGCAAATGGATTTTATTTTTTAAGTTTTGCCGTAAAAATTCTGAAGAAAAATTGTAGAATCAATTTTAGCGACACTCGAATCAATCCAACTGATGGTTGTTAGCTATCAATAGTGTATGAAAATTTGAAAGAAAACTTTTCAAGTAAATTTTTAAGAACAAAATGTATGATTGTCAACGCTCAAGGCACCTGAATCAATATAACTCTGTGGAACCATGGTCAGCCACCAGTAGTGCATGAAAAATCTAAAGAAAAAATCTCAAATCTTTCTAAGAAAACTGAATTCTTGTACCCTTGTCCGAAAGAGTGAACCACCAGAATCAATTCAATTCACCAATTCGTTTGAACCATTGTCGGTGAATAATTATTCATTAAAATTCTTAAGAATAACTTGCTAGTATATTTCAAGGAAAAATTTAATGCTTCCCTACGAACGTAAAAATTTTGAACAACTCAGGCTTGAATCAGTGTCGCTATGAAGAATCAACGTGTTGGCTATACGTTGATGATTGCATGTAACTAGGGTTCTACTGGAAGAACCCTAAATCAAAATTCGTTAAGTCAGTTTGTATGCTTTGAGGAGAGAACTAAAGGAGATGACATCCCATAGTAAAGTATATGTATGGCAGCGTAGCCAAAAATGTTCGCCATCTTGACTTTGGCAAGTTGCTTGACTGTCACTATTTTGTAAACAAAGAGCCGCGAAGTCTGTTTGGCGCAGAGACGTAGTTACAAAAGGGATAATTTACTTTTTATAGGAAATGAATAACGGCTATTGGACTAAGTGATATTAATATAAAAAGGATTTATATATGCTCGAAGATTTAGATACAACAAGCCGTTTTGAGGAAAATACTTTTAAAATACTTTTGTGATAAATTCGGTAAATCCCACTGACATGCATATATAAGTAAATTTGCAAATAATTTTAATATATCGTCAGTGAGAGCATACTTCCTGAAATCAAAACTCAGTCAGTCCATTTATATACATATCAGTGGGTGGTGCGGAAGATTGTGCGGAGTTTCTAAGAAATGTGATTGAATTTTCGCGCCATTAATTTGTTAAGGCATCAGCAATTTTTAACGCCGCCTCTGGCACCTCAACAAAACAAGAAGAACAATGATGGTTTTGCTACGTTTTTTTCATCACATGTCGCCTCCTTTAGTTCCCTCCTCGAAGTTTGTTTGCTTCTATTGCGAGCTCCCCACCAAGTTGTCCTGCCATCGATTTTATGTCGAAAAATCATATAGGTAAAAAAAAAATTATGATCGCTAACCAATTTCTTAGAAACAATAGCACTTTCAAATCTCGAAATTGTGTGCTTTTTCATCTATAGGAGTAATCGATGGAACAAAAATATAAAAGCATCATAACCGGGCTACTAAGCATTGCGTGCCTTTTTCTAGACAATCAAACACTAAAATAAATATGTAATATTCCAAAATTACTTACCATCCTGTGATAGGTATGAAAAAAAAAATTCTCAAAAAATCGTCCAATTTTCAAAGACGAAGAGCTACGAGCGAGAGACAATAGGCTGAACTAAGAAATTACGAAATTGAACGAGTTTTACTTACGAAAAATTGATATTTTTAGCCTAAATAAATATGACATTCCGTAAGAGCTATTATCTTGATATTTAATGTTTTCAATTTTAAAAAGTGGTAAAGGTGAGAAAAATTGGGGGGGGGGGAGTCATGACACCCGTGACCCTCACAATGTATATGCGCCTCCTTTACATATAGGCAAAACTTTCGACAAAGTGATCCCATTAATCATAATGATTGTTATGAACAAATAACAGTACTTTCGTTGACCACTAGAAGGAATTTGTCATTTCAAATTCTATTTTAGGAATAAATTTAAATATAAGCCCAAAGAAAAATCTTTGATTTGATACATTTTTAGGATACAGTGCCTCTTGGTGCAGCCACCAGTTAAGAAAAAAAAATCACTACTATAAAGGGTTTTCCAATAAGAGGTGTTATTATAATTAGCCCGCTATTTCCGTAGATGTCACTTTTGGAGCTGTCATTTTTTGATATTTGACAAGTAGAAACTACGCCATTAATAAAAATGGAACGATACACGATTCAACAACGCACTGAAATTATTAAAATTCACTATAAAAATGGTGAAAATGTGGTTCGTAAAACTCGAACATTTTTGGGTCGTCGTGAAGCACCTTGTCGGACCGCAATACAGAAATTGGTAGAAAAATTCGAGCTGTCGGGACAAGTTAGTGATGTGAAGAATAAAACCCGTGCACGTCGCTCAAGAACAGCCGAGAATATTGCTGCTGTAGCCGAAAGTGTTGAAGAAACCCCAGGTTTGTCCAATCCTCGTCGTTCTTTGGAATTAGGCATTCCACAAACGTCATTACACCGTATTTTGCATAAAGATTTGGGTCTTAAGGCTTATAAAGTTCAGTTAACACAAGAACTCAAGCCGGTCGATCATCAACAACGTCGAGTCTTTGCTGATTGGGTCCTTGAAATGCATGAAAATGATCCGGAATTCCATCGAAAACTCATCTTGAGTAATGAGGCCCATTTCCACCTCGATGGCTTCGTCAACAAGCAAAATTGTCGCATCTGGGGCTCAGAAGACCCAAGAGTTATTGTTGAAAAGCCTCTCTATCCTCAACGTGTGACTGTTTGGTGCGGTTTATGGTCCCGCGGGGTCATTGGACCTTACTTTTTCGAAAATGAGGCTGGAGCAACAGTTACGGTGAATGGATTGCGCTATCGACAGATGATTAATGATTTTTTATGGCCGGAATTGGATGGTATTGATCTGGACAACGTTTACTGTCAACAAGACGGCGCTACGTGTCATACAAGCAACGAAACCATTGATCTTTTACGGGAAAAGTTTCCGGACCATGTTATCTCTCGAAGAGGTGATCACAATTGGCCACCGAGATCTTGTAACTTAACACCTTGCGACTTCTTCCTTTGAGGTCACGCCAACAACCCAGCGTCGATTCAAGACCTCAAAGATGGAATTTGTGAGGCTATCGAGGACATAGGGCAGCCACTTTGCGATTTGGTTATGGAAAATTTCATGAAAAGGATATGGTCCTGTAGGCGTGGTCGTGGTGGTCATTTGGCTGATGTTATTTTTCATTATTAACGGCATACCTTCCTATTTATAATGAAATAAAGATCCGATCATTTATCTCAAAAAATTGCATTTTTCTTTGAATATCAAAATAACACCTCTTATTGGAAAACCCTTAGAACGTTGAAGCCGTAGTCTTCTCAATTTCTGTGAGTCCAAAATCATTGCCCTATCATAGTGTCTAGAGTTCAGCCCTTTTAGTTAAACTTAAAGCACTTGCCTCTCTCGTCCTCTTCTATTATGAATGTAAAGTATTTTATCTGGTCGCTTAATACGGATTATATTAGATGACTTTACATCTCAATCTCAGCCAATAATTGCCGGGGTTCCTCACTGCTCTACTATCTCTCCATCTCTCTTCTCAATTTTCATTAATGATCTGCTTTGCCTTACTTTCAATCCCATCCATTGTTTTGCCGATGACAGTATCCTTGGTTTCGCTTACTCCCTTGACATCTTTGAGGACTACAGAGGAAATGTCACATCTGTCAAACTAGATTGCCTGATTAGATCCTTGAATAACCACCTTGATAATATCCTCGCTTGGAGCAAACCGAATCGCATCGAATTCAATACATCCAAGTTCCAAAGCTGTCCCAACTCTTTAAAACAACATCATAATTTTTACACTCTCGTTTCTTTCGATGGAGCACTGACTTACGATACACCGTCTTTCTGCATTCTTGGCATTAATAATTCCACAGTAAGTTAACCTGGACAGATCACAACTTCCCTGTTGCCAAATAAGCAACGAAATATCTTGGATTTCTGAAAAGGTGTAAGAAATATTTCAACCCATCGATTCTGGCGATCCTCTACAAGTTCTACATCAGACCTAGAATGGAATACAATTTCCATATGTTGGCCGGGGCTGGTCGCAGAGCCGTAGCTTCGTTGTATATTGTCAAAACGAAAGCCTTAAGCACATTGGCGATGTGGCAAAAACTTGTCATATGGACTTACACGAGCACCCGCAATGTTGGTTGCCTTTCGCTCCAATATTGCTATATGCATGATCAATGTTCTGATGAAATGTCTAGTCTGATCCCGGATTTCACCATATAATACTCGCACTGCAAGCCGCGCATATCCTTTTACCCTTCAAAATACTTTCGGATGTGCGTGCGAATGTGGAACAGTCTCCAATCTTTTGTCTTTCCTCCTGCATACAATCTGCGAAAGTTTAAGGGTAACATACATCAGCACCTTCGCCACCCTCCTCACGTTCCCTAATACCTTTCTTTATCACCTTCTTGCCATGCTGTGCTTTACATCTTAGTTCATAGGATATTTCCTACGCTTGGCTTAATAATATAAAAAACAAAACTCAAACATTCTTAGCTTGCCGACGAAGTTTAATACGCACAAGGTATGTATTGCATCTATTGTGTGACTGCTAAATTAAACAAATGTAAATTTCTAATTCCTGTATTTGACAAAGATACATATTTTATGATGATACGTGAATTTGAATAAAATACATTTCCGTAGTTTTACTAATTAAAACGGATGATTGGGAAATTTTACACTTCCACCATTTACAAACAAAAACAAAATGAATAATCACACATCCCCTTTGAGTGGCAAAGAACCTTGAGTAACTTTCATCGTTGCGAGTGGTAGCCACTTGCTAATCTGTTCGACTCGTATCATTTAAATGATAAATTTTTTGCATTTGACATTTGCAAGTGGTGACGAGTGTCTTCAAACTTTTGTTCAGTTTTCAGCATATACCATTTTTAAACCATAGTTGCGCCCCCCGCATCAGAATCCTGGATCCGGATCTGATTGTACACTCCATGCAACCCTTTTGTGAAATTAGAGTATTAGGAACAAAAGTACCCAAAATCACGAATCCCTTCCAAACTCCAAGAAGATACATGCCCTCCTCCTCCTCCTCCTGTTTCATTTAAGATTCCCAATTTAAAATCACCCTGTATATTTAAATATTTATCAATGAAATCTCATAAAGGAGCATTATAAAAATTCTCACATTTTTATCTCTAACAACAACGAAATTATTTCCATCACTTTCTTTTCTTCTCATCTATTACATACATATGTTTATACATTACCACCACAACCGCAAAGAGTTCAGAATTTTCAAAATCAATTTCCTATTTGTGTGAAATTTAATCAAATTCAATAAAAGAATCAATTTCATTCGCATCCTGGTTGTGAAAGAATCCTTGAATTTATGTTACATATAAAAACGCTTCCCGAAATATTAATGCGATGATTTTAAATTGAAGTAAATAGCTGGGGGGAAACCTATACATACGTATGTCATACATGCTCCACTTTAGCACTTTACATAACAATTTAATATTTTTGTGGAAATTTCCACCAAAATAACAAACGTAAATATACCCGGAAAATTATAATATTATTATGTGACTGTTTGAAAAGAAATGAGATGAAAACTGCACGAAACTATATAAATCCCGTCTTCCGAAATAATTTCACGTCATACTATATATACATATATGTATATTAACCTTCAAGCTGTAAAATAAAAAATATTTTCACTTTTATCTTGTGCTCCTATATACATAATATGTATACGTCATCGTAGGCATTCATAAGTAACAACTTCATGCTACAGATCACATCCAACATTTTCCGGACTCGAAGAAATTTCTTTTACTTTCTTAGTAGCATTCCGACAATAACAGCATAAAAGTCCTTTTCCAGATATACAAAAGGACGAATAGAAGATTTATCTCGTCATCCATTATAAAGGGCAATGGTGAAATGAATTTTTCTCATATATTTAAAATGTTTACATGATAAGGATATGAAAATTCCTTTTGAATAAACTTCAATTCGATAAAATTGTCAGCTGGAGCGATTATACATTCATACGCACGTATATATGTATGTATATATACCTATTGGCGCCCGAGGGTAAGGACAGATTTTTGGCAGAAATTTTATCGAATATCTACTGTTTTCAATTTATGTGTGATGGGGCGGCGTTCTTAATGCTTGAACAATTTTATTGAAAATCAATTTTTATTTGATATTGTTATATGGTATGAGAATATCTAAGTTATGCCTAATATAAATCATATAACAATACTCTAGCTAAGTAACTACATACATATGTTTTGTATAGTTCCATACCGTAATAAATCGACAAGTTATTGAAAATAACTTTATCACGCCAAAAAATCCACTTCCCTATTTCCAATCGAAGATCAATTCATTATATTCAGAATTGTGTTTAAGTACCTTACAAAAAGAGGATTGAAACCCTCCAGTAGTTCCAAAACATGCATAATCGCACAATGAAGTCAATTTCAAAATTGGTTATTCCAAATAAAATCCACTCTGCTTCAAACGGTGCTAATTCTTGTATTAAGTGATGATCTATAGCAGTATGTATGTTCCAAATTGTACTAATCGGAACATGGCACCTTAGATATCCGGAGACAGTCAGATCCACATCAAAAAGTTTATAACTCTGAAGTGTCAGGTTTGTGTTTTTGCACGAAGGATGCAGCAAAAGTCAGAATTACCAAATCACAAGCTTTTTCTTAGCTTCCATTCTTAATATATAAACAAAATCATTCTTCTTCTTTCTTTGACATTTCAAAACAAGAACCACATTTCTCCTAGTCAAGAACAGAAGCAGCTAGAATTAATCCGGTATTAACCCGAGATTAACCCAAGTTGCAAGGAAAGTTGCAAGGAAAATCAGAAAATGACAGATTCGAGAGTCACGACAGCCATGACTCTGGCAAATCGAACACAAAATGGACTTAAGGGTTAACATAAAACCAAAACAAAAACAAAAGCATTGTTAATGTCATGCACGTTTAATTTCCCGTTGGGGAAAACATCCTTACAACAACACAATTGCACATTAAATAAATAACTAATAAGGAAACGTCATATCAGATGAAAACCTACGGCACACGCGAAATGTATTAGTGTACTGTGTTTGTATTTATTTCAACATGGCAGTAGTGAAATCGTGACATTTTGCAGGGGGACATTTTTTTATAATCCAAATTGTCGTGTAAAATAAACAAAGCGTTTGCGCTCCATTTCTTTAGGTGAAATAAATATACGACTGCCATTGTAAAGAAGAAATCTTCTGACATTTCTAAAATAAACAAATCGGAAATGATTAAACTTTCGTACATTTTTCTGTTTCTGTTATAAATTAATTTATTTAAAATTTTTATCTACGAATAATTCTAAAACATAAAGGTATATCGCCTAACAAACGATTTTCTGTCGGAATTTCGACAATTATTATTGCAACATTGCACCGCATAACCGCCATTAAGTTATACATACAACAACGACGGTTGTATACCCAGTATTTTTGAAGATACCAAGTGTTTTGTGAAAAGGTAGCATATTTTCTTAATCACCCTGTGACTCCGAAACGGTTGATATGGCCCCCACCCCTGTCATATAAGTTTTTGTTTGCCTAGGTGATTACTATCACATCCTGCTCTATGGACCACCATGGCATTTTCCCCAGGTATAGCTTTCTCCTGGCATTATTGCACTTGGAGTGTATTTAAAAATAAGACCAATTCTTATATATCTACCCTAAATGAATGGCCGTATGAAATTTCGTATGGTCACCCATCTGTGCAAATTTGATTTTTTTGTAGTGGTTTTTCTCATATATATGTATATAGAACGGTTCGTCGGACAGATTAAATTATTATAACCAATTTTATATAATTTCGTATTCTGAAGAAGTTTTTGGTAGTCTAAGACTGATCGTTTTCATATACGTTAAAACACTACATTTTTATCTGGCAACACCAATAAGATGTTGCCCGATTTAATCCATTTTTGAAATCTTATTTGTTATTACTATGAAAACATCATGTACCAAATTTCAGCTCTCTATGTCGACGAGCTCTCAGGCAGTGTACAAATATATAGTGGAAAACGAAATTTTTGTATGGCAACACCCCGATTTGTCTGAACGTAATTCTGCTTTTATTTTAAGGGTCTGTGTCCAACATTTCAGCTCTCTAAGTATGCGTTCTCAAGTGATCGTCCGCATAGACAGAGAGACATAGTGGCAGATGGGGGGGGGGGTCTTGAGCACCTTCATCAATTACACTTATTAAAACTCCCACGATAATTCCTGTACGCAATACTCACGCTGCCGATTGCACACATCCTTTTACCCTTCAAATTATTTTCGGCCGTACAATAAAATTCCGTGATACTTTTTTATCCCGAACTGTACGAATGTGGAACTGATTACCATCTTCTGTCTTTCCTTCGGCATGCAATCTGCGAAGGTTTAAGAGTGACATATATCAGAACCTCCGTGACTCTCCTCACGTTCCTTAATTCTTTTCCTTATCTCTTAGCCCGTCAGCGTTGCCCGGCGATAACATATACCTAGATAGGTGGGGGTGGGCTGTTTAGAGACGCGGAGTATCTGGGCTATTATCTGACTCGATCGCGCGATTCTGTACTCTGGGGTGTTACTCTTTGTCTGTATGTGAGTGTGTATGTGTGTGTGTGCGTGCATGAGTGTGCGGGCATGAGTTTGCGTTCATACATTCATATGTGTGGGAGAGTGTGGCTCTCTACGTTGATGCGTAATCAGGCAGTGACCAAATATATAGTAAAACACGAAATTTTTGTATGGAAACCCTATGAAAGAGTTGCCAGATTGGTCACATTTTCGAACTGTTTTTGAAATTTTTATGAAAACGCCATGTACTAAATATGAGCTCTCCACATCGACGCCTTCTCAGGTAGCTACCAAGTATATAGTGAAAAACAAAAGTTTTGTATGGCAAGAACAAGATAGTCCATTTTTGAAATTTTTTTTACCATTGTTATGAAAACACCACGTACCAATTTTTATGTATGGCAATCCTACGAAGGAGTTGCTCGATTGGTCTCATTTTTGAACTTAATTGATATTTTTTTTATAAAATGGCCCATGTAAAAAATGTTAGCTATCTACGTCGACGCGTGAGACAGTGTCCAAATATATAGTGAACACCTGAAGTTTTGTATGGCAACATAAAGAAGGGGTCATCCGAATTGTTCCATTTTTCAACTTGTATTGCGCAATTTTCATGAAAATGCCATGTAGAAAATTTGAGCTCTCCTGGTCGACTCGTTCTCAGGCAGTTTCGAAATATATGGTGAAAAACTAAAAATTTTTTTTATGGCAACACCACACAGGGGTCGCCCAATTTATTCCATTTTTGAACTAGTATTTGCAATTTTCATGAAAATACCGTGTACAAAATTTGAGCTCTCCACGTCGACGCGTTCTCAGCCAGTTTCCAAATATCGTATATGTAGTGAAAACCCAAAGTTTTTTATGGCAACATCAAGAAGGGTTTCCGATTCAAACCATTTTTTAAATTTTATTTACTATTGCTATGAAAACACGACGTACCAAATTTCAGCTCTCTACGTGTACGGGTTTTTAAGCAGTGTCCGAATATATACAAAAAAAAACAGATATTTGTATGGCAACCCTACAGAGGAGTTGCCTGATTTAGTCGATGTTTGAACTTGTATACAAAATTTCAGCAGTCCAGGTCGACGCGTTCTCAGGCAGTTTTTCAGATATCGAAAACAGCGCCATCTATCATTTCCAAAGCTATCCTATCTTTCAAGCTGGAGCCAATCAAACACATTCACAAAATTTCATTGAAATCGGTTGGACGGTTTCGAAGATTATTGTGTATAAACACAGTGACACGTGATTTTTATATATAAGATATGTACAAAAAAAACGAACTGTGCTATTTAGTTAGATGATAGGGGAACAACCATGCGCTAGTATGAATTCAACAAATTCTAATTCTTATTAATTTATCTATCAAAATCGAATACAAGCACTTGTGAAATACAAAAAGAAAATTATTTGTGAGGTAAAGGAGCCCTGACAAGCAGACAACTCACAAAAAAAAATGGAAATAATCAAAAGTCAAAAACGTCACACAAAAAAAAAAAGTTCAGCTTCATTTCAATAATAATTCCTTATAAAGTGAGAAATTGAAAAACGAAGGCAAGGCGAGACAAAGGAGTTCTATTGAATTATAATATAGTACGACCCTTGCAATACTTATAGCTGAAATTAAATCAACCCATTTCAAATGGTATTCTTTCTGAAAGAGATTTTACAAATTACCGGGCTCCACTCTAGAAAAGAATCTGGGATGAAATTAATCTTGTAATTCCATTTTCATCTCTCAATTCAATTTAATATTAGCAAAAAAAAATCATTTTTCTCTTCGACTATAAAACCAGATGATGTCTTGGGGTGGATATTATTCCATTTTTGTACAGTTTTTTTTTTCGTTCCTTCTTTCTTTCTCTGGTGAAAGTTCATATCAAATGATGGATGAGGCCAGGGGTGTGCCAAAATTACAGCCATATAAATTGGGGCAACAGATTTTTTCACCTCACCACTGGCTTTGTAATTAAATCACAGCATGATGGATAGGTTCGAAAATTGTTATAATGTGGGATCGGAACAACCGAAAAAGTCAATTACGTAGATACGTGAAAACATGTAAAAAAAGGGCATTCGGTAATTAATTAATGTTGTCACAAATAAATAGAAGTTTGGTTACTTAGCGAATAAAAATAACATTAGGCTTATGTAAACATAAAGGATATAGCTATAAAGTTGAAAAAACTCTTTATGCAAACGAAAAATCTTTAAAAAAGAAATTTCATTGCAAAAAGAGGGCGTTTCATATAAACAGGAAGCGCATAATCGTCAGTACGGCTTGGTTCCTGCCTTCTGTATACGCCAAAGCAAACAGCTTATATGGTTCCTGCTTATATGAAACGCCCTCTTTTTGCAATGAAATTTCTTTTTTAAAGATTTTTCGTTTGCATAAAGAGTTTTTTCAACTTAATTCTCGAGCTGCAGACTTAGCAGCAAACTGAGTCAATTTCATATTGACTTATTTCGCTATGAATTTTCATAGCAAAACTCTATGAAATGCTGGTCCCGCATAGGGCTAAATCTTGCTAGGCATTCAAGTAAATACGTAGTATTTCGCCTCATATAATTCACACTTAAAATTTATTTTAAGTCTATATATGAGGTCAGCTTGGCTCTTTGATTTGGTGTATACGGCAGGCAGGAACCAAGCCGTACTGACGATTATACGGTTCCTGCTTATATGAAACGCCCTCATTTTGCAATGAAATTTCTTTTTTAAAGATTTTTCGTTTGCATAAAGAGTTTTTTCAACTTAATTCTCGAGCTGCAGACTTAGCAGCAAACTGAGTCAATTTCATATTGACTTATTTCGCTATGAATTTTCATAGCAAAAGTCTAACTATAAAGTGTTTTTTTTTTTAAATATGATTCTTCGCTTAATTTCAATTTAATTCAAATTATTCAACAACACTATGGCATAGTACACAAGACTTACAGTTTTTTGAAGTACAATTTAGATACAGTAAATTGATTCAGAGGTTAGAATAGATAAAATAGTAGAAAATTAAAGTTAAGACTAGTGTGCAAGTTACCATATATCGTATCATTAGGTGTATAACTAACATAACGATATAAGAAACAATATTAAAATTAGATGGATTATATGTAGATATACAAGAGAGAAATGATCTAAAAGGTTGTAGGAAAAAAGCAGTTAAGTTCTAAATTACATACTAAACAAAAGGAGTAGATCTAACTGTAACATAAAGTTACTGATGTTACAAATGTTACAATGTATGGGACAACTAATTCGAAAGCCCCGGAATTTTTAGTTTGGAACCCGGATATTTTTGCCAAATAATTTTCTATTTTACTTACTAAAGAAATAGGTTCAAATCGTTTTTATTTAGTTATTATAAAATTAGACAGTTTACAAAAAACAGTAAAATAAAACGATGTCAATGAACCAAATTAAATCTCTCTTACATTTAGGAATATAAATAAATCTTCTAAAAATTATGTGTAATCCCATGATATTTGAACAGCATGTTTTTATGTTTACATTTGTTTTGCTTTTTTCGGGAAAAATGGAACATCTCCTTTCAGCATCTTGGTCAAAGGGAAATTTATCTTTTTCTTAAAAATGGGAGGTAGTGTGACCCGAAGTACATTATTATGAATAGTTTGATAGGATTTTGAGGGATTCAATAAGATTTTGTCGTTCGGGTAATCCTATGTTATCTCGATTTTTGTTTTTAGCTCGTTATCTCAGTTGCACTAAAATAGTGTATAGCCAAGTTCTTTTCCCCCATTCATGCAAAAGACGAAAGTATATGAAATTACTTGTTTCATTCTAAAAAACACGAAAAATTTCCTATTTTGTTCGCCTCTGTCTCTACTTATCCTTATTTATACTTTGACTATAGTCCAGGTAATCCGTTCCTTTGTAAACAAGAAAGTTCGTCGTATGGCAATCTAATCGTATGCTTACACGTAACGAAATTTTTTTACATATAATTTCGTACTTATTTGTGCTATTTCTAAGTCTGCTTGTTTATTTTCTAAGATTAAATATGTTAAATAATTTAAAAATAACGGTAACATTTTTGTTTTATTCAATTATTTAAAAAAACGGGCCCTGACTCTGTTAACCGCCTAGTGGCCGTGGCTCTTCATGTCCAGGCCTGCGCTAAAGGAGATCTTCAACCACATAAGATTTTGTTATCTGTTTGGTTTTTTGTGGGTAATGAAACGTGTAATTTACTATGATTTTTTAAATCAATACAATGAAAAAATAATTCTATTGTTGCAGTTGCTTGACTATTTTAAGACACCGTTGGACGAAAAATAGCAATATTTAATTTTATTACTGGTGAATTATGATTGAGACTACTGCGCCACCACTTTCGAGTCAACGTCAATTTTATAATAAATTTACAACTACAACTACAACTTCTACCATTGATCTCATTAATTTCCCCTTACTAATTAAAGTATTTTACTGATTATAAGTATTACGTAAAAACTTTGGAAATGTCACGTCATAGCAGTCACTCTGGAAAACATAGCAATTCACATGTGAATTACCTATATAATGCGACATAAATTTTCCATTGGCTTCTCTAATCGACAGGTGTGTGATATAACATGGGTCAGGCAAAAGTATCCCGGACACTGGACATGTTTAACAAGAACTGTCACACCTCTCTTCCCTGCTGGGTATATTTGCTTTACTGTCTTTTCACAAAATCTCGTCTGCTCTGTGAGGTGATAAATAGCCCAGCTAGAAAGTGAAGAGAGCATCACTAAATCATCGGATAATTTATTGCCAATTTGGAATCAAGGAAGTCATTTAATAGATGCCACGAATCCAATGTAGGGGTAACACATTCATACATACATATATTGTGTATAATCAACATTTTGTGTTGAACTGTGTTACTTTGCCCTCGGGCTATTTTAGCAATCAGTAAAATTTCCTGATATACTGGTTGTATTGGCACGTACATACATATTTCATTGCACCACCAATTACTTCTGCCTTCAGGATTACCTATATATCGCCCTTCGACAGTACGGTTCCTTCGGCAAATAAGGATAATAATTCATATCATCCAACCATAACGTGAATTAATGACTGTCATCATAATTAAAATGATATTTGCACACCTCTTACATCCCCGTGGAAATTTCAATTTGCTAAAGTCACTTAGGGCTGTTTTTTTTTTTTTTTAAATCTGCACCAACCCTCCTTCAGAGGGGAGCGAACAGTTTGTTTTCCTAGCTTTTAGATGAAGTCACTTTGTTTGTTATAATAAACTGAGGTTCTCCTGTTTAATTGTTGCATAGTTAAGAAATCAAATTGAATGCAAAATTCTTTTGTCTAGAAGTTCTTCTGCAATTTTTTCTAAAATGTTAATTCAAAGATTTATAATAATTTAATGGACTAATTAAATTTAGCAGAGAGGTAGCTTGTGTTTAAACTACTTAATTATATTTTTAGCTCTTCTTTCCGATTTTTCCGAAAAAAATGTCCGGAATTTTCCAACTTTTCCCGAAAATTTTCCAGTAAAAAAAGTTTTCTAAATTATGCAGGATCAAGTTCCCTATCAACTGGCATCATTACTTTCTCTGACAATGGTGAAAACTTGCAGAAAAAATCGAGGAAAATTCATGTAAAACGCTTTTCCGGAGTTTTTCCGACCAAAGAAGCGTTTGAAAGTTTTGCAACCTAAGACAAGTTGTAGAGCGAAATGTGTTGCATAAAGTTGCTTTTGTGTAAAATTCCATGGAAAACCCGGAAAAGCGGGAAAATCACCGGAAAAATTTTCATCGATATGATTAGTGATAAATCTGTATCAGGAAAAATGCAGAATTTTCCAATTTTACTGGAAAATTTTCCGAAAGTATCCGGAATTTTCCGACTTTTCCGGAAAATTTTCCGACAAAAAAGTTTTATAAGCTATGCGGAATCATTTTTTTCCGTCCTACTGGCATCAATACTTTCCCTTCAACAATCATGAAAGCTTGCATGAAAAATCGAGGAAAATTCATGTAAATTTTTAAAAAAAAATCATAGTAATAGGAAAAGTCTGTGGAAAACATGGAAAATCGGGAAAATTCATGTTATATGGGATCAGGTTGGAATACAGCTAAAAAGCGCTGTTTAAAACATAATTTGAATTTCAGGAAACCGTTGCAGTACTTCAACGATTTGATACTCGAAAAAATTTTGTTTTCGGATCGGCACCAAACATGACTTAAAATGTCGGTAATGGTAAGCTGAACAAAAACTTCCAGGCAACCACGGTGCTGACTTCCAATCATCTCATCGTAACTGCCTTCAAAATTTCAAATTTTTCGAAACCTCGGTAAACTATAGTCCGAATTATCGAAACTGTTCGGATTGTGTTCGAAGTACGGTCAGTCGATTGGAAACTCTCGAGTCTTATGGACGCAAAAAAATTTTAATGCGAATATTCAAAAATTGACTCAAAATAAAGAAGAAAGAAAGAAATATAAGGATAAATATAAGAAAAATTAAAGGAAAACGGAAAATTAAAAGGAAAACGGAAAAGTAAAAAGAAAGTAAGAAACGAAAATAAATTAGAATTAAGTAAAAAATATAATTAAGTTCGGTTATATTGATATTAGAACAATTTAGTTAACGTGAAAAAGGCAGAAAATAAAATAAGTAAAAAACGAGTTTTCAAACAAAACTGAGGTCAAGCCGCATGAAAAAGTAGAAAATAAACTTTTCTTCACACACAAAGGTGGACTCAGATTTTTTGATTGGGACATTTCTCTTGAATATTCTTTCTCTTCATGCATCAAATCACTTATTACCTCTGATTGATCATACTGATCGGTGATTGTCAGTGAATAAAATCTGAGTCCACCTCTGACTGATCATACTGAAATATATCCCAGTGATTGTCAGCGAATGAAGTCTGAGTCCACCTCTGTGTGTGAAGAAAAGTTTATTTTCTACTTTTTCATGCGGCTTGGCCTCAGTTTTGTTTGAAAACTCGTTTTTTACTTATTTTTTATCCGATTGACTTGAGTTTTAACCGGAACTTTAAAATAATATTTTCTAGTGAACGTCGTAGAATTTTTTTTGATTTTTATAGATTTTATAAGTGATTTTCGGCCGATTTTTTCGAAAAAAAAAAACAAGAAAAAAAGTTTCAATTGCCGCAATTTTTTTTAAATCAATTTTTGAAAAAAACCTATGACATTCACTAGATTTTTGACTATATTTTTAGAAACTTTTTGTTTTTTGTTCCAAATTAAAAATTGTGACTTATAGCGGTACGCCCATGTCGACCGCAGGAGATATTTTTTTTTCCTTGCGTGCACAGCTATGGCGTCATTTTGTATCGTAAAATTGAAAAAAAAAAATGTTTTTTATAGTTAAAGGTTAATACTTTCATATGCACAAAGCCTCATATATCTATCGCTTTCCTTTCGTTCGTGGTACGACACAAAAATATAACGTGAAATTTAAAAAATTTAATATCATAGGTTATGCTAAGTTTGTCATTTTCTTTGTAACATGTAGAAAGGACTGGATTTCCATGTCCGTCTGCATGGTAAATCAAAAATGTGTCCGCACTTAAAGAACTAAGATTTTGTATTGAGTGAGTCAATTCTAGAACATAATTCAAAAATGGGCGAAATAAAACAACTTCTTCGAAGGATTTACATACAATTTTTTCAGTTTGCACTAAGTAATTGGACAATGTTTGTGAATTCACTTTTGCATAAAAATTCTAGATTTAAACTCGAAAATGGATGAAATCAATCAGATCTTTCGCAAATTTTGGCATACAAAAACTTCGTTTGTCAATGTATATTGGACACTGGTTGAAAATGCGTTGACATAGAGAGCTCAAATTTTTTAAACTCTCTTTTATTAGAACACTTGATAAAAATTCCAAATATACGAGATCGAGAAACTTCAATACAATACACAATATTACATAAAATTACAATTTCTTATGTGCATATTTGAATGTTGTTGAATATTAAAATTACAGGTGGAATTTTAAAAGTGCATTAAATAAGATAATCTCTTCGTAGAGTTGCAAAGTAAGGCATAATTTCTAATTTTTATATACCTATACCTACTGGGGAAACAGTCAATTCCAGTCATTTTTATTATTTGTACCTACATTATTCCGAGGAGGAGTTTTTCAGAATGTAGTAACTTATCAAAAAGGTTCTGGCAATTTTATCCTCTTTCCTTGAATATCTCCAAATACATCTTTTCAATTTTTTGTTTTTTTTTTTTTTTTTTATTAAAGCTGATAACTTTGTTAGTAAATTGTTAAGTTAGGGTCATAATGGGTTTAGAGAAGAGGATCTTTTCGTCAACAGAGGTCCGGTTATTTTTTAACGAGTTTTCTGTATTATCCTTTATTTTTTTTTAATTATCAGCTTAACCCAAGCTCACCGTAGTGACACGTTTAATAAGTAAACTGTCAACAATACATTCTTTTCATCACTTAATAGGTATTTTTTTTTTAAGACAGGGGGACAGGAGACCCCGTCCCAAGCACGGAGGCCATAGCGGCTCATTGGTATTAGTATTAGTATGTTAAACTAAACATAAACCAAGCACCGGATGAAATGACATACAATGCAACATATTATAAAAAAATTTAAAAAACAAAAGAACAAATAAATATTATAAAGATGCTTTCTTTAAAACAATAGCAAAATGCTCAGCCATGGATGGATGGATTAAAAGATGGTTAAGTCCCCCGGGGGGGGGGGGGCTAGAGCGTAGACCACTACAAGGTCCATTGTTCACCCTCAGGACCCATGAGTTGGACAGTGACAAAGAAAGTGAGTCACCGTTTCAGATTCTTCTCCACACCTATCCTATGTATGTGACCCCTGAGGGAACATTGTCTAGTAAGAATAGACACGGAATAGATGGCCCAAGTCACAATTGTAGAGACAAGGTGTCCCAGTGCGATCCGAATTGTGCCAATTGTGGAGGGAGGACCTCCGAGGCAGCCCCAAGAAGCGCAAGCTCATCCGCTTTTTCGTTTCCATTAACACCCCTGTGACCAGGCACACAAAACACTGAGAAATGCTCAGCCATATTATTAACCGCAATGCACATGCGATTGAGGGGTTAGCATTCAACAGACGTAGTCTTCTCAAATTGTACCTTCTAACACGAAAATAGATTTTGTTAAGTAACAACGGTGAATCAACATTCGCGTTTAAGAGTTTATATACGAAAGGTACATCGGCCACCATTCGACGTTTTTCAAGCGAATGCATGTTTAAAAGCTTCAAGCGATTCTCATAGGGTGGAAGAATTAAAGAATTCTTCCAGGGTAGATGCACGAGAGCAAATCGTAGGAAGTTCCGCTGAACAGACTCGATACGGTCAATGTGTGTACCGTACAATGGAGACCAGACCTGGCTAGCATACTCAAGAAGTGGTCTCACAAAGCAAGTGTATAAACGAAATGTTATGGTAGGATTCGAAAACTCTCGGGACCAACGTTTTATAAAACCCAGCATAGAGCTACTCTTTGATACCATATAGTTTATATGGGAGACAAAATTCAATCTGTGATCACATTTGACACCCAAGTCACAGACAGAACCCACACGGTGAATCGTGGAATCCGAGAACTCATAATCATAACTGATTAGTTTCTGATTCCTGTGAAAACTCATAACCTCACATTTGTCGATATTGAGTACCAAATTATTGTTTTTGCACCAATCGTAAAATTTGCGAAGGTCAACCTCTACCTGTTCACAATCGTTAAAAGATTTAATCTGAACGAAAAGTTTAATGTCGTTAGCATAAATCAAAACTTTGCAGAGCTGTACAACAGCGACAAGACAACGTCGCCAATAGATAGAATTAAGAACAGCGGCACCAAGTGACTCCCTTGAGGTACGCCAAGTGAAGCTTTCAAGACTCTAGAGATGGTAGAGATTGAATTTGGTATGTTCTGTTATCTAAATAAGACTCCGTCCATTTTAGGAATGTTAGGGGAAACCCATACATTTCCATTTTAAACAGTATCACAAAATAAGATAACTTGTCGAAGGCTTTACTAAAATCTGCATAAATGATATCTGTCTGGTAGCCTTTTACAAAACCGCAAATGATATCCGAGACAAATTCCAACAAGTTAGTGGTTGTAGACTTCCCGGAAATAAACCAATGTTGGTTTAAAGAGAGCAAATTCTTACAGGAAGCTGACAGCTGAGAGTAAATGATATATTCGAATAATTTGGGCATTCAAGATAGTTTTGCAATAAGCCTATAGTTAGAAATTTAAGTTTTACTAAATTTTTTGTGGATAGGTAAGATAAAAGAATTTTTCCATAGCTGCGAGTGATTTTTTGGAAAATAATTCTCAGCGGGGCTGCCAGGAAGAGGCAGCATAACTTGAAAAAGGCTGGAAGGATCCCATCAGAACCCATTATAAAGTCATTTGGATGCCCCTCTGGTGCAAGGGTTAGTGAATGAAACGTTATGGGAGTCGTTCATATGACTAAAGTTATTATTTTGAGATTGTAAATTTGACGAGGCAAATGCATTGTTAAAAAATGAAGCAAAAATATTACAAATTTCATACGCAAAGTATATAGGAAAGCTCTTGAGGAAATCGGCAACTACGTGCTTGAAGCGAGCGAACGATGTGACGCTTTTTACATGATTGGGTAGAGAACTCCAAGCTTGAGCTCCATGACCTCTTCCTTTGAGAGATAAAATGAACTGGCATATTGAGGCTGTTGGTACGAAACATAATTCTATAGTGTAACATATAGGAACTCGAGGGCTTTATAGTAACTGATTTTAAACATAAAGATAAGTGTTCGAAATCTATAATAGATAAAAATAGGTCACCCAACTAAACAACTTAAGTAGGAGTGACATAGAGCTTATTCTTGAATTACGAATGGATTTTACGAATTTGGTAAAGCACGAATGCTTGAGCCACATTCGTTATATAACAAATGGTTTACGTATGAAAGTAACGAATACGGATTTCAAAAATACCACATGCACATTCATTTTGAATGGTTTTGACAGCTCAACGTATACGGAATCTGCCTTCGTTATTCCACAATAGAGTCCATACGGCAAGCTTTGGGTACACTACAATCATTTTTAGTAAGTAAAAAGATATTTTTCGAAACTGGGTTTCTTGAAGAAAAAATTTTTTTTCCGTAATCTAAGAAATAATGTAGCAAGTGTTATACTATTTTAGAATCCTTATTAATTGCGTCAACTTTTAAAGTTACTTGCCAAACTGGCGTAGTACATTTTTTTTTTCAGTACAGTCAGTTAAAGTTGGGTGAAGTATTAATTTTCTATTCTTGATTCGGCGAAATGTGACATTTTCTTCCAAGCTGGAAAAGTTGGATTAGATTTAAAGCAACAGGTTACATAAAAACTATTCGGAATTACATAAGAAAAATAAAATTGAAAAAAAAAGTATAGATTTATAGCAACAGAAGCTAAAAAACCATCACAGGGTGTACATTTTCTCGAAAACAAAATAAATTACTATAATTTAAAAAATACATGACTTAGATTTTTTTTATATCTTTCTGGTAACTATTATGATTTGATCTATCAACCGATTCCGGCTTGATGTCGACTTACGGGACACCCTGTATGTAGGTACACTGTAAAATATATTAGGACTATTGCCTAAAATGTAGGGAATACTCCCTAAAATTTAAGGAAAAAAACCTATATTTTAGGGTATATTCCCTAAAATGTAGGGAATATTCTCTGTATTTTCATTAAAATATAGGGAATACTCCCTACATTTTAGGGAATATTCCTTACATTTTCATTAAAATATAGGGAATAGTCCCTACATTTTAGGGAATATTCCTTACATTTTAGGGAACGTGCACGTGTAACCTCTGCTGCCATGCTGGCAGTACAGCTTTCAGCGAACTTGCATGATGAAAAACCATGGCAGCTGAGGTGATAGTAATTTGACATTATACAATTTTCAAGATGGCGGAAAAGAAATGTTTGAGAGAAATTGATAAATTTATACTGGAAAAATGAGATTTTCTGGGATCATTTGCGTTAAATCATTTACCAACATCTTCCTCTTCATTAAATTACATTTTTTTAGGAAAAAACGTGTCTTAAATTTAGTTAATCGTCCTATATTTTTTTACAGTGTATGTATGTATTATTAATTATTAAATTTCCAAAGTCAACTGAGTTGAAAGCCTTTGAAAAGTCAAGAACTGAATTAATCGACAATTTTAACAAGAGCTGTAGTGCAGCTATGAGATAATCATTAATTTGCGAAATCATTATGCATTCCAAACTTTCCGAAAATGGAGAGATTGTATGAATTCCTGTGTAGTCATTAACACTTCTTCGGTTAATGACGAGCAGTTTTATGGAGAGGAATTACCTTAACGATCTTGGGAAATATAGACTAATTTAGAAAATTATATAGTAATACTCTCAATTAGCCTGATATATCTCAGCGTAATTTCGTTCATGCTGATGGCGTTATACGAAATTAAAAAAACACTGTCAAAATTACTTCATCCCAAGTTACTGGATGGAACAAGAATCCAGTATCAACTGACTCCTTCTGCAAATAAATATCAGGATTGGAATTACGATCAGTACAATTCTCATGGGTAGCACCAGCAATTCCAAAAACACAATAAAAAACTTCCTCCTAGTAGAAATTTTCTATCATAATAGGACATATCGGAAAACATGCACTATATAAAAGCGAATACACTAACATACATGAAAAAATTTGGAATAAAACTAAAGTCAACTCAAGATATTTAAAATAATTAAAGTCATAACCAAACGTGGATTTATTTATGTAAATATCTTATTTGTTCGAGCTATAAATGTTCTGCTTAGATTTATTTCATTATCACTAATCTGGATTATTGATTTGTTTAAATGAATCTGAGTTTTTCCAAAGCCGAGATTAATATAAATGACGCTTACGTATCTAGAAACAATAAATTAATCCCATTTCTGCAAAACCCCTAAGCCCGTTTTCAGAAAAAATTTGCAAATTTACTATATAAGTACACAAGAATTCCTCGTTTACTGTTTTTATTAGACTTTCACATAATTTTTATATTTTTATATTAAATTACATCAACCTCGGTTTTTCTAAAATGAACAACTCAACTTCTTAGTATAAGTTCAATACGCCATTTATACTACATGCTCATTCCACGGGATCAAACATGCCCAAATTTAACAAAAGATAAATGTCGTCTAAAGTCATTGAGATGGTGTAATGCACTACTGGTACCTACTAGTATTTTACTAGGTCGTTCAGAGCTCACCTAAAATTGTAGGTCTAATCCTCCAACATTTTTTTAAACATACTACTCGGAACTGTATGTAAATGCCAGTTATAACCGCTAGAGAGATACTTAGAATCAAATGATTATTTGCTATTGTATGCACGGAAGTTGTTTACATTAATTGCTGATTTCTCCAAAATTTAATTTCGCATGTTAACCACCTTTTCCAGTTCTAGTCCAGATCGAATTTTTCCATATCCCCATATTCTACGAAGGATTTTCGATTTTAAGATACAAGTTAAATTTACCTTGCTGTAAAGTATAAACAAGTTAAAAACATTGGAATTTTCTGACCTTAATCTTAAGGTTATATACAAACATATACTCGTACATTATATTCTACGTAGTTATAGAATAAATGTTTGACAGCTTGACTCCTGCAAATACTTTCAAGGTTTTTCTTTGAACAATCAAAAATAAATTTGCCACTAATTACATTCATACATGCCTTTTGTTTCCGGCATTTATTGTAGAAGGAATCAATACACGAGAAATATTATAAAACAAAACTGTGTACTTAGGTGGCCTCAAATTCGAATCATACGAAAGTTTTTGGAATTTTTGATAAATTAAAGCGTAATAACAAGGTCTGCTGAAAAATTTAGCAATCCACTTCAGGTTCGCTTATATATAAAATTCTCTGCAATCCATAACCAACTGGCATTCTTTAGAGAATTCAAAAACTAAGCCAACATGAAAATTTCTTGTGTTTTTCTTATCGCGATAGTTTCAAGCCAGTCGATATTGGCACAATTTAATTTACTTGGTGACATGCTAAATACTTCTGTAAAAACTTTGGGTAAACCGATTCAGGCTGGAATCAATGCAGTACGTGAGATGGGCAAAAACGTTGCTAAGACCGTTGAAAATGTTGTTGCCAATAATGTTGGAAATGTTCAGGCTGGAATGAAAAAAGTAGAAGAAATAGGTAAAAACGTTGCTAATACCATTGAAAATGTTGCCAATAATGTTGTAAGTGCTGTTCGAAGTGGAGGTGGACAAATTCAAGCCTTGAATGATATTACAAACATAACAAATGGAATTACAGAGAACGTTTTCAACCAAACTAATCAATTCCAAATTCTTACAAACAATTTCGCGACGAATTTCGGTACAATTTTGAGTCAACTACAAAACATCACCAATGGATTTCTTCCGCCAGAATTTGCGGGTATGCTGGATTTAGTAAGGCAATTTTTGAATAATATTCAATCTCAAGCGAATGCCCAACTAAAATCTGTAACCGATTGGCTTCAGACAAACGTGCGAAATAATGTAGAAATGATTTTGAACCAAACAACAGATCTACAAGTATGGGCGGCCAATGCGCGAAGTGAATTATATGGTTCAGACAACCAAAGAAAAGGAGATGGAATTATTCAAGATTTTGTAGATAGAAGCAACGAGAAAATTCAGAAATGTGCGAACGATACGACCAATGCTATTCAAGATATTTATGATTTTAGTAATGGCCTTACTGAAGATACTACAGCCTTGGGCAGAATGGTTCTTGATGCTGTTCAGATTTGTCTTGGTGGAAGAGAATTTATTCTAGTTCGGATTCCAAATTGTTTTGACAGAGTAACAAAAACTTTATTTGAAGCAAGGAATGTATTTAATAGACGAATTATACCTATTCAAAGTCGATTGATTGCTCTAGGTGTGAGTAGTGCTATCGATTGGAGTTGTATTGCTACTACCAGGGTATCTATTGAAGTTGAAAAGCCTGTCGTTCAAGCTGAAATAAGAGGTTAAGATAATTTTATGTGAGTAATATAATTTTTAGTTAACTTAAATTTGTGTTTTTTTTTTTTTTTATCAGCGTTGTGTTCTATTCTATGGCTGATTTCTTACTGAAAGATTTCTATGATAAGCTTGCAACTATTACCAAATCAAACTCAAACAAATAGTTAATTTCCTTTGAATCGTGGTACATTTACCGATAATCATTGGAAAATCAAAGCTTAAAGAAATCATTACGAACTTAGCTATACCACGGTATACATACAGTAGACCAGAACAAACTACTGAAAAGTGAATTTTAGAATTTTAAAAATTTCTCCCATAAGAGGGAACTATTAAGTATGATACGGAAATGGATGAACCAGTGGTGGATCCAGGGAAGGGTCCTGGGGCTTATGACCGCCCCCCCCCCCAAAGCAATTAAAGTAAAAAATATTTCATTAATTTCGTTATTTGTTGCGGTCATGCGCGTAGCGAGGTAGGGGCACGGGTGGGCACTGCCCCCTCCCCCCAGAGAAGACCGTGTAGGCTCGGTGCCCCCCCCCCCACAGAAATACGAAGCAATTATTACTAATAATTTGCAATTTTTTTCTTTCATTCATTCTTCTTTCATGTAGTAAGATATACATACAAGCATAATTGATTTTATTCAATTATTTGCAAAATTTTGAATAACTTCAAAATCCTATCAAATTATTCATAATAATGAATTTTTCGTATATCTACTCTACCTAAATTTTTTAAGAAGAAGACAAGTGTCGTTTTGGCCAATGTGCTGAAAGGAGATTTTAAATGTCTATCAGTCAAATAAAATTCTCATTTTTCCCAAGTCCTTCAGAGAATGAGTTACAGTAGCGTTGGGAGATTGTTGCGGGTAAAATTCTCTCGAAAATGGGAATTAATGGCGACTTTTCCCACAAATTATATTATTATGCGAATTCCGACCATTTTTATCCTAGGTACCAAAAGCATAAGAAATACACCAAAAGGAATAGTTCAGTTCACGTAACTTTCGAAAACTAATTAATTTTTATTGATATAGGAGAGATATCTATAAAAGTACATTAGCAACTAGGCGCAAAGTAATCAGTGCTACTACATATTAATTTACTACTTTTAAATATCTTAATGGCAGAAATTGCCAGAATATGGAATTCCCACGATCTCCCAATACTGATAACACCCACCCTCTTTAGAGCAAAGCGTATAAACAGAAGCACGTTCTGTTCAAATAACATAGGATTATACAGCAACAACTTTGGAACAAACTTTGGTGACCTCTTTCAATATCTCAGAAAAAAGTGCTTTCACAAAAGCGCGGTATTACATGAGAGTAAATCTGAAAATTCCGCCATTTGTCATTATCATTTATTTATGAAAATTAATCAATTTGCCGCTCTGTTCCGTTGCATGTAAATATACGATATCACATTTGTTGTCTTTATTCATCAAACCAGAAGGCGACATCATGAAAACTGGAAATTAAAAGGCCTTAACAGGCCGGCAACAGCCCTGCAGTAATAGCTCACTCAAATTCAAATTCAAATTGCATTTATTCATAAACTCTACACTTGTAAGATAAATCTTATATTAAGGTGTAGGTGAACAAAGTATAGAAAAAAAAAAAAGAGGAAAAATTAGAGATTATAAAACTAAAGTAATAGTAACAAAAATTATAATTAAGAAATTAAGAAAATTGTTAATAAAATAAAGCAAATAAGCAAATAAGTACAATACTATTATAAATTACGCAAAAGTAAAAAGAAAAAAAAAAGAAAAAAGAGAAAATAGGGCACAAAATTAATTACATATATATTAACTAAGAAAAATTCACTAACAAATTAATACGAAACTTGCGATTGCTGCTAATCCTTCTGAGCTCAGATGGAAGAGAATTCCAGAGTCTAATGGACTGGACGAAAAATTGGCGCTCACTCGGGAGAAAAATAAATCGTGGCATGATTAATGAACATGTTCTGCTAGATTGGGAGAATATGAGTTTGCTGTACAAGTAGTATGGTTCCTTACTTATCATAAGGTTCCTTAAAAAAATTAATATACGAAATTTAATATAATTGTCAAAAGTACATCCCAAAATCGATTTTGAATACACTGTAATATGATCATATCTTCGTAGAGAAAACACATAACGTACTGCAGAGTTGAAAGCAACATTGAGTTTACGTGATGAAACAGAGTCTAATTTACAAAATACTTCGCACCCGTACAATAACAAAGGAATAATAAGTGTTTTTACAAGCATGATGCGAGTTTTCAGGGGTGTGAAGGGTGCGGATAAAGACAGTTTACGTATAGTACCATACACTTTGCCAACAAGATTATTAACATGATGAGACCAATCTAAAGTCGTATTAAATATCAAGCCCAGGTTTTTTATAGAATCTTTAAAAGGTATGACGATATGATCAAGCATCACCTTTGGAAAAGAGGACGTATCTAATTCAGTTCTATAGATAATAATAGTATTACTCTTGGATGCGTTTAAAAGGAGGCCATTAACTTGAGCCCATTTAGATAAGAGACCAAGATCTTCATTCATACGGCAGACAGCATCTTCAATAAGTCCGAGGGGTCTAGAAATATAAAGCTGGACATCGTCTGCATATAGATGATAGTTGCAATTTCGCAGAACTGATGGAAGATCATTTATGAATATGGCAAAAAGTAATGGACCAAGAATGGATCCTTGTGGAACTCCATTGTGTACAGGAAGGAAATCAGATGTAGTTTGAATATATAGTAAACAGAATGGATAAGTTTCATTAATCGAATCGAATAAATATTTCGATAGATATGGCGTTTAATGTTTTAATACAGATCTGCCTAAATCTCGTCTATCTCACTGGGAATATTAATTATTTGCGAATTTTGTATCTTAGCCACTTTTTAGCTACAAATTCTTAAAATTTAATTACTTCTGGCCACTTTTTAAGTAGATTTTAACCACAAAGCTTAGCCAACAGTTGGAAACTCTGGATTAGTCTGCCTGATAGTCAGGTAGAAAGAAGATGAACATGTAAAAATTCATATTGATAGGATGAAAAATGAGTTTTCATCAAATGGCAACCAAAATATATGATGATTACAAAATTCAACAAGAGAAAAAGTTACAATTAGTCACCATAGATGAAAATAAAAGTTAAATAAAGTGAAAACCTAAATTTTTGTATGGCAACACAAAGAAGGGCTTGCCCGATCTAGTTCAATTTTGAATATATTTTTTTTTTTACTATTTTTATGAAAACACCGTGTACTAAATTTGAACTCTCCACGTCGACGCGTTCTCAGGCAGTTTCCACATGTATACTGAAAACCCAAAGTATTGTATGGAAACACCAAGAAAGGTTTCTCCGATTTAGCCCAGTTTTGAATTTGTATTTGCAATTTCTTATGAAA
The DNA here is from genome assembly GCA_963924295.1 of Dioctria rufipes. Classification (NCBI taxonomy): domain Eukaryota; kingdom Metazoa; phylum Arthropoda; class Insecta; order Diptera; family Asilidae; genus Dioctria; species Dioctria rufipes. Next base: position 45,285,563 of record OZ002741.1, on the reverse strand, counting down.
ACACCGTGTACAAAATTTTAGCTCTCCAGTTCTCAAGCAGTGACAATAATATATTGTGAAAAACCAAAGCTTTGTAGAGGCAATACCAAGAGTTGCCCGATTTAGTCCATTTTTGAAATTTTATTTTAAGCACTCTGCGTCGACGCGTTCTCGGGCAGTGCTCAAAAATGGGAAAAATAAAAAAAATTTCATGGCAACACTACGAAAAAATTGCTCGATTGGTCCCATTTATTTTCGAACTTAAATTTCCCGTGTGCAAGATTTCAGTTCTCTAAGTAAATGCATTCTCGCGTTATAGTGCGGACAGACAGACAGACGAACGGACATACAGAAATCAAAATAACTTTTAAAATTATACGTGAGTATCCAATCCATTCTGCTCTTCCATCATTATTTCTATGAGTTACAAATGGAATGACAAACTTAGTACACCCTACCTATGATTTCATCTAGGATATAATAATAATACATAATGCCCTTAAGAAAACACAATCTATGTGTTTCTGGATTCTATTGTAAATGCGCTTATATATTTAATCTCCATCTCTTCTAATCATAATATCCCAGTAAGACAAATGGGATCTATTCCCATTGGATATATTATAGACTTTGCGGGCAAATAACCGAACCTGTAATCGATTCAATTTCGATTCAAAATAAATTTTTAAAACTTCCCTCGATAACGTGTACGTTTCGATTACTCGAATAGGTCGTGAAACAAGACGGAATAAATCTTCAGTTACAAGTTTGAAGTGGAAGTGTAATTTTGTTGAGGTAAGTGAAAAATACATATTAATTATATTATATTGTGCAATAAACTAAAAACTGAATATAAGCTTTCAAACCCACCGCTAAAATTTATGCACTCATATCTATCAGGCAGGCGGCATACGGTTGTAAACAGAACGAAGTGTTCCCAGCATAAAACATTATACTTGGGGGTATCGCAAGGATCAATTTTGGGTCCCCTAGTGTTTTGTCTCTACATAAATAACCTGGTGAAAGTTCCTAGGCTGTGTTCCCTTAAACTTTGTGATGATGATGTCCAGTTGTGCTTATTTACAAGCATAGATGATCTGCATTAGAATGTGACCAAAGCCAATATGAATTTGGAACTTATTTCTAGCTTGGCAAAAATCAATAATCTTACTCTAAATTCTGCTAAGTCTCAATCTATAATTATTTTTAAAGATCACATCGATATGTCTCATCTGCCTCGTATGTCTCTTAATAATGTGCATATTCGCTGACTCAGTTCGGCATCTCGGGGTGTATTTTGATACATCTCTTAATTGGGAAAAGCACACAAATGTTATGGTTGGAAATATTTATGAGGATTTAAAGGGCTTATGGCGACATGCATCCTACACTCCTAGGGATATAAGGATTCGTCTTGTGAAGGCTCTGTTACTACCAAATATAGCTTATGGCTGTGAAGTTCTCGGCAACTTGAATAGTATATATCGTAATAGGATAAATGTTGCATATAACTCATGTGCTAGATACATCTATGGGCTTCGCGGACGTGAACATTTTGCCGAATACTCCAAAAGTATACTGAGTTGCTCGCTTAAGAGAAGTCAGTACCAAGATTTGCAAGTTTCATACAATTTCCAATGAGAATTTCTGACAAACTATTTGTAGCAGAATAATGATTTATATCTCAAATTAAAAGTAACGAAGAAGTCTAGTAAATAACGTTAGGAAAAATAAAAAGAAATTTATTGGAATTGATATATTGGCTCGGAAACTTGTAAAAAATGTTAAAAATTGAAGGTTTTCAAATCAAATTCCTGTTAGTAGGAATTCTCATTGAATTAGATTGTGACTATTTAAGAAAGATAAAACCTAGATCTAGCAAATAATGTCGAGTTATTTCATTTTTAGTGGGGCACTTTTTAATTATTTGACACTAATAGTACTTGTTTTTTCTCCCGATATTTCATCTACGATAAATTGCAATATTACGTTGAAAGTCGTTCAAATACAAAGAAAAATAATATATTTAACAATTATGTCCAAAAAAATTTATTAGAATTAATTCTTGTTAAAAATATTCAATTTATTTGAACTGCAAATATTCATTTTTCGTCTGATATTGTATAATTTTGTCGAATGTTGGATTTCTGCTTTTTACGCTAGGTGTCTCTAATGTAGTCTTTGATCTAGGTCTAGGCTAATTATACATATATGAATTTTCTCACGTTCAGGACACAAACCTATGTATAGTAAATTTTATTGCCTACAGGCTTGCTGGTATCTAAATTGATAACTATCTTCGATTTAGAATTACCTGTAGTATAGTAAATTCTATATGCCTTAATTATTTGCGTGATAATATTATCTTTCTCACATCAGTTTGTACCAGATTACACCGTGGCATAAGCTGCATTTCAGCACTCGTTTGTTTTTCGTTTACGGTGTTTTTGTGTGGAATACCCTCCCATTTCAAATTAGTATAACCCGCTGTCCTGTTAGCTTCAAGAGATTGTCATTAAATCACTTATCTAGTATGTAAGCTTATCTCATTAGTGTTCATTGTTGAATTCTATTACTTAATTTCTCTAAATCCAATTTTTATTTGCTTTTAACTCGTGTAATATATATCAATCTTTAGTTTTAATTATAGTAAGTACAACATAGATTAACGTATAACGACATTTTTGTTAAACTCATAATTTTCTATTAGTATTGAATTTACACCTTGGAGTAGGTGCAAATTAATGAGCTTGTGCTCTTTTAATAAAGAATTATTTATTTATTTAATAGTCTAATTAGAAGCAAAGAAGACATTAGGTGTTAATATTATTAAATAATAATTAATTTTCCGCAGATATTATAAAAAGTATCCAATTTGGAGAAAAAATATACTCGAAAGAATGAAGTAGGCTTCATAATGACTGAATTTCTCTTATTTTTTTTTTTATTTTTTTATTCTAAAAAAGTTGAAATTGTATTTTTTTTTGGTATAGGAGATCTAAATCTCTCTTCAGTGGCGGATCCAGGGGGGGGGGGGGTCATGACACCCCCCCCCCCCCCCCCGCCTAAATTTGAAGAAAAATATTTAATTAATTGAGTGATTTGAAAAAACATATTTTTTATTTTATACTTTTTTTATTTATATAATTCAACTTAAAAAAAAAATTTTATTCCAAAACTTAAAAAAATAAAAATTTATTTCAATGAATGCTATTGTATGCATGTGATGTATGTGTATAGGTTTTCCTCGGAATTTGGGTTTCGGACCTCAGCTTTGGGTGCTCCAAGACAAACACTTCCCAAGCCACGAAACAGACTTCCTCACTACCACATCAGAGCCCTACCTTAACTTAGTCCTAACTCCTGTTATATTTCGGGGCTTACCTTAGCCGAAGGCAATCACTCTACGCAGTTTCAGGAAGCTATGATTAAAACAACTCGCACACTTTTCTTTTATTTATATATATTTTTTTTACTTTTGCTTTGTTCACAAAGTTTTTCTTTCACAAACTTCCTCTTATGATTATTTTCACAAAACGTTTATTTTTTTTTTTGCTTATCGCAACTTCTATTTTCTTTACCTGTTCAGCCTACCGCGGCGGACGATGGTTGAAATGAAATTTGATATTTTCATAAATATCAAACCATCGTCTTGCTATCGTGCATACATTGTTGCACCCACAATGTATGCCGCTCGCGACAATTTGCTGAAAGGAGGCTTTTTGGTGAAGACTTGATCGTTTAAATCTTCACCGAGTAAATTTTATGCGCCCGATATGTATGTAGGTATATATGTACATACATATCGTATTTTTATTTTCGACAAATCTTACTGAAGGTAAGATTTGTCGTGGGGCTTTTTTCTATTGAAACGACTTGGGTTAAAATTTAAAACTTTTATTTGTCCCAAGTCGTTCTATGGGAAATACTTTTTGTTTTTAACTGAGGAATTTGAATCAATTGCTGATGGCAATTTCTTCGCCTTAAAGAGAGATAAGCCCCTTTTCAGATAATTTTGGCATGTAACACTCCTAACATTCTAAAATATTTGCAGCGTTCTTATGTAAAGCCACTGACATTTAAAATATGGACTGACTACGTCCATAGAAATACACTGCAGAAATTGGGCTCATTTCTATATAGCGTTCTCTTTCGGTCTAAGCACCAACTACTAATTCGCACGTCACAAAGAAATGTGACCTAACTCAAAATTTGTCGTTTTTGAGTTAATTACACCATGAAATTGGCATATTTCTATCTGATTGTTTTTGCCGCTAGATAGCGATAGTGTCACTTTTCTGTTACTTAAGAACAGAGATATTCTTCATAGAACAGTGTGTCAGTGTCACTTTTCGAGTTGTGACGATCTTCATAACAAACGTAAATATGACTTCGACATTTTAACAGTATTATTTTAAATTGTGTCACTTTTCCACAAAACAGCATTTATTTCTTACAAATTTTATTATGAGTTATGACATTTTTCCACAAAGTTCAAAGTACGGAATTTAATTCTTAAAAATCGTATTTTGAGTTGTGCCACTTAAAAAAAACTTGTAAAAATATTTATTTCGCAACAAAGAAAAGCGACACAACTTAAGAGGATGCTGGATTAACAGCTAACCTCGCCAACTGCGGTAACAAAAACTTAAAATTTCTTTTATATAAATCTTCAGAAATATATTTACTAACAAATTTAAGAGTTCAGACTATTTTTAGCAAACAATTAGTACGTTAAGCTAGAATTAATTCTATGTGCAGCTTTTCGTTTTTTCGCTCTCCTGAAAAGTTGCATTTTTTGAGTTGGGTCACTTTTCTATGTAACGTGCGAACTGAGAAAGGGCTGTAAACAATAAATAAATAAGTGGGTTTGTCGAAATAAATGTTTTTAAATTAATTATTTGGGTTAATAGAAATTCGAGAGGTTTCACTTTTCAACTTTCCGCCAATGGATTTTTCAATGTTGGCACCGACGTATGAACTATTTTTGACACAAAAAATTGTACCCGCATGAAATAGCATATCGAGCAGTCCATATTATACATATATGCCAGTGTGTAAAACTGAGAAAAGTTGGGCTTGAATGACTCCTGCAGTTTGCACCCTATTCTATTAAAAAATTAGTTATTGTAAAAAGAAAGTATACTAAAAAATGACACATCATCCTAGTTCCTAGTTCCTAATACTACAGTACTGCGGTGGCTATGCGAACCGAATTACGACGTTGGATGTTTTTTTTTTCTCGAAAGGTGACCCCCACCCCCCCTAATTTCAATGCTAGATCCGGGCCTGTCTGTCTTATATATATATCATGAAAATTATGTAAGTAAATAGTCAGATCCTTTAAACTTCAATCCATACCAATTCTATACCGATACATTAATCTATTTAAAAATCAAGTACTTACCAATTTCAAATATATTCCGCGTAATTTATGAAATATATTTTTCAACGGTACAAGAATCAATTTGTAATCGATTATACATAAGATCAATTTTCTATTGCGTACTGCTAAAATCAATCCAAAGAGCCAAAAAAGGGGACATTGTCCATAAAAAATAATTCATTTTGACACGAAACAAAATCGATCCTTCAATAACTAAGAATTTATTCCGTATCTCAAAAGAATTGATTCCTGTCTTACTAACTTTAATCATGCACAACAATCTTCTTCCTTATTAATCTTATGATACAACATACGCCTAATTACGTTTTTTGTAATAATTTTTTTGTTCCTTTTTCACTCGCTTTCGGAGCATACGCAACGGACTCCATCCATATACCTAACCTCTCCATCTAACTCTGTTCTGTTCTCTTGATTTCTGTTATAATAATAATCGCACAAAATGACTAAATGGGTAATTTCAAACTTTGCTACGGTTTATTGCAATATTAGGTATTTGCCTTTCCTTATTGCAAACTATGTATGTATAGTTTTATTCCTTTAAGACAGTATCCACGCGGAATAATTAAACCTTAAGTGAGTCAATCCGGATTACGTGGCTTATTACCTGAGATTATATCTGCATTATGCACATTCCTCTACAATGTTCGAATTAAATCTCTCCTTTATTATTGTGCCATCTGGTGCAGCCTTCTTACTTCATCATACCTTTATAAGTTATTACTTTTTAATAAGTTCCATACAATTGTTCATACATACATACACAGTTACATAAGTTAACAACAAAATTTGAAAATATTTCTCCAAGGAAAATTTCATTATGAGAATTTCCAGTGTGGCCACAAATCCAATTACATGGGGCTTCTCGAATGAATTCGTTTTGCAGCTATCATGTAGCGTAGAATAGCATGCAAACTAGCTGCTACTGCTACCAGCTACCGCTATAGATAATAGAAAATGGAATGTAATATTTAGAACAAACCGTTGAAGAGAAAGAGAAAGGGGGAAAGCGGAGACAGAGAGAGAAAGATAGAGGACTAAGATTAGCTCTTGCTTCTTAGACATTTAGCAGTGCATTCAAGTTTCAAAGCCAATTTTCTTCTACATGGATCGCTCCAGATGTGTATCCGAGCGGCGACGTGCAGATTTCTGTGCTTACAGTCGACAATAGATATTAACATGCCCAAAACGAAATTAATGTCTGCTTATATATCCTTGAGCATATCCTTAAGGATATTCATATGTTCCCGTGGTGATGGTGAACTTTTAGTGGTAAATGCATCCACACCGTGCTTCTTTTACAATTGAAATTCTCCTTAATGGATGAGACAATGTAAAGGTTGCGTGTTACTTTACTGCAGTAAAGACTTTCAGCTAATATTCATCTTTCTTCCAGTCCTTTGCTTTCCTGTATTAAATGATAAAAACAAACCGAAAGGAACTAGGATTTGCAACTGCTTGTCTTATGAAATAACCAAGATGAGCTTCTTTGAAATTATTTCATTTTCTCTGAGCTTAAAAGCTTACAACACATGATGTAGTATCTTGTCAGATGATATGATGGATTCAGTATAGGTGTCTACTGCAAAACTGAGAGCCTCTTTGCTATCACAAAGGATCTAGTACTAAGGATATGTAAGTATATTATATACATATGTATGTACATATAGAAAGCATGGAAGATTTTAATAAGCCTCCGTTAAAGTTGCTTTTTTATTAATACATGTTATCCAAGACTTATGATGCTTTGAGAAAATTGGATTTTATAAATGACAATTTTAGTTGTAATATTACCTAATTGGTCTTTTGGAAATATTAAATTTTTTATTTAGGTACCTACCTAGGAATTTAGAAGATTTAGCAACGTCAGCAATATCATAATGTTAGCACAATGGGCCTCGGTACTTAAAATTTTTCGTCCCCTTGCCCTAGGAAAAACAATACCCTAATGTGCATTAAGCGGTGTTATAATCAGCCGCTTATGGCCCGTGTCCAATTGACTAAACGTAATATAAAAATCAATAAATTTACTGAGAAATCATTAAAATATTTCAATTAATAATACTATAGACTTGAAAATAATATTAAAAATGTTGTCGTTGGTGATTTTAATCTTCCCAATCTATTATGGGAATATAACACAAGTAAAGGTTCAAATGTTTTCTTTTTTTGTTTTTGAACTAAAATTATTATTTTCGTCTGTTCGTATGTTCGTATGTTCGTCTATATATCATTCTATCAATAACTTAAACTGTTTAATAATCTCCATAGCCGCGATTCCTAACCTATTCCGGAAATAATGCCATTACAGATCTTATGCGCAACAACGTAACAACATAGGTTTACCAAGGGGTCATTTTGACCCCTGTGAGCCTACTTTGCATTCATTTTCGACAATTCTAGATGATTTTTAAAATAATAATAATAATCTTATTAATTTTAATTTACACGTATGTGCAAGTTTGATTTGTCTAAAACGGTTCGCCATACAGAAAAAATTATTATAACCAATTTCATAGAATATCACATTCTGAAGAACTATTCAGTACAATAAAAACGACTGGGAGTGATAGTTTTCACAGTATACGTAAAAATCGTAGATTGTTATATGGCAACACTAAGAAAGGGTTGCCCGATTTAGCCCATTTTTGAAATTGTATTTACAACTTCTATGAAAACACTGTACATAAAACGCATTCTCAGACATTGTCCACATATGTATATAGTGAAAAACGAAATTTTTGTATAGCAACCCTACGAAGGAGTTGCCCGATTTGTCTTTTTTTTAAAAAAGCCCGTGTGAAAAATTTCAGGTCTATATGTACACACGTTCTGGAGTTGTCCAGAAGACAAACGGATGGACAGACGGACTAACGCACATGTATAAATAAAAATAACTTTTAATATTATGAGTGACGTCCAATCCAAATTGCTCTACCATCATTATTTCTATGCGTTACTAACGGAATGACAAAATTAGTATACCCTATGATTTCACCTAGGATATAATGCCTTCTCTCAACAGTCAAGGGCTGTTTGAAAAGTCAGTGACTTAGAAACGAAACATTTTTATACCCTAGATAAAATCTACTAAGTTTCTCATTCCGTTTGTAACACACAGAAATAATGCTGGTAGAGCAATACAGATTGGACACCCACTCATAAAATTAAAAGTTATTTTTATTTTCGTATGTGCCTCTTTTCGTCCGTCTGTCCGTCCGACCATCCTTCTGACTGTCCTCACGATAACTCTCGAGAGCGTGTGTACGTATACCGATTTCCATTGATCACGTTTTCTAGCAGAAGTGTTACACTTTTCTTACTGTGGAAATTGGTCCATTGACCTGCACTGCTAGAAAAAGTTTACGTCTAATGAATCTGGTGCTACACCACTAACATGTATATAAATGGCCTACTCGTTGAACCAAAAATCCATGAAAGCAAATGGCACCACTTTCATGTTCCTGTCTCTTTCCGTCGGAGCATACCTTCCCACTGAACTGTAATGATTCAGCGGTATTTCCAATCAAAACAGCCTTGTAAAAAACACTTCCTTCGGCTTATTATTAAAATTTAACAATACAAGTAGTCCCAAATTCTATTGTGGTAAATTCGGTAAGTCCCATAGACAGCGCCAGTGAGAGCATAGTTTCTGAAATCAAAACTGGTGCCACATGAAACAGGAGATCAGTCAGTCCATTTATATACATACATGTCAGTGTGCTACACCCGAAAAATCGGCGGTGTTACACCGAAAAACGCACACATCTACATGAGAAATGTCACAATTGCATGTCATTGAGCATTACATATCAATCTCCACCAAATTCATCCGCAATGACGCCAAAATCTTTTAAATTACTATTTTCATAATTTTTACGTTATTTTGTAATGTTATTTTTTCCAGAAAATTTCAATCTGACAAATTACATGGATATCAGCTACTATTACATTCTCATCGCGTAAAAAGTTGTTCCATTGAAATCGTTTTTTACTTATTGACGTGCACTTTTCTTAAAATATCAATGGAAATCGACATTAGTTTCGTTTTTCACTATTTATTTCGATACTGCCTAAGATCGTGTTAACGGTTTCCAACTTCTTTAAACCCACTTGTTAAAAAATACACTTTCTTGAACTCTGCAAAATAATGGTTCGGTGCGAATCTTTTTCTATTGAGCCAATTATACATATTTAGAAAGAGGAAAAGGTCACATGGGACGAAATCTGGAGAATGGAATGGATTGGTGGAGCAGTTCATATCACAATTCGACAATGTAGGCCATCGCATTTGTAGACATATGATCTGGTGCAGGAGCTCTGGTTGCAAGAGAATTTTCTACGCCAAATGATATACTGAATACTTGAAACTACTTTATTTCTCTTTTCCGCTGCATTCAACGCATAAAATGCATCTTCTTTACAAAACTTTTATGGGACCTTTAAAGATTTATTATAACGACTAGATAAAACATAGATCTTGTGAACATGGTCGGAATGTTCCTCTACATAATCTTATTGGGCTTATCACAAAAACACATCTAAGTTTACACACACCATAATTTATCCTTTAACAAATATATATTTTTTTGACGCTGATTTCATATTTGTCGGAATGCACGATGATTTTTAAGAAGAGCATGAAACTCAAATGTCTGGCGGCTCCAAAGAGAGCATTAAATTCCTATATAGACTCGAATGACGAGGAAGAATTTACAGATGTGCCTAAATCAAAGCAATGCAAAATGGTTAAGGAAGGCCTCATTTATTTCTTATGTCAGTTATGTTCAAAATTTGTGAATTATTTTTTCTATTTTTGTTGTTGTTCTTTTTTTTTTTAATATTAATTTATGAAAGAGAATATAAATTAAAAAAATTATTCGTCTAATTTTTCCATTATGACGAATTATATTCGCAGGAAACAATCAAGATGATTATAAAATTCAAAGTAAATTTATCACATAATATGCCAATTTTATACCCTAGATGAAATCTACTAAGTTTTTCATTCCGTTTGTAACGCATAAAAATAATGATGGTAGAGCAAAATGTATTGGACACCCACTCATAATATTAAAAGTTATTTTGATTTTTGGAAGTCCATCCGTCCGTCAGTCCAACTGTCCGCCCGCATAACTCAAGAACGCGTTCAGTTAGAGTGCTGAAATTTTGCACGCGGGCTTTTTTAAAAAAAAAAAAAAGTAAATTTAAGTTCGAAAATTGGCAGAATCAGGCAACGCCTTCGTAGGGTTGCCATACAATTTTTTTACTATATATTTGGGCACTGCCAGAGAACACGTCGACGTAGAGATCTGAAATTTGGTATATGGTTTTTTTATAACAATAGTAAATAAAACTAAGAAAATGGAAATGGTGTTGCCATATAAAAATTTAGAATCTTTACATATACTGTGAAAACAATCAGTCGTAGAGGGTTTTAATGTACTAAAAAGATCTTTAGAATGTGAGATGCTACGAAATTGGTTATAACCATTTTTACTGTCCAACAAACCGTTTTAGAAATATATGCGAAAAACCACTTCAAAAATCAAACTTATACAGACCATACAAAATTACATACTGGAATTCATCTAGGATATCACGAGAATTGGTCTTAGACCAATTCTAGGTTTCTTACTTATTTAGATAATGTTTTTGTTACTGCTAGATGATACCTCAAAAAAATACTGCTTGATCTGTTGGTGGGAGGCTGTACACCCCTGAAAATTATCTGAAGCAGAAAAAAAAAGAAAAAATTTGTTAATCAGGATGAAAAATTTCAGAGCAGTATAAAATTTTGTTTTTTCGATGAAAATCAACAAAATGGCGAGCATTTCAAAATTGATTTTCGAATTTGGCCTATTTTCGAGAGTTTTTCATTAAAAAAAAAATATTAAATTTTCAAATAAAAAGAAAAAGCTTCCATATCGCTTGAAGGAAGGACATGAAGAACTATGTACCCAAATTTGAGACGGATAGCTTAAAACTCTTCTTTTGCAATGTCAGGTTCATACAATTTTGCTTCAGCTTCTTCGAATACTCTGCATGTTTATAGAAGTTCATAATTTCGGAAATTGACAAAAAGTAAAAAACAATTTTCAATCAATTTTACACACAACTCCGTTAATTTTTTGGTTTTTTTTTTTTGTGGGCTTTCCTTAGAATTAGTTAAAATGAGTGCATCCTGTGGTATTATATAATGATTATCAGAAAATTTTTATTCTAAGCTTTTTAGCATTTTACAATTGAAAAATCTATTGCGTGACCTTCGGGATAGCTTTCTGATATTAGACTTACTTATTTTATATATCAGTAATTCTCTAAGTATTTCTAAATCTGAATGGATGATGGATAGACAGAAATAAAGAATTTTGAGAACTCTTAAAAAACAACCGCCTCATCCGGTTTTTGAAGCCGATACCTTCCACTCTCCAGGCGACTACATACTCTTACCTCTGAGCTAACCAGACAGATGCTTTTTATTCTTGTATTTATTAATTTTAACTAGCCTAGTAAGTCGCAGTTACTTTCAGCTAGCATTAACACTAGGTTTACCAAGGGGTCATTTTGACCCCGATAAGCACAGTTTTTATTCATTTTGTACAAGAGAATTTTGATAACTCTTATTTTTTTTAATGATTTTAAATTAAATTATAAATGCAAGAGAATAAAACAACTGTTCAAGTTTTGAAGCCGGGACCTTCCACTTTCCAGGCGACTTCATTTTCTAGCTGATCTAGAGAGTAGATTACCATGCTCTAAATCAATAACAAGTAGGCTACGATAACAAATGTAATCGATTGAGATACTTCTATAACCACTATTTCCATCTATCAGCGATTGTAAAAATTGTGAGTTCGAGTCCTGTATAGGATAAGGTAAAAATAAATAAAATATTAATATACAGAATTTTACATAATATCATCCTTAACGTATGACATAAAATGAAATTTAACTTTCACACATTTTTCATTTATTGGCATTTCAAATGGCTTTCTAATCCAAATTTAAATCTTTTCCTCCTATATAACGACAAAAAGACAGACGCACGTCACGAAAAATTCCTGTATATATATGTATAGTACGTAGCTGCGTATAAAGGATATGAACCGAATAAATCTCTGCGAAAGATTTATGAGTTTGTGTTTTGAAATAAACTGCCTAAATAAAGTGGAGTAACCTATTTAGCATCTGTCCACTGTCCATTTGGCGAGCATATGTAGAGTAGGATTAAAAAAGTGAAAGCCTGCAGCTCGGGAGATCTTCGTCTAGATGAAAATTTATTATTGCAATTATTTATGTACTAAACTGCTCTGCTGCATAAACTTTAAAAAAGAGCTTCACATCCCACTTTTTTCAAAGTTAAATCCTAAAAAGTTTTCGTCCTATTTAAATTCAAAATGTCACAGTTTTCTGGTATATATACTCGTAGTAACTGCATTCGTTGCAATGCAGTGTGGTAGAGGGCTTATCCGCTTGCAATAACAACTACAATAAGCGGATAAAAGTAGAATAAATATTTTTCGAAAAAAAAAATATTTATGTAGAGCGAAAAATGGAAAACTTTTCTTCATGTTCTTGCGACCCTTTTTTCCTTTTCTCTACTAAACCATATAACTTTGAGCAAGTTAGTACAGTTCTGTGTGCACTTTGTCGTCATTTCCTTTAGCCGAGATTTTTGTTCCTTTTGCAGTCGTGTTGTTGTAATTACTTTTTCCTGGTTTTGCACTACTCACACGCGAAATGATGTTTTGATAATATTACTCGTTAAAAAATATACACACATTCAGTAGAATCATACAGGCAAGTATATCCAGATGTTTAATATTTCTCAAGCTATGAGCTCTTAACATTTTCTTTAAAAACCTTGTCGTCCTTTTAAAATCCTTGTTAGTATTATTTGCTTCTATATTCCTTAAACTTTAACAATTTGCGCAAATAATGCTGTGTAATGGGACAGATAGCAACGTCAATTCGCTTTAAAGTTTTATAATTAGAGTATGTGTATATGTATTTGGTTGGACATTAAAGATAACACGAATTTATTTTTATGCTTGTTTTTATGTAAACACTATAGAAATCATCCATATCAGTATCATTATATGAATGGATTTGGTCTTGTCGGAATACTAAACCCAGTCAGCACAATATAAACAGAAAACGACACGCCCTTAGTGGGCTACCTAATTTGTCGTCCAAAGTCCAAAATAAACCAAGTTGTCACCATGCTACACACGTACATACACGTATATCCTATCTGAGCCAAACATTCTATTACACCAGCCAGTTCGTCAACAGAAGAGTAAACAAGCCACAAAACTGTCGACATTAAATGGCTCATCGAAGCAAGCAAACCTCATGTGTGAATGGTGCTGATGTTGAAATTTCATTAACCCATACATACATAGTTATACATAATACCTGGGCTATATCAATCAAGTAGGTACGGTGTACATGTAACATGTTGTAACACCTTTTCAAATCTTTCATGCCACCCTGTGCGAAAACTAACGAGAACTGCAAACAGTGGGCAAAACGTGTTTCGGCATAATATCTGTGGTCAAGTGATATAATAAACTCCCCGAATAGCAAAATTCATGCAGCCAAGGGGGGAAATTTCATCAGCATTATTATATGTATGTTCATTCTCATAAAGAATCCACCCAGCATCCTCCGGATCTACTACTATATTGGAGAATTCAACAAGCTCCAGATTCAGAGTCCAGTCAAATGTGACCATTCCATTAGCTGCTACTATGGTATGCTCATTTTGTGTGGACTTGGCATTTCTTATCAAGATTCTTCTAATTGTCCAAAAACAACAACAAAAAAACCAACCGGGACAGAACAAAGTGGAACTAAATTAGAGAATTCCTGCAGATGAATAAAACGATAAAATTTACGCTTGAAATGGTCTCAGTATGTATGCTGCTAAGAAAACCAACCCAAGCAGTATGAACCAAATGTCCTTATCTTGAAGTCATTTACAGCCTTACGAGCTATGCAAAAACTGAACTGAAGTTGGGGACTCTCACTATACAACCCGTCACCGGGGTTAAGGAAACTCTTTTAAAACCCGCTCACGTTCCTGAAAACACTATGAAATTTTCTCAAAATATATCTCGATTTGTGACTTTATGACTGGGAACAGATTTTGTAACTTTGGGATTCCGGCACGGCCCGCTGTCGTCTCCATTTGGATAAGAGGGTTGGTGGGCGAGTTTTGCATCCCCCTCTCCACCTCTCTCTCTTCCATTGCTTAGTCTGCCTTTTTTTCCATTCAATGAAACTGCATGTGGCACGAGACCCCACAACGTTTAATTAAAACTTCCATTACGTCCCCATCCTTGGTTGCTCGACTTAATTGCATTTGCACATATCGTTCCTGGATTTTCAGATCATGAAGTCTCAACCCTAGGGATTGGCTGGTGATTTCCCAGCATGCTACGTGCATATGCCTCTAAAGTTAACAGTTCTTTTTGTATCGGTTTTTTTCCCCAGTGTGAACCACTAACCAGTTGAATTCAAACTCATAAAGAGAAGGATTGGAGGATTGGAAAAACAACGATACTCTGGTGCTAAACTAAGATCGATGAATATACCTTTAAAGCTTTTGTCGATTCGATATGCTATGTGTGCCCTTTAGTTAAGCAATTCCATTTGTATCTCATACCCATGTGGCTATGTGTCTCATGCTTTAATTATGGCATCGATGTTGAGAGAAATTTTTCACCCAAAAATGATTATTTTCTGTTTTTTGAACAATCAGAGCAGTAGTTATAGTTATTTACCATAGAATATAAAAAATTAGATAAGAGTTATCAAGGAACATATAACTTAACAAGAAGCACAAATTGTATGGTTATTTGACGATGCGGCCAGGAGGTAAAAAACGGGAAGAAGCAAAGATTTGAGACTGAGAGGAAATTGCTCTGTTCTCTCTATTCTCCACCACCCCACAGCTATACAATACAATACAATATATTTATTCGGCCTTGTACAGAAGATTACAAAATCTTATAACGTATAATTAGGTGGGAAAAAAAACAACATAAGTAACATTAAAATTAAAGCAAAAATTAAATAATAATCAAAATAAAGATAATAATAAATAAATAAATAAATGAATAAATAGAGAAAAAGAACAAAAACAAAAAAAAGGATATCCAAAGATGAAAAAGAAAAAGAGAACTTAGAGATAAAGGGCAAAGAAAAGAACAAAAATAAAAAAATAAGTAAATAAATAGAAATACAACAAATTAAAAACAAAACACAAGAAAAAAATGAATAAATAAAATTAAAAATAATTAAAACAATTCAACAAGAATTTTAAGATCTGAAAATAAATACCAATCTACTACCTAATAACTAGTTAAGGTAATCTTTGACTAGCTTGGCATAGGTCAGGCCGGAGCCTGTGCGCTGAATTACATTTGGAAGAGAGTTCCATTTTCGGGCAACTTGGACGAAGTAAGAGCACTCACCGTACCCAGATGTTCATCTCGGTACAAGGAGTTGAAGACCTTTATTCAAGTGCAAGAACTGTAGGCTTTCGGATAGATATGCAGGGGACTTAGTGTAAATTACCCTATGAAGGAAGATAAGCCTCCGACGAGTCAAATAGGCCTCTACAGAACTACCGAGTAGGGACGTAGCAAGAGCAGATACACGAGCCATCCGAGGAAGTTTATAAATATAACGGATGACGTCGTTAAAGGCTACAGTAACTCTTCTTTGACAAATTGAGTCTAGTCTGCTAAAAATAAGGCTCCCATAGTTAAAATGGGGTAGAATAAGAGTCAACGCTAATATCCTACGAAAATCCACAGACAGGCAACTAGAGGAAATAGAAAGTTGACGAAGACTGCCATAAATTTTCCCCATCAAAGCGCTGATGTAGTCGCAACAACTAAATTTCGAATTGAGTTGAATGCCCCTAATTCTTAACTGACTCAACATATTCAAGCGTGGAATTATTCAACCGAACTGAAGGCAAATCAGATATAAGGAAAACGGTTCTATATACCGGCAGACAGTAAGACTTGTTTGGGTTAATGGCAAGCTCATTACCCATTTCCCATTCATGTACGTGCTGTAGGTCATCATTGATTCGAGCAATATAGTCCTCGACCAGGCCTATGGGTTTGCTAAGCTGCAACTGAACGTCATCGGCATACAAATGCACAGAAACGCTATTCACAACAGAGGGGAGGCCATTTATATAGAGGGAGAAGAGAATAGGGCCTAGAACCGAGCCTTGAGGAATACCAGCGTAAAGGGATAATGGAGCGGAGATAGAATTCTGCACTTTTACAACTTGCGCACGATTCGAAAGGAAAGCAGAAATTAACCCAACAGCCGATGAGGAGAAGCCATATTTTGTGCCAAGTTTGCAGATTAACTTGACATGACTCACCGAATCAAACGCCTTACTGAAATCTAATAGGACCAGCACTGCTAAATGATCATTGTCAAGAGCCTTATGAATATCAAATGTGACCTTTAAGAGAGCAGATTCACAACTGTGACCTGGGCGCAATCCTGATTGCCAGCCTGACAATATATTCTCTGCCCCCACATACTCTATTATTTGCGTGTACATAATTTTTTCGAGTGTTTTAGCAAGAAAATTGAGTACACTAACAGGGCGGAGATCACTAGGTAGGGAGGGACGAGATTTCTTTGGAATGGGAACAACTATTGCTTGGTTCCATTGAGAAGGAAATTGCGAAGTGGTAAGACACAAATTATAAATATGCGTTAAGGGACATGACAAGTAGATCGGTAGTAGCTTTACGAACTTGGGTGGTAAAGCATCAGGTCCAATAGAATTAGACTTAATGGAATACAGGGTCGAAAGAACCTCGGGGCTATCCACACAATGGAAGGAGAAAGCCTCATGAGAGAAGTATTCCTGAAAGTTGTAAACAGGCGTAGTTGCAGCCACAGAGCTAGAAGCAAAGTAGTTGTATAGGTCATCAGGATTGAAATTTGCAACTTGTGGGTCCTTCTCATGAATACCGAGACTACGAACATTATTCCATAGCTTTTCGCAGGAAGTTTTGGATCTAACTTGGTCCCAAAATAGGCACATTTAAATGAACGAAGCAGAGAAATAACTTTATTGCGCACTCTTTTATATCTACCATCAATTACATTGTCTTGAGTTCTTCTAAATCGCTTAAGCAAGAAATCACACTCAGCCATCGCCTGACGAATTTCATCTGTAATCCAGGGACATTTATTGTCACGAATACTGCAAGTTTTCAGAGATACATACTGATTATATAAACGCAGAATGGTGTTGGTGAAGATAGAAACTTTACCATCCAGGGAGTCCTCATCATATAGGTGATTCCAAGAAATTCCGTTGCAATCGTCTGAAAGTGCCTGCATATCGATGTTTTTAAAATCCCGATAAGTGTAGGAGACTGAAAGTGGAATAGCGGACAAATTCATCTCGTATGTTAAAAACAGAAAATTATGATGAAAGTTGCTTGGTGGTGAAATTTGAGTATGAAAGAGAATTTTATTAATATTGGTGGTAAGCACATAATCTAGCTGAGAAGGCGAGGAACAAGTAAAATATGTCGGCATGTTGTTAACTAACACACGCCGACGGCAGCAGCCATGCACAGTTTTATCATAGAGAAGTAATACTGTTTTCTCTATGGTTTTATGTTTCACTATGCTGCCTAGCTGAAGTGGCGAGCTGGTTTTTCTATTAATTTAGGTACTTGAAAATTTTTCATAAGAACTTTTGCACAGCATATTTTGGCTACCTATATTCATGAAAATTGTTAGCCCAAGCACACGAATCAATGCGACTAACAGTGCTTGATTGTGACTAGACTGCTTGTCGCCCACCAATTCCTATCCCATTCGCTCATCTTACTTTCTCTCTCAGGTCTGATACAATACAATGTAAATGAAGATTCTCTCAAACAAAGTATTCTTGATGAAACCGGTTTCTTAGAGAAGAGGTAAAAGAAACAAAGAGAACACATACACGGAGTAAAGATTCTGATCTTTGGCTCTGGTGCTGTACTGGTTCTTAAACGATGATGACCTACCAACCGCCACTCACCACTGGTGATTGACGGCGGGCCGTCATTTAAAGCAGAGTTTTCATAAAATTTGTGAAAGCAAGTCGTAATATCATCACTGGTCAGTGGTGGATCGTTAACAGGTAGAGAGTTTTCATACAATTTGGAGAGCGGGTCGTAATGGAACGACCCGCCATATAAATCTTCTCAACATACGAGATGCGTATTCTTTCTGTTAGAAGTTCTTTGCTATTATGCAATTAAGTACATACAAAAATTCAAACTTTCTGATTCCAAATACTTTGCTCCTAATACTCACACCTATCACCCATTATATAAGGGCTATTCTATATCGCGTTTATTTAAGCAAGAATTCAAAGATATACCCGGTCAAATTGTTCATGTTAAAATGGAATTAAATAGTTAGCCCTTCCCATAGAAACACTATTAGAACATATGGTGTGAACTGTTACTACATACTGACGTAAGATGGTTAAGTCGTACTACATTTTGAACGAGATTTAGAGAGCTTCTCCCAAGTAACAATTTTTCCAACTTTCGGTGACTTAAGGTGATGGGTAGTTTTATAAGGGGTATATAATGGTTACTCGGTTATATAAGAATTTGAGTGTTCATATAAGTGTTTTATAATATTGCCAATTGGTGACGTAGTTATATTAGAGTTTTTTAATGTTACTAATGATTATCGCAGAAGTAATATACTATAGGTTTTATCAGTTGGTGATAGAAATGTTTCAATCATCGGTCTATATAACTTAGAGTAACCATTACTGGAAGGTATATGAGAAAGTGTTATAATTATTTTCATCACCACGTTATATAACTGATTGGTAATAAGTGTTTATTGCGGTATCCGCGGTTACCCTTATATAACTCGACAACATTCAGTAATTTAGGTGACTTTAATAAAAATTGGGAACTTTCGGTAATACCCACTATAAAATATCGTAAATTTTTTTGTGGCGCTTTAGTAGCTACGGTGATCGTTATAAAAACAATTTACTTTTAGTGTCGAATGGAGCCATTATAAGACTGTTTTTATATATTTAACACAATATAACCAAAGGGTATATAAGAACACTAACGTATCTTTTTTGTCACTATAAGATATATAACATTACTAAAAGTTACATATTATGACTAAAGGGTATATAAGGACCATTTTCGAGACATGGTAGTTCCTTTAGTTTATATAATATATCTAAAAGTTTTATAAAGGTCATTCAGTTTATACAGGGTGTTTCCCACTAGGAGGTCAATAGAGCGGGAGGTGATAGTACTCACCTAGACGAACCAAAAATTGTATGGCAGGGGGAGGCAGTATCAACAGTTTGGGAGTTACAGGCCGAGTTAGTTTTTCACAAAACATCTTGTATCTCAGAAGTGCAGGGTGTACGGTCACAGTTAAGAGGTCATTGTATGCAGAACTTCATAGCCTTTCCAATGACTATTCAATCAGCCCCATATCCATCTCCGATCAAGAACTATGGTTGTCTAAACTAAAAATTTCGGATTTTCTTACCTTTTTTTTAATTTAACCTGAATTATTTTTGCAACAAGGTCGTTAACATAACTTTTTTTTATAAAAACTGTAAACTATAGACTCTCCTCTTTAATATGACCTATGGAATATTTTTGTTACTCATTTTATAAAAACTTTAGTTATATAACGTTACCTAAATAAAGTCACGGTAACCCTTATATAATCCTCCATTTAAGCTCTATAAGGGGTTTATAGAGGTTACAAAGAGATTTCGAGTACTAGTCTATATAACTCAAGTTATATAATATGGTAATGGAAACCTTTACGGTTACTACTATATAAAAAAAAAAATGTTTCTTAAGCTGCCACAAATATGCTCATATTTACAAACTAAAAGTGATTCATATCATTAATTAAATGATCAAGAATGGCTTCCTGATCTTACTTTTTTCTGCGAGATGTTAATGAAAAATTACACCAATCAAATCTGCAACTACAGGATAAAGGTAAAACTATAATAGATATGATAAGCATTTTGAAGTCATTTAAAGAGAATGCAATTAAAACGTCGTGATTTATATCATTATCAAAATCTTGCTGATGAGTCTAAAAATAAAAAGAATCTTACTTACAACAAATATGCCGATATTATTGCGCTTTAAAAGAATTTAAATAAAATAAATAAATAAATAAATTTTCTTTATTAGCAATAAATCATGCCTTATGATAATAATATATTAATAATGTACCTTTCTTTCTTATTTTTTATACTCTTATTATACTATGGAACCGGATGACGTTTGCGTATAAATTCTACAATTTTCATTTTAAAAAACATAAAATCATTTTCATTTTACTTCATATACTATTATATAATTGAAGTCCTTTATACATTACTGTATTTTGAGTCTTCTAAGTTGCGCAATCGATAAGGTTGCATATCCGTTACATACTGGAGTTCCTGGCATAAATACTCTGGCAGAAGATTATTTTTCATTTTGAACACCATTTTTAATACATTGAAAATCGTTCGCTGATTAACTGAAACCCATTTAAGAGTATTTAACATTGCACTAATTGGCGCTCTTTTATGGCAACATAATATGCTCCCCATTACTCTGTTTTGTAATTTTTGTAACCTTGCCATCTGTTCCTTCGTACACATAAAGAGAATTGATTGGCAATACTCGAAATGTGACACAATTATGCTATTATGAATATTAATTTCTTATTCTTTTCATAAATTCAACCTTTTTAGATATTTTTGCACATACATAGTCTAGATGAGCTTTGAAGTTAAGTTTTTCATCAATAATAATACCTAAGTATTTCATCTCATTCACTTGTTCAATCAACACATTATCCATAAACACATTAACTCTTTCATCCGCATTTAGAACCACACATTTAGTTTTTGTTACATTCAGCTTAAGTTTATTCTTTCTTAACCGCACATTCAGTATTTCTAAGTCTTCATTCAACTTTACAACACATTCATATAAGCTCTATCCCGATATAAAAATTAATGTATCGTCTGCAAAAAGTCTTACATCGGAGTTCTTTATCACGCACACAATATCATTTATATATATACTATAAAAAGAAGTGTTGCTAGCATTGATCCTTGCGGTACTTCTAGTCGATTTACATTATTATTTGAAAGAAAATTTCTAAAATTAAGTGAACTTGAAGATATTGCCAGTTTTTGTCTTGCCCATTTAATGACAACATCGATGTTGAAAGTGTAGCTCAGAAACTAAACAACTTTCTCGATACTACAAATTTAGCAGGCTTAGAAAAAGAAATAATAAATATTAAATGCTACATAAATCTCAGGTCACTGCTTTCAGATTGTAATTTTTGTAAACTGATAAATAAAGATAAATTTCCAAATATTTGGCCAGATTGTTGCACATTTCAATGCCTTCTTTAGATCAACATATTTATGTGAATCCGCATTTTCCTTTATGAATGCGATCAAAACAAAACATCGATTGCAATTAACAAATCAATATTTGGAATTATGTTTGAGAATTGCCTTAAGTTCATATGAGCCAAATTTTGTGCACTTACGCAATGTAAGGTTTTGTGAAATTAAACATTTTTATTCATTTGCTTATTTACAGTGTACTTTTTTAAGTTTAATCTCAAAAATAAAAAAAAACTATAATTATTATTATTTTCTTTATTTGCTAAAAATTTTTGTGTATTTATTTCTTTAAATTGTAATTTTTTTTAATTTAATAAATATTATTGTGTTTCATAAAATAAAAAAAGAATACATATATAATTAGTTGTTTTCTTCATTTGCCATAATATTTTTTTTAATTGAAATTCTTGTTAATTATTTATTAAAATATCTATGAAAAACTTAAAAAATCCTAAATTTTTTTGCCCATATATGTATTCATAGTCGCCCGCATATAGTATTTTACATAATAAGTAACCCTTAAGGGAAAAAAGTTTGGCCACACCTGTACGTATAAGATCACGCTTGAGCCTTTATGTTTCAATATTATTATTATAGAGCAAATAAAGGGGAAACATAATAAGCGATAACATATTCACTAATGCTCCAGTTAATTTATTTTGTTTTCTTCTACAAAAGTATTATGTAACACAAAATCATAAAAGATTTTCGCTATATTTTTTGAACATTGTGAAGCATCACAATTTTTGTATGACAATCTTACAAGGGAGTTTTCCGATTTCTTTCTTTTTCAAACGTAGGCCTATAATTTTTATAGAATGGTTATGGCACGTGGTTATTTCATTAATTTGATTCTTAACATTTTCCCAATATAGGTAATTACTGACTCGAAAGATGAAATTTCTGTATAGGTATAACAAATCTATACAAACGATTTTGTCCAGTTTTCGATGTTTCATCTATAATTTTTATAAAAATTCCGTTTACAAAATTTCAACATATCAATGTCAGCCACTTCTCGAGTTATGGCAGTGCTGCCAGTTTGGCTTTAATCGTAGCAAATGGCTATTTTGCGCAACGTTTGGCTACAGGAATACCCCCTAATATTTTGGCTGCGATAGAAAAATTTTGAATACGTAGCCAAAATATCTCCAATAATTTTTATTTATTTCATTTCTCCATATTTATCCTAACTGAACCCATCGATAGTAATTTGAAAGTTCCTTACATTACTGGGCTCATTTATTGTAATTAAAAAATTGTAAGTAATATTACTTCGATTTGAGTAGTAAAATTTTACGAAACAGAATGGGAATTTTATAAATTTATATTAAATTTATAAATTTGTGTGTAAAATGTATAAAATGCTTAATTTTACTAATTCTAATTAGTAAAATTCAACTAAAATGTGTGAAAGTACGTACATGTATGTAACTTTTACATTAGCTCTTTAAAATTACTTTCATAGATGGTAAAAATCAATTCTTGCGGTTAAAATTGCGGTGATAAGCTGATAGTATCACCACATATTAGTTAAAACCGTAATGGTAAGCAGATGCTCTTCATTGTGCGGAAACAATAACCTCAGCGAAATATACACTGATTAGAATATTAAATACGACAACTAAAACGGTAACTATCCAAGAACCCAAAATTTTAACAGAAGCCTTAACAAATTTTCACATCCTTAATAAACATATTCCGAACAACAACAGAGCTCATTGAGTAATTTCAGCTTTAAATTTAATTTCCATACCAGAGTATGCTAGACCTCAGTTTGAGAAATTATGGCAAGAATATCAAGACATATTTTCTCTCGAAAACGGACCCCTCACTACCAATAATTTCTTTGAAGAGCAAATAGAGCTATCAGACAAGGTACCGGTATACACAAAGAATTACAGAATTCCAGAGGCCCATAGATCCAAAATCCAGAATCAAGTAAGGAAAATGCTGGACAATAAAATAATCGAAAATTCCGTTTCCCAATATAACTCCCCAATTTTATTAGTACCGAAAAAATTAAGTACACAAAATAAAAAGTGGCGTCTAGTGGTAGACTTCAGAAATTTAAATAAGAAAGTACGTCACGAATAGAAGACATATTAGACCAAATGGGTCGCGCAAAATATTTTTCAACACTAGAGCTTATGACTGGATTCCACCGAATTTCCTTAGATCCAGCTTCTAGAAAGCCTTCTCAACCAATCAAGGCCACTATCATTGTACCCGACTTCCTTTCGAACTTAATATAAGCTAAAATAGTTTTCAGCGAATGATGACAATCGCTATGGGAGGTCTATCCACAGAGAAGTTGCATTTTTGTATATTGATGACATTATAGTCATCGGATGCTCACAATCCCATCATCTAAAAAATTTGTCATGCGTATTCAAGATTACGAGTAAGAAATCTCAAACTAAATCCAGAAAAATGCAAATATTTTCAAACATACCTTGGCCACAAAATTTCAGTACAAGGTATAAGCCCAGATAGCTCAAAGTATGATGTTATATAAAATTATCCGATACCCAAGAGCGCAGATGAAGACAGGCGTTTCGAACCATTTTGTAACTACTACCGTCGTTTTGCTCCTAACTTCGCAAATACCGCAATACCTTTAAATAGACTGCTCCGAAAAAAGGCAATATTTGAATAGTCAGAAACTCATATTTTAAAATCAACGCTTATGTCGCCCATAATATTACAACAGCCTGATTTTAATAAATAATTCATTATATCGACAGACGTATCAAACACTTCCTGTGGTTCAATTTTATCCTAAAATTTTGATGGACAAGAACTACCTAACGCATACGCAAGTAAAATATTCACAAAAGGAGAGAGCAACAAGTCAACAATTGAAAAAGAGCTTAACGCAATACATTAGGCTGTAACGTATTTTAAACCGTATGTCTATGGCCGAAAATTTGTAGTACCTACCAACGGACCATAAACCTTTAGCATATTTGTTCCGAGTGAAGAACCCAACATCAAAATTAACACGAATGCGACTAGATTTGGAAGTGTTTAATTTCAAAATCCAATATAAAATAAAAGAAAAATGGAACTCATACTAGCGTTAAATTATAAAATATTGTATAAGCTGAATATAAGAATAAATAACACGCGATTAATAGAACTCGTACTAGAGTAAGCATTCGAAGAATTGGAAGAATACATTGACAGACAACTTCAAGCCAAAACTCTGAAGATCTCTGCAGAGAGTCAAATTTTTAATATTATGAGTATAACCGCATTTAAGGGCCTATGTAATAAAAATCTTAATAAAACAAACTTAATAATATATAAACCGCAGATTCAAATGACGGACATAGAAAACAAATACTACATGACTTCCACTCAACTCCCACGGAAGGAAACTTGGAACAGTCCAAGATGTTTAATGGGAATGGGATGAGAAATTCAAATGTGAGCTGTGCTCAAAGAACAAGCATCAAAAAGATAACAAAGAAGAAATGGTTGTAACAATCACGCCAATAAAAGTTTTTGACATAGTGTCAATAGACACAGTAGGCCCGTTCACAAAAACGCAAAATGATAACAGGTATGCCGTAACTATCCAGTGCGATCTAAGTAAATACATCGTGATTATCCCGACAAAAGATAAAGAGGCAAGCACAATAGCAAAATCATTAGTCGACGGACTCATATTAACATATGGTCCAATGAACAAGATAAAAACTGACCCAGGCACCGAATACAAGAGTCAGGTCTTCACAGAAATCTGCAACATTTTAAAAATCCACAGCAGCGGATCCAGAAACAATAGGAGCGCTCGAGAAAATAACACATGCCTCAACGAAAAGATCATTTGATAATGAAAATAGAGATGACTGGGACAACTAGATATCTTACTATACCTTTTGCTACAATACCACCCCCAACATGGTGCATACATACACACCATTCGAACTTGTTTTTGCTAAAACAGTAAACTTACCTTCTGAACTCACTATTGACCGTCCAGACCCCGTCTATGTATAATCACGAGTTGTATAGTAAAGAAATGAAATATAGATTGCAACAGGCAATAAGTAAAGTAAAAGAATACCTTAACATATTAAAAGAAAAACGAAAACAAACACGTGAAATAGATCGCTACCCAATATCGTTAAAATTTGGTGATAGAGTAGGTACTATAGTAGATTCAAAAAATAGAAAGAAATTAGATCCACGATATAACGGACCATACATAGTAAAATCTACAGATAACGTAAACTGTACGGTAGAAGATAAGAGTAAAAACATAACTATAACTATTCATAAAAACACACTAAGGAAAATTAATAACTAAACTAAAACAAAAAAAAACAAAAATTACATAGCATAATAATTCAATATTATATCACAAAAGTAATAATCAATTGCCCCGAAATCTATTCTCAATTAAATATCACAATAATGTTAATGCAATATTAGCAAAACATGCATACAAAATGCATGTCGCACTCGAACAGCAAGTGACTGCATTTGTTTACATGTTTTGCAACATACTTAACACGGGTCAAACGAGTTGCATCACATCAAAATAAATGTTAAGCACAAAAGTGCAAGTAAGTAACTTTGTGCTTAACATTTCCCAAATCATGGGCATGTGTACACATTACAATAGTGTAAATCATAATTAAGATTAGGTTAACAAATTCAATTGTGTATAAATAAGCTAGGAATAGTTCGATAAAAAGAAGTCGTTATTTAGTCTTTAGATAGTCGAGGCCTTTATTCCAGTGTCTGCTAGCCTTAGCTGCACTCCCCTTTTCCTAGGCATTTGCTAATTCAAGCTGCGCCTACAAAGGGACCTCTCTGAGCTTCTATATATGCTTTTATACCCTCTCCACCTTCTCAGCATAGCGTTTCAATTCTTTAATTACGCATACTATTGTTTGGACCACGATTAACGAATTCATATTACATGGCTACCTACAACTTTATATATTACATGGGGATGGCGACCCTGCCTCATCATGTAATTATTATATTACCACAGCTGTACAGCTGGCGGAAAGATGAATAAGAAATACAAATACCATCTTTCTATTACAATATGTTTAATTGTAGTTTGCGTAATTTTTTTTTCTAATGAAATCAAAAATAAATGAGTCACATCCGTGATATTTCTGAATATTGAAAGGAATATTTTAATACCATAACTAATTTTTGTAAATCAAAAAGGAATTAGCAGATTGTATGCTGGATAGAATCCTACTGATGATATGAAAAAGACAATTTCTTAATCAGAATTTTCATTACTGGTTATTTCGCGATAGAAATTTACTTCCGGAATAACCAGATCGGTTACTTTAGAAAAGTAACCAAACATAATTTTCATTTCAATTTCACGCATTTTATTGCTTTGTGTAATTTTACAAACAATATTGGAATTCAATTACTAAGAAAATGTGTAATTTTACGACTTCGTGTGTAAATTAAATATTTACAACATTGACTATTAAAATTAATAGGAATGTGTAATTTTTTTCAACAGGTTGAACTACTGAACTACTACAAGAGTAGGCACTAAGTTTCCTACTTTATAGTACCTAGTAAGAATTTTATTCAACTTAAATAGTATATGAAAAAAAAAATACTAACTTTACAAATTTCGACCCGACTGAAATATTTTTAAACAATTTTTATACTGATAAATTATGAAAAATAATTTTGTTAGACAAATTTTAAAAATTTTATAAGGTTATATTTCCATATGTAAGATTTTAAATTACCTATAATTTTTCACATACGACGCTACTCAAACCACTTTCATGCTATGCATAAAAGCTATGTTAGAAAGATTTTGATTTAACAAAAATTAGCTATGGTATTAAAATATTCCTTTCAATATTCAGAATGTGACTCATTTATTAAGTTGGTATTAAATATTTTATTTTGCATTAAAATTTAATTACTAAACAATATTAAATCATTAAAATTTATCACGTGATACGAGGCGCCATTTTCAAATTTTCTATAAACATTTACCAGACACAACATAATCAACAACGCATCAACTTGTGGAAATAGACTATAACATTATATAACAGATTTAATAATATTTTTTGTTCTAAAACAAACATGTGAAGTAATTTATGTATATATGCACAAGTATACAACTAAAGTAAAACTAACAAGTTGAATTAGACATGCGACCGCCGACTGACTTCAGTGTAGTAGTTCCAGAAACTGATAACGAGTATGCTAATATTGTGAATACAGGTTGCAGGGGGGTCAAATTATTTGCTTTATGAAAATTAATTTTGTATATCAGTTTAGTGTAAAATTTACCGCGTGGTAATGTACATATATCACAACCAGATTAACCGGAGGATAAAATCCAATCGCATTTCTAAGAAATCGTAGTGCGCATAAAATTATTGTTAATTTATAATTAAAACAATTGTTTTGTTGTTTTGGACTGTGAACATAAGTGTGTCATAATCAGCATGCCCGATATGCATGGCAAATTGAATTTGATTTACCGCAGGACCATGTTAGAGATGGATAAGGTTATCGTACCAATGCTTCCTCAACGGATACATAATTTTTGGCATGGTCCTCTTGGTAATTAATAATTATTTTTGTTCGTTTTTATTGATAAATTAATCGGCTAGCATTCCTCTTATTTTTTACGTACTATTAGCATTTTTAAGTCTGTAGAGAAATCTTTACCAATAAAAAGTTGGCGTAATATGTACAGCAGCATCGTAGTTATTATTTTTTTTACATACACTATTAAATATTGTGCTAACTCAGAACCATTTTAAGGAGATTTCACCTATCCCAAAAGTAGCTCAACAGGCTTATTAGATAGAACACCACAATGAGAATAAATTATGAGAAAATCACAGCTTTTCGATGTTCTCCCCTACACCAAAGGGTCGCACAGAAAAATGTAAATTTTATTCTCACATAAAATTGAATCAAAATGGAAAGTGTATGTGGGTACATATATGAAATACTTCTGAATATTTGCATAATATCAAATTTGAATAATACTAAGATTTGTTCAGTACCTTTTTCAATTGATTCTGAAGCTGTAATTTCGTGAGTAATAAAATGTATTTTCTACTCTTCCGCACGCCACTGTGCTGCGTGTAGGGACGTTCATCATTTTTGTCCATAGAGTTTGCCATCAATCTTGCTAGCATGCATCACTGTGATGCAAGTTTTCGTTGATGAAATACACTCGGGAGAGAACTTTTTCCGAATTTTTCTTCTCTTTGAGTCGCTCTCATCAACGAAAACTGCATCGCAGTGATTCATGCTAGCGGCGTTACGACGGATGTTACAAATGCCTTTGTCTCAACCGTCGATACTGTGCATCCCATATGTAAATTTCTATGGCCACAGTGGAGTAGATAAGAATAAAATATAAATCAGCGAAATTCTTAAGGGCCCTTTTTAAATATACTGTTGCGAGCGTGGCCTTTGGTTCGTTATTTAAAACACAATATTAAATATTTAATATACAAGTTCTTTATTTCACTCTAATCTTATATTATTCACAAGATTCATATACTTTCTATTAATCAACTCAACTCTAATTATCGCTTAATACTGTACTTTCAATTATCGCAATCTAATTACAACACTTTCGCACGTTTATTACTTTCACTTGTTAACACTGCAACGTCTAAGACAAGACTCTTTTTCTGGCGGTGACATCTGTTATATTTATACCCCAGAAACTCTCCAGATTATTCTAGAGTGTTCTATTCCAGAACCTTCTTGACTTTTCTATTCATTCTATTCCTGAACCTTCCCGAACATTCCGTCATCGATTCTCCGAACCTGAAGTTGTTTACTATTCATTTGCCAATAGATGTCACCAGTTGTCTATTTCTATTGCACGTAACACTGCCCCCTTCTTAAAATTGTTCGTCCCGAACAACAGGTGGTCCACGGTCTTGAGCTTGTAATATTGACACAAGCGATCCAGATGAACGATTTTTCGTTTGCCTCTTGTACCACGTTGAATCCTGTATACTACGTGATTTATTCTAGTTACTACTGAATACGGTCCCTCCCAGTGTTGTTGTGAATTTGGAGAACGTCCCTTACGTCGGTTCGGGTTGTACAGCCAAACAAGATCACCTTCATTGAATCCTGCTGAATTCGCATAGCGGGTCCTCATCCGATTGGCATTTACTGCTAATTTTGTCCTCGTGGCTTCTTGTACATCAGCTCGCCTTTCCAATGGGGCTCCGACATTACACTTAAACATTTCCTTTCTGCTGCTATGTGGCGGCCGTTTGTAAGAAGCACACACAGTGCATCTGCGACACCACTTCTCCACATCCTCCCGCATATGTAGCCAATAAAACTTTTCTCGTATTTTAGAAATTGTTTTATTCACTCCCAAATGTTCTCCAGATATTCCACGATGCATTTTATCTAGAACATCGTTGACCTTTGATGCCGGCAAGACTATTTGCATTCGGAATGATTTACCGTTAGGTGCCTCCCATTTGCGTTTTAAAATACCGCATTCCGCATGAAGAGAATTCCATTGAGCCCAGTAGCTTTTCAGATTTTCACTCATCCCTGAAATACTCTTCCATTCTGGTTTTTCTATATCTGCTTTCCAAGCAAGAATAGGCGATATGTCCGGATCTTCTCGTTGCGCTATTCGCAAGTTCTCGATGTCCCAACCTGTTGATGGTTCCACAGTTACCAACTGTATAGTTGCTGTTGTTTCTTTTTCTTCCACCCGGCCGCAATGTTTGCATTCAAGTTTGCATGGACGTTGTACAAAGGCTTCTGCATTTCCATGAATAAGTCCTTTCCTATGTTGCATCTCAAAGCCATAAGGTTGGAGTCTAGTCGCTCCAAGAATAGCTTGCTCTCTCGTTCGCCAACTTGGACATTCTTCTCTTTCTTTCTTTTCTGTTGATTCCCTTCGACGGCGCTTCCTGCAGTCGCTTTGAAGGTGTCCCAATTTATTACAATCCCAGCATCGAAGAACACTACGTGAAGGGTTGCTCAGTGATAACTGCAATCTATTGCAAGTCTGCTGCCCAGCTCGATATCTTTGCAATTCCACTCTCCTCTCTTCATCGGGATTCCACTCGTCGGCGTTTTCTGCAGTCCCTTTGTAGATGTCCCGGTCTATTACAATTCCAGCATTGCAGAATACCACGTGAAGGAGTGCTCTGTGATGGCTGCATTCTATTACAAGTACATTCGTTCACCGAAATTTCTCTCATTCGTACTGCACTCCATGAAGCTTGTCTGGCGGATTCATACACTAATGCATAGGCTAGTGCTTCTGCTGTTGATTTCTTTCCTGCTATCCTTAATGCATGTTGTAAATTTTGATCTGCAATAGCGTTCACAAATGCCTCCATCGCCACTTCATTGAGAAAATCCGCATTCACGCTGGAGTATGAAAGATGAGCTAATCTTTCTACATCTGCCTGCAGTTGTTGTAGTGATTCGCCATGTTTTTGAATCCTGTTGCGTAACTGTAGGCGATATACTTGCTGCATGTGTTCATCTCCGTAACGTAATTCTATCGCCTGTACTAATGAAGTGTATTCACGTTGCTTTTCAATCGGTACCGTTTGTAATAGCTCTGACGCAGGAGCTCGAAGTGCTAACACCAGAGCTATAGCTTTGTCGTCATCATTCCATCCATTTACCTCTGAAGCTGCCTCGAATTGTCTCTTGAAGATATGCCACGAATTTTGTCCATCAAATATTGGGGGTTTCATTCTACCTGTGTTGGATATTTCAGCTGCTACGTTTAGAGGCTGACGATGCTTTATTCTTTCTAGATCTGCTTTAAAACTGTCAAGCTGCTCGGTGACTTTTTGTTGAGCTTCCGCCACTTCCTGCTCGATTCCTTCAATTTTTAAATTTTGTTCGTCTAACGAGTTTTTCAGGAAAGTCTTCTGTTCCTCCAAACGAGTTTCTAGACAATTCTCCAGAGAACTCTTTTGTTCGTCCAAGCGGGTTTCCATAGATTTCTTCTGCTCATCTAACCGGGATTCTAGAGAATTCGTTTGCTCATCTAAGCGGGATTCCAGAGAATTCTTTTGTTCAACGAAAGCATTCTTTTGCTCATCTAAACGGGATTCCAGAGAATTCTTTTGTTCTTCAAAAGCATTCTTTTGTTCCTCATTGGAATTTTTCTGTTCGTCAAAACGAGCTTCCATAGATTTCTTTTGTTCCTCGAGAGAATTCTTTTGTTCCTCGAGAGAATTCTTTTGTTCATCAAAACGGGCTTCCATTTTGCTCATTAAAGTACTCAAAAGCTGTTCCATTTTCATTGTAGGCTCTTCTTCAACTTCGGTTTCTTCCAAGTTATCTTCGAAAACAAATGTTTCAGGATTCTTTCCTTCCTCTATCAAAGCTTGTCTGAGTCGCTCGACTAGAACTTTCTTTGCACCTGTCGTTTGTAATGACCGGTTCCCTAACTCCACTTTCAAATCCTGCGTTCGAAGCTCCTCGAATTTTCGCCCCATTACTTTAGTAATTCACTTTAAGTTGAATATAAATTATTTTCCAGAACTTTCAAAATTTAACACAATTTCACAAAATTAATCACACTTTGAATTTTAAAGTCAATTGCCACCACTTTATTTCGCGAATTTATTTCACTTCTGACACCAGTTGTTGCGAGCGTGGCCTTTGGTTCGTTATTTAAAACACAATATTAAATATTTAATATACAAGTTCTTTATTTCACTTAAATCTTATATTATTCACAAGATTCATATACTTTCTATTAATCAACTCAACTCTAATTATCGCTTAATACTGTACTTTCAATTATCGCAATCTAATTACAACACTTTCGCACGTTTATTACTTTCACTTGTTAACACTGCAACGTCTAAGACAAGACTCTTTTTCTGGCGGTGACATCTGTTATATTTATACCCCAGAAACTCTCCAGATTATTTTAGAGTGTTCTATTCCAGAACCTTCTTGACTTTTCTATTCATTCTATTCCTGAACCTTCCCGAACATTCCGTCATCGATTCTCCGAACCTGAAGTTGTTTACTATTCATTTGCCAATAGATGTCACCAGTTGTCTATTTCTATTGCACGTAACAATACATTAGAAATGGACGTCACAATTTGTAACTCCTCAGGTATAGTCGATACTGTACTTTATAGATCGCGAAAAATTCATAATTGAGAGCAAAAAGTTGTGGAATATATATACATATTTCTAATTAAGTATGGACATAGCATGTATTAATACATACATACATATTGTTGCGAGCGTGGCCTTTAAGGTTCGTTATTTAAAACACAATATTAAATACTTATTATACAAGTTCTTTATTTCACTTCTGATCATACAAAATTCATAAACTTTCTATTAATCAACTCAACTCTAATTATCGCTAATACTGTACTTTCAATTACCGCAAGCTAATTACAACACTTTCGCACGTTTATTACTTTCACTTGTTAACACTGCAACGTCTAAGACAAGACTCTTTTCTGGCTATGACAACTGTTATATTTATACCCTAGAAACTCTCCAGATTATTCTCGAGTGTTCTATTTTCCAGAAGCTTCTTGACTGTTCTATTCATTCTATTCCTGAACCTTCCTGTAGATACAATAATCAATTCTCCGAACCTAAAGTCGTTTACTTCTGCATTGCCACATTGCCAGTAGATGTCAGTAGTTCTACTTCTCCATTGCCAGTAGATGTCAGTAGTTGTCTCTTTCTTTGCACGTAACACTGCCCCCTTCTTAAATTTGTTCGTCCCGAACAACAGGTGGTCCACGGTCTTGATGCTCGTAGTATTGACACAAGCGGTCCAAGTGAACAATTTTATGCTTGCCTCTTGTGCCACGCTGAATCCTGTATACCACGTCATTAATTCTAGTTACTACTGAATACGGTCCTTCCCAGTGTTGTTGCAATTTTGGAGAACGTCCCTTACGTCGTCTCGGATTATAGAGCCAAACAAGATCACCTTCATTAAATCCTGCGGAATTAGCACGTAGGTCATAGCGGGTCTTCATCCGATCAGTATTTGTTGCTAATTTCGTCCTCGTGGCCTCGTGCACATCAGCTAATTGTTGTTTGAGCTCCGATACGTAGTCTTCTGGTAACTTTTGTTCACCTCTGGGGGTACCGAATTTGAGGTCGCTAGGTAAACGCATCTCTCTTCCGAATATAACTTTAGCTGGGGTTTGTCCGGTAGTACTATGAATAGCTGATCTATAAGCCATTAGGAATATAGGAATGTGTCGATCCCAATCGCGTTGATGATAGTCAACTACTTTCTTTAAATGCTCGATCAATGTTCTGTTGAAGCGCTCTACCATGCCATCAGATTGTGGGTGTAGAGGAGTTGTTCTAGTTTTTCTTATTCCCAACATTTTACACATCTCCTGGAAAGTCCGCGATTCGAAGTTCCGTCCTTGGTCCGAATGAAGTTCGTGAGGCACACCAAACCTACTGACCCAATTCGTTATTATTTGTTCCGCAACTGTGGTTGCCTCTTGATTAGGGATTGCATAAGCTTCAGGCCATTTACTGAAATAGTCAATGGCAACTAAAATATAACGGTTACCGCCATCCGTTTCAGGAAAAGGTCCAGCGATGTCTACAGCTATCCTTTCAAAGGGGGTTCCGACGTTATACTTATGCATTTCTCCTCTGCTTCTGTGTTGCGGCCCTTTGCAAGCAGCACAGACAGTACATCTGCGGCACCACTCCTCCACATCTTCTCGCATATGTAGCCAATAAAACCTGTCTCGTATTTTGGAAATGGTTTTGTTCACTCCCAAATGTCCTCCAGAGGTTCCACCGTGCATTTCTTCTAGAACATCTTTGACGTTTGATGCTGGCACGACTATCTGCATTCGGAAATATTCGCCGTTAGGTGCTTCCCATTTGCGTTTTAATATACCACATTCAACATGAAGAGAGTTCCATTGAGCCCAGTAACTTTTCAGCTTCTCACTCCGTTCCGAAATATCCTTCCAGTCTGGTCTTTCCATATCTTCTTTCCAAGCGAGAATAGGTGAAATGTCCGGATCTTCTCGTTGTGCTGCTCTCAGGTCCTCGTTGTCCCAACCTGTAGATGGTTCCACGGTTACCAACTGTATAGTTGCTGTTGTTTCTTTTTCTTCCACCCGTGCGCAATGTTTGCATTCAAGTTTGCATGGACGTCGTGAAAGGGCGTCTGCATTTCCATGGATACGACCTCTTCGGTGTTGGATCTCAAGATCATAAGCCTGGAGTCGCTCTATCCATCTTGCGACTTGTCCCTCAGGGTTCTTAAACTGCAGAAGCCATTTAAGCGCTGCATGGTCGGTGCGAAGGATGAATTTCTGCCCGTAGAGATATTTATGAAAATGTTTCGTTGAACTTACAATAGCAAGTAGCTCTTTTCTTGTAGCACAATAATTTTTCTCTGGCTTTGAAAGTGCTTTGCTATAGTAAGCTACTGGAACTTCTTGACCATTCTCCTCCTGCGAAAGCACTGCACCAATACCTTCATTGCTGGCATCCGTGTCTAATATAAATGTTTTTCCCAGCTTTGGATAGTGAAGTACTGGAGCTTCACAGAGCTGTTGCTTCAAATTTTCAAAACTTTCGTTGCATTTATCCGACCATATGAACGGCCTTCCCTTTTCTGTAAGTTGATGTAGACTTCTTGCTATATCTGCAAAACCTTTCACGAATCGCCTGTAGTAGGTAGCTAAACCAAGAAAACTCCGTAATTGATGTTTGTCCTTTGGAACTGGCCAATTTTTGACGGCTTCTATCTTCTCTGGATCGGTTCTTACTCCTTGTGATGAAACTATGTGCCCTAAATATTTAACTTCATCTTTGAATAGAGCACATTTACTCGCACTGAGCTTCAATTTTGCATCTTTGAGTCTTTGAAGTACGTCTCGTAAGTTGTTTTTATGTTCCTTGAATGTCCTTCCGATAACTATTATGTCATCCAAGTAGACAAGACATGTTTTCCAGGTTAAACCACGTAGAACACATTCCATTAGTCGTTCGAATGTGGCTGGAGCATTACATAACCCAAATGGCATTACTTTAAATTGCCATAAGCCACTGCCAACTGAGAAAGCAGTTTTATCTCGGTCCTCGGGATGTATTTCCACTTGCCAGTAACCACTCTTCAAATCCAATGTGGAAAACCATTGCGCTCCGGAAAGGGTATCCAACGTGTCATCAATCCTTGGTAATGGATAGCTATCTTTTCTCGTCACGTTATTTAGTTGGCGGTAGTCTACGCAGAATCGGGTGCTGCCATCCTTTTTCCTAACCAGAACAACCGGCGATGTCCAAGGGCTGTTAGATTCCTCTATTATGCCTTGTTTCTTCATGGAGTTCATCATGTCTGCAACTTCGGGTTGTTTGGCTAATGGCAATCTTCGTGGTGTCTGTCGAATGGGCCTGGAATCTCCTGTATCGATCCGATGCTGGACAAGATTTGTTTTACCATAGTCATTATCATCCATTGCAAATAATTCCGAAAATTCATCGATCACCTCTTTGGCATCGTTGTGTTGTTGTTCACTTAAGGCACTGGACGAAAGAAGTTTCTGAACCTGTTGGGTAGTAGCTGGTATAGGTTTTGTCTCCCTGATATTACTACCATTATCCAAATTGACGATTTGGTAAACGGGTTCACAATTTCCAATTATAGCACCTTCTTTTAGTTGTACCTCATTTTCGGATGTGTTTAGCACTCTGACTGGTATTAATGTTGCACCTTCTGCCTTCACTAAAGTCTTCCCCACAATGATGCTCGATGTGACTTTTGTGGGGTTAGGTTCCACCAGATAGAATCGGCAGGTCCCGATGTCATCAGTAAACTTTGTCCATATTAGTGTCTCGGAGCATGGCGAAAGAGTAATATTTTCGCAGACCATCGTCCTTACTTTCGCAGGATGATCTGCTCCTTCTCCTAGTTTCATAGGAATTTCTATGTTCCCATATTTGAGAATTCGCTCTCCGACATCCAGATTTATTTTGTATGTGGTCATGAAATCTATTCCAAGAATGCATTCATCCATTATGTCTGAAACCAGAAAAGTGTGAGGAAATAGTAGTTCGCCTAGTTGAACATCTAAAGTTATTTCTCCAAACACCCGTGCTGCTGCTCCAGTTGCTGTTCTTAGTAGATATTTGGTGGTATTATGAAGCCATTTGTTCTTAACAAGATCTGTTCTAATAATTGATCTTGCAGCTCCAGTATCGATAGTGACTGCGCAGTCATTTTTTCCTACACTTCCATATATAACAAGACTGCTATTATTTCTCTGCAACTGGCCTACTTGAATGATGACTTCGGGGCTGCCGATTCCACCAACCAACTTCTGCCCCACAAAGTTGGTTTTTACTAGTTTTCCGACTGCTCAACAGGAGAGCTGATGCGACTAGTCGCTGCTTGATATCTAGTCTCTCCATGAATAGCTTGTTCCCTGGCTCGACATCTTTGGCATTCTTCTTTCCCTTCTTCAGGTGATTCCACTCGTCGACGTTTTCTGCAGTCTCTTTGAAGGTGCCCTGATCTATTACAATTCCAGCATCGAAGGACACCACGTGAGGGCGGGCTCTGTGATGATTGCACTCTGTTACAAGTACATTCTTCCACTGAAATTTCTCTTACTCGTACTGCACTCCGTGAAGCTTGTCTGGCAGATTCATACGCTAATGCATAGGCTAGTGCTTCTGCTGTTGATTTCTTTCCTGCTAGCCTTAACGCTTGTTGTAAATTTAGATCTGCAATAGCGTTCACAAATGCCTCCGGTGCCACTTCATTAAGGAAATCCGCATTTACGCTGGAGTATGAAAGATGCGCTAATCTTTCCACATCAGCCTGCAGTTGTTGTAGTGATTCGCCATGCTTTTGAATCCTGTTGCGCAACTGTAGGCGATATACTTGCTGCATGTGCTCATCTCCGTAACGTAATTCTATCGCCTGTACTAATGAAGTGTAATCACGTTGATTTTCAATCGGTACAGTTTGTAAGAGTTCTGAAGCAGGAGCTCGAAGTGCTAACACCAGAGCTATAGCTCTGTCTTCATTATTCCATCCATTTACCTCTGAAGCTGCCTCAAATTGTCTCTTGAAGATATGCCATGAATTTTGTCCATCAAATATTGGAGGTTTCATTCTACCTGCGCCAGATATTTCAGCTGCTACGTTTAGAGGCTGACGATGCCTTATTCTATCCAGATCTGCTTTAAAACTGTC
This sequence comes from Dioctria rufipes, assembly GCA_963924295.1. Classification (NCBI taxonomy): domain Eukaryota; kingdom Metazoa; phylum Arthropoda; class Insecta; order Diptera; family Asilidae; genus Dioctria; species Dioctria rufipes. The sequence continues at coordinate 45,247,479 of OZ002741.1, read as the reverse complement.
AAGCTGTTCTGTAACATTTTGTTGTACTCCCGACACTTGTTGTCGAACTTCCAACACTTCCTGCTGGATTTCCTCAATTTTCACATTTTGTTCGTCTAATGAACCTTTCAGAAAGTTCTTCTGTTCCTCCAAACAAGTTTCTAGACAATTCTGCAGAGAATTCTTTTGTTCCTCAAAAGCATTCTTTTGCTCGTCCAGACGGGTTTCAATAGATTTCTTCTGCTCATCTAAACGGGATTCCAGAGAATTCTTTTGCTCCTCGAGAGAATTCTTTTGCTCCTCGAGAGAATTCTTTTGTTCCTCGAGGGAATTCTTTTGTTCCTCATTGGAATGCTTCTGTTCATCAAAACGAGCTTCCATAGATTTCTTTTGCTCATCTAGAGAATTCTTTTGTTCCTCGAGAGAATTCTTTTGTTCCTCGAGAGAATTCTTTTGTTCATCAAAACGGGCTTCCATTTTGCTCATTAAAGCACTCAAAAGCTGTTCCATTTTCATTGTAGGCTCTTCTTCAACTTCGGTTTCTTCCAAGTTATCTTCGAAAACAAATGTTTCAGGATTCTTTCCTTCCTCTATCAAAGCTTGTCTGAGTCGCTCGACTAGAACTTTCTTTGCACCTGTCGTTTGTAATGACCGGTTCCCTAACTCCACTTTCAAATCCTGCGTTCGAAGCTCCTCGAATTTTCGCCCCATTACTTTAGTAATTCACTTTAAGTTGAATATAAATTATTTTCAAGAACTTTCAAAATTTAACACAATTTCACAAAATTAATCACACTTTGAATTTTAAAGTCAATTGCCACCACTTTATTTCGCGAATTTATTTCACTTCTGACACCAGTTGTTGCGAGCGTGGCCTTTAAGGTTCGTTATTTAAAACACAATATTAAATACTTATTATACAAGTTCTTTATTTCACTTCTGATCATACAAAATTCATAAACTTTCTATTAATCAACTCAACTCTAATTATCGCTAATACTGTACTTTCAATTACCGCAAGCTAATTACAACACTTTCGCACGTTTATTACTTTCACTTGTTAACACTGCAACGTCTAAGACAAGACTCTTTTCTGGCTATGACAACTGTTATATTTATACCCTAGAAACTCTCCAGATTATTCTCGAGTGTTCTATTTTCCAGAAGCTTCTTGACTGTTCTATTCATTCTATTCCTGAACCTTCCTGTAGATACCATAATCAATTCTCCGAACCTAAAGTCGTTTACTTCTGCATTGCCACATTGCCAGTAGATGTCAGTAGTTCTACTTCTCCATTGCCAGTAGATGTCAGTAGTTGTCTCTTTCTTTGCACGTAACAATATTATACCTACATATATATAAATCCTTTCTGTAAAAAAAGTATTAAGGTGTAGAGTTTGGTATTTATTATAAAACAAAAAATGTATATAGATAATATTATAAAGAATATGTGATTTGAATTTTATCAAAATCGGTTAAAAATATCTTGAGATATCTTGTATAACAGTTTGGAAAACGTAGTCTCGGGGAAGAAAGCTTAAAAGAAAAAACAACTACTACCTGCCGCGCTCACTTCTAATTGCTATAAGTGCGGAGATATTTTGAAATGATTAGCAACGTTAATTTTATATTGGAAGTGTAGCAACCTATTTCATTCATCTGTACTACATAGGTACATATTATATCACACACGAAAACCATCCAACATAAACAATGCAAGCAAAGATTTTTTATTATTTCAGAATATTTTAAAGAAAATTAAATAAAATCCTCAGAGAAATTGTAAATAGAGAGCGATGTGTGCAGTGGCGTTGTTATTGCCTGAGAAGGGGTCGTAAGCGTTCTGCTAACAAATCTGATATCCTTATATGTTATATTATTTTTGAAAAAATCCTGGGATTCTTTGAAAATTTTAGTTTGGACCCCTTAATTTCGTCGGCTCCCACCTTGCGGGGTCTACGGGAATTGCCTTATCTACGCCACTGGACGCCGATGTCAGCTCATTAACCGAAGAAGCTTATCATACCAAATATTACTGAATACCAACCAATTGCAATGGTGCACAAAAATTAAGTTAATATTCAGAATGGGTTTTTCTAAAGAAAGATATAGAAAAAGGCATTGCTAACGTAACCAGTACATTTTTTCGCCTTTTTCAACACAGCAGAATGTTCATATAAGAAAATCCAAATCTTATTCTTCCTCGACAAACCTTAGTTGTACAACACTTAAGACATTTTTTAAGGAATGGATAAGTATAGTATTGAGGACGAATTAATAACCAAGTTTTTAGGTCTGTCTGTTAACTTTTGCGCTCGTAAAAACCGAGTATATCTATACGTTTCCCCTTTTGAACAAAGTTTCACTTTCTACTCATGATCATCAGGATGTGTAACTTCGATATGCAATCTGCTGACGGTCAAAATTATTAAATTTGAGGTTAAGCCGCTTGTTTGTTGTGTTATCAATTGAATGTAAAAATGATAATCTAGAGTTGAGATTTAAAAAAAAAACAAAAAAGGTGTGATTTTTTTAAAAAGTATTTCAAATTAATTAATTGCTTTCTGTTTCGGACAGAAAACATAGCAGCCAAATTTTGGACACATTGCAATCTTAACAAAATTTACTCTAGAAGTGTCTGGTAACTTTTCTTGAGTAATCCCCTCTTCCGCATAAAAATTGTTATTTAATTTTTACGCATAGATTTTTGCTCTAAAGTTAACTCTGTACCAATTTATATCTTTGCCAGAAATCTAAGGGCTGTAGTTATCCTAAGCGGGGGATTACATGAGAAAGTACAGCAAGCAAACTTCCATTCCAGCTCGTTTTAGAAATTGACAGTAGAAGGCTTCCCGCTTGATGTCTTGTCAGCTTGCATGCAGATCACATGCAAGTTCATTTAGAGCAAAAAAGCTAGAGTTGGTCTGAGACAAACTTTTATGATATTGTTGCGAGCGTGGCTTTTAGGTTCGTTATTTAAAACACAATATTAAATATTTAATATACAAGTTCTTTATTTCACTCTAATTTTATATTATTCACAAAATTCATATACTTTCTATTAATCAACTCAACTCTAATTATCGCTAATACTGTACTTTCAATTATCGCAATCTAATTACAACACTTTCGCACGTTTATTACTTTCACTTGTTAACACTGCAACGTCTAAGACAAGACTCTTTTTCTGGCTATGACAACTATTATATTTATACCCTAGAAACTCTCCAGATGATTCTGGAGTGTTCTATTTTCCAGAAGCTTCTTGACTGTTCTATTCATTCTATTCCTGAACCTTCCTGTAGATACCATAATCAATTCTCCGAACCTAAAGTCGTTTACTTCTCCATTGCCAGTAGATGTCACCAGTTGTCTCTTTCTATTGCACGTAACAATATCCTAGAGGACTGTCCGTATATAATTTCATATGGTCACACATCTGTGCAAGTTTGATTTTTGAAGTGGTTTTTCGCATATATTTCTAGAATCGTTCGTCGGACATAAAAATTGGTTATGACCAATTTTATAGGATTTCATATTCTGAAGAAATTTTAAGTACAACGAAAACTTCTAGGACTGATTGTTTTCACAATATACGAAAAAGCCTAAATTTTAAATGGCAAAACCAAGGCATATATAAGACAAGTATCCCCATTAAAATTTTGACATATTGCTACTGATAGCCTGTGACGTAAATCTTGGACTACTGTATATACATTTTTATAGGAAAGACAGAGAATGGAGAGAGTATTCAGTATTCATTTTCACAATATTTCGTCACTAATGGCGGAACGTTGCTTGTAATGGGAATAACTTGTATTCTTTATACCTTGGGCCCTTGGGCAAAACCAAGAAGAAGGGATTGACAGCTTTCGCCAATTTTTGAAGAAGTTTTTAGAGATGGGAGGTTTTTTCTTCCCCACACAATAATGTTACTCCGCATAGTTCCTTATATGATTACCGAAATTATTGTATGCGTGTCCAATTAAGTCACACTTTTTGATATAAACAATAACTGTATCACAAATTCACAACACGTAATGATTATTAAATTATTATATTATCACCTCAAATCTCAGGTAAATATCTGTAGCAATGCTATGCTGGGCTGTCTACTCCCGATCGAAACTTGGTAGGACGGAATTTTTAATTCCTCCGAATACTTCTCACCCGTAAAACTGTCTAAAAACTTCCGCGTGTGGGCTATGGCTAAGAAGACAACATCGAAGATGAACACTTGAATTTGCTAAGCTTTGAAATATTTTACAGTTCATTACTATTTAGTTTATAGGTATAATACCTCAAATTCATTTTAATTTGCAAAATAAATTGTAATAAAAAAAAAACGAATTCACATTGTAACCGCTCCCCAAATGCAAATTGGCTGTCATCCAAACATTTTACACTTGAAACGGCAACTCTGTACTATATCCTCTACTAAACGTCATGATGACAAAGCGAACGCCAATAAAGAATTTGCAAGGGCAAGGTGACTTCTTCTGTGTGCTGCTCTTATACGAAATTTTTCGTCGATTTCCTGTTTATTTTTGTAGTCAAATAAAAAAAAACTTATCTGCTCTTTTAGTTTATCCTGAACGACAGTAACGGTATAAAGCGCGGTTCCCAGTTCCTACAAAATTCACGGAAAATTTTAAAAAATATGTCGCGACATTGTAGTACAGTACCATCACCTGCACCTTCAAATTTGGGAATTCCTTCCAAAATTTACAATGCTATTGTAAATTCAGCTGATAAATTTGTCCCGGATAAGCTACGTCCTCTATGGCAACATCCAGCAGGTGGTTATTCCATTTATTCTATCTATATTCTTCTGAGATTGGCTAAAATTAGAATATTGTGTATCATGTGAAGTGTATGTATGCCGACAAGGCTGAAAATTTCAAGTTTATTATAGGAATAGATAACGTAAAAATTCTTATCATTTTCACTTGTGAATCTAATTATATTTCTATTTTCAGGACCAAAAACAGTGTTCTTCTGGGCCCCAGTATTCAAATGGGTGAGTAAAGTAAACCTTCCATTATTTCATATGCACGAGAAGAGAATTTCCAACATTTCTAAGAAGAAACACATTACATAAAAGTTGAAAATTTTTCTACCATGTAGATGATGTGATACATATATTCCCGTTTTTTGCTTCAGCAGTGTCACAGTTTCTGCAGTGCTTTTAGATTGATTTAAAAATAGATCATTTCTATTACGTGTTCAATAAATAATATTAAAGTAACGCTAACTGTTTATGAAATCATGCAGTGCGTACATTCTTGCCTGGTGCTTTATAAATTTCGCAGACGATAGAAATGTGTTGGTCTATTGTGCAGAAATGCTACCCTATAAGTTGGAAGTTGAGTATTAAATTGTTGTCTGATAGTAATAAATTATGCGTCTTACTCCAATAATGGCCTTCCTAAAAGTGGTAAATGTGAATTCGGGGTAGGTACTAATAAATTTAACAACTTTCTATTAAAAATCACCCTTCTAATCTAATGAATACATGAGGAAAATTAATTAATTACCTACCATAATCCAAATTAAATTATTTACAAAATCAGAACATGTAAGCTTACCTCTCAAAAACGAAAACAAAAAAATTCTAGCTGTTTGCACCACATTGTTTTCATGGATTATGAGTATGTAAGCAATCAATCCTCACCAATGTTTCTTATAACGTAATCAAGTTATCTTGCTAAACGCTTTTCTTGTGTTTGGTATCCTCGAGGAACATCCAGTTACCTGGAGCTACCCTCCCAGATATGTATTATAAAACAAAATGGCTAAAAACCTGATTCTTTCCGATAATTATCATCTCCATTTTGAACTCTATGAAATTTAAAGTGTGGGAATTCCTATTCGAAGATATTGTTATGAGAAATAAATCATGGGTTAGAGTAGAGTTAGAGTGACGGCCACCTAGATAAACTGGAACTATCAACAGAAATGTAATGAACCTAACTATGTCGACCAACTCTATGTGGTATGTATCCTTTCCTAAGGTTGGGAAACACAAAATATTAGGCACCATGAAATTAATAGATAGGTACAAGATTATGGAATATCATCTTAGCAAACTAAATAAAAAATGCATGTTTATGGTTGGTTGGATATCCAGCAGGAATCATTTCGCATTAATCACAAAATTTATTTCGAATTTCAATTGGGCCTACCACACACGACAAACAATATTTGTGTCGGCATTAGGTCAATGGAAAAAGAGAACATGTCACACAGTTTTGTCGGTCGAGCTTTTTTGTCGATTCGCAGGATTTTCTGAGTCGGTTGTGTGCGATCCCCTGTAAGTATCTTTGATAAATTTTCTTAACAGTCAGTCTTCCGCCGATTTTTTTTTTTTAATTGTGCCTAACATACTTAACTATCACTGCAATGATGACATTGGAAAACCACCTAGACAATGGGGTAAAAAAAATTAAATATGTGTCATATTCTTTACGGTCCGCCTCCTCCATGATGAACATTCTATCACCGATTTTCTGTCGTATGCGAGAGGTATTATACATATAATGTATACATAAGTTAATTCTTGTTCAAAATCGCGGTTATAGGAAGTGCTGAAGCATTTTCAACTTCTGTTTTCCGGCACAAATTATGAACTCACGATTCGAATTGTATGCTCTATCAAACGTCCATTAAAAAAAAATTTTTTTTTAATGTCACGGTTTCAGGGAAACTAGAAAATGTTGAAGTCTACAGGCATGGTGAACTAGAGATGTGTCGCTCCGAGGAATTTTTAGAACCGGATCCAGATCATCTAATTTGAACAACCTGATTCCGCGGAACCGTTCCATCGTTCCTTTCGTAATTCAATTTAAATTCAACTGATTTTTGATTGTAGAATTAAAACTCTGCACTCGAGAGGTGACTCTCACTCACCACATGATTTAATGTTGCAACTCTAGAGGTGACTGTCATTAACCACATTATTGATTGCTGCAGCTCGAGAGGTGGCTTTCGCTCACCACTTTGTTTGATGCGGAAATTCGATGCGCGACGATAACTATTTATGTTTAGTTTGTTTGAAGTGTGTTCCTAAGCTCTTCCTGTATAATCTTACGAAGATTACATAATCACCCTTTCCAAGAGGAAAGAAACAAACTTCTCGAGTTGCTGGTTCGTCCGAGTGAAAACGTCCTCTAGTGCAAAGAATGAAGAACAAATAACATAGTTTCAAATTAAAAATATAAGCATATAAAATTGTGGATTCCTTTTACCAGTACGTACTTGGACAACACCTTTCACATGGGACTGAAGTTGCTGGTAAAAAGTCTCGTATTTACCAATTGCACCAGAAAAACAAAACGTAAAAACAACGCGCCTCGGATCATTGTTTTTTTGCATAAATTGGTTTATACATAGCAACGAGTGAACTACACTAATTATGTACCCGTTCCGGTCATTCCTTGTATGGATCTGTTCTTTCTGATCCGACACATTTCTATGGTGAACTCGAGAAACAGATATATGTAGATAAATACAAAAATGCAACAATTTCTGAGACTTCAAGTTCCAGTGACTTTCATTTAAATATGTATCCTGCCAGTCTTGTATTAGGTTCTTCACAAAATCATCTGGAACAAAATACTAACTATCTAAAAGCTAATTATCTCCCATGCCACCATAAATCAGAGTTTCGATTAGGTCACAATTGCATTCCCGCGATAAGAATCTTCATCAAACGGTTGAAGATGATATTTTATAAATCATTATTTTTTTGAATTTTTCACAAATAAATAAATTCAACTTTTTCACCCAAGCAGAGCATTTTTCTGGAGCGATCGTAGGCAGAGTATATTCCCAAATGGTTTTCTATCAAGTAAAATACCTAATCAATTCAGACGTGTTGCAAGGATGTTTATAAACGATTTATTCGATTACCTCACATATTCCGAATTACTAGTACATCTTTATGCCGTCGTCGCACAGTTATTCCTTTCAAGATCACTGAGATTTATTGAGGACGGCATCACTGTTATAAGAATGAGAATCTAGAATCATTTATAGCTTAGTATAATAATAGAAAAATGGAAAAAAAAACCTGGTAAAACTAAGTACATCGCACGAAGCCAATAGATGATAATATCATCCCATCATCTCGAGATTTTCATTTCTTTGTAGCTGCAATCATTACTTGTGACTGTGAATTGTATGGCAAGGAATTGGATCAAACTATCCATTTGCTTTAACTCTAGCACATTCCAAGCTATTCACATTTGGTCTTTGGTTGCATTCTACTATACTAGAACAAGTCAGAATACATTTATTAAATGTCCGAATTATCTTTAAAATTGGTATTACAATTCAGGATATCAACCAAGCACCTTCACACTCATCTTACCATTAAAAGTTGTTATCATAATGGATCATTGATGGTCTAAGTGTGGCTGCTTATAGATGCATATTTCGATAGCCGGTATTCTAACCTAACCTATCACAAAAACGCCTGTTCCTTGTCCACGCAATTAAACTTTGAAGTTGTCTATCTGTCAAGTTCGTTATTCCCAAATGATTTTTTTTTCATCACATCTTTTTAAATATAAAGTTGAAGTCTATCTTTAAATCATTTATAAAAACTTTGTAGTTTAACTCATATATTTCTTCTCGATTTCTCTACAGGGTCTTGTAATTGCCGGAATTGGAGATTTAGCCCGACCTGCTGATCAATTGTCTCTAGCACAATCAGGATCATTATTAGCAACTGGACTTATTTGGTCTCGTTATTCTTTAGTCATCATTCCAAAGAATTACAGTCTATTCTCAGTGAATGTGTTTGTTGCTATAACACAATTGGTTCAGCTTGGCAGAGCGTATAAATTTCAAATGGACCTAAAAGCAAAAGAAGCAGCTGAAAAAAAGTAAAAACAAAAACGACAAGACTAGGAAATTGTTTTTAATTATTTTAAACATAAATAATGAAGGGGGAGGGGTTTAAGCTAAACACTTAGAAAAGATTATATATTTTATAGAGAAAATATTTTTGTACTCGAGGTATCAAATTTTTGAATGCCCAAGGATTTACAGTGCATTGTTTGTAAACAATTTTTTTATTGCACAATTTTACAAGTGAAGAAAAAACTATAAATAAAAATTTAGAAAAATATATTTTTGAGACTCCAAAAGTAGCATCCGAAACTTTTAAAAACTGTATGCAGTTAACGATATGTAGGTAATTTTACTTTATTATGTCCCATTCATGTATATATGACTGTGTATATAGCCTTTTAGAATAATTTAGAAGAAACGTAGTTTAATTTGTTAAAAAATAATTAACGTTTGGTGCTAAATGAAAGTGTCAAATTCATCAAAATATAAATTCCTACTTATATTTTTTCGAAAGAAATTAAGATTAATGAGACCTACAGTTTTTACATTCTTTTTATTTTTTATGTTATTTCGTATTTTTGAAATGGTTGGAGAATCATAGCTTAAGATCAGTCCTAAGGCATTGCACATAATTTGTATGGTACGAACGAATGTTATGTAATTCATCTAAAGAAATCCAATAATTTAGTTTTAAAGTTGAAAAACGTAGTAATATTTCGCATGTTGGCAAATTGATTGAACGTTCCGCAATACCATTAACGAATCTTCGCCGAAATTACATTTTGATAAAGAACTGAGATTCTTCTTTAGATGTCACCAGTACCCGTTCAAACGGTCTGAGCCGTCCAGGTTAAACTTCTTTTCATCAGAAAAGATCAACTGCTAAGACAGAACTAAGTGAAGAAAAGGTTCTTAGGAAAAGTACACTATATACAATACCAGTCGTACCACAGTCGTTCCATATTTTCATGGGCGAAAACAGGCCGTGCTTCCTTATGGTGCAGGCTTCCAGATTAGTGGTCTTTTGCATTTCTTCCCTTACGATGTCAGGATTTCACTTTATTGCCCTCCAGACAATTGACGCGAAAATGTGTTTTAACATCGTTCGTACAGACGTTATCAAGCTGGGCTTTATTTCAGCATATCCTTCGGACATTTCTAGCTTCTAATATGCCCAAAGCAAACTGCACTTTCTAGAATCGTTTATAATAATGAAAACAACGTTTGAATCAGATTATATTAAATAGTGATAGCACGTCTTGTAATTTTCCAAAATGTGACTTTTCGGACCCAATCAAAAATCTCCTTCTGCGTTTGTGACATGCGGCACAATTAGGTTCTGCTCCCAGAATCGAATTGGAACAGTTTACCTTAACGTTTCTTTTTTTAATGCAAGCTAGTTCGGGCCCATTTCTGCAATTTCAATGGAGAAAAGAAAAAAAACCAACCTCATGAAATCTGCGACTGAATTTTCTGTACTCTAGCTGGAAAGTATCCGAAATTGGTATACGTTTCTTGAAATCCAGGACTGAACTGAACTATAGAATTAGACTAGGCAAAGAAAGTTGAAATTTTCCTCAGAATTGCATTGTTTCATTAGGAAAATGAAAATGCCATCGAACATCCTAAAAATAAGATAAACAACAACATTTAACACCCTCACCATATATTTTAATGGATATCTTCCCAGTTTAATTTGAGATTCATAAAGGCTTCTGAATTTTTGAGATTTTTATTTATCTTAATTAAATTATTAAATACAAGAGAAAAAATAGCAACCGCCTCGTCCGGTTTTTGAAGCCGGAAACTTTCGCTTTCTGTTCAACTGCACTTATCACTTAGCTAATGAGACAGATACCTTTTCCTCTTGTATTTCTAAGTTTTTCTATCCTATTAAGCCACAAATGCTTCCAGCTGGCATTAACCAAAAACGATTAAATCGCACAAATAAATAGTCAACTTTTGCAATTTATTTATAAATTGCCCTATACGGGACCTGAACTTACATATTTTAGAATCGGTTATTGATGGAATATGAGAATTTTTGAGATTTTTATTTTTACGATTCTAAATTAAATTATTAAATACAAGTGAGTTCGAGTTTCGTTAACATCATTTTAGTTTACAAGCACAAGAAAATTCTGAGGTTCTTTTCCTTCTGTGCATAAACAAATGTATTGAACAACATTCCCTTGTGCTTTACTATCTTTTTGTTATAACCAACGCTGGAGCTGTGTATGCTATACCATGTTACCTAGAGTCTATATTGTCCATAAATTATGGTATACCATATTTTATTGCCTGGAACAGTAAGCAGTCTGTGAAATAAAGAACAGTAGTAATTATATCCAGTCAAATCAATGTGTTTAAATGCTCGGGAGTAAATAGAGACGCAATATCAATCAATTGAGAATAAATCGCCACAATGGCCTATACAAATTTTAGAATCGCAGTTTCTATGAGTAGTTCAATGACGTATTTATCATTACATAATGATCTATGGATTACCCTAGATTTTCACAATAATTAAAGGTAACGTTTATTATAGCCAGAGGGCACCTGTAGAAGTACACAGTAACGTTCGTCGTTCTAAATAGCGGAAATTAATTTTCGTAACTCAAAACCATATTTTTTCTGGTTTCGTGAGCCTAGATTTCGTTTTTTCATTGCCTTTCTTCTTTCTAACATAATGAGCTATGAAGAAAATTCCTATTAACAGTTCTTGTCGGTCTTAACGCTATTGCGTGAATTCAAATACATAGTTTACCCAATCCAACAATGTTTATTTATTTCAAATTGGCATTATGGTGAGAAATTATTCATGGTTAATGTAAACGCAGGTGTTGAGCAACAATTTATCGGAGTGTACTGCTAACCATGGTACGTAATTGCTTACATTATTAAGAAATAGATAAAGCTCGTTCCCAAATGTGCTTGAATCAGGTTATGTGGAGGGCAAACATTTTAATAATAATTTTAATTATTTTCTAATGTCAATTTACTATTTATTGCCCTCTACTTATGGGCACTTATTTTCACTAGACGTAGGGAATCGGTTACATAAGTCTTCCTTAGAAAGCTGAAATCTCCAGGAAATAGATTAACAGAATCAAAGTCTTAATAGTAGGTCAATGTCTTATTAAGACGCGACTAATACTAGACCATTTACAGAAGGTCTACTCAATAGAAATAAATATTTTCTTAATGCTCTAATAGTTACTAGTAATAATACTATCAGAATCGTTACGAAAAAGTCTAAATATCGATAAAAAAATATAATAGAGGATATTCCAATTATATGCTCATACTTTAATTGATAAAGTTCTAAAGTAGATACAGGAAAATATATAAACTGAATGTGCCGACTAAGGTCTCTTAACTTTTAAGTGTCACAAATTTCAAATGGAATAGGTAAAATCACGGCGAAAAATATAAAAAAATTTTTTAGAACAAATTCGTTATTATTGGTCCTAACTCTGCCTGTTTTGCAATTCTAAAAATTTGATTGTTCTGTTATCCTAACAGAATTAAAAATTTTGCTAAATTAGTTAAAATTGTTAATTTGATTACAGAATCATTTTCAAAATGTCTATGTTAAATATAATGGAAAATATATGTGATATGAAACCCTTTTCGACTTGTAAGAGGAAATATCAAATTTTTATATTTATAATCGCTTTTTGAATTTATACAACTCGATTCAAGCCAATAGTTTTAAGGACAACTGTTGTTATTGCTGTTTATAATAATAACTTTTAAGAAGATTTTATTATACCGGACAAGGTCATGTGTAAGGTATAAATGTTATAAAAAAAAAAAACTTTGTATGTATGTATATGTTTAACCCTAACCAATCTTTTCTAATCCATCGTTTAACCTTAAAATCAGTCTAAGATCACACAACTCACTGATTTCCTCTTATTGTGATATTGATTTCCAAGTGAGCCGCGAAGACGTTGAAGATAAGATCATCCTGGATAACCCAACACATCAACAACCAACATTTAAAAATGTGAAGAAAATGATTATGGTCATCGCCACAGTTAGCATGTCAATTGGGTCATACCAAGAAATTTTTTCGGACGTTTTGAGTATGAGACGTGTGGCAGTAAAGTTATTTCCGAAATTGTTGCATTTCGACCAAAACCCGACACCAGAGAATTAACCGGCGGGGACCTTTAGTTCAAAATTATATAAAAGTTAAGATTTGAATAAAGATGCCGGTAAGAATCAATTATGAAATACTATTTATTTGCCTGTTCGCTATAATGGCTTAAGTGGTGATTGAACTCATTAAATGCAATGAAGGTATATTCTAAAAGCTAGATTATACTAGTTGTATTAGCTCTAGTAACACTTGAGTTATATTTTCAACGATTTAATTAGTCGCCGAATAGTAAATAAGTTGTGCACGCAAATTTTATGGCTTTATTCCTTAGTCCTCAGGGATCTGTATTAATAACACTGCACAGAAAAGTTCAGTATTACAGATGAATTTTATCAATCATTCGGCTTTCATGACATTTCATACTCGTGCGCTTGACAACATACACTTTGTATAAATTCACATTATGAATGAAGACGACTGCCCCTCACCCTTGAACGAGAGTTCCATCTAAATCCATCTAGAAATTTATGCAGTATGTCGCAACAGGAGCAGTTATCACATCCTTGTTAATCACCAATAACATATAAAGCGATAACTCCAGCTAGAGGTAAATAAGAATTACAGTCAGTGTTTCAGTCTTCGGTTCATACAGAGCTCCGAATTACTGAATTAGCGGAATCGATATACATCTTGAAAATAATGTCAGTCTTCCAGGATAAAGCTACGGCTATGCTATCTCCCCAATTCTGATATTGAAAACAAGCAACTGCTTGGATCTTGGCCGCATAAAACTAAAACAGCTAGAAAGGGTACTCCCATCGCCAGATGATATTAAAGTAATGGCTTCCAAGAATATTATTTCTGTCAAGAACCTGGATTTCGAGTGATCATCTTGGGCACTTAATGTCGCAAAAGATCTTAAAGGTCGCAGTGACAAGATGAGAGGCGGATTCTATATCTCGCGTCCCACATAAAAAGAATAGTTAAATTAATTAAAAATCTGATCGGAGAATCAAGATGCTGTCAATGTATTAATCAAACCTCGTTATAATTTCCAAATTTGTGTGTAAAATACTGATAAGCTTGTAAGACTTAAAGCAATCTCGAAGGACACAAGATATTTAACTTCCAGTATTGTTTCTTAGACTAGAATGTGCTGGCAGTAGGCATTCGACTTTAGTAGTTCGTGACCAAGCAAGACAACCAACTTGAACTCTTGGCTTAAAAGAAAATGCAAAGTAGACCGAAATAATCTATCATTGCCAGTCAATTCGAGTTAATCGCAACAATATTATGTAATTTCCTCCTACGCCTCTTCTTCGATACTTCTCCTGTTATAAAATCTTTTCTTCACATATTTAGTGTTGATAGCTTTCATTTAATCTTGTGCTATCTTTGCGATATTGCTTGAGTCGTCTTTTTGTAGCTCAGGCAGACACTGTATGTTGTCTGCCAAGTATTGTAGATAGAATTTAAAAACAAAATTATTTTATCATCAAAGCCTTATCACACAAGTGGATACATTGATTTATAAGCTTGTTTGTTGCACGTTCTCATTATTAATGTTTTCTAGAATGAGCGAATTGCATATAAAACAGTAGGAAATTTCCTGAAATATTATAAAAAACTTTGAGAGAAGATGCGAACAGAGATAATACAACAATAAACAAAAATAGCGAAATTCATATAAAAAATTAAATGATATCAATAGATTTACTTTTACAAAAACAATTGTTTTAAAAGATTTTTAACAACGCTTTTAGACTACATTTTTTTCTGAATCACTTCCAGCTTGTCATTGATTTTCTTAAATGTCCACAATCTTTTCTAGTTATTACATTCCAAACGGCCGTTATCGAACATTATAACTCGGTTTTATGTTGTAATATTGCCGTCCATTTGCATATACGCACGTTGCAGAAATTCCTCACAAGGTTTCTATAGAGTTTAGATTCGGAGCTTCTTGCAGGTCAAGTCATGGTAGCACACTTTAACCTTCTTTGCAGTATGAAGATTATCTTGTTGGAAGATAAAGTCTACACAAAATTCCTCTGCCCATTCTTCTATCGTGATTTCCAACATTTCAATGTAAGCATCCACATTCATTTTGCCTGGTAAAAATGCAAGTTTAGTAGTTGCCGCAAGCACTGCCTTCGCAAAAGTTTCTTCTCATTTTAACCTCTTCTTGAACTGTTTTGTTGTGCCAGTAAAATAAACAATTAAGGGCATCCATGTTAAAATTTTTCTCATCAGTAAAAATGCTTTTTGCCTATTCTGCAGTACAATTCGTATATGTATTATTTTGTACAAATGTAGTTTTTTATGCATCACAGTAAGAGGCAGTTTTTTCGACGGCTGTTTAAAAACTATACTCTTGTCGTTGTGTAAAATTCGCTGTGCAGTAACATGAAGATTTAGTTTATTCACAATTTGAACTGCAAAAACTTTTTCTTTTTCACTACAGCGACAATTTTTAGTTGTTTTTTCCATAATTTTCTCTCAATTTACAGATATTTCTTATTGCTGCACAGGAACGATTAATTTTGACAGAAATATGCTGCTGCGGCATCTCATTAAATGCGAGAATTTTCCTTTTTCTTCTTCAGCTATGAGCTTTCCCAAAGATATCGTGAAAAACTATAAGTTCCTTTCAAGCAAGTGGTCAAATTAAACTAGGTAATTCACATTGACCACATACCTTCATTTACTCAAAAATTCTCAGAAACCTGTTAGTTAAATTTATTAGCAAATTTTAATATTTTCTCTGGTGTCTTATATGAACTTCGCTTAAATATTATAAGCTCTTTTGAAGAAGATCTAGATTTGCACCAAGAATAGTAAATTCGAACAAAATACCTAAATGTTAAGTGATGTATCTACCTTATTTGTAAAAAAAATTGTCGAATACATACAAGCGAATGACCCTTGTTTAGTGGTGTTTCATATGAATTTCGTTCAGCGTATATCTGGATAATTAGGTCCTACATGTGAACATTGAAGTAATACCTACTAGCCTAAGGTATTTCTCCTCATTGGTTAGCAACTTATCATACCCTGGTTGTTTCTAGTATATATTTTCGTAGAATAAGTGGTTTGTCGCTTATCCATTCTGCTTCTAATATTGTTTTTTCTTATAACATTCTACTCCTGGCCTACGTCACCATACTCAGGATCATATAGTTAGTTTCAATTTGAGTGAAACTTTTCACTGAACCCTTGTCGTTTGATAGTGTTCCCGCAATTCTTTCAGATGAAATCATAAAATCTTTTTAGATGTGCTGCACACTCCTTACAGTTGCACTATTCAATTATTTTTGCTAACCTTAAAAAAGAGCATTTCGAGAATTCTCTAAAATATTTCTATAATCCGGCGGATAGCTACATGGTATATCTGTGGTCGTGTCGTTTTCCATTGACATTAAAGTTGTGTTGTCTTTCGCAATTAAAGCAAGAATTACTCACAATCTCTTGAAAGATAAAAAAAATTTAATTCTATGAAGATATCATCGTTTCCATTGACTTCGGTCTTGCCTAGCTACCCGATAAAATGTTCAATTATCACACAAAACTAAAATGTATTCTTGCGCTGTAATGGAATTACAAAAATAAAAAGAATATATATATATTTTTTTTTTCATAACGCAAATTATATTTGCTTTACTTCGTCTGGATAACTTTAAAATTAACAAATATACTATTGGAAAAAACTTGAAAGAGCAATGTAACAGAATTTGTTTTTGGTTAAAAAAGCCAATTACGTTAACATTGAATATTGTAAAAACTGTACAAAATTACATGTCATTTAAGGTTTTTAAGCAATTGAAATTCTTGCTTGGATCTTCACGTTTATCGTTCTTAAAGTTACACAAAAAAAAAAAAAATTCACATTGGAAGGACTATAAGTACGAAAGACAATTCATATTATAAGTTAACATAAACACGTCATCCAAGATCGTGTGTAAAATGAAGCTAAACATAAAACTTAAGAGATGGGCTTTGTTCCGTATATATTGGTTAGTAGAAGGGAAGAAGAGGTTTACCACAGGCCTGATGAGAAACCACCAGGCGGTACTCGAACACGTCCACTTTGTGTTGGACTTTCATCGTGAGGCGATTCTTTTTGTTGTTGAATTTTTGGTGGTGGTGGATCTTCAAAAACTACCGCCCCCTTGTCTACAGTTCGTTTTGTATCTTCAAAAACTGTCGCCCCTTTCTCTACTGTTCGTTTCACATCTTCAAAAACTGCCGCCCCTCTGTCTACTGTTCGTTTCTCTTCGACTTGTTGCTTTTGAGTAGTTTTTCTTAATTCTTCACGTTTTTTAACAACTGATTCATTCGGATCAGCCGTATTCATAACAAAGTTGAGATTTGAGGAATTTTGTTGATCATATTTTGGACGCGGTGGATTTGGCTTAACATCAGATTCAGCAAAAATGTTTGAATGTCCACCGCCTGGTGGTTTTAGTACACGACTAGAAGGTCGTGATCTGCCCGCAAGACCTAGGTTCACCTCAGTGGAAGTCATGATAATTTATAGTAGTAGTGATGTGACCCTGAAATGCAAAGAAAAAGCGAAAATTAAAAGATGATCAAAATGAAAGTTTTTAAAGCAAATCATAAATTCATCGCAAAATAATTGCTGCGATATATATGAATATGTATGTAGATACAAACAAGAAAGAAATTTCAGTTCAGAAATTCTATAATTTTTTTTTTCAAACGAAAAACGACAAGACTTAATAAATTAAGATTGATGAACTATTTTTAAAGAAAATAAATTATTATAAAATGGATCAATTGCAAAATAAATCGAAAAGTGACACAAATATGCAACTGAAAATAAATACATATAAAAATATTGGCAAAGACCCCAATATTACTTATTTTTCGGAAGTAGTACACAAGATAAGTCTGTGATCGGCAATCAAAATCCAACAATGGCCTTAAATCTAGCAAGAATCCTAGGTGATACTACACCGAGTAGACGTAGTCGAGCTCACCCTTTCAGACTCCAGCCGCACTGTCATCGGGACAGTACGGACTAGTCTAGTCGCTATTCAATTCCAGGTTTCCGTTTCCCCAGCTTTTCGACGCTCAAGACAAGGATTAATTCACCGAAGTGCAAGCCTCTGAAGTAAGTTTCCCGTCAACCAATGTCACAGCTCAAACGGTATAAGCGTATCAGGTTATGTCCTGACTGAAATAAGGACAGTAAGGACATTATAAAGGTCAGGCTAGGTTAGCTCCCCAGACTTGGAAAAGACGTAGTTATCTAATAGCTAACTTATTTTATTCATCAAAGCGGAACATTTGCAAAGCACGTGTTGGACGGACTCGATTTCCTCAGAGTCTTTCAGCTCCTTCAGAAATCGTTCGCCGTTATTCCCAGTCTTCTAGCATGGTCCCGTATAGCCCAGTGAACCATAATGACCCCTACTAGATTCCTGGTATTTGTTCTGCTGCCATTGAACAGCTCCCTTGTCCTTTTCCTGTCATCCACAAGCCACAATTGCCTCACAATACGGCACGTATCCCTGCTGGTCCACCATAGGCTTGTCTTTTGATGGGCGCCCCTGATGATTTCCTCTTTTATTGCTACGATTGGGATCCTCACATAAGCTACCGCTGCGGAGCTATCCAATTCAGCGCCCTTTTTGGCCAACTCTTCGCCCATCTCGTTGTCTGATATATTTTTATGGCCAGTTACCCGGCATAGGGTCACCTTGTGCCTTTATAGTCAAGGCTAGCCTTGCATAACTGCACCACATTTGATTTTACCAGCACAGCATCCTGCACCGTGATAACTGCCTCTATCAGTATATATGCAGATGTGCCGTGAGGGCTCTCAGCAATTGATACCAATGTTGCCGCCTGATAAATTGCTGCGAGGTCTGGCTGAAAAACACTGCATTTTTCAGACAGTCTACAAGACTCGTCACTCCTGGTGGGCATCATTGAATTGACAAAGATATTGTACAGAGTGCACAGCTATAAACATCCACCCATCGCTTGGTCCAGGCGGTGGTCATATCTACAGTCACTTCCTAGACTCGGATCTTTACAATCGGGATGAAATTATGCACCCAAAAATACAGCAAGCCAACCGACTGTCAAGTAACACCTGTGGTCGTATTGTCATAAGCAATAAGGCCTTAACACCTCATCGCTGATTCCATCCCCAGACGTTTATCATCACAACGTTCCAAACTGTAGTACAACGACCCTTTAGGTCGTACACATCGTCAATACCAGCCAAGCATTATCCTAAATCTCGCGTGCTCACAGAGACCATGAAGTCTTCAACCTTCGAGAGGTGCAACATCCTTACTTTCCCAGCTTAACTTTCCTAAGGGACAGTCGGACGTAACAGTTGACCGTCTCGAAGAATACACCTTCTAGCTGTCATAAGAACAGTCTGACTAAACCGTTGATCATCGCCAACAACCAAACTGTTTTGAGAATCGGACAACAGGTCTGACTCACCGAAGTGTGCAACAACAGGCAACTGGATGCTCATACGCAAAATTAGCGAACACAAGTAAATATCGACCAAAATGGCACAGGAATAGATCATACCTACCAAATTTATACACTACTACTCAATTTTTATAGTCTTCACAGCGATTCATTGGAGTCGAAAAGTACACTTTATTGCTAATTTTTAAATTTTACATATGTTAGATTGTGACTGACTATTAGCTGGTATGGGATTTTAAAACAAGTGTTTTCTTTTCGCCACGATTTACGCAATGAGAAACGTTGGCGAAAAGAAAAAACTTGTTTCAAAATCCCATACCTGCTATAGTAACAGTATTATTCTTAGGGAAATATATACTCTGACATATTTAAATCCGATTTAAAAGAAATAAGTTGAATTGAACAAAGATACATATGAAAGGGAAAAGTCACATAAAAATTATTTATTTATTTATTCAATGTTTTAGGAAACTGCAATACCAATAATTTTTTTTATAGAGTAAAAGTATAATATATTTTCGAAAGCTCCTTCTGTATATTTTTAATTGTTATAAAAAGTAAAAACAGATCTTATGCCGTTATCTGTTTTCAATATTTAAGAATGTGATATTTTTATAGTTTTTGAAATTTTGCTTGAGATTCAAAATGAGTGCTTTCGGATGACTCCAAGTTAAATTTACTAAATTGTTCGCAGATTACCTCTCTTTCAGAAACAAGCAACAGTTTTTCCACATTTTCCACCTTTTTCAGAAAAACGATGTTGAGATCAACAGGGTACATGTACCTGTACTCAGGTTTTCATCGAATTAATGCAAAAAAGAAGGTGATATCAAGTGAAGGCGGAGTTTTTAATGTTTTATTCTATCATGCTCCGAACAAAAGGCCGTGCTACCTGACATTTCAAATTTCATATTATCCAGATTGGTACCCCTGTTATTATTATAATCCTATATTTTCCACTACCACTGTGAGTGTTGTTTATGACTATTTCGCAAGATATGATAAATATACAATTTACCTTTTTCTTGTCGCGGATACTGAATTCCATCTTCAGTTTACTACATTTGCCTTAAATTAGTTTTCCACAAACTCTCGTTTTGAGCTATTGATCCAATTGTATGTTGAAAGAAAATTAAGTATTGTGAATAAATTTTAAGGTGTGGTTTAATTCATTTATAAATTTTGATCTAATAATTAAATTTTTTAAAGACAAGTGTAGTGATAAAAAATGTGCAGAATTTATTTATTTTGATAACTTCATTAGTGAGGGGCAAAAGAGCCTTGTGCTAAAAAGTGTTTAAATCAAGATTTAGTGCTTTATTCAAAAAACATAATTATATGTATTGGAGCGAAAAGTGAGCTCATTCATATTTTAAGGTACCGAACGAATTTGTGAAATTCATGCAACCAACAACTTTTACGCGAGCAGCAGCAGGCGAACTTCAAGAAATTTTAAAGATAAGTCTAAGGGTACGTGCACAACGAGGAGAGGGAGCTATGAGAGTTGTAAAGCATGACCAGACAACAAAAGTATACAAAAGTAAACGTAAATATATGTATACATACAAAATTGCAGGTCGCTAATTTGATAGCTGGCACATTCTTATAGGTTTTTTTTTTATATGTATATATAATCGAAGGGCTCTTTACTCATTCTCATATATTGGAAGAAGAATCTATCAGGATCAGTCCGTAAATCTTCATATAGATGATGAAATTCGCCAAATTCAAGACGTTTCGTATTTATCGGCTGGCAAGCAAAACAGCGGAAAGTACACTTAAGTGAAAAATGCCATATACATAGTTGCACTACTTGACAAACACAAAATTTCTTCTTCAGAATTTGATGATATAATTTATGCTCTCACTTTGCGTTTTACCAAGAAACTGAACGCCTTGTTGTGAACACTACACCTCGAGATGTATCTTCACATTGCCTCGCCACTCGTTGTGCGTGTATCCTAAGAAAAGTAGGCAAAAGAAGTGAAGGCTTATGCCGCTTGGAAAATAAGGATCAATTCAAGCTTCTGCTAGCATCTCATAATAAAGCTGCCAAACTAAAGCATTTATATGGTTTAGCTGCAGTAATTTATTGGTTTGTTCCCAAGATAAGCCAACTACGGTAATAAGCTTGACAAAGAAAAATAATCACGTGAAAAAGAATACTCCTGAAGAAGCACTATCTATGATATTGGATAACTCTCTATTGAAGCGACAATACCTGGGTACTATGATATATTCCCTTGTTATAAATATATTATGAAAACGTAAGCTGTTTGCAGACCGGAAGATGAAATATTTATGGATACTTGCGCTGAAATACCTATACAGGATCTTTTAATAATAATAATAATAATAATAATTTTATTAGTATATAACATACTTTTTGTTAACAATTAAATAATATAACTCAGACCAAAAAAGTGTTTCACTCAAGTTCTTCTTCTAATAAATTCAATACATTTTCTTTTAAATTGACTAAATCTAATTTCACTCTTTGTTTCTTCAGGTAGCTCGTTGAATAATGAGAATCCTCTATATCCTAATGAATTTTGGGCTGCTCCACTTCTACATCTGGGAAGTCGAAAGTTTTGGTTACTCCTTAGAGGATAAGGTTGAACGTTGCCAACATATTGCACAAGATCACTCAAGTAGTTGGGGAGTTTATCGTTCCTTATGTTATATATGAACAAAAGTACATTTAAATCTATTCTTTGCTTGACAGTCAACCATTTTAATGCTTCTAGCATCCAATGTATTGGTGTGTATCTATTACACCGCAAAATTATTCGCATTGCTTTGTTTTGAAGCTTTTGAATTCTCTCAATATTACCTTGAGTGCTTAAGTATAGAATTGTCGAGCAGTACTCAAAGTGAGGTTTAATAATTGCATTATATATCTGTATTGAGCACAATAAGGTGAGTCGTTTCCTAATCCTTCGAAAAAAACTTACTTTTTTACCTATCTTTTTACATATATAATCAATATGGCTTTTAAAACTTAAATCTCTGTCCACTATCACTCCTAGATATTTCACTTCACTTTCATTCTTAATTGTTTCTCCATTAATTCTTACTTCAAACTCATCTCTAAAATTAACAGTCAAAAGTTTGGTCTTGTTCACATTTAACTTCAATTTGTTTCTCCTGAACCACAGACACAATTGTTCTAAGTCCTGTTCTAATTTTGTTTTACACTCTTGTAAACTTTTACCTTCAATATATACTAGTGCGTCATCAGCAAATAAATTTATTTCACAGAAACTTATTGGATCATTTATGTCGTTTATGTATATAAGGAACAATAAAGTTCCAAGAACAGAGCCTTGAGGTACTCCAAGTTCATTGTAGTCAAGCGATGACAGGGTCCCATTAATCCTCGTTCTTTGGCATCGTTCACACAAGTAATCTTTAAACCATTTTATCGCCTTACCTTTGATTCCATATGCATCTAATTTTTTTAACAAAATATTGGGTTCCACCGTTTCAAAGGCCCGTTTTAAATCTAAGAACACAGCCAGGACGTACATTTTCTTGTCCACTTTTTCCTTCCATCGACTTATAATTAGATTTAATGCTGTCTCACAAGAATATGTTTTACGGAATCCTGATTGAGTTTTCAAAATTAATTGGTTCTCTTCCATATATCTTTCAAGCTGCACTTGGACTACTTTTTCTAGTATTTTCTCTATTAATGGTAGCATATTAATTGGTCTATACTCTTCGCACATCTTTGAATTTTTTACTTTTTCAACCGGGATTACTAAGGATTCCTTCCAACACTTTGGGAATTCACCTCTAGACAATGAATTGTTGACAAGTTTTGTAACTACGAGTACCAGCTCATTATTTTCAATTATCATTTTTGCACTAACGTGATTATAATCAGGCTTTTTATTTAATGTTTTTAGAATTCCTTTAATTGTTTGTAAATCTACCATTTGAAATTCAAAGCGCTTATTTGTCGGTTGTATATTATCCTGATACGCGCACGTCATTATAGACCTATTAATTTCAATGACACTATCTATAAAATACTTATTAAAGTTGTCAGCTATTTCCCTATCGTCTGTGATAAAACGATCTCCAAAATTAATACATTTGATTTTGTTGGTCTCTTTTCTTAACACAGTTTGTTTGATTACTTTCCACATATGCTTCGAATCATCAGCATTACTTATTCTTTCTGCTATTGCTTTATTTTTGGTCAAGCATATTTTCGCTTTGTATTTGTTTCGCATATTTCTGTATTTACTCCATTCTTCATTATTATTCAACAGTCTAGCTCTCTTATACATAATAATTTTTTGTTCCTTCAAGTTCCTCTGTGAACCAATTACATTGATCATTGTATATTACTTTTTTCTTTATGAACTTATTTACAGTTCTATCCATTATTACGTCTAATTCACTCGCGCATAAGTTTACATGATCTATGTCCTTTACTTTGGATATTCCCGCACTCATTAACTCGTTTCCAAAAGAAATTTTTTCATACTTAAATATGTCAACTAATTTCTTATCCTCTATATCTATTTCACTTTTTATGATTATGTCTATTTCTAAGGTTTCATGGTCACTGACTTTAAAATTTGTGTTGACTTTAGTTTCTATATTCGTCATGTTAGTTGCCACATAATCGATTAATGTCTTTGAATATTGTGTTATTCTGGTATATTCCCGAACTATTTGTTTGTATCCATTGTCTTTTAAAATTGTTTCTACATACCTTTTATACGTTGTGTTTGTGTTCCAGTCAATATTAAAGTCACCTGCAATTACTACATCCTCCGCCAATTCTGCCAAACTTTCCATAAGTTCCTCAAATTCAATACAGAACTGTAGCTCTGATCCTCTTGGGGATCTATATATTGTGACTATACTAATTCGGTAGTTTCCTACTGAGCAATTAATAACCAAATACCACAAGTTATTAGAACTATTAATTTTTACCACTTCATACTGCCACTGCTCCCTAATGAACACTGCAACACCACCTGTATGACTAGATAGTGAATCACATCTCACAATCTTATATCCATTAATGCATACTTCACTATTTTCAACCTTATCCGTTAAGTGTGTTTCTGACAACAACATAATATCAAAGCACCCAGAATTTAGTAATATTTCTATATCACAAAAGTTGTTCAATAATCCTTGCACATTTAAGTATAAGCATTTAACTGACGCTGGTTGCTATATTTCATAACCACATCTTTTCTTTTCGATTTTTAATTTATTTATATACACTGGACACTCCCGACTCATTGTATTATGATTAATATCTAATTTAAGATTTAGCTTCTGATTCGCTTTCACACAATTAACACAGCTCAAAATTTTCTCTTCTTGTTGGCAATCTCTGGTATGATGTTGACCGTTACATTTGCCACAAACTTCTACGTTGTTGCATACTTTTGCCACATGATTAAAACCTTTACACTTATGACACCTTTTAACATCAATAGCATCAAATACTCTACAAGTATCCCAACCGATATTAATTTTATTTCCTTGCATCTTCATAAAGCTTTCTGGATCCACTTGCACAAGAGCATTATAATAATTACCATATTTGCCCCTCATCTTACTTATTTTTAAACATTTAAAATCTCCACTTTCCAAATCTTTATTCTGTGCTTTCACTGCCTGAATCAACTGATCCTCTTCCCACTCCTCATTCATAGCAGCAATAACCACTTTTAGTTTTTTCGGTTCAAGCATTTTCACTTCATAATTCTCACCTAATTTAGCTTCAACCACTGATTGAATTTTTTTAACTTCAGTCCTATTAACGCTTTCAATAGTCATATTGCCATTATGATTTGTTGACATACCAACAATTTTCAATTTCGATGGATCAACTTTCTTTCTTAAGTCTTCTTTAGTTTTCTTCACTTCCTGTTTTTTTTTAGGTTTTATTAAAAGAGTTGGTTCTCTCTTCAGAACACCAGCATATGTATCTACTTTTATCTCCCCTTCTATACTTGCTGTAGCTTTCGTTACTTCACTGTACAACTTTTTGTCCATTTCATTCAATTTCCCCACTTGTTCTAAAATTCTCTTAAGTTCTAATTCTTGTTCAGCATATCTCTTTTTATTATCGGTCACTGCTCTTAATATCGTTTCAATTTGGTCCGCTATCGAATTTTTACTGTCTCTCACTTCTCTTATCACCGTCTCAAATTGATCCGTTACCAAATTCCGATAATCAATGCATTGGTCGCACATAAATATTAAATTCTTTTTTGCAAGAACTTGTGTTAGGTCATATTGAACTAGACCTACACACTTCAAATGGAAGTTTTTATTACACTTTCCTTCACAAATTATTCCTTGACCACTTCGAATAACCGTCCTACAAATTTCACAATCCGAGTTCATTTTCTCAGCTTGAAGGCTCAAGCCTATTCAAATATTTTTGTGCCTCAGACCACACTTTCCACTTGTTTTCTTTTTAAACCAATATGCAATTTAGTGATTACTTGTTTCCGAAATTATGATGAAAACAAAAAACAGATGTAAAATAAAAAAAAAACTAATTTTGAGGGAGCTCGAGAAAAAACACGTCTGCACTGATCACTTCCATACATATCAATCTCTCTTTTAAATCATATGGCTAAAAGAATCTAGATGTATCAAAAGGATTTGATCAAGTTGATCAAAGAAACAAGGAGGTAAGACTGACTTTAATTTGTTCATGGGGTATGGATGGTTTTTCGGGATTTTCCAACTATAGTCAAAAGTGAACAAATGATAGTCAAGGTGACGATTCCAGCTTGCTGATAACAACCCTTAATCCCTTACGAATTTATGATGAAGATGATCCAAATTGTATTATTCGTTTCTGTAGACCCTTATAGATCCTTGTAGACCCTGTATGCATGAAGTTTCAAATATCCAGCGAAAAAGTTCAAAAAATGCCAGAGATAAACAATTATCTTTTGGAATAAGCTTTTTAAGCCATTTTCGCGGGATATGTTCCAGAAAAAGTGCAAAAAACGCAGAAAGGGTTACATTTTGGGTACAGAGTGTCATACTGACTGATCGGTCGTATTGAAGGAAAGCTTTTGGGCTTCTTAAATTCAGTATGAAAAACTGGTGTTGATGATGTGTGTTTCATAAAAATAGTATTTAAATAAAAATTAAAAACGGATGAAAATTCCGAATTTCTAACTTTGTAGAGACATAACTTCAAAACGGAGAAGATCGGGGGGGAAATGTATAGACCATTAGAAAGGTGAAATTTTAAAATTCAGTATTAAATCATCAACATAGGGTGTAATGTTCAGAAGTTACAGTGTGATCTATAAAAATATACCCAAATATTTTAAGTCCTATTATCTCAGAAACCGTTAGAATTTCCCACTTATACAACCCATACAATATTTTTGCTTATCTAAGGATGACCTATCCATACCCTTTGGGAGCCAGACCACATACGGGACACCCTGTATGCTTCACTGCATTATTATACTTTAATCAGTTTTTACACGAAGGCACTTGTTAACTTAAATCCAATGCAAATGGACACAAATAGCATACAATAAGTGTTAAATTTTTTAAGGTCCTCCTCTAATACGTATGATAATGTACCATTCTAAAAACTGCAGAATAGAGAAATGATAATACCCGTGGCTTAAGGTCAAAATGCCAATGTATTTTGAGATAGACCAAGCTGCATCCTAAATTGGTGAAATAGATCAAGATTTACCAAACTGACCATTAAATATCTCAGAAAGTATGTAATAGAAATAGAGAATTTGGGATGGATAGATATTTGCAAAGATTATAATCGAAAATCTATAAATGGATTTCTAACCCAAAAAATTTAAAAGTGGGTTATAGACCAAATTAGTAATCAGTTTACAACTACTGCCAATTACTGAATATAAGGCTGAACCCACTTATAGAACAAAAGCAAGCTAAACATAGTAGAAAAAAGAGAACTTAACTGAAAAACTGAATTACTTGCGCATAAGAGATGAACACTTAAAATTAAACTGCGAAATTCAGTAGGTGGGCCAACGGATTAGAAGCTTTCGCAATACAATTTTATTTTTCCAATAATCAGAGAATTTGTCTCAATTTATTCAGTTTCTAAGAAAACACTTTATGCAATAGTTCAATGACTACATTTGACTACATCCCTACGTCGCCGTTTGTACAAAGCAATTTTAAAGGCGTCCGGTTAATAAACCAAAATTAAATTGACACCAGAAATGAAAAGGGCACGATTCCAGTGGGTGAAACAGCATAAGAACTTTTCGATTTTCGACGATTGTCAAGAGGTAAGTTTATCAATTCAGCCAAGAAACAAGTTTTCGTGCCTTTTTTAATAACTTGGGTTTTCTCCAGTGATGAATTCCGGCTAGAAGCTGTAACGGAGAGGGGTCTGTATATCAAGAGAAGTCCTTCGGGGAACTACGAGCAGCGCTATTTACTGAAAGCAAGCATCCACCAGCAGTCATCATTTGGAGCTGCATATCAAGAAAGAGTCTGAATCCTACTTTTTTACGGGAACAATGCGACAAGATCCTCATTATTTCCCTGATGTCACCTCCGCCACTCTCATGTCTGCTATTGAAACCCTGAAACGCCCTGAACGTCACTATTCCCACGAAATATCTATCAACAGAGTATATCTGAATGGAGGTAAATCCAAAATCAAAATTCAAACATAATTTTCATCTTTATTTATTTCTTCCTCCAAAACATTTCACCAAATTTGATAGAACTTCAATTAATTTTTTCAATAACGGGATATTTTTTCCTACTGTCCGATAGTTGGAAAAGCTTGTAATTATCCAAAGTACGACGCTGTTTTCGTTGATCATATATATCTTTGTCTATAAACTTGGGAAGAACATGAACGTGTTCAACTGGAAGGATAAGCCAATGGAGTATGAAAAAAAAACTAAGCAGTTGGCATTTCCAGTTTGTATCAACCAAAAGCTTTATCTTGACCAAAACAAACAACAACAAAAATGTCCTTGTACGCGGTAAATGTTGCAAAAAGTTTAACCAGAAAAGGAAAGAATATTACTGCCGCTTTCGCATTTCCAAATCGTTTTGAGGAAGTTGTTCCTATTAATCCGGGTAAGAAGGATGTGTCGAAGTTTCTGGAAAAGCTAGAGCGATGACGAGTCACTTCAAATGTATGCGGAAATTATAAACTGTAAAAGACGAAGATGATTGACTAATGCGAAGGACATGACTCTGACACACCGTTTTTGTAAAACAAATCAAAATTTTGCAAGAAATATTTGTTTACCCCAATACTCTCCCGTGCATAAGTTGTCTTATCCAATATTTGGCATTGCAAACCATTCAAGCTTGTCGTAGTAAAACTCTTCTTGTCCAAATTTCGACTTTTTTTTTATTACCGATTTCAGGCGCATTTATAGACAAATTTTGTAAGGCCATAAAGAGTATGAAAAAAAAACGTTTGAACTTTTAATATCCAAAGAGAATGAAAAATTAGTTTTATACGTTATCTCTTAAATTGAATAAGGATAAGGCGAGTTTTACGCTCTCAATTATGAATCTTTAAAAGAGAACTGAGTGGATATGGATATAATTCTGTAAAGCAAAAATTACCAACTCCCCAAAAACATTGTTTCCAACACTACTGAGTGCGTAAATAATGTGAAATGAAGCTCCCAGGAAAAACTTAGAATCAATAAAAGTCTAGGATTAAATTGAGTATTTTCGGAATATCATGCTAAGCATAATAAATGGGTGATGTTCAACTGATTCGTGATAAAAGCTTCCAAATAACTATTCCAAATGAAATAACCGAAAATAAATTAACTGCTCAATCCATTCAATATATAGAAAGTGCTATTTCTTTTTTCTAAACATATGATATCTTTTATACTTTGATCATTATTAAATAGGCTTGTCACAGCGGAGTAACTTTTCGTGAAAAACATCTCAAGGGTATTTTAAATAAATAATACCGAAATTTAAGGAGAAAACGTTTACAACATCGGAAGTGGTTTTTATATAATATTATTTTCTAATTTCCACATTGCGTGACGACATGTAAAATATCTCACACTCATTGTCTCTAATATTCCCCAGCCATTCGTGATAATAACTACCAACTACAGCACGTTTCTTCTTTCATTTGTGGCAATTTACATTTTCCCCTTCCATAAAATTTGAGTAACTTAACTAAGTATGTAGTACCTTCCTCTACACCCTAGCATTGAATTATTCCTGAATTTTATTTTTAGTAACATATAAAGCCCTCTAAACCATATGTCTGTTGACATCAAAAATGTTTATTCATTTGCTTTATCAATCAAAATCACTTGATCCCATCATTTCTTGCTTCCAAACTATGAAACGGAATGTTATTTTTAGAGAAGAGTAGCAACGATTTCAGTCAAACTGTGGTGAATACATAAATAATTGGGTTTTCGTAAAAATTAGAATTTCTCAGTTAGATCATTATTACGATAGTTACGTTTAGTTTTATTTCGATTGTGAACAGAATTCATTTCAATTTTCATGACAAAGCTGTTGCTAAGGTCAAGTTATGGGTGTTCTGCTTGATTTACTTGTTTTTTTAAAGACATCACAAAAATGTCCAGAACTGTGAGAAGTAATGACCTTACTACATTTTCTTTAATTTTTATATAACACGCGATTTGAAGATTTTTACCTAAGTATTCAAAGAGTAAGCTCTGATTTTCAACAAACATATTTGTTCTACTCCCTTATGGTAAATGAATATTTTCAAGGGTTTTATTAGTATTGGCTTGGTTTTTTTATTATTCTACATTGTCAATGTGCACGAACTTTATTCTTTATGCACGCTAGTATCCAAGCAGAAATATTTAAATTTTAAAATCTTACAAATTAACTGATGGTAAAAACTTCATTGATATGAAACAGATAAAAGAATAAGTTGGATCATTGCAAAAAAAATCTTGAAGAGTGCCGCCGCTTTGAAATGATTATAGAAGACCGCCAAAGCTGGAAGAACAGTGGACCGCAATTCCAAGGCGGATCACTCGTCTGATACACAGACGGATCTAAGAAAGAAGCCATGCTAGGTGTAGAAGTCTATGGGCCGAAGTGAAAGTTGCACAAGACCTTGGAATTTACCCAACCGCTTTTGAATCCACGCTAAAAAAAAAAGGTGCAACAGAATCAATATACAAAGGGGCATCGGTACGCAAATAAACATATACATATATCAACTTCGACAGTCAAACTGCGTTAAAGACACTGAATTCCAATGCCTTCACTACGAAGCTGGTTTCAGACTGTAGAGATGGCCTAGATCTGCTATCAAAGCAAAACAAAATAACCCAACCGCTTTTGAATCCGCGCTAAAAAAAATGTGCAACAGAATCAATATACAAAGGGGCATCGGTACGCAAATAAACATATATATCAACTTCGACAGTCAAACTGCGTTAAGGACACTGAATTCCAATGCCTTCACTACGAAGCTGGTTTCAGACTGTAGAGATGGCCTAGATCTGCTATCAAAGCAAAACAAAATAACCCTTATCTGGGTAAAAGAACACGAGCAGCACGAAGGTAACTGACTAGTTGGCTAGAAAAGGAGCGGAATCTCTATTTACTGAACCTGAACCCTTCTATGGTCTTGTCAAGAAAAATGACTTTAAAAAAGTCGTCAATAATATTAATATTGTTCGTAATTAGACATAATAGAATTGCCCCTCCATTTTCCAATCGGTCCTTGTGAACCACGCCATGTAATACTCCTTCTTATATGTTTGCGGACACTGTTTATAGCTAGCATCAGGTAGGCAGCTCCCAACCATAATATAAGTCGCTTATTTACAACATTGAAATCAAAGTCAATGGTGAAAAGCTCTACTCTTCAAAGAACACCAGTATCAGGTTGTTACATAAGAAATTTCCGATTTTGTGTAAAAATATTCAAGGTGATTCGCATTATATCCGTATTTCTCTCTCTCTCGTACAGAAAATGTTGTCAACAAAGGATTTCCGCCCCATTTTTAAGTGAATATAAAAAAGATGTAAGGGACGCCGCATTAACAGCACGTGAACTTACCATTGCTTTTGGATCGGATACATGTGACGAAAGAACTATTCCTAACTGGGTTACAAAATTTCTAGAAGGAGGTTTTACATTAAAAAAATCAGCCGATAAGGAGGCAACAACTGATCCTTGATAACGCTGGTCTCGTAACTGCAGTTGGCTTACCTAGATGAAATTGGTAAGGTGCAGAAAATGGACAATTGGGTGCCCGTCAGCTGTCCCGTGCAAGCATTCTTCGACGGCTGGAAATTGCAACTTCTTTGCTTAAAAGAAATAAAGTTGATCCATTTTTGTGCCGAATTGTGGCATGCGATAAAAAATGGATCGTTTATGACAATCTTCAGAGTTTAGGGTTGAATGCATATAAACCCCAAGGCACCTTATTCACCATAGAAAGATTATGATACCAATATGATGGACTAGCGAAGGAGGGGCGCATTATTCATTCTTGCAATCTGGGCAAACAATCACTTCGATGTCATATTGTAGATAAATTAAGGAAATGCATCGAGAATCGTAGAACAAGTACGCTTCATTAGTGAAAACATGACCTCATACATTTAAACGCTCGTCCACGTGTTGCTATACACAAGCTATCGGAGTTGGTATATGAAACACTGTCTGATCCCACTTACTTTGTTGACCTATCGCCTAAAGATTATCACTTTTTCAGGAGTCTAGACAATTCTTATGAAATAGGCCGTGATGCTATAGTTTCGGACTTTAAAGCATTTCTGTAGCAGAAAAACATGAACTTCTACAAAACTGGAAAATTTTCCGTTGGAAACAAACCATAGAACAAATTTACTAAAGAGCTAAATTATCTGTTTTTAATTTTGTAACTAAAAATTGGAAATTTCACTTGTAACACCCTGATATCTTGTTCCCTTTCGGTTAAATAACTTGAGAAGATCTCTCAACTCCCTAAACCCTCTTATAAGTCAGTTTCCAATACAAATACATGTTGAAAACTTTCGGTATCTTTCACCTCGTCACCTATTATTTTTAATAATTTAATTTAGTTTAGATTTAAATTTTCTCTTGTATTATTGTATTCCACTCAAATTGGTGCTAAGGAAAAGATTTGTAAATCTTGTAGTATCTCTTTCAAATACACAAATATTCTATTCTATTCTATTATTCACTCGGAAACACGAGGAAAACTCATTACTTGAGTGAAAAATGTACCTTCTCCACCAGAACGGTAATGCATTACTATGAATAGGAGACCATCCAGGACAAGACTCAACAGATTGCCTTGTGTTGCATCATCGTGACTTTTATCAACGTGGAATCATCGGGACCTTCGGTCTTAATCTCACCATGAAGTAAGGAAAGCCAAATTGAAACCCAATAACAAGCTAGAAAAAACTTCAACATTCTGCAACCCCAAACCTATCCATCACCCTCATTTCCTTCCATCCACAAACACACACACACTATGATAGCCTATCGTAAGCAAACAGCAAGAATGCAACTTGCTGTCGCGCAGCAATCTGTAACATCGCGTCTTATTTTCGGCCAATTCAAAATAAAATGATTTCAAGACCAAAAAAACCTGTAGGAACATTTTAACAAATATCTCGAGAAATCAGTTCGTAAACATCGTAAAAATTCGTAATAAGTTTCGTTAAATTATAAGTTCTAGATTTTGACTTTGAGAAACAGTACAACAGACCGGTAGGCACTTAATTTTTATTCTGCACGGACCGGACCTAAAATTGGGATAACCATCTTTGTATATCCTACTTATGCACCTTTATGTATAACTTACATTGGTCTTTGCTTATCCATTTCCCTGCCTGTCGAAGTTGGCCTAGATTAGTCGTTGCCAGTCAGATAAGTATACATTTTGTCGTTTGTTTAAGTAGATACCCGAGGAGCTTAACTGTACGAAAATAATATGTATGCCAATGGTTTTTTTGGATTAAGAAGTATAAATGTTTAATTGAACCAACGGTAGCTTTTGGAAATTATGTTGTATATATGAAAAAAAAAAACCCCCATCGAGTGCGGGATCTTAATGAGACAGTATTCCCACAAGGATGTCGAAATATACTATGTGACCCCATTGATAAAAAATTCGAAATTTTGTAAGTAAAAAAGTCTATTGCCAAATTAATAATATCAAAAATTTCCTTAAAACATTCAATTGTAATTGATGGTCAATTTACTCTATTAAAGGCATCCCATTTTGCCATTATCCCATTAGATTACAACATGTGGCACAATACTCTATTTTGTAATTGCTTTTACTTATGATTCCTAGGAATGACAGCAAGCTTCTACCCGACTGACATGGTTCAATCACGAACTTAAAAATTGTATAAATATAAAAATAAACTTTCGTATATCTACACAATGAAACAAAAATCTTCCCAGTCACGCAGATTTTCTCACAAACCATTGGTAAAATATGTTTCGTGAATTTTCATTAAGACTTTATGGTGGGTACATAAATAGCACACGCATGTAAAGTTGCTTAATGGACCAAAGCTGCTCTTTAAGTTTATAAATATGAGAAATAAAACCCGGTCAAATGCCCGCATTTAATGCAGTACGATTGTTTGATCAGTAACGACGTATCTGATGTGCAAGATTTTAGTAGAAAATTACTTCACTTTGTTGAATTTTTTCCACACAATAACTTTAGACTTTTGACACGTTGTTAATTAATCCAGTTCTTGTAGCCCCAATCTATTTATTTATTTATTTTCATGGTGGGGATTGCAGGGAAAGCACTAATCGGATACGGCTCAAAATGCTGAATCTAATTCTTCCTTATTCCTGATAACTAAAGCCTAATTGGGCTAATTGTTGAAGACTATATCCTCTTTACGTGATTGATCTGAAGATTAACAATCTTCCCCCGTAAAAACTTTAGCTCTTTCTCAGAATTCTGAATTTTAATGTTTATGACTTAAGAAGTTTCGTCAGAATGCATACCATCTACATGCTTTCGAATGCCAAAAATCGAAGGTGACCCAATTAATGGAATTATTAATCTAAAACCAACACACAAAACAAAGGCCATTCGTATACCAGTGCTCTTTCGAAACCTCTGTGAGAACCATAATGCTATTTTTAAAATAAAAATGTTAAATTAAATTTAAGGAAATATAGCAAAGCGCGTCCGGACTGCTAGAACTATCAGCATGGATCAGGTGTGTCTTTAGGTACCTCAAAATGCTTTTCATAATTACAGCAGTCAACTTTCTGCCTTACAGTCGATGGAACTAATAACACACGCAGTGCTTGAAACTGGAATGAATACGTGAGTCATAATAGCCAAAATACGTGCAGTCTTCGAATTTTAAGTTACACTTCATTCCCGGCCCGACCATTATCCTACCTACAAGTTTCATGCGACAGAAGCAGCATACTAACCCATCTAAACAGGCTCTTTGGACAGACGATGAAAATATTTATTGACTTTGTAGAAATTGAAAAACACATAGAAGATGCTCTGAGAAACTACTATGATCCCAAGAACGCAAAATGGAGAGTAGATAATAAAATCTTATCATATGATCATTTAAATCATCCAAATTTCTAGGCGAAGACAAAATCTCTGTCTGGATTCTTCGAAAAAGGTCAGGGCGATGTCATGATGATCGCTGTTTTTGGTCTGTTGTCAGCATGTCAACAAAAATTTAAAAGAAAAATTAATTTTCAAATAAATTTCTATGAAATAAAAAATGGAAGTTTGGATCTGCTCATAACATTTTTTGTGGCCTCCACGGCTATGGTCAGCCAACCGAATCAATGTAAAACTCGCATTCAAATCTATTCTACTGCTACTAAAAATTTAAGAATTTAGTTCTTTTTTTTTATACATTCATTTGTTATTCTTGTGGTTATATTTAGTTAAATTAGATCTTCAGCGGTGCACAGTATAGACTATGAAATAAAACAAACAAATAAAATTCAAATGTAACAAAACAAAACGTATAAAGCGTGATACCTGAATACTTTTAAATTTTCACTCTCTAAAAATATTAACTTTAGAGATGTGAATGGTTTTCAAATGTTTCATTTACTATACTATCGCACAACTGCCATAGGAGATGCTATACTTATACTATGTTAATTTATTGAAGAAAGAATCTTTCAAATGACTGCAATACGTACTGATGGAAAAACTCGTGACCCAATTCTCTGGTGTTAGTTGGAAAAACTTTTTCATCATACTTGTTCACAAAAACAGTACCTATCTAGTAATGTAACATTGCATAGATTTCTAATATAGGCCTATTGTATGCCCAAATTATTCGAATCTAATATTTACTTACAGTTACTAGAAACGAGGTATTAATGTACACGTTAAAAATATTTGTCGTTTAGACGAACAATTAGAAAACAAAGAGTCAAACATAGCTCCGGGGGCACACCGGCTATGTACTGGATCTGATACTTTAATAAAGTCGAACAATATATTCACCGTGCTGTTCGCTGAACGAATATCCGTAACAATCTGAGATAGTGCCGTATTGATTGAGCGTTTATTTAAAAGCCGGCTTGAAAAACAAACAAAAGATGGTTAAGAGTTAATATGTTCCGTCATTCATTTGACCATCAACAAAGATTTTAAATATCTTAAATATTGACGGAAGTATATATGATAATTAGCCCATTTCAGCATCTGATTCAAGACCATAGCATATCAAATAGAACTTAACCTGCTAGAATTCTGTTATATTATTTAAAAAAGGGCAATGTTTTGATTTCCACCTTTGTTTACCTTATTGAATCCAATACGATCTATTCAAGCATAAAACAACATAACTGGAACAGTTCCATATAAATCAAAGAACAAATACCTCAACACTTAAGATTTGATGGGATAAACCAATTGGAAATATAAGAAAAACAAACAATTTGTTATGCTTACCGTAAGAAGTGTTTAAATAGCAGTTGCTTTACAATTTGCCAGTAATTGGCTGATTCGAAATTAATTTTAATTGCGACTGGACTTACTAATTTAATTTTAAAGGAAACATAAAAGCTTAATAAGGCAATCAATTCCAAAACAAACCACTTAATGAGTTACAAGTCGAATAACACGCCCTAAATTACCGTCAGAGCGAGCTTTATTTATACATTTAGAACTGGAATATTTTAATAATCTTAAAGGAAGTTTGATATTTTTGTGAATAATTCATCATTGAAAGAGAAAAAATTGGAGCACTAATTAGTAACGTACCGCCTTGAATATTATCTAAAATCAACGAAACTCTGGTGATGGACAAATTTAGACGTGGGTGTCTGACTATAGCACTGGAATTCATTTAAAAAACATTTGTAAATTTTTATGCCAAACAACAAATTCCTACAGCTACAGATGTGTTCATCA
Organism: Dioctria rufipes; assembly: GCA_963924295.1. Taxonomy (NCBI): domain Eukaryota; kingdom Metazoa; phylum Arthropoda; class Insecta; order Diptera; family Asilidae; genus Dioctria; species Dioctria rufipes. Next base: position 45,210,653 of record OZ002741.1, on the reverse strand, counting down.
CTCGTCACAAAAGTGAAAAGGCGGCAGATCAAGTTTATTCTCTATACGTAAGCGGCTAACACTCCAGCGAGACTTATGTCATGATTCTGCTAAAAGTTAGAGGGGCGCTTAACCCTATTTTTCTTACATTTATATACAGAAAGTGAAATTGTCATGATGAAAGTCTACTTTTGTCCGAATATACCTTATTGGCTACTATACAAGAATGTCCAGGTCCAACTGACTGGAAATTACATAGCATTTTTAAATACGACTCGTTTAATACTACTGGGATCATTGAAATATTGGCCTGAAATTCAAGTGATTTTCTGCCTCTAGGTGAAAATTTCTATGAAAGAGAAACTGTTGATCTTAAGGGGGTCAAAGTAGTGATAGCGATGGGAATTTAATAGAAGACAAACAACAAATAAAAAAAAGACAACAAAAAGAAAATTTCGTAAAATTGTTCCGGTCAAAACAAAACAAAAAAAACCCGAGCGCAATTAGATCTGACATAGAATATTGTCCTACTTAGCATGCTAAGTACAGGCCGCAGACAGACATCTAGGCAACGGTGAATGGGACGCACAGAAGTAGTAGAAAAAGTACTTATAGCACGGTTGGGTTGCCTTGTTGTTGTCTTCTTATGTGTACCAAGCAAGCGCTCGTTGTAAGCTGAAATTGTAGCGTAATAGCAACCAACGAATAAAATACGGCAGAGCACGCAGCTAAATAATTGAAGTGAGCTCAATTGGTTAGCGACATGTAAATACTACTTTAATGATGAGTTTCATTGAAACTTGAAACAATAAAAACCCAAGCGAACCCCTTCCTTAGGCATAGACGCGTCGGCGACGTTTACACTTAGGGGCACAGTGCCGCTTTATTGCTAGTGTAACGTCCGCTTTGAAATGCAACAAAAAGAGCTACGAACTAAACGTGCATTTTAATTAGCTTCCGCCAATTTTAAATAGAATCTTTTATTGATGTTTTGTTGGAAGTTATTTTTAAACGAAAAATGTTTTACATATAGATTGCAAAACATTTTCTTTTTATTTTTTGCAATTGAAACCACTGAAGTACCTTGTTCAACACCTGATAAAATTCTATAAGACACATATTTATTACGATAATTAGACACTAGATAAGTTAACAGTAATAGAAATTATGTCACTGGATAAGAATTTTTGTCAAAAACTTGCAACTAATCATGTTTTATCGATTTTTCCTTCTTGGGTCATTTTAATCCAAACAAGCCAAACACTTAACAAAATAAAAAGAAAACAAGGAGCTCAAATAACAGTACTTACCGTTGGAAAATTTAATAAGACTAACTAGCGACCGATTATTTAATCAATATTCGAACGTTCAAGTTAGACACAGAGATTTGTTTACTTCTTCTAAACAAACTAAGTTATTATTGAAAACCGCACCTTCACTACGAAGACCCGAGTAAACATCAGCAAGAGAACTCAACAGTCGGATGACGGCAGATGACACAAAATTAAATTGCGCTGTTTGCCGTTTCAAAGTTTGTTCTTTTCTCTCGCGTCGTGGTGTGTGAGTGTGGTATTCAGTAACATAACGAAAAGAACGCCATCTCTTGGTCAATTCAGGAGATTTTACTACATTATAATTACAGTGGTTCATTTTTTAAAGAATGCATGCGGCGTTGAAAACCCCCTCCGCAAGGGTACATTCCAAACCCATGGTATATAGAATACAAGAATACCCATTACAAGCAACGTTCCGCCATTATTATTAGTGACGAAATATTGTGAAAATGAATACGCTCTCTCCTCTCTCTGTCTTTCCTATAAAAATGCATGATACAAAGATTAAAGCCCAATTCAGAATTGGCGCAGCATGCAGCAAGGTTTGCTTTCATGGGATCATATGGCGCAATTCGCAATCGGCGTAGGATGCATCATGATGCAAGAGTTTAAAAAATTTTAAAATTTGATGCATGCTGCAACAGTTCTGCCAACATACTGAGGTAAAAAATAAATTTTATCTGAATTTGAATAAAATCTGACAGTGACAGTACAGTAAAGTTTTGAATATTTTAGAAGTTTTTTATTTAATAATACATAATATTCTAATAAAAAGTGAAGAACAAATGTACCCCGAGTTAATTACATCGAAATGTGAAAAGATAGTTGTTGATAAATATGCAAGCAAATCATATATCTAATTAATTACAGAAACAAAAATATGTGTTTTTTTTTATATTTTATTATCTTTATATGATGTTGCTAAATAGATATATATATATTTCAGGTGAATTGCACTTGGAAATTTCAGGTGAATTGCACTTGGAAATTTATGCTCAACGAATGGAACGACAATACGGATAATATATATATAGCTAAATATGTTTTCTCTTTTTATAGATCCACGATTAAAACAGCTAGGAGGCGATGTATGGCAAAGTATGGCCGAATTACCTGTCAATTGAATACTTGTCTCCTTTGTCGACAATTGTCAGAAATTTGTTCGTCTCAATTTCAATCGTCCTTATCACAGTGGAAAATTTTTTCTAATTTTCCCGAATTATTTTTGATTATTGATTATTATTATTATTATTGATTTAAACGAAAAAACTAATGTTTTGTTAACTATTTTAAAAACCCAAAACAAATTCGCTGGAAATGACATTAGTCACCTCATGACGTTGCAATACAAAAAATTCCAGTCGAATCGGCCATACCTTTCGCAATTTCAAAATGGCCGGCTTGCTGTAGTATTGGTATGCTGCCCGTACTCCCGATCGAAACTTGATAGCGCGGACTTTTTCCTACCCCCGAATACTTCTCACCCGTAAGAAGTGCCAATATCCTCCCCTGTGTGGGCTATGGCTTACTTTGCACAGAAATTTGATATAAAAAGGATTTCCCAGAAATGAACGACATCTATTTGTCAATCGAAAGCTAGGGTTTTCTGTCGAATTTTTTAAAAACAAATATATCCGACGCCATGGTCAAGATCTCCAAGGACAACCACCTGCTTTTGACAGCTATCAAATGCCAGTCAGCTCAGCTGGTCTGAGGTAGAGTTTTTTTTCTTGTTATCAACAAATGAAAAATTCCTAGAAATTTTAATGAATTCTCAACAAATCTAATTAGTTTTTTTAAAATGGAACTATTAGAAAACGGTCCAGATGACGAAAAATATGTGCTTTTTAAGCAAGAAGATCTCTTTGTTGAAAGTTTTCCGTTGATGAAAGAGATCCGTCGCCAGGGTAAATTATGTGATGTTACATTAAAAGTAAGTGGGTGTAAAATTTTAATTCTAATCGCATGTTTTACTAAAAATCCAAATGTTTTAGGTGGAAGATCAATCATTCTCAGCACATAGAATTGTTTTGGCAGCCACCATTCCCTATTTTTACGCGATGTTCACTCATAATATGGCTGAGAGTCGCATTAAAGAAATCACAATGAAGGAAATCGAACCATAGTCTGTTGACCTACTTTTAAAATATTCCGAATAAGGATTGAAATAATTTCGTAAATTTCAGTGCATTGGAGAGTTTGATTAATTTCGCTTATAGTGGAACAGTTAAAATCGATAATCAGAACGTTCAAGGCTTGATGGTCGGGGCTTCCTTTCTTCAGTTGAATAAGGTTAGAGACGCTTGCGCTGAATTTTTAATATCGCGGTAAATTCTTGCTGAAATCATTCATTATAAGAATATTTCATAAATTTTTCCAATTACAGATTTCACCCTCAAAATGTTTTGGGCATTCGACACTTCGCTGATTCCCTGGGATGTACTCAATTAGTAAATGCAGCTGATAGGTACATCCATCACTATTTCGCTAAAGTTTCTCATTCCGATGAATTTCTTGCGCTTGGATTTGAGGAACTACTGGATATAATTCGGCGGGATGAGTTGAATGTATCTACAGAAGAAAATATTTTTGAAGCATGTATGAGATGGGTTAAATACGACATTAGTAAACGTTCGTGCCTTCTTCCTCAAGTGCTTGCGAAAGTACGATTGCCATTGTTGTCTCCACAATATCTTGCGGATAGGGTTGCTACTGAGGAACTAGTAAGGACATCCCATCAATGTAGAGATTTGCTGGACGAAGCTAAGGATTTCCATCTGATGCCTGAAAGAAGGGCTTTAGTTCAAAGTTTTAGGTTGTAGAAAATCATTTTTAAATAAAATTTCTTTTAACGTTGTCCTTCTTAGGACTCGTGCTAGGTGCTGTGATTACATTATTGGACAAATTTATGCCGTTGGTGGACTTACAAAAACTGGAGAATCAGTAAGTACGGTAGAAATTTACGATCCGGTCTCAAAGGAATGGCGAATGGGAGAAGCAATGTCAATGCTAAGGTTTTTCTTTGTTTACTTGTTTTAGGTTTAAAGAATTCATTAATTTAAAAATTTCGTAGATCTCGAGTTGGCGTTGCTGTGACCAGAGGAAAGCTTTATGCATTTGGAGGATTTAATGGAACAGAAAGACTTTCCACTGTCGAAGTTTATGATCCAAGAACAAAGAAATGGTCTCAAGGACGTGCTATGCTGTGCAAACGAAGGTAAATTAATTGAAAGGGAATCACTTTAATAGATTTTTCGTATAACTCACAGTTTTCACCTAGGATAGAAAAGACACTATAAACTCAGATAGGGTATCATTTTATGTTTATAATTAAAAGGCGATTGGATCTGTGGTTGTTTGATCTTGCTTTATTTCCGGATATTGAAAGAGGCCTTTTGAAGGACTACCAATATTTTTCATTGGTAGCTGTCTGGAACTAATCAACTCTAACGAACTGGGCTATACTAAAGAGTTGCTAATATATTTGTTATATGGAGACGGTATACGCATATCATACCAGGAAATTAGCGTGCAAACCAACTAATAAATGTGCAGATTTTTTACTTTACACTTCCCGTTGTACATGGCTGGATGGTACTGCATCTGTGCAGATCTGTTCGGCGATATGCCATATGAATTGTATCATGTTATAGTGGGGAAAATCTTTGTGCTTTTCTGTTCTACTTGGTATGTCTACCTAGAAGCCTTCCACATAAGGGGACTAAGTTCATTAGCACTTTAGGATTTATCAGTTACGACACCGTTCTCCAGACTCTAACTCTGCATGTTTATGCCTTTAAGTCTAATCACTGAATTATTGACTTTTTTACGGGCTGTTATTTGATCTCACTTTGTTAGAACAACTGCTGTAAAAAGCATGTCGTACAAAAAGATCAAAACCAATTTTAACAAATTTCATATAAACGAAGAATATGGAGTGAGCTAAAAGCAGTTGAAAAAAGATAAAGTGCGATTGGGAACTACTGTTTGGCCCCTATGTCTATCGAGGGACTAGAATAGTAGTAGGTAAATAAGTACATAATACCTCTTGGTAGGCTTCTAGTCATCAAGTTGTTGACGATTTAATTTTAATTTTATTAAGCCCATGTCGGGATACCTAAATCACAGCATGACGGAAAGCGATAAGGAAAGGATTAGGGGACATGTAGAGGATGGCGGAAGTACTGATGTATGTCGCTCTTAAGCCTTGGCAGATTATAAGCCCGACGAAAGACAAGATGGTAGACTGTTCAACATTCGCACAGTTCGAGATAGGAAAGAATCAGGCAAATTTACTGTACGGCCGAAAAAATTTTAAATGGTGAAAGGATGCTCTTGGCTTACAGCATGCGTATTTGAGTGCGGGAATTAATCTACAAGGATCAGGCTAAATATTGATCAGAATAGAACACTGTCCCTGTATGTAGTGGTAAAGAAGCGGTGGCTCTCGATCAAGACAATATTACAAGTTATTTTCAGATCGGAAATGAGCCTAAAGGCTCTCTTTTGGCAAGTATCTAATGCAACTAAGACTATGTGACCAACCCCGGTCCAGATATGGAAATTGTACTCCAATCTAGGTTTGTTATAGGACTTGTAGAGGAACGCTAGATTTGACTGACTGAAATATTTCTTACACGTTTTCAGAAATTCAAACATTTCAATGCTTCTTTGCCAATAGAGAAGATGGGATCCAGCTCCACCTTAACTTACTAGAAATATTAATGCCAACAATGTTTAGTTACGGTGTATCGAAAATTAATGTTCCATCGAAGGAAACAGGAGTGGCAAAATAATGATGAGACCGCTTTGGATCTTAGACGCATTGAATTCAACGCGATTTGCTTTGCCCCAAGCGTGGATATCGTTAAAGTCAATTTTCAATGATCTAATCATGCAATTTCGTTTGACACTTGCGGTATTCCCTATGTAGTCCGTAAGAGTATCAATGGAGTAAAAAAAATCACCAAAATTGTGGATGGGATTGCAAGTAAGGGAAAGCTGAACATTAATGAAAATTAAGAAAAGAGGTGGAGAGATAAACGAGCCCTGAGGCACACCGGCATTATAGGGTGAGCTTCGTATGTAACACCATCTAAAAAAAAACCGTATTAGGCCACTGGATAAAAAAACTTACATTCCATGATAGAAGGGGAGAGGATAGACTAATTACTTAAGTTTGGTTTAAAGGATAGGATGTCGGACACTATCAGTGGCATGTGAAATATCTGTGGCAACGATTTTGGTGGACTCACCAAAATAGTGGAGACTATGGCTCCAACGTTTCGTAAGCAAAGTCAGCAAGTCTCCAGATGAGCGTCCAGATTGAAAGCAATATTTAGCGGTCGTTGTTGAGTCGATTTGGTTATAAAGATAGATTAAAAAGCCTTCGAAAGAAAGGGTGAGGGATTGCTACCTTTTCTCTTTTTTGGGAATAGGATTAACAAGCAGTTGGAAAGCTATGGCTGGGAATCTGGGTATTTACTTACTGCGCTATAAGTGGACTTATAGTCTAAACGAATTAAATACTATGGCGGCAGATAGAGCGATCCGAAAAAACCCGGACAACTACAATTTCGAAAGGGGTGTGCAAAATTGTGCATGGTTTTTGGGATACAATGAAATTTTGATATGCACGCTCAATGTAGGCAACAAGAGAAGCAAAATGTGCATAGGATGCAGTTTTGAGCAAAGTATCGGTACAGCAAAACATACTTAAATTCGTTCGAGTCATAGCGTAAACTAACGTAAAGTACACGCAAGGATTTAAACTTTAGTTTAGGCGCTATCAATTCTGAAATTCAAATTTCAGGTCGTTCCGTTTTCAATTCCTCAAAATTACAAAAAAGCGCTTTTATTTATTTATTTAATTTTTATTTTAAATAACATTTATCGCCAATATATTTTGTTGTTCACTTAAGCGCTGTCGGAGTAGCAGCCTTAAACGATTATGTTTATGTGTGCGGAGGCTATGATGGAGTTACGTCTTTAAGTACAGTAGAGTGCTATTGTCCCAAGGCTGATTCATGGAAAACGGTAAGAATTGGGTCAAAACTTAATATTATTTATTACTACTAAAAAAAACTTCCTTTAGGTTGCACCTATGATGAAATATCGTTCGGCGGGTGGTGTTGCAGCACTTGGAGGATATGTATACGCTCTAGGTGGACACGATGGACTCTCAATTTTTGATTCCGTTGAACGTTACGATCCTTCCCAAAATAATTGGATAAAAGTGAAACCAATGTTAAATAGGCGATGTCGTCTTGGTGTAGCTGCTTTAAATGGAAAATTATACGCTTGCGGAGGATATGATGGAAATTCATTTCTCCGATCGGTTGAAATGTATGATCCAACTAGTGATACTTGGGATCTCGTTGCGTCCATGAATGTTAAACGAAGTCGTGTGGCACTCGCAGCAAATATGGGTAAACTGTGGGCTATTGGAGGTGAGATAAAAATGTAATTTCAAAAGACTGCTTACATCAACTAAACATATTTATGATAATACAGGATATGATGGGGAATCAAATTTATCAACTGTGGAAGTTTACGATCCCGAAACTAATCGATGGACTTTTGTAGCTTCTATGTGTGCTCATGGTGGAGGCGTTGGTGCTGGTGTCATTCCAATACAGTAAAGTTTAGTGATATACATACATATATTCAGCAATTCGCATTAGGGAAGTTATTACATTTTATCTTTAACGACTGTTCGTTGATGACTTCTTTCGCAGCATTTAACTTATTTAAAAATCTCCTGTAATTATTGTGATGGAGTAAAAATTTGATAAACTGTAATGACAACACAACATAACTGCAAATTGCAATCGTTTGTATATAAGAACTGTACAAGCTAAAAACAAATTGTCTAAAGTAATGAAATAAAAAATTAATGTGTCCTTAGACTCTTGCTCTTTGTTTTCTTGTTTTTGTTTTTTTTTTTGTTTTAATGAATTTAAATTGCAAAAACATCCCAATAACCACTTTAACCTTTTCCTACTGAGCTACAATATTCAAATGAAGTCCGCGCAATTTTCTTCTGCATTATTGCATCGCGTTCTAATTTGCTATTCAGATTCAAGATTCAGTAAATGGCTTGATTTGGGTGTGCTGGTCTGGTGCGATGAAAATGTTAAAATATTCTCTATGAATTAGAATGTAAGGAAATTTTTTGAACTTTTCAGCATGAGATGATTGCTGTTGCTTTAATATTCCTTAATATCGATCTATTTATACAAAAAAAAATATTTTTCTCAAAATACACACTGGGAAAAAGGAATTTTAAAGAAGTGGAAATTTATTCTTGGAAATGAGATGAGATTTGATTTTTGTCGAACACACCGAGAAAAAGATGAGAGAGTTAGACTTTTGAACATGAAGTTTTTTCAGAACTTATCTTTCTAACGATTCTAAATTAAATCATAAATATAAGAGGGAAAAATAACAGCATCGTCCGGAGTTTGAAACCGGGAAGTTCTGAAATTCTTCTATTCTCCATTTTGAACATGAGTTGAAAACGTGAAAAATCGTTTCTGGTAGCTTAAAGACATTTTTAAAGCTGTGCCACAAGTCCTAAGTGTGGCGTCGTCAAAAATACTGGTATGGGTAGGTTAAGTTAAGCTAGGGCCACTGAAACAGTATTTAATCGTACAAAAGTATACTTTAAAATTATCCGTTGTGATACCATCTTGTTAAACCCATAGAACAATTCAAAAGAGTTACTGAACTGTGCTAATGCTCCTATCTTATTTGTCTGTTATTCTTTCCAATTCACTGAAAAGGTCATTTTGCAGATAGTTTTTTCCTCGTTTGAAAAGATATGCATTCCTTAGAATGAGTAAGATTTTTGAATTTGCGATTGTTAGTATCGCTAAAAATAGTCTTAAATGTTTATAATCATCTGTCAGGAATTATTTTCGCAGGTTTGGAGAAAGCCCTGCGAAAATAATTCCTGAGTCCTGACAAATGATTATAAACATTTAACATTTCGCGTTTAATGTTAAACTCACATATGGAAGGCGGCGATAACCCCTTTTGAAACCTGGAACATCTGAAGTTATTATTGGAATCTCAAGAGAAGAAGAAGGCCTAAGAGTTACACCGATCAGCATAGTAATCCATAAAATTCAATTCAATTTATTTATTCAATTTAAGGGTACATTAAAATGATCTTATAAAACTGTACCATAAGAGTGAGGACTCGAGGATTTCAAGTCCTGTCTGCCAGCCGAAGCTGACAGCTCACTCAGTGACAGGTAATCCGGATGGCACGCTAACACCGTGACTAAATGCGGAGAGTGCGGGTTGGGCTCATCAACAAAATTCGGCCTGCCACTTTGCCATAAACAAATTTATCGTGCCTAACGGAAAGAAGAGAACGAAGATATACTAAAATCGATAAATCACGCATCACATATTCGTCCTGAAGGGACTACGTACATAACTCACCTAAAGAGGATCTTCGGGATTTGATGCTCTATCCCTTTGCCATCCCTGGCCGCCCATGACATCGCTGGCAGCGGATCTGCTATGTCCATAATGCGTTCACCTGTTAGATGGAAAAGAGTGACTCAGGGGGAGGAAAGAGAAGAGAAACGAGCCGCTTTCTTACTTCATAAGATGCACTTCAATTTTTAGATTCCGTGGCTGAGTACAACATTTTTTTTTAATCTTAATTTTAATCTTAAATTCACCCCCGAAGCAATTACTGCTGCACTGGCTCTGGATCTGGTCGACATAGGCTGGAGGCACTAGTTGAGGTGAGGTTCCTGCCGTCCACAGCTGGAGGATATATTGTCGATCTCGGACTTGACGGTCCTTCCGGACGACTTCGTCTGTAATGCTAGTGTTGGAAGTATGTAGAGAGGCATAAAATCGATCTTCAACAGGTAAGACTCTCGGTCCACACAGTTAGATGACATCAACGAATGAGTAGTTTGCTTGCGATATATAAATGTGCAATATGGATCTTCAAAAAAGCAGGTAAGACTCTCGGTCCACAACGTTGGATGACACCAACGAATGAGTAGTTGGCTTTCAATACATAGAAATATGCATCCGGGTACAAGAACAGCTCATAGCTCGGAGACTGTGGGGCTGGAGATTTACACTCTCGGATAGCCTTCGTGAAACTTGGCCTCTCTCAACTCTTTGCGCAGTGTGAACACGAAATCTTATCTAGCGTACTAGTTATCTTAATGGGTATGAATCTTGAAGAGATCTCATTAAATTCTCTCTGATGGAGGAGCCCGTGTCTCGGGTGAGGCCCTTTTCAGACTACGTTACTCAGCAACAAATGTTATTCACGACTGTGGATAATGATGCACCACTATGTCGTACAACGCTTCGTCATTGATCTGGGTCAAATCTCTTGGATACGGAATGACACTGTTCTTGCGCTTGCACGTTTTTTGCAATTTTTTCAATACGTTTTTTGCAATTTTTTCAATACAATATTTTAGTTCTGCGAAATAATTCTGTTTCGCACCGCTTCCGGGATGCTGCTTCTCTACTACTCCCACCCAGCCTCCCAGTCAAATCTCATCTACAAGCTCTTAAAAACCTTAAAATTATCTGATGCTAATGTACAAAGGAATCAGAAGTATGTATATTATGCCGGGTCCTTCACCTTTAATAAAAAAATCTATTGATAAATGTGTGAAAGTAATCTAGTTATACATAAAAGGTAAAAAATTTGCTTGTCTTCGATTCTCGATAATAGTGCTATGACAAGTTACTCAATGATAACAATGCATTTACATACCGCCCGCTTTTAGTAAAGATTGTTCGAGACACTCGACAAATGAGGAGGTCTATGAGTCTATGTAGCACTTCGAGTGCTGTTCTTAATGATTTCCTCTCTCTTATTTTTTTTCTTTTTTCTTCTTCAACCGAACTCATTTTCATAGGCCCACGCGGGTTCAATTCGGTATGCAATGATATTATGCTTTATTTTAAAGCATATATTCTTAATATTTTCTAATTCTGTATCCTTATGCTCCCAAGTTACGTATATACTTCAAATCATGGACCTCACGGTCCCCTAAAAGCTATCTCTATGGGATTTCATTAACGAAAATCAAAATGTAAAAAAAATTTCATTTGTTTTAATTGCAGACTTAGGGCCTGTCCGAATCCAAGTCTTCTTCTTCGTCTTCGTCTTGTTATTACAGCTAGCGACTTAACATCGAGTCAAGCTCTATCCGAATCCATGTCTATGACACCGAGCTTTGCTATTTTGTATAACAGTTTACCAGATGCCTAAACTGCTTGATCATCGAATCAAGGTTCGAGTTGAGTATTTTAAATAGGCAACATATTTTTAGGCTATGATTTTTCGCTGGCTGTCGAGATCAAGCTAAGCAAACGAATTCGGACAGATTAGCTTCGTCTTGAGCTTGATGGAAAAATGGCGAACGCTGATAAAATGAAGCATAACTACTGCGCAGGCTTTTTACTGTTTTGATTCCTTTAAAAACAAAATTATTAATGGATATGAGCGATCATAAAGCAGTCATAATTTGTGGCTAATAAAATTAATTTTTACTTTTTGAATTATAGCTTATCGTAGTAAGTAGATACAATATAAATCATGTCGCCAAAAATTTATAATTTTTTGGTGAATTTTACTGCATTTATGATGGCAAAGAAATATCCCAGCGGGAAACGGAAGCATTTCGGATACATTCCGAAAACATTTCGTGAAAGGTATGGAAGCAATATGCTCTGATACCCCGTCAATTTCTTTTAATGCATTGATGTCCTACGGCTATACTTGCACACTTTACCTCTGCATGACCTGTAAGGAGAAAGGAAGCCTTCCTTATTAATTCTTTGGAAGGTGAAAAGAAGGATCACTTTTAAGTTCAGTGGAAGCATTCATTATGCAATTTCAGAAAAGTGTACGGAACCATTAAGCATGAATTTTTCGGAACGTTGGAAAAAACCATTCAATTAATACTTTCAAGAAGGTGGAAGCACTCTTCTTGTTTTCACTGAGAGGTAAAGGGAAGAACATTTCCTGCTTTTAGAAAGGTGTAGAAAATAAATACGCCTTTACTTATTCGAATCTGGTACTTAAATGAAAATAATTCACTTCTTCTAAAATAATGCACAAATCAGAATATTTTCCATCTGCTCGCACTTTCCTTCCGTCATTGTTCTTAGAAAAACAATGAAACTATATGACTCATTTTCGACCTGCACGCACTCCCTCGAACTAGCTCCTGCAAATTCGCACAAATTTCTATCTCTTTTCGATAACAACACCAATGAAGATATCATTCATTATCTCCCCAGCGGGAAACGGAAGCATTTCGGATGCATTCCGAAAATATTCTATGGAAGGTAAGCAAGCAATACGCTCTGATACCCAGTTCATTTCTTTGAAAGCATTGATGTCCTACGACGGGAAGGTATTATATAAGGTTGCTATATACCTTACCTCTGCATGACCTGTAAGGAGAAAGGAAGCCTTCCTTATTAATTCTTTGGAAGGTGAAAGGAAGCATTCCTTATTAGTTTTTGGAAACTGAAGAGAACTTTTAAATTCTTTGTAAGGTGAAAAGAGTAATCCTTTTAAATTCAGTGGAAGAATTCATGCAGCCATTTTTCAGAATAGTGAACGGAACCATTAGCCATAGCCCACACAGGGGAGGATATTGGCACTTTTTACAGTTGAGAAATATTCGGAGGTAGGAAAAAGTCCGTGATACCAAGTTTCGATCGGGAGTACGGGCAGCATACCAATACTATAGCAAATCGGCCATTTTGAAATTGCGAAATTTCTCATTGGACTGCTCTACAGATGTTGACCTGCGATTTGAGATGATAATATAATAATTTTATAATCAATATGTGTTGTGAATTTGTGATACAGTACACGCACACAATTAATTTCGGTAACATATAAGGAACTATGCGAAGCAAAATTATTGTTATGGCACGTCTAAGCAATGGGAAGGAAATTCCATCCTTCCCTAAACAATTCTCGTCTGGGTTGGGCCTTAAGCATGAGGTAAAGGGAAGAGTTTTCTTAGAAAGGTGTAGAAAGTAAACACGTCTTCACTTATTCGAATCTTGCACTTAAATGAAAATAGTCCACTTATTCTAAAATATTGCACAAATCAGAATATTTTTCATCTACGCACATTATCTTCCGTCATTGTTCTTAAAAAAACAATAAAACTATATGACTCATTTTCGACTTGCATGCACTCCCTCGAACTAACCTCTGCAAATATAACCGCACAAATTTCTTTTCTCTTTTCGATAACAACACGAACGAATATATCTACTCATTACCTCTGTCTTCTCTAAGTATTCTCTGAAAGGTACATAACATGCTCAAAAATTAGATTCATTAACACTTTACGCCTGCCTTCCTAAACGAGGTAAACGTAGGGGGTATGTTCATGTACTCATTACAAATGAATTCCAGGTAATGTTAATAGTAAACCTTACCTAAGTCAAGCATTCTCATTTTTCCCGCTGGGTAAGGGTAACCACGAATACCGCATTAAGCATTTATTACCAATTAGTTATATGTATAACGTTTTGATGAAAACAATTATAAAACTTCCTTATATACCCTTCTAGTAATGGTTACTTTAAGTTATATTGACCGGTGATTGAAATCTTTAGTAACTTACTTCCACGATAACCATTAGTAATATATAAAAAAAACTCTAATAAAACTATGTCAACAATTGGTAATATTATAAAACTCTTATATAATCACTCAAATTCTTATATAACCGAGTAACCCTTATATAGCCCTTATAAAACAACCCATCACCTTTAGTCAACAAAAATTGTAATAATTTTCTTAGGATTTTATATACAGGGTGATTCAGAACAGGTTCTTTATAGCAACACTAATAAAGAGGCTGGCCGATTTAGTTCATTTTTGAAATTTTATTCACTATATTTATGACAACATTGTGAACAACATTTCAGGTCTCTACGTCGTCGATGCATCCTCAGCTGTGTCCAAAAAAAACTTTTGTATGGCAACACCAAGAAGGAGTTGCTCGATTTAGTTCATTTTTGCATTTTTTTGCTATTGCTATGCAAATACCATATACCAAATTTCAACTCTCTTCATCAACGTATTCTCGGGCAGTGCTCAAATATATAATGAAAAACGAGTTTGACAACCCTGCGAAGGAGTTACCCGATTTGTCTCACTTTCAAACTTAAGCCTACTTTTGTTTTTTAAAAGCCCATTTACAAAATTTCAGCTCTCTAAGTACACACGTTCTCGAGTTATCGTGAGGACGGACAGATAGACGGCCGGACAGACGGATGAACGGACAGATGGACGGACGGACGGACAGACGGATATGCAAAAATCGAAATAACTTTTAATCTTATGCATAGGTATATGGGTGTTCAATCCATTTTGCTCTACCAGCATTATATCTGTTTTCTATCTGCTCTCCCGCTTGCGAGCCGGAGCAGCAACACAGCTCTTGCTCGGGGAGCGGGAGTTACTTGGAAAATAATGGCTCTGGCTCGCGAGCATTTTAGGAGTTGCGAGCCGAATCAGGAGCCGATCGCGAGCGAGCTTTTACGTACCCTGCTCATTTCCCTGATTCGAGTGTTCTAAGGGAGGTGGGATAAATATTATCCAATTTCCTTTTGTTAGTTTTTTTTTTGTGATTTTTTTCTGATTTTTTGAACATATTTTCCCTTCCCTTTTGATTAAGTTGCGAAATTTAATTTTCGACGGCCAAACTTCTGCCTGAAATATTCATTTCGAAATGTTTTTCTACAACTTATCGATTAAACCAATACTTTGTTTTTTTTTTATGTATGCGGTTTTACTAAGAGATTATCTGTACAGAATTTCAGGAAGATCTGATGTCATTTATCTATTTGAAAAAAATTAAATGTAGAAAAATTTTGTATATCTATTTTTCGTCATCTATCATTGATCTTTGAAAACGTACGGAATTGCCACTTACAGAATCAAAGATCTATATACCTCCTCTATGGTTGGCATTTTACCTGAATGAATTTGGCACTTTCGTTCAAATTCTGTTGCAATTTAACAGCGACAACTCCCGCCGAAAATTTGGAAATTTGAGCATTTTCCAAGGGGTAAGCCTACAAAACCCCGGGCTCCCTTATACTATGCATTATTTCGGTTTCGTTTGGTCATTTGGAGCTCCCGCTTGCGTCACTTTCATTTCTAGTTAAGCCCTATTTATACATACTGTGAATTTGGACGAAATCGGTGATGACGAGTAGGGACCCTCTCCTTATTAGACCAATTCTAGCTATTTTACTTGTTGAATTTGAATTGAATTTATTATTTTGAGTGTTCAATTTTTTATTTCCTTAGTGGTTTTTAATTTATTATTCATAACATTTTTCAGGTTTTTGTTTTCATAATTTTGAATTTGTATTTGATTACTTGTAGCATAATTTTTTTATTTTGGTTATTTTGTTTTTTATTACTAATTTTTCTAATGTTTATTTTCACTTCTTTTATTTTTTCCAATTTTTTTATTTTTTTGTTTTTTATCAGTTACTTTGCCTTAGCTTGATTTATAGTTTTGTGTTTTAATATTTGTTTTAATTTAGGTTTAGTCGCTTTTTCTGCTAATTAGATGTAGATTATTTTTTTTCTCTCAATTTAATTCGGTAGTAAATAATTGGTGTAAGTTGTTTACTAGCGAATGAAATGCCTAATAAAAATAAAAATAAAAAATAATAATAATTATGTATTTTCCAGTTACAATTGATTATACAATTAAATTCTTAAATAGTTCAAATCGCTTAATAAATGAAATTATCAGTAAAAAATTTGTCAGACAATTGAGTTCCGTATAACAAAATTTAGTTGTTGTAAAGAGAACAAACAATAATTTCCCCTCGAACTTGCCTGTGTATATCTGTCATAAATAAAAAAAAAAAAATATTCCTTTTACCTAGCTCACTAAACCCGAAGGAAGAAAATTTTGTTAAAATCATGCGCGAAATCCCACGTGTGTTTCCAGCCGTTATTCACCAACCGACCGCCCCTTTATCAATTTTATTATCAGTTTTAGAATCAGTAAAACTGAATCTTTCGGTAAATGAACATCTCAGCATCACCTGAGGCATTTTTTGTTTTTAGATCGAAAACTACAATTTGCAACGAGTTCGCAAAATTTTTTTCTGAAATAAAATTTTAGAATAATGAGAAAGGAAAAATTTATAGAGTGGGGTAGGAGGAATTTCATCAAAAGTTGAATATTTTATAAGTTTCGAGAAAATTGATTCGAAGTGAATCTGGTTTGATGTCATTTCCTCAAACTCCCTTATCGTCTCCCAGCACCTCATGAATTTATTTATGAGTTGCAACTTGTTGCACCACTGCTCATTCAACACATCACACAACTCAATCCTGTGAGAGATAATATTTTTGCTTTTGTGTGGCATCTTCCATCTAAAGTATCTGAAAATTTTGTGCTTTATTCAAGCTGTTTTTAGATAGAATCTACGATGGTCATTTTCTAGCTGGTGTTGATGATATCACAGAGTTTACACATGGGAAGGGAATTTCGTTTGAATTGAAATTCATAAACTTAAGTGTTTTTAGAGATATTTTTTTTTTCCAATTCAATTTCTTTGTGAATATTTGATTTGATCTGATTTAAAATTTGAGGTGTGAATTTTATGAAAATGGATAAAAATCAATAAAATTAAATGCGTTTTTCACCATTTGCTTAGAAACTTCATTTTCAGTACCTACCAATTTTTACTTTGCATTAAAGGTGAAATTAAGTACAGTACTCTACAATTATATAGTACATAATTCGCACAAGGGAATGATTTTATTTTACTAAGTTATTTAGACTTAATCTTGATTAATAGGCCTATTTACATCTAGACAGGTATAATATGGTTGCAGGTGCTTACCATCATCAGGGAAATGAAAGAGAGGTCAGATATACATTGTAGTTATGAATGTATATACATTTTATATACAAATAAATTTGAATGCAATTTAAGATAATTTTGACTTGTGTGCATTTTATGCTAGGAATGTTGAAAATCGATTTCATTCAGGTGCGGATCTAGCATTAAAATTAGGAGAGGGTCATCTTAAAAATGCAATAATTGAGGCACCATGCCCGAAAAATGTAAAAGAGTTACAAGCGTACCTACTTGGGCCTTTTATAATATTATCATCGCATTATTCCTCGACTAGCTTCAGAAATTTCTAATTTATATTCATTGTTAGTGCCGTTCCTGAGTTGCTGGCCGCTCAGGTGCAAAACAATATTGCCGCCCCTATTAATTAAATTTGTTAATTAGAATTCGCTGATATGCGAATCACACGATGGAGTGATAATTTTCATGTAAAATTTAACCCTTATAGAATTGAATATAGAATATGAAAACGTAATCAAACTAAGTGACGAAAATTTTTTTAGTTATTTACGACACCATGCTATATTAAGAAGAGAATTTTTGTTTATTTTGGTTTTTTTTTTTTTAAATAAAACTAAAATTTATAATTCAACAAAAATAGCATAATATTTCATTTCAATAAACATAAAATTAATTACCTATTAGTTTCATAAAAAACAAAGTAAGTGTAACTAACAAAGAAAAACAGATTTCACAATTTTACTCTTCTTGCTTTTGTTGAAGCAAAATCATCAATTACTTGAGATAAGTTTAAATTCTCACAGATATCTTTTTCTATCGATAACAAGGCAAGATTGGTTAGCCTTTCTTGCGACATTGACGACCTTATGTAATTTTTTATCAATTTTAATTTTGAAAAACTTCTTTCTCCCGATGCTACATTACAGGAAGTGTTAAAAAAATTCTTAACGCTATACAAAAATTAGGAAATGATGATATTAAGTCGTTTTGTATGATGTAATTCAAAGTCATTACAGGCTTGCCATAGTAGGAAATATTTCCCTAAAACTTAATATTTCGTTAAATAGTTCATATCCATTGAGGTTTTTTTTCTATGGCATCCTTAATATTTATTTGTAGAAAAACTTCCAAATTCAAGCTAAATTTTTTTAAAGTATCTAAATCTATTGAATGGAAGGAATACAAAAAACCATAGGTATTATTACATTGATCTAACAACGTAAATCTTACCTTTACAGAATTATTCGCTCTATCTATAATGCGAAAATAAAAATTAATTTTAAAGTTTTGTTTAGGATCTTGTAACTCGTCTTTTTCTTATGCGGATCTGTGGAAATTCGTTTTCTACATCAATAACACGTGCAAGGTTTGTAGCTTGACTTATATATTCATTAAAACTGGCATCGTTTCTTTTCGCATTTAAAAATCTTTTTAAATTACCCAACGCTTTACTATATTCATTAATGTCAATGTTTGAAGCTCTTCACATTTTTAATTCACACCACTTTTTTGAACATTCTATATGTTGTGCACTATTTTCATGGTGAACAAAATACGTTGTTGCATGTCGCCAATCCGAATATCCACCACTGGTCAGCTTAATAATATTTTTGCTGAATAATTTGCAGCAAAAACAAAATACATTATTCAATTTTGAAGAGTTAACTATCCAGTTTCTGGAAACTGTTTCACCATTTTCTAAGTTTCTAAAAAAATATTTTGTAGAAAATCTTCTGTTTGTCTCATCTGGTGGGAAATGAACATTATCACGAAGTTGCACTGGTCCTTTCTTCACTAAAATTTCTAAAAGTTGTGTGCTTACTGATTCAGGCCATGTTCCAGGATCTGCTTCATAAGAAAACTCTTCTTATGACTCTGATGTTGATGAGTCATCTCAAGGACTTTCTGGTTTTTCTGTAGGGCTTGAAGACGAATCTAGCACATCCAGAAATGTACCAGGCTCTTCAGTATAAACTTCCGTTGTAGATCTTCCTGATGTACTTGCCACAGGTGGTTTTATTGAGGGTAGCAAAAACTGCATTAACGACCCACTTAGTTTCTCTATTTCTTTTAGTTTTTGGCCTTTCTTTTTTCGATAGTAAGCACCAGATGGCCTTTTTGTTTTTCTTTCTGACATCTAAGAAGGTGTGTTATTTTCTTATTCATAATAAGATTTATAAATAGTAAAGTTTACCTTTATTAATTATTCTTTATTTGTAGCATAAACTTATAAACACTTATAATAATATTTAGTATGCAACTATTAACAAAAATGTATTAGGTACCAAACTATGACCACTTGCAATTAATTCTAATTCACTATAAATATAATATGTTAATATAATAATAATAACATTTTCAGTCATAGAAAAATGAAAAAGTCATGGCGTACTTACAAATTTTTAATGGCAAAATTTTGTCATGGATATTAAAAGAAAAAAAAACATAAGTTAATTGGAAAAAACACATTTAAAGTATTCATGTGTTTTCTATAAGAGCAGCAAAATCAAAACATGTACTTACAATTTTACATACACATACTCTTTTATTGCGTTACTTAGTTATTACTTTGAACATATCAAAATAAGAGTTAAAAATTCCCTTGAATATGAATTAGAAATTTCTAAAGAAATATCGCACATACACACATTATTTCAAATTTTTATATGAATACTAAAGTCTGAAGAAGAACAGAATTCAGTAATTTTTAATACATTAAAATCATTAAATTTTTATGTACTTGGATCCTCACAGTGTTTCTGGTAAAACAAAATAACGTTTAGTTTGCTTCTACTTAATTCGACAAAGTTTTTGTTTCAGTTTAGTACTCAAAATTAAAATCAAAAATTTTTTTAATTTTAATTTTCTTAAATAATAGTTGGTAGGCGGCCGCCCTTCGATTTCGCCGCCCACGTGCAAGGGCACCTTTTGCACCACCGCCAGGAACGGGCCTGTTCATTGTTGCGGAAAAATACGAAGTATGTTTGGAGTGATCCATGTCAAAAAGAGTTTGAAAACTCAAAACAACTTTTACAAAAAATAACGTGTTAACTTTATACGATCCAATGAAGCCTATTATTGTAGCGTGTAATGCAAGTCCATACGGAATTGCGGGAGTATTATCACATATAGTGGATGGACGGAGCAGAATTGCCAGTCACCCATTCAAAAACGGAAAGGGGTTATTCACAATTGCATCGTGAAGGGCTTAGTGTAATTTTCAGTTTAAAAAAGTTTTTTAAATACCTCTATGGCAAAGAGTTTATTACTATATTGACTGATAATCAAGGTATTAAAGAGATTTTTGAGTTCAGACAAAAATACGCCATCTGTTGCAGCTGCAATATTGCAGCGTTGGGCAATATTTCTTTGGATGTTTAAATACAAAATTGTGTACAAAGCAGGTTCAAAAATGGGTAATGTTGATGCATTATCTAGACTTCCATTGTCAGTAGAATCAAAAATAGAAAGTGAAATTATTAATTCGATTTCATTTTTTAATGAATTGCCAGTAAAATATGAAGTAATTAAAAATGAATATACTAAGGACCCGGTGTTAGTAAAGGTCTATAGATGTCTTTTATCAGGTTGGCCTCTCCAACTAGGCGAAGATATGCGTCCGTACTTTAAAGTTCGGAACCTACTAAGCATAGAATCAGAATGCGTGTTTTATGGAAGCCGTCTGATTATACCACAACAGTTACGACAAGCGGTTCTAACACAGTTACATAATAATCATTTATTAATAGTCCTAATGAAAAAGTAGATAGGGAAATTGAAAACTTTGTGCAATCCTGTCAGCAAACTCGGAATGTTCCAAAGGAGATAGTCAGTACGAAGTGGCCGAAGTGCACGCATCCTTTTGAGCGTATCCACCTTGATTTTTTTTACTTCGGGCCACATACGTTTTTAATAAATGTTGATGCCTTCAGCAAGTATATAAATGTTGATGTACTCGGAAGTATTTCTGCTGAAATCACAATTTCTAAACTATTAATAACGTTTAGCACCTTTGGGTTCCCGGAAGAGATCGTGATCGATAACACCCACCTTTTACGTCTGCTGCATTCATAAAGTTTTGCTTACAACACAGTATCCGTCCAACGCATAGCCCTCCATACCACTCGCAATCGAATGGTTGTGCGGAGCGACACATTCAAACTGTTAAGAAATGTTTTAAAAAAATTTTACTGGGGGAAGGAAAGAATCTGACAGTCCAGGAATGGGTAAGCAAATTTCTCATAAGTAATAGAAATCTAAATAATACTATTAATAGTGAAACATCAAGTCAACTTATATTTAAGTATAAATCTAAGATAGATTTAGACTTAATTAATAATCGAAAACAAAAGTTAGTAAACAAAGAGAAAAAAGTGTCATTTGATTGAAAAGAAGATATTATTGAAATCAAAAGAGACAGGAATAGTAGCCACATTGACAACAACACAAAAGAAGTATCATTTCATATAGGCGAAGTAGTCCTTTATCGAAATCATTTCAAAGATGCTATTAACTGGATTTATTGTAAAATTTTGAAGAAAATTAGTGTATCTTATAAACTTGAAAGGTAATGTAAGAACCGTTCATTATAATCAATTAAGAAAAGTTAAAATTAATCAGTATGATCATTATCGAAGCCATATTATTATTTCTAGCAGTTGAATTAGGTGGGCCTTGTCAGTTCTAGTAGCTTAAGTTAGACTTCTTTTTGTCATGTTTAAGAGAGGGGAGGGTGTTGTGTACTAGTTCTCTACCTTATCATTTAACTAGAATTATTGCAAGAATAGTCATATCATCTAGTACCCACGTCGTCTCTTCCCTTCTAGTACCTAGTTGGTTTTAGATATATAAGTTTTTGGTTGTTGTCTAGTACGTAAGTCACGAGTAAAAAGCGTAAAAAGAAAAGCGGCTTTTATTTATAATATCCCCTTGCCAAATACTTTTTAGTAAGTAAGGTATTTTAATTTACCAAAAACGATTATGTATTTCAATGTTTATATAACATGTAACAAGGTTGAGATTTAAAGAAAGAAAAGATTTATTTTAAATAAATTCACAGAGCTAATATACGAATAGAATATAATCTTAATTTCACTTTACGCTATGCGTCGGCCAGAGGTGTAATGCCATGAGTTGGCGTCTAGTCCAGTCATCCCTCAGCTCAGCGGATTCCTAGAATTTAATAGAAAAAAATATATGAACCGTTCAGTGAGGATCATTATATTTCTATCCTACGCCTATCCTATTATACCCCAGCAAAGAATGAAAAGGAAAGGTTGCAGGTACAAATCTGCCGTGCTCATAGCCATGACGAATCAATGATGCTATATACCGAGCCTCCTTTACACACTTAAGTCCGCCATGACAACTCAATGATGAGGCTAAGTGTGTGTAGGTACGTGGAAGTGTTTGGCCATGACAAATCAATGAAGCCCTCACTGGAAGATCGAGATCAAACGTACACCGCGCCTTGCTCTCTATCACCTTCCTGACCTTGAATCTAAGGAATAACCGTAACAATACAACAATCTTACTCAACTAAACATTCTCACACTACACGCACATACACTAAAACACAAAAATCACTCACCCTCTTTCCTTATCCGAGAGAACACAACACTTATTACCGGGCACCGCGCTCGCGCACTTTCCACTTTACAGTCATTGAACTGACTAAATATGTGATCCGACTGCAACGTAGCAATGCCGCAGTACCTGTCCTTTGCGTTTAGCTCTCTCGTTCTTACCCATATTTATGTAACACATGTAGATAATATATGTAATATGTTTTTTTATATAGGTCAGTCGACAATTATGCATGTCAATTAGAGCTGACTCATAAATACCTGATTTAGTTAACAGTAAACTATGTCGCTGTCTCTCTTTCTTTTTCTCTTCTCTTACCAGTCGCAGCCATTTTTAAATTCGCATCAGCATGATCGACTAGCGCAAAAGATGGAAGCTATCCGACATTTTCTATTATCACGTACTTGTGAGCCGCTTGATATTCCTTAGGTCGCTTTCATATTAGTGAGCGGTTAGTGGTGGACGACTAGCTGTGAGAGGTAAAACACCGCTTAGCCAGACTATAGGCTAGGTTTAAACACAATTGCGACGACAGAGCGATAGAGCGACAGACGACAGAGGAAAATTCGCTGTCGAAATAGGCAGTCGGAAAATTGAAAACACAATTGCAACGACAGGCAGTGAGAGGCGATTGTGAAAGAAGAAGATACTAAAATTTCATTTGTTACTAGTTTTGAAACAGATTTTTATCGAGAATATTTTATATTACTTTAAAAGAATTTGCAATGGACTAAAGTGTAGAAAGGAAAAATGTTAAATTAACTAAATTAAAATAAAACTAAATGCCAAAAATATCACAACCTTATCATTTGTATTTAAGCGCCTCGCTTCGTTTTCAAATGGACCAAATTTTACTCCATTTAGTGAAATTGCAGTAAAAGTGCCACCTACCGTCATTAAAATGAACTATTTTTATATGAAAGTGAAAATTTTTTCCAATAAAGTTCGCAGTGATAGCCTTCAGCTAATCATGAAAGAAATTTCTTTGTCGCTTACTTCTCTTTTTGTTCTCTTTCATCAACAAAAATTTTCTTCTACTCAAAATGCTTTGCAACTACAGTAAATACTCGCAAATTTTTTTGATAGCATTTAATTGAATTATTGAACTTTGCTATGATCTCTACTCACATTGCGGAATTGACATTCCAAATGAAATAATTTTCGTCCATAGTCTGTCACCTCTTTATTTCCTTGAAATTACTGAATTTCAAATTATGTCATTATGGGCATAGTCTATCTGGGTATTAGGGTCTGGCGGCTTTGCCATAGGATACAGGCTACATAAAAATATGAGTAATATAGTATCGTTTCAGTATCTTGAGATCAGGCCTTGAGCCTAAAGCTATCGCTCCCACAGAAAAATAATATTATAACAAATTACAGTCAATATGTTTTCTTTCTAATGATGTTTAAAAAAATTACATTTATGAAAATTATGGTGTTTGAACCAAATCTTATTTTTATAAGAAAAACCCCTGTGTAATGTCGGCCGCTATGCTCTTTTCAAGTCTCTTTAAAAAAGGTAAGTAGAACCAAAACCCCCGTAATATACAAACCATTCTATATTCCGGGGGTTACGGTTCTGCATACCTTTCTTAAAATATCTTTTACTTCACTTTTATCAGTAGTATTTTCACAGTGTGTAAATTCTGATTGGAAAATATTTGACGCCCAAATTCTCGTACTTTCGCGTAAGAGAATACATTTTGCCTCGTAAATCGTTCCTGAGTAGAATATCGACGGGATTGATTAAGCATTGGCAATACTGGGGACCACCACTAGCCCGACAGCGAAGGTAAATCAATGTCAACTCTCTGATTCCACTCTTGCTTCAAATTCCAATCAGCGTTGCCAGAAATTTTCGCAAAAAATATGCAAATTTCCGGAGAATAATATGCTTTTTCGAAAAATTGGAGTTGAGAGATAAAAACTAATAGCAACTATCGTTATCAAAGAATCGAATAGGGTATTAACTGCAGCCATTGTAAATAAACGATTTTCATTACAAATATGAATTTTAAAATTTACTTTTGACTGATAATTAAAAAGAAAAAAAAATACCTCATCAACCTCTGCGTTTTGACATTTTTCATATTTTTCTGCACGAGAAATTTCTTTCAATATATTATTGTTTTTTTCAAAAGAAAAGCAACATCTGTCACTTACTTTTAAACTGTCTCTTAATAATTTCGTGCTGATTATATTGCGTAATTTTCTTTTAATATTAATCATAGCGCTAAATAGCCTTTCGACATCAACATTCGAAAATAGTAAAACTAGTAATGATAGTAAAAATGTACAGAGGATGGATGGATTTTCATTATTCGAACTTCTAAAATTATTTACTTATATCCAAAATTCAATGGTATTCAGATTAGTTTCCCGTTGCACTAGAGTTAAATTTCTCCCTTCATTTTCTACTTCAGATATATCTTGGATGGAATTTTGTGCCATTTGAAGAAAAGGAACCAGCGGAGGATTTATGGATTTGAAGCTATTTTCGATTGAAAAATAATTAATTTTTCTTAATATTTCTACGTTTTTGGAAATTCTATTTCTTATTTCAGTAACTAATTTGGTTAAGAATTTGATGCAAGTTGTACGTAAAACCTTTTCTTTTTCCGTTGCTATATTATGTTCCTTTACAGATTTCTCAACAAAAGTTTCAAATTCACATCCCAAGTACGGGAAAGGCAAAATAAATTCGTTTAAGTCAACCTATAGAATATTTCCGATAATATTCTCTTCAATTACAATTTGTTTTGTTAAGGATTTTAATAAGAACAATAGATCTTCGAGGACCTCTGTTGGATCTGCATCTTTTGCCTGAAAAAGCTATATTCACTTTTTGTACTTCTTGTAAAATATTTTTTAGAAACAAACAGTATACATAATTCAAGTCATCTCGATATAAATCATTAGTTACGAACTTTGTGGACTCGCAATCTTCATATATTGCCTTGTAAATATTATTATAAAATTATAAAATATTTTTCTTGTGCTTGACTCAGAAAACCAATTATAGGTTTCAATTATCACAAATTCGATGTTTTAGGGCAAAGATGTCTGCGCGGAGGAGGAAACTGCAAGTTAAAGGGTATGACATACGCAAGGTATTAGAATAAGCAACTCATCTTTTTATATACCCCGTTGTTTACTCCTACCATGACGCTTGCATTATCCATCCCAAGCCCAGACATTTTTGCCACCAATAACCCATATTCATTTAAAACAGAATGTATTGCACTGAGCAAACCATTCGAATTACATTCGGTGAGATCAACTGATTTCAAAAATTGCACAACAATTCTTTTCTTTTTCTCACTATAATATTTTATAATTATACCTAAATACTTATTAGTAGTACGGTCGGTAGATTCCTCTATAATTAAACTAAACGAACTGTTACCTAAATCATTTTTTAAGACTTTCCTGGAAATATGACCCTCAGAAATTTTTTATGATGGCTGTACCGTTAGTACGCCCCAAATGAGAAATTATTTAAATTGCACATCATTTTTAAGTTTTCTTTTTCACACTTGAGAAGGGTTCCACAAGATTAATAGAGGAATTGGCAGCAACATACAATACAATTCTGGCTTCCTTCTTTCAGCCAATCATTTCTGGCTTTCTGTGTGTACCTGAATTGTTAATTTCAAATTTATTATAACAATTATTATTTTAAAATCATAAATTGATAAATTATAATTAACTTTTTCTTTTCGGCAATATATGAACTTCGTTATACCAATCCGAATCAGTCGATAAGATTCTTGTTTTTAACCAAAAAACTGAAATTATACCAACCTCTATAAGAATTCAGTTCAAATGCTGAGTATTAATATCCTTACCACTCCATGTCGGATTATATGCATTCAGTAGAACTTTTTCTAACACTTATTTTTTCAATAATGCTCAAAACAGTTCACTCAATTCGGATATCGGAATGTGACGCTTGACTTCACACTGCGGGTTATGTAAAAACAAGCTCCCCTATATAAATTTACAGAGGTTGTACAAAGAGTTTTTACGATTTCAAAGATTTTTTGTGTATTGTATTTTGCGATGCGTTCAAGGCTACAATACTTCTAGGCCAAAGAGTGTGTGTCGAGCTATTGTAAAATATATATATAGTAATAGTCATTATAATTGTAACGTAAGGACCTTTTTTTTTTATGGTGTGCCGTGGAGCTCTGTTATCTCTCTATATCCTTTCTTAAATGATCTGCTTTCCCTTACATTCATTTCCATTTATAGTTTTTCTCGATGACAGTAACCTTGATTTCGCTTTCAAAAATTAAATTATGCTAAAAAATATGCCGGCATAATTATGTAAAAATATTATGCTATCGCGGCGTAAATTATGCTAGTTTAGCATAATTTATGCTAAAATGGCAACGTTGATTCCAATCCTTGCCTGATTTTTTTTTTATTGTGTGACGTAGTGCTAGGTGGGTTAATTTTAAACTTCCCATAACTCCCGCGAAACTGGCCTTCAAGTATTCCGGCTCACCAATACGTATCACTGGTGAGCTGTTGATCGTGGTCAGTAGATAGGATTCAACGTCCATAGAGTCTCACCCAAACGCATAAGTCACAAACAGTGTGTTAAGCATATTAGAAATATCAAAGTCGTAACACTACAAATATCAATATACTTAATACTTTAATTCCTTTCAGCTTAGTGTCATTCCATAATTGTTATATATTCCACGTGGATAGTCCGGTCGACTGTGCTACTACAGAATGAAAAGTTCATTGTTCTTAAAAAAAAAAATATCATATAAAGTAACCAGCCTATTTCGACAATTTATGATGTTCAAATATTATTATTTTTTGTTTCTCTACAAAACATTTTTCCTAATTGACTGCGAAGGCCATGCTCCCCTAAATTCATTTAAGCAGTCAATACAAAATGTACATTACATACATACATACATATATGTATGATTGACCTTTTAATCCAATGAACAAAATTGTAATGGAAGGTCAAGAAGGTTACGCTAAAGAACCATTTCTCAAAACAGATCACGTTTTACTCTATGGACCTAAAAGAACTTCCTACAATGGCTTCATTACAATTAAATGGAACATGTGCCTAAGCAAATATGTGAGATGAACTTGATACTTGGAGGATTTTCTGTAGTCATGATTCATAATGTAAAGCTTAATTAACATAAATGCTTCGAGAGGATTTAAGCAGCCCAAAATATAGGGTGTGGACCCACCAAATAAATAAATAAATATTTACTTCAGTTGGTTCAATTAGTGATTTTAAGATGACGGTAGTCTCTTTTATAGAAATACAAAAGAGCTAAAAATAAATCTAAGACAAGGGACGACAGAATGTTTTACACTAAAAAAAATGTTTCTATTGATTGTTGCTTATGCCTTGTCATTGTTTTTAAATTGACTGTTCCGAAGGTCCTCTTTTTCAATTAAGTCATTATAGGTCAAAACAGAACATTAAGTAAAAAAAATTCTTAGACTGTCCATTTAGAAACTCGTGATGCTAGATTTATAGTTTTTGTTTCCAATTTTTCTATTTCATAATTATTTCCTGCTTTTATTTTATTAAAAATTATCATTAGCGAAATTTTTATTTCTTAATTTCAAATATTGAAAACTGTGTTAAGTGAATTGAAGAAAGTTCATTAAAAATCAAAGTCAATCGTTGCTCATGCTCCAAAGGGTTTGAAATAAATTTTGTAAGTTATATTTGAAGTTTGTGTCTATCCCAAAAAATATGCCATTTCCATGGTTATTTATAAGTTTTTATTTTATTTTAAAACTTAAGTATAACATTTTATGTAGCTAACAGAAATTTAAGGGACTATTCTTTTGACTTTTTAGAAACGGAAATGAACATTGGAGTCGGATTGGCTATATCTCAAAGGCCCTGGTCTATACCCCTACCATGTTCTAAGCTGACGTATTAGCCATAGTAGAATGCGCAAATACCTGTATTAAAAGAGCCATAAATGGTTCGACAATCAATATGCTGTCAAGCTGCTCTCAAGGCCTTAAAGTTCTTCACTATTAAGTCAAGGATAGTCTGGGAATGTCTGCAAACCTTTAAAATTATATTATAGAGAAACAAAGTTGTTCTCATGTGGGTACTGTTGTGATCAAACGAAGTAACAATTTGTCGATTTTAGTGAAAACCCTACTCAAATATTAAAATAAGGGAATGCAGACGATTCCTTCCTTAAGTATAGTTTACACAAGCGAAGTTACTGTCCCAAGTAACCTCGATTTCAGTCCCTCACCTCCTCTTGACATACCCACCAGTTTACTTGCTCCAGTACGAAAACGAGTTCCACTCACTTCAACTTTTCAGCGAAGTGGAACCTGAGAAATAGTCAAATTGAGTGTATTTTCTGCAATTGGTACACGTTTTGATGTGTGTTAGTCATTTATAATATCATCTGGCGTGGAACTTGTGAAATGTGAAGATATTTATTTTTGAAAGAAAATGATTTCAAGTGAAAAATTACATATTGAAAAGGTCATTAATTGTGCAGCAATGTAATTGAGGGAAATTTCATAGGAAAAATTCTAAGAAAAAAGAAAGTTCGAGTTGGTACGTTCCTGGCATATTGATTGCTAAGGAATAATATTTTTGCTTACGTAATTATCTTTAAAATTTAACGAAATTTCTTACTGAACAATAAAAAGCACTCCTTTGTATAAAAGCGCAAACACAAATGTGTTGACTTACAAGTTCCACACCAGCTGATATTATTAAAGACTACTTAAATCAAAAATTTACCAGTTGCAGAAAATGTACTCAATTTGATTATTTTGAAGTGAGTGGAACTCGTATTCGTATTGGCGCAAATAAATTGGTGGGTATGTCAAGAGGAGGTGAGGGACTGAAAACGAGGTTACTTGGGACAGTAACTTCGCTTGTGTAAACTATACTTTACTGCTGCGCTAAAATAAATAATCAAATGCGTAGTGAAAGGTAACAGTGTCAGCATTGTCTTCTCTTCTCTATGGGTAATAAAATCATGAAATCCGAAAGTGCATTAGTAACATCAAAGTAGTTCTCCGCCTGTACCTACCCTAATCATGTAGAAATGCATGTTATCATCTTTTTTCCTAGAAACCTTAATGCATGAGTTGAATAGATTGGTGGAATTTGGAATTAGATAGGAATGCAAAAGTTCCTTGTACTGCACAATTCGGGATATGATAGTTTACCGCAGAGCATGTAGATGAGTTGACGCTTCTAAGTAAATTTAAATCTAACAGTACCTGGACATGAGTGCTATAAAGGCAATGAAATTGCTGATGGCCTAACTAAAAGTAGAGACTGGAAGAAGTGTACAGTAAACAGTTCGTTTGAATTAGGAGTTGTGCTTTAAACAAGCTACTCCATACTAACACTAGGAGTTGTGCTTAAACAAGCTACTCCATACTAACACTAGGAGTTGTGCTTTAAACAAGCTACTCCATAATAACACTAGGAGTTGTGCTTTAACAAGCTACTCCACGCATCTACTCTCACATTAGAGATACGACAGTCGCTGCTGGGAAAAACAAAAAATTAAGTCAAACGGTTTCTCCACAAAGAAACCACAGCAAAGTTTAAGTAGGATAAATTCCTACCTAACAATTTGGCGCAGCCGGTAGGATCAAGGAAGTTAATTCAATATACTTGAAAAACCTTGATCCTCGAACCCACATAGAAGTGAAACAAAAACTAGCGTCAAAAGCATGACGTTAGGGTACTTCTGACTTAATTTGTTTGTTCCTGATTTAATTCCAACAACTACTACAAGAAATAAAGGGAATATACTTCTAAGGAAATTTATCGGCTCAGATCTTAAGAAGACGTAAAATCCACATTTTGGACAGACATCAAAGCATTGCTGAAACTACATACATCAAGCACTAAGTAAGTTTCAATCTAAATTCAGCGATTGGCAGAGCTTCAATATTACTCATCTCCCCAAAATACTTTAAATAAACTATTTAGTATAAAACACACATCAAATAATGTCAGTGTAATACATCTTCAATCAAACTTCTGTTATTAACATATATTCAAGCATATATATATATGTACATAAAAATTAGTTAAACTATCGTTTCTTCGAGAGGATTCTGCACATATTCCGTCAAACTTGTTCTTTTTTTTTCAAGATTATTCATATACATACGTATATACAAAACTAGTCAAGACTACCTCCTTTTCGAGAAAAGTCTGCTTTCATGCACAAATCTGATCAAAGCCCTGCTTGCTCAGGTTTTGAAGCAACAATAAATTCGTTCTTATTCCCTGTTCTCCCCTATTCTCTCTAACTCGAATGATTTTGCTTTCATGCCTAAAACTGGCCGTAGTTCTTCATGCTCTACCTTTGAGACGGCAATAAATTCATTATCATTTGACAATACCAGTCCTCCAGATAGCCCAAGTGTAGAGTGTAATTCATCCCAAAGTCGACCTTCCGTAAACTGGTATCGTGAGCATCGCTCAGGTAAACGTTTCAGAAGGCACAGCCTAATTAATTTTCTAGTAAGAAGAAATAGCTTAAACGCCCTAATCACAGAAAAATCATTAACCGCGCCTACTTCTAATAACGATACTCCAGATATTCCCCAGAGAAAGCAACCCAATCAACCAGCCAAAATGCCAGTGAATTATGAGAAAGTAGTTAAACTTACTGCACAAATGGTGCCTTTGTTCTCTGGAGAAATTAATTCTCAAACCCTCACAGAACTGCAAACGTTCCTAGGCTGTTGTAAACAAGTACGACAATGTCTAGCGGAGGAGGAAAAGGCAGCCTTCATGCAAATTTTCCCAACAAGATTGAGAGGAAATGCATATCAATTAATAGCGTCCAGTACACTCACGACATTTGAAGAAGTTGAGCAGTTGCTTTATCGGACTTACTTACCTCGTGAAACATATCATGAGTTAATTAACAAACTAATCACTTGCCGACAATATCCCCAAGAATCGTTTAATACATTTACTACTAGACTAAAAAGACTTTTAGTACAATGTAACGAGGCAGCACAAAGCAAATACGGTGCTGAAAATTTTAATATAGTAAAGCAACAGATAGAGGACTTTGCAATGGCTTCCGTAAAGAGTGGTGCAAATAACCCCCATCTAAGCGCCTATCTGTTGACAATAAATGAAAGCTCGTTAGAGACTCTCATTCAAAAAGCATTAGATATGGAAAGGTTACAACAGGGTCTCTTTTTCATTCCACAACCAATAAACTACTTACCTCAACATACAAATTCTTTTCAAACGGACCATTTCTTTAGACCAAATACCTCGACTTTTACTAATGCTTATGGTTATCCGATACACGAAAATTTAAACTCCTCTATATATCCCTACACAACTGATACAGGAAAACCTAATATAAAAACTGAGTGTGGTATACCTCCAAATCTGGAGTCATTAAAGGTACCTTCAGTATCCTTTAATACTGACAAAAATCAAACAAATAATTGGTGCTTTACTCAAGCCAGTAAGGCAAGAGAATCCATAAGAAGTCCACCTCCATTCCAGAACTCTTCTTCTCAATATCCAGACAAGAAACCATACGAAGAGCAAAAATTACTTTTAGGTAGGATCACCTGCAGTTATTGCAAATACAAGGGACATACGTATGATGATTGTTTAAAACGTAAAAATACTCCCTTCTGTATTAACTGCAGAACAAAGGGGCATGATGCCCAATATTGTAAACAAAATGTCAAAGCGCCACGGAATCACTTAAATAGTAACAACAACACTCAGTGGGGCAATCCAAATCACGAACAAAGATTTAATGTTGAAGAGATGTGTAAGTTTTGTGGAAGAAGAGGTCATACAGTACCCACTTGTCAACAGAAGCAACGATGGGAAGCTACAAAATCGGGAAACGGCACACTGTCGACCGAAAAATCCCCGGCTCGGCATTAAATAAAACTGCGCAAATTACTTCAGGGTCCTATCAAACAAAAAAACAATCAAATAGAGAAAATGTACCAGTGGTAGACTTACCACTGGACATAAGCAAAAACACAGCCGTTCGGCTGATAGTAGACACTGGAGCTGAAGTAAGCATCATAAAAAAGGAAGCATTAGATAACCCAGAACATATAGAAAGAAGCCAAAAGGTGACTTTGAAGACTCCATTTGGAGAAGGAGAAACATTGGGAAACTGCCAAGGCAACTTTTTATTAAGCCGCAGTGTCCCATGCAAACTCCAGGTAGTAGAAAACATTGCCCAAATCTCCCACGATGGGCTGCTAGGCAATGATTTTCTTGCAAAAAATTGTAATATCGAAGGGCCTAATAAATTACTCCGGTTCCCTCGCACGGAAACCAACCCTATTGAATTCACGGTACCTCTCGAAACATCCCTAGAAGATGGAGAGGAAATACCAAGTGATCAATTGGAGGAGCAATTTAAATCACGGGCACCAGATAACAAAAATGCCTTACCTCCAATGGAAGAAACTCTGAACACCTCAAAAAAAGATGAAAGTAGGCAATATGAAGTAGTACTTCAGCGATCCAATAGAATACCTCCTCGATCTCAAATTGTACTGAGCATACCATTACAATTGGACCAAGAAATGATCTGTATGTCTCAGGAGATCCAAGAAGGAGTATTTGTCGCAAATTGCCTAGTTAGTCCTAATAAAAGCTTTATACCATTATCTGTTCTAAACATAAACATAGAACCAGTATTCCTAAGAAGACTAAAGCTTACTCTAGTTCCAAGTAGTCATTACAATATTAAACTTCTCAATATACCTTTGGACGACATAAATACCCAAAGTAATCAGAAAGAAGGTGATCCACCTTCCCTTCGTACACATAACAAAACAGAATACAACTTCAAAGGTGATAAGACAAATTTCAACTCCAATCCATATTCAATAAACGTAAACCATATTAAAAGCTATAACCCAGACAGACTTGTGGCTTTACGTAAAGAATTACTGTTGGATGAAAATTTAAATCACGAAGAAGAGAAATCAATTCTTGAGTTATGCTATAAGTATAACGATCTTTTTTATCTAAAGGGAGATAAACTAACAAGCACTAATACCATAAAGCATACCATCCCCATTTTGCACAATCAGCCACCAATAAACCAAAAGATGTATAGACTTCCAGAAACGCACCGGGCTGTAATAAATGAACAGATCAAGGATATGTTAGAGAATGACATAATCCAAATAAGCAAAAGCCCATGGAATTCTCCGTTACTTGTAGTCCCCAAGAAAGCTGGGCCTGACGGCAATAAACGTTGGCGCGTAGTAGTAGATTTCCGTAAAGTCAACGAGAAATCTATAGGGGATGCCTTTCCACTACCCAGGATAGAGGATATACTGGATCAACTTGAGCATTCACGGTATTTTACTACTCTTGACCTTGCAAGCGGATACCATCAAGTACTGGTTGACCCAAGGGATAGACCAAAAACTGCATTTAGTACCGCTTACGGGCATTATGAATTTAAGAGAATGCCATTTGGGTTGAAAGGCGCACCTGCGACTTTTCAACGCCTGATGAATTACATTCTAACGGGTCTCCAAGGATTAGAATGCTTTGTCTATCTCGATGATATTGTAATATATGGAAAAAATTTACAAGATCATAACGAGAAACTGGCTAAGGTATTCGACAGACTTCGAGCCCATAATCTTAAATTACAACCCGAAAAGTGTCAGTTCCTTCGCCGAGAAGTAATCTACCTTGGACACAAATGCTCAAACGAAGGAGCACTTCCAGATCCCGGTAAAACAAGTTGCGTTCAAAATTTTCCTCAACCCCGAACTGTGAGACAAACCCAATCGTTTCTGGGATTGGCAAACTACTATCGCAAGTTTATCCCTAATTTCTCAAAGATAGTCAGGCCATTAACAAATCTATTACGGAAAGACGTCAAATTTAATTGGACTCAAAAGTGCCAAGACTCTTTCAATGAAATTAAAAATTCCCTTATAAATCCGCCTCTACTCAAGTATCCAGATTTTACCCAACCTTTTAATCTAACAACAGATGCTAGTAACGAGGCATTGGGAGCTGTTTTATCACAAGGGGCAATAGGTAAAGACAGGCCAATAGCGTATGCAAGTAGAAGTTTAAATAAGGCGGAACAAAGATACTCCACAATAGAAAAAGAGTTGCTCGCTATTGTGTGGGCCGCCAGGAACTTCAGGTGTTATTTACAAGGTAGAGCTTTTACGGTTTACACAGACCACAAGCCCTTGAAAGGCGTATTCAATGTGAAAGACCCGACATCGAGATTAGTTAGGTTTCACCATAAACTCTCAGAGTTTGATTATAAAATTGAATATAAGCCTGGAAAATATAACACTAATGCAGACGCGCTTAGTCGAATACCTGCCGAGCTAAACCAGGCAAACCCCAATTCGTTCATTGTGGAAGCTCAGGTACATCACCGAGCCGATTCCGACATCGACGAAAATGATTCTAGTTCTCCAACACCCTCAAAGCCTAAACAAAAACATTGTCATGCTGTTACGAGAGCTCAAATAAGGGAGGCACAAAAT
Source organism: Dioctria rufipes (assembly GCA_963924295.1). Lineage (NCBI taxonomy): Eukaryota > Metazoa > Arthropoda > Insecta > Diptera > Asilidae > Dioctria > Dioctria rufipes. The sequence goes on along the minus strand of OZ002741.1, from coordinate 45,175,326 downwards.
GATATTGAAGAAGAAAATCAAAACCCAAAAACTCCCAATATAGTCCAAAATCATCCACGGAACCTCCAAAATGAATTAGTCGAAATTGACTCAACTGATAGCAGCAGATCCGAAAGCAGTGCATCTGAACACGGCGAATTACCTTGGAACCAAAATCTAATAAATTCCCAGCATACATTACCGGAAAATATCTCAGACCCTGAAGAAATCGGGACAATTTTAAAAGACTATCATGACTCCGCGTTTGGTGGTCACCAAGGAGTAATGAAAACTTATAAAAAAATAAAGAAAAAATATAAGTGGAGAAACATGCTCAGTTCCATCAGGAAATATATTCGAAAGTGCCCTAAATGCCAAAAAATGAAGGCTAGCCCGGAATACCGTATGCCGATGATAATCACAGATACTGCCCTAATGCCCTTTGAGAAAATCTATTTAGATATAGTAGGACCACTAGAAGAAACCCACTCCGGAAACAAGTATATATTGACATTCCAAGACAATCTTACGAAATTCGTAGATTGTTATGCCATGCCGAATGGCGAAGCAGAAACGGTAGCAGGAATATTCTTCGATGAGATAATTACTCGTTATCGCATTCCTAAAAAGGTAGTAACTGACCAGGGATCTAACTTTTTAAGCGATCTTTTCAAACGTGTCTGTAAACTTCTAAAAATAAGAAAATTACAGACTTCCGCTTATCATCCGCAATCCAATGGCGCACTTGAACGAACCCACAGACCTCTAGTGGAGTATTTAAGAGCTATTGTGTCCGAGAATCCAAAGGCTTGGGATCGATTCCTGAGAACCGCGACTTTTGTATACAATAACAGCCCACATGAAGGCACTAAGCTCACGCCAATGGACTGTCTGTTCGGTTTCACAGCAGATGTTCCCTCTAATCTTAAAAGAGAGCCAGAGCCCATTTATAACCACGAGAGTTACTATCACCTTCTTAGGTACAAAATACAAAAGGCATATGCTATCGCCCGAAAAAATTTGCTGAAAGCCAAGGAAAAGTCGAAAGCGTACTATGATAGGAACTCACGCCCGGTAACTTTCAAAGCAGGAGATAAAGTATTGCTAAAAAATCCCGCTAAAAAACACAAGCTTTCCCAGATATGGCTAGGACCATATCTCGTGGTACAAGCTTTTACGCCTGTTAACACAATCATACAAATCGGTAAAAGAAGAGTAACCATAAATAATAATAGATTGAAACCATTTCACGAATAACGGCTAATCTTCCAGGAAGGGATTACAATTGCATTTAAGATAAAAAAAAAGAAAATGAATTTTTAATTGACTTTCCAATCGGAAATCGTAAGAGCAAACAAATCTCGAATTTCCTCACTAGCACCTACCCAGGAACTAACAACAACAAACAAAACTAACTCACAAATAAATAGTTCGGAATTAAAAGATGCAATCAAACACCGTGCTACCCAGCCTACACAGGCAAGTAACAAAGTAAGTTTAACAAAAAGAGAACCGCCTCCACCCCCTCCTCGTCCAAAATCATTAATTCATGTTGAGCAGAATCCAATTACACGTACCCGTCATCTACAGGTAGTTTAACTATTTTAAACATAATAGAAATTTGAAAACAAGATTGAAGATGTAAAACGTAATACACAAAAAAAATGTATTTATAAACACATACTATATATGCATTAGAAGTAACATACCTATTTATAGATAAATCTAAGAAAGAAAAAATAGGTTTAAACAGATATAAAAATTTTTTTTTTAAGAATTTAAAAACATATTATAAACACATATAATGAATTTAAAAACATATGTATAAACACATATAAAAGAAAAAATATGCATAAACACATAAAAGAAGAGATATGTATAATCACACGTAAAATTTTTTTTATATAAAGTATGTATAAACACATATAAAGAATCTAAAAACATATGCATAAACACACATAAAGAATTTGAAAACATATGTATTAAACACATATAAATAATTTTTAAGTAAATAAATGAAAACATATGCATAAACACATATAAAGAATTTTTAAGTAAATAAATGAAAACATATGTATAAACACATATAAAAGAAAAAATATGTATAATCACATGTAAAAATTTTTTTTTTTTAAAAAAAAAGTATTAAAAGTATTAAGTAAATTATGTATACACACATATATAAAGAGTCAAACAGCCATAAGTATAAATGTATATATGTAGGAATTACAAAAAAGAAATATATATACAGTATGCACATGTAATAAAAATGCACATAACATAGCAGTAATACTAATAATCTAGAAAAATAACGGATATAAATTTGTAAACCGATAAGTCAATTATTGTACCGGCACCCGGCGTTATGTATATACATATATACATGCATATAAAAACAATAAATTTCTCGAAAATTATCGAACGATTGAACCATATTCTAATGCGTTATTCCTCTTCTAAGAATAACACATATTTTTTAAAAAGGGGGAGATTTGTTACATACATACCTCCACCCACAATTTTAAGTGAGAATTGTAACATACGTACATACCTACAACAATTATCAAAGAAATGCTAGCAAACGCAAGCATACATATTTTCATCATTTTTCAATGAACATACATACCTACATCATTTTCATTAAATTATAATTCCACTCGTTACTGACCTTCCCCAATTACTTAACAAGTTGAGGAAATAACTAAGGTAGATTGAGTGACGCAATACCCTGCGCGCAAGAATTCGCACGTTGTAATACGATAACCTTGCGCCAGCGGTAGAACCCAGGTGACCAAATGATGGTTCACGATTTGTGTATGAAAAAAATGATATTTATGTAGGTATGTATGTAAATCATGAATATCACGATGAACAAACAACAAGCGATTAGCGTTTGTCGAGATTTATGTATGTACGTATGTAAAAACAAATGCGATAAAGTACTGACGAAACGCTCAGTACGATTCTAGTCAGAGAAAAATATATGTATGTATGTACGGAAGCGACGGATGAGTGCCGCGATTTATTTATAAACAGAAATAAATGAAGTACAAATGACCTAACACTTTGCACTGTTATATACAAAATGTTTGGTCGGAAGTATTTCATTTATTTCCGTATTAATAAGATTACTCTGTATAAATAAGGTAAGAAATTGTAAAAGAAAGCAGTCGAGTTAAATAAAGAAGTCGAGAGCAGTCGATTGGAAGAAGTGTACAGTAAACAGTTCGTTTGAATTAGGAGTTGTGCTTTAAACAAGCTACTCCATAATAATACTAGGAGTTGTGCTTTAACAAGCTACTCCACGCATCTACTCTCACATTAGAGATACGACAGTCGCTGCTGGGAAAAACAAAAAATTAAGTCAAACGGTTTCTCCACAAAGAAACCACAGCAAAGTTTAAGTAGGATAAATTCCTACCTAACACGGAGACTTACTTTGTCGGATCAGAGCCATTTTATGACACTTCAAAATTTTCCCTCAGAGCTACCCTGGGAGAACAAAAAAAAAAACAAATTCCTTTATTGGGAAAGGCTACAAGGACTTCATCATTCAAAAAAGTTTATCAAAACCTCTGGCGGAGAAACTAGGTTGAAATTTCATCTTGCCGCTTCTGTTAGGATGCTCATGAAACTTCAGAGCACTTACTCTGCAGTTGTTAAGCATTAGACCTCGAACATCCTTTTCGGGAAGGAAGGGGGGGCGCAAGATATTACTTCGGATTTACCAGGGGTTTACGATTTTGGATACTTGCTTTTTCCTAACACCTCAGCTCAGATATATGTAGTAAACCATGTAAAGCGTAAGCTTTCCAATGAATATCAAATAACATCTCCACACTCCTCTAGACGATAATTATAGGAAGTCAAAGTAAAAAAATTAAAAAAAAGTCCTTTTATTTATTTTTTATTTTTACGACTTTCCCGCCAAAATACGCAGTAACTGCAGCACTTCCTCGCTAGATTTGGAAACCTCAGAGCATGCATTCATTTTTAAAATAAAGCTGTTTTTACCATTCACAATTTCATACAACGAAAATCATAATTCATAAATCACTCCCCCTTCATGACTTCGAAAGGACGAATTTTGCACCTTCCTCTCCTCCTTTAAGATTTTTTGTTCCTCATGCCATAGCTTATCTATAGGCACCCGGTGTAACACCACTCACAGGACACCCTGTATATTGTACTTTAGATGATTTTGAATAATTTAAGTCTCCAAGTATACAGTTTAAATAGTAATAAAATTACCTCAATTACATACTTACAATTTAACAGCTTAGAGCAGAGCAATATTAAAAAAAAAACAAATACAACCCTGATAATGCAGTAATGCATGCCATTGTATCCACGTTAGCTGGAGAATCCCTTGCCATCTACAAGAATGACGAACCGGCAAGATATCGTCTTTTGATTTGTATACAATATTCCTCCTGGGACGAAGAGAGAACAAAAATAAACCTGTCGGCTTCTACCCAGTTTTCTATTGTGTTCTGCAATACTTAGGCCTGGGTTGATGCTGTGATGACATCTATAGTACGGACGGCGGCTATGGGAAGCTAGTTTAAAAATGGAAGTTAACTTTATCCTCCTGGATACTGGACACCCATACCTACAAACAGGCAGCAGCAGCAACAGCCTTCAACGGCTATGACATTTTGCGTGCCTGGAAGTTTCAATTTATACGAAATGTGGGAGCAGAAAAAACAGAACAGAAATTGCCGGAGTTCATTCATGTTTTTAAATGAGTCTCTTGCAATGGTGGTGGTTTTGTACAATTCGCGTATCTTTTAGACAATTTGTTTTAAATGTTCAGAGAAGAGTTTCTATGCGTCCTATAATAACATAGAGAAGGAAGTTCTTTGATGGGTTAATGCTGTTCTATACAAAAGAGTTTTATCAGGATCAATAATAATTTATATCTATAAAATGTTGTGGGAAATGGATTTTTGTAATTTAAAATTCACCCTCTGCGTTGAAAGTTCAACAGATGGTGGTCGACTACATACTCGCGGTAATGTTTCCCTGAATATTTTTTAGGCTTATACGATACTGAAAAAGAAATATATTTTATCACAAAGAGAGCTCTGTTAATTGAAAAAGGTTCGTTCAACGGACGCCTAATTAAGTTGTACAAATTATGTAAATTTGTTTTTTTTGCGAAACAAAATTTTAACTGTATTTTTAAAGTTGCTATTATTAAATTTGGAGAGGAAAAAGAAATAAAAATTACTTCAAGTTTCAGCTGTACACAAAGGTTTACATTTTAGTATTTTAAGGGGAACTATTAGGTGTGTGTGTGTATTTCACCTTTTTGATCACAATTATTATTGTTATTTTTTGAAATTTTTTAGAAATATACACGATGTTTCCCGGTGAGAGGTCGAATAGAAAGGAGGCAATAGTATACTCACTCAACAATAAATTGTATAGCAGGGATGGGGCGTAACCCCCGAAAGATACAAGCGATGAAGTCGGCGATGACACCAACACATTAAAAGGCCTTAACAGGTCGCCAGAGTCATGCAGTAAGACCTCATTTTCACTTACTTTGTACACTCATCATGGAGGAAGAACTAAGATTTCATCTTAAGCAGATCCTAAAAAGCCTAAAACTATCGCTTCGACAGAAAATGAAGTTAAAACATATTTCAGCTAAATACGTTTTCATTCTATTGGTTGTAAAAAAAAATTGCATCTAGAACCAATTTATGGAAATTATTGCGTTTGAACAAAATACAAGCAACTTTTATATGAAAAATCCTGCAGTAAAACAAGGCAAGAAGACTGGATGTTGCGTGCTGACCGGCCCGTTGCTCTCTTTGTTCATGGCTTGTATATTCCGGGGGTTATGGGCCATCCTCCAAAATCCTCGAGAATATTTCCTAACCCGGGGGTTACACCTGCAAGTACAGCTTGCATGCAACTTGCACTGCCATCCTTCTTGCACGTGTAATCCAACTGCCATGCAACTTTCAGCGAACTTGCATGATGAAAAATCATGGCAGCTGGGAGATAGTAATTTGACATTTATACAGTTTTCAAAATGGCGGAAACGAAATGCTTGAGAGAAATTCATAAATTTATACCGGGAAAATGAAATTATCTGGGATCATTTGCAATACATCATTTACCAACACCTTCATCTTCCATTTTTCTTGGGTTTTTATCATTGTTATACTTCTTTTATTGTCATCATGTTCCAATATACGCAAGAGTTTACATCTCAATGCCATTTTTTAAATGAACTTGAATGCAAGATGATAAGACATCAAGCGAACTTCCTTCCGCTGTCAAGTTAAAAATCGTTTTGGAAGGGAGGCTTGCATGCAAGCTGTACTTGCAGGTGTAACTCTCGGGTAAGCTATGAAACAGAAATCTATATATGTGTGTGTGGGGTCCGTTCTCTAAAATGTTCTATATTGATACTTATGGAAAAGTGTCAAACATTGACTTTATCATACTATAGAGCCTAAGCTACTATCCATACAGGAAAATAGTCTTCCTGTAATTTAAAGCTTGGTTCTTTACCTTCCCAAAGACTACACTTCCTATATACCTTACTTAACAAAATAATAAAATAGTTTTGATTACAAAGTAACCCATTTTACGCTCATTAACTCTCAACTGAGTAATAAATGCATGTGTGTATGTGCAGCCGCAGTCCGAATCTGTAGGCATGCCATGACGGTACAGCATATGCATAATGATTACTCAGCTCCCTTCGCCTCTTCCCTAAAAAACTGGTTTGCATACTGCATCGTCTGGCATGGCCCATTTGGTTCAGATATATTTCTTCAAGTAATTTTTTAGGAAAGGTATAAAAATTTTATTTCTGTTCGAAAGATAAGAAAGCAAGCTTAAGATTATCACAACACCATTTTCTGTATGAATAGTAGTTTAGGGTGGAGAAGCTATTCAAATCAAACTTTTGTCAATCTTCCATAAGAAACTGCAAATACTTTAGAATGTTAGGACTCCGTTGGGGCTCTCATGTGGTAGTGAGGGAGTCTGTTTCATGGCTTGTGAAGTACTCTGGAGGGTTTTGGGCCATCTGAACAGTTTCGGACTTACGCTTACTTACATGCTGATTTTTTATGTATACTATCGCAACCTTCTATATATTACAAGCCATGAAGTGGAGAAAGTTACACATATGTACATTGAAATGAACTAATAGTGCTGTCTGCTGTTAGAAGATGTGGTGTTTTGATATTTTTGTTCAGTTGAGTATTTTTGCAAGGGACTTTAATGAGTAAATGAAAAATAAATTAATTCTGTCTTAATATTTTATTGATTTATTATTTTCGTTTGAATTTAAATATACTAAAAATTTTAATTTTACTTCTTTATAATACGCGCAATTTTTGATTCGAAATCTCCTGAACCTTATAAGTACCAGTACCTGGACCTGTACTTAAAAAATTTGAAGTATGGGTTCAGGTACTGATACTTGGAATAAATACTGGGCATTAGGCAGGGCGTCACTATCAATCAGTTTCGTGTATATAGAATTGGCGAATTTTGATTTATTTTCCTTAATACATTAGAGTTGGAACGGAGGGGGAATGTGGAAAACAAAGATATCTGTTAATTAAACGACATCACTTTCTTTTATTTTTCTTTTAAAATCGTGCAAATTTTATTTTATTTCTCAAATAAACACTACTTCCTAGGATTTTGCAAAAATTTAAATTGCGTCGGATGTTTGGAGTGGACTGTACGGAATAGATGAGTGTCGTTTGGGTTGATTGGGATTAAAGAAAAGAATGCACTTTCATTCAATTCGACAATTACATTATGTACTAATCTATTTTTACAATAATTTGAATGTCCGATTTAAACTATTTCGTAAACATTCGTCTTCGTTGGTCTCAATAAGCAATAAATATCGAACGATCGCTGAAAGTTGACTGACTAATTATACAAAAATTGATTAAATGCTGATGAATTATACTTACTAACTGATAATTGATCAATACTTTTCTCTTGGGAAAAAATTGAAAACTGTTCGTTGTTCCTCTGACTTCTAACATCGGAATCACGTGTAATACGCACGAAAATACCCCAAAAGTACAATCATAGAAGTTGCATAAATTTCCATAATCGCAGTGAGAAATTAAGTTCAATTACACATGTATGTAGGTAGCATAATGAGCAATCACTACCTGCCTCAAGTGAGGTCAGCGACTTGCATATGCATAAGCTCAAACGTGAATTGACTCACCGACCTACTTAACTGCCTTCTGCATGTAAAAGCTAAAACAAACAAAAGACGATGATAAACTGACTTCTGTTTGTTTTCGCTCAAATTACAAAGAGCGGCAAGTTATGAATGGAAATCGTAAAGGTGGAAAAGTGCAACGTAAGCTTTGTTTATTGAATCGTAATTAATCGATGTCAATTGGTTCTCATGCAATTATTGTAAAATAAGCATTTTAAGCATGGGAACCAATTTAGGTCAACCAGGTAATTTTAAAATATAAATAAGATAAGAAAGGGCAAAATAAAGTAACTTGCTATTTGACATTAGTAAAGTATACGGAGTGTTTTATTCTGCCCAAGTAGACATTGGAGTCAACGCTGCTTATACATAGCTGCTCCACCTTATTATTAGAGTTTGCGCTGACATAGCCGCTCTTCAGGAGTCAACGCTGTTCTTAGCGGCTCCCAAAGAATCAGCATTGGATTTACAGCGATCAGTGTACGTGTATTTTGTATAATGTACCACATGGCGACCGTGACAGGACATATTTGCTCTAGATAATGAACCACTAACGATAAATAATTTTTACAAACAAAAAATAGAGCTTTCCGATAATAGACCAGTGTATACTAAAAACTACCGATTACCAGAAGTTCATAAATATGAAATTAATCGGCAAGTAGAAAAAATGCTGACATATAGAGCTATAGAAATTTCGGTTTCACAATTTAACTCCCCCATACTACTCGTGCCCAAAAAGTCCACAAACGAGAAGAAAAAGTGGCGATTGGTAGTTGATTTTCGAAATTTAAATAAAAAAGTCCTTGCTGACAAATTCCCACTACCTCAGTTAGAAGATATACTGGACCAAATGGGTCGGGCTAAATACTTCTCTACATTAGATCTCATGTCAGGGTTTCATCAAATACCGCTAGATGAACACTCTAGGAAACTCACTGCTTGTTCTACCAACCAAGGCCACTACCAATATACTCGACTTCGGACTTAATATAAGTCCAAATAGTTTTCAGAGAATGATGGCCATTGCTATGGCCGGACTAACCCCAGAAGTAGCCTTCCTATATATCGACGATATAATAGTAATAGGGTGTTCTCAAGCGCACCATCTCAAAAATCTTATAGCAGTATTCAAAAGACTCAGGGAGAGAAATCTCAAACTCAATTCTGAGAAATGCAAATTTTTCCAAACTGAGCTCACGTACCTGGGTCACCAAATATCTGCGCAAGGCATCAAACCAGATAGCTCGAAATACAAAGCCATCAAAAATTACCCAGTCCCCAAGAACACGGACGACGTTCGACGCTTCGTCGCCTTTTGTAATTATTACAGGCGTTTCGTCCCTAACTTTGCGAGTATCGCACTACCATTGAACAAATTGCTCCGTAAGAATACTAAATTTGACTGGTCAGATATCCACCAAAAGGCATTCGAAACTCTAATACATATACTAATGTCCCCAGAAATATTACAACATACTAATTTTAAAAAACCATTCATAATTTCAACGGATGCATCAAAAGATGCGTGCGGGGCAATATTGGCACAGAACAGGAGTCAACGCTGTTCTTAGCGGCTCCCAAAGATTCAGCATTGGATTTACAGCGATCAGTGTACGTGTATTTTGTATAATGTACCACACACGATAAAGACTGCCATATCTCAAAATCTTTTCTTATAAAAACCGCCCCGAATGGGCATACGTACCTGCATTTGCAGCAGATTAAAAGTGCTGGACGATCTCATCTTTTTCTTTCTTGGGAGCGGAGTTAAGGTTTTAGTAGGAAGACTACATATTAAAAAAAAATAGTGAAACGATTTATTTTATGAAATTTTTGGGTGTAGAGTTATTTTAGCGGGAATTAGATAATATTTCTTGTGGGCTCTGTAACTTTAGAAACTTTAATCTATGCAATTTCATTGGCTCTAGGCATTATATCAACATGCTGTCTTGTAATTGTTCAGAGCAATGCATAAAAAATTCTGTCGAAAGCTGGGAATACTTTGTAAACATAACGTTTGTAAAACCTATGTACGAAAGTTAGGGGACCTTGCCCACCCTAGAAAAAAGTCCTAGTTACGCCAATGACGGTATCCATAAAAAATGTTTTTGTAGACCGCCTATAAACTATATATCTCCTAGTTTTGATACTTAGAATATAAAGAGAACAGGAAGTGTTCGTATACACGAGCGTGGCTTTTCTTTGGGATCTTTAAGTGGGGAAAATTGGAGAAATGCATGTTCCGCTACCCACATTTGAAACAGCTGAGAAACTCTCTGGGTACCTTTGTGTAGTGACAGCGACTATGAGCATTTTTGGTGGGAGCAACCCCAGTGTTTTCATTCATATATCGTTTTGCCACGCTCTCTATGTTGATTCTACTACACCCCTGTACTGAGGTCTCACTACAGTGGCAACAGATTTTAACACAACCAAAATTAGACTACGCTAAATTTGGCTTATCACACATCCTGTACTCTCTATATTACATATAAAGTCGGTATTAAGTTTGGATATTTGACTCGTTTATTTTGAAAGTGGTATAAGTCCATTATTTTTACGATGAAATATTTAAATGTGTTTTAGTTTAAATAAATTAAAAAAAAAAAAAAAAATTTAAAAATATTGATAGCAGTGAGAGTTTGTGAGATTTTGTGTGCTTTGAAGTTAATGATTTATTAATCAATTATATTTATTAAAAAAGTCTGAAAAAAAAAAAATAGAAATACTATACCCAGATAGACTTTCACCACTTTCAAAATGGGTCATTTATACCAGTCGTTGTCGTTATGCTTGTGCTGATTTAATTCGATTAAGTTTCCTTTAAAGCTGAAATGAATTTCTTGAGAAAAAGAATTTATAAAAAAATAAATTCTTAAGTCGTTTATCCTTCTATACAAGAAGAACATTCCCCGGAGCTTTTGCATAATTTTATGGACATTCTTAATTGCCTTCTTTGTGCTATAGGTGGATAAAGAAAAAGCTTAGAAGTTAAGGACAAGCTATTATGAAAATTGAAGATGGTCTAGTCATGCAGCCCAGGGCAGGATAATGTTTTGTAATCATGACGTGATATCACGGTGAGAAGTTAAATTCTATGAGGAAGCTGTAAGAGGTGAACTAATACTCGTTTTTTGTTTTTATTTTTGCAGTCGACTCTAATTGTATCCGATGTAGATTATTTTGCTATTTGTTTATTGAGTTGTAATTATATAATTATCACATCAAAGTATATGATAGTCCGGGAGGTAGCGTTGTAAATGAAAAAGTTATAATAAGCCGGCTGATTTTGATATTAATATAATTGATTTCGTACAACTAATCAGTAAACCGACCGTCAGCTGGGCACTTGTACTACAAGTGTTTTTCAACAAGTCAGAAAATTTGTATACCACAAAGCAATACTTGTAGAATTCATTGTACAATTGTACAATGATAGTTCTACAAGTGGGAAATTTAGACTTCTACAACGTACTAGACCAGAAAACTACAATTGGACTTGAAGATTCAACATGGCTTGTAGAAACTCAGTGAATTTTCTACCTATGTTTTCAGACTAGTAGATTTTTTCGTACAATTTTGATACTGAAAATAGTTTTTTTTTTCGATTGAACTACATTCATTTCCATACAAGCTCGACATCTGAAAAAAGATCGCGTTATCAGACGGGCAAATCTTCCGTTGTTGACAAATTCAACTGCTTCAATAATTCTGGAGCTCATGTTTTTGTAAAATTCGGTGAGCTATACTTTTGGGCATTCCTGTGCTACGTCCTCGTAAGGTAAGGAACCTTTCTTTCACCATGTACTTGGTTTGGAAGTCGGCCCTCTGTGTTACGGCAAGCTTTGGGTATACTAGAAACATTTTTAGCAGGCAAAAAGGAATATTTTGAAACTGGGTTTCTTGAAGAAAATTTTTTTTTCCGTTATCTAAGAAATATTGTAATACCATTTTAGAATCCTTATTAAATGCGTCAACTTTTAAAGTTACTTGCCAAACTGGCGTAGTACATTTTTTTTTCATTACAGTCAGTTAAAGTTGGGTAAAATATTAATTTTCTATTCTTGGTTTGGCAAAATGTGACATATTCTTGCAAGCTGGAATAGTTGGCTTAGAATTTAAAGCAACACGTTACATAAGAACTATTCGGGAATACATAAGAAAAATAAAATTGAAAAAAAGTAATGATTTGTAGCAACAGGAGCTAAAAAACTTTCACAGGGTGTACATTTTCTCGAAAACAAAAGAAATGTCTATAACTTGAAAAATGCATGACTTAGATTTTTTTTTATATTTTTCTGGTAATTGTTATGATTTAGTCTATCACCCGATTCCGGCTTGACGTCGACTTACGGGACACCCTGTATATGTATTTAGAATTAATTAGTTTTAACATTTAAATCAGGATACAAAACATGGCAACTAATAATTAACTTTACGCAGTAAATAACATTTGACAACTTAAAAATCCAGGAAGTTGCCGTATTGCTTTTAAAATTATATGTAAGTACTATGTATATGCAGTGTTGGGCATAAATCGATAAAATTTTTTAATTAAATTAACGATTGAAAATTAATCTCAAGAGAAATAATCGTAATTAATTTAATCGATTGATAAATTTAATCGTTAGTCGATAATAATAATGAAGTTCAATCGACAGGTATTAATCGTTATTTACTTTTTAGTTTTTAATCGTATTTTTCGATTGATTTGTTAATTTGAAAAAGTGAGCGGGGTATCGGTAACTCAAGATACGGTTATTAGTTATTAGTAAAAAATGTAATGAAATGAAATAAACAGTGTTAGAAATTACAACCAAAATTATGAAATTAAACATTTTAGATTTCGAAGTACCAAATGCAGAATAGACGTATATGCTTAAAAAAACAACTTCTTTATTTTATAAGAGCTTAGATAAACACAGTAGGGAAGAATCGCCACTATCATTAGTGTACCCCCTTAGCCTTAAGTATAAATATACGGGGAACAGAAGAATACAATAGGCGCAAATTTCCCCATCATACGTTAAGTCTCGTTCGTTTCCTTTATTAGTGCCTAACAAGGTTAATCAAAAGTATTAAAAATGCTTAATCAAAATAATGAATGGAAATTAAAATAAATTAATCGTTGTTTTTGAAAACGATTAACGATTGATCAATTGTTAATGGTGTTATGCGATTACTATTCATGATTAATTAATCATAAATCACTTCATATGACTTCTTTAAACGATTAAATATTTAAATCATTATTTCTGATTGATACTTTTAATCGGAAGCATTAATCTAATTAAATTTTGCCTAAAACTCTATTATAGGTCATAATAAGTCGCAAGCAATAACGGTATCCAATGTAGTCGGGAAAAGAATTATTTATAATATGAGACAAAATGTCAGCTCTCTACGTCGACGCGTGAGGCAGTGTCCAAATATATAGTGAAAACCTAAATTTTTGTATGGCAACACAAAAAAGCGGTGGTCCGATTTGGGCCGTTTTTGAACTTGTATTTGTAGCTCTCACGAAAACGCCGTGTACAAAATTTGAGCTCTCCACTTTGATGCTTTCTCAGGCAGTTTCCAAATATATAGTGAAAACCTAAATTTTTGTATGGCAACACAAAAAAGCGGTGGCCCGATTTGGTCCATTTTTGAACTTGTATTTGTAGTTCTCACGAAAACGCCGTGTACAAAATTTGAGCTCTCCACGTCGATGCGTTCTCGGATAGCTTCCAAATATATAGTGAAAAACCAAAGTTTTGTAAAGTTTTGTATGGCAACATCAAGAAGATGTTCCCTGTTTCAGGCCATTTTTGTAATTTTATTTACTAGTACTATGAAAACACCAAGTACCAAATATTAATTTTACACGTCGACGCAGTACCAAAATATATAGTTAAAAACGAAGTTTTTGTATGGCAACCCTACGAAGGAGTTGCCCGTTTGTCCCATTTTTTAAATTAAATTTACATTGTTTTTTATATGCCATGTATAAAATTTGAGCTCTCCACGTAGATGCGTTCTCAGGCAGTTTCCAAATATGTAGTGAAAACCGAAATTTTTGTATGGCAACACAAAAACGTGGTGGCCCGATTTGGTCCATTTTTGAAGTATTTGCAATTTTTATGAAAACACGGTGTACAAAATTTCAGCTCTCCACGTCGACGCGTTCTCAGACAGTTTCCAAATATATAGTGAAAACCGAAATTTTGTATGGTAACACCAAAAAGGGACTGCTCGATTTAGTCAATTTTTTAAATTTTATTCACTATTGCTATGAAAACACTACTTACCAGTGCCTAAATATATACTAAAATACAAAATATTTGTATGGCAACCCTGCGAAGGAGTTGCCCGGTTTAGTCCATTTTTGAACTTCTATTTGCAAATTTTATTAAATCACCATGCAAGTGAGGCATAGTCTCTCCTTCACGATGCAGCTGACAATTTTTTTTTTTTCAATTTACTATGATGCCAACTGTTTAAAAAAAAAAAAATTTAAGTCGGCGTACTTTTATCTATTAAAATATTTTAATTTTACCAGTTTCGCAGCTTCTCCCACTACCTCCACACACCTAAAATGCAACTCTACCTCTGGGACTATGAGTGCAGTCCTTATATTTGTGGGTATTTTTTTTTAAAGTCATCTTTTACACATTATTGTTTCCTTAATTTGTCTTTTCAAGGCTAATCTACTTATTTTGAGATGATTAAGAGGAAAGTAGAGGAAGGAAACATCTTTAAGTTAAAAAATTTGGGTTATAAAATTAGTAGGCATATCATGCGTTGTGCATAAGGAAATTGGAGACGGTAAAATTCCTTCTTTAACTCTTTCATCCGCCTAAAGGGTTAAAAATATTCAAGATGACTCTAAATTACGTCTCTAAGTGTAGCAGAAATTTTTAATGATTTTAATCAGGTAGCAGGCTGCAAGGGGAATAAACGTTAGTTTTTGTTATTTGTTTGTTTTGCTTTTTGTAACTATAATTAATTCAAAAAATTTGTCAGTTTATGACGAAATTTTTCTATTTAAGTATGGGGGCGAGAGATCTTCCTAGCTTGTGCGTCATTATAAATGTAAATTATCATTTGTATATGCAGAAGACTTTCAACTCTGTGCCAGAAATAATAGCAGTAGATCTCTTATGAGAATAGGCACTTGATTCCTCCACTTTCGCATTCATTAGTTTAATATAAGAACTACCGACTACCCACATTTTCAGTTTTAGCTTTGTTGCCTAGCTTTAAAATAGGTTCTCAGAGATTATATCATATGTGTAATTTAGAATAAAATTGCCACGTTCTGAGCATTCTTCACGAATTCATTTACTTTTTCTTCGTTAATTTTATACCTAATAAAAAGGTATAAAGTGGATAAAATATGATAGGGCAGTACAATTAATTTTTATACCCTACATGATGAAATCTATAGGGTATACTAAGTTTATCATTCCGTTTGTAGCGCATAAAAATAATGATGGTAGAGCAAAATGGATTGGATAGTCACGTATAATATTAAAAATTATTTTTAATTTTGCATGTCTGTCTGTCCGTTCAGACGATAATTCTAGAACGCGTTCACTTAGAATATACGCATTAAAAAAAAAAAAAGTAAATTTCAGTTCGAAAATAGTACCAATCGGGCAACTCCTCCGTAAGGCTGCCATACAAAAATTTCACTTTTCACTATATATTAGAGCACTGTCTGGTGTTTTCATAGCAGCAGTAAATAGAATTTCAAAAATGGACTAAATCGAGCGTTGCCATATAAAATTTTGGTGTTGCACTATATATTTGGAAACAGCCTGAGAACGCGTCGACGACGTCAAGAGATCAAATTTTGTGCAACGCGTTTTCATAAAAATTGCAAATACAAATTCAAAAATGAACTCAATCGGTCAACCATTTTTTGGTGTTGCCATACAAAACTATGCTTTTTCGCTATATTTGTGGATATTGCTAAGAATGAGTCCACGTAGAGAGCTAAAATTTTATATACAAAGTGTTTTCATTAAAATAGTAAATAAAATTTCAAAAATTAACTCAATCGGGCAACCCCTTCTTGGTGTTGCCATACAAAACTTTGGGTTTTTCACTTTATTTTCATAGGGTATAATATTATGAGCTCTCTTCTTTTGAATATTTTTATCAATTACAACAAATAGCTTTCCAATTCTTTCTTCATTATGAACATAGTTTTGTCCCGCTTTAAATTCACTATATCACTTTGCCACGGTGTGCTTGTTCATAACACCTTCGATTTCAATTGAAACAAATTGACGATTAATTTCTGCAGCAGTTTCACCTTTTGGCGAAAAGGAATCGAATAACTGAACGACCTTCACAGTCACCCTTGACTGGATTTTTAATTAAAACTACTGTTTTCAACACACTCTGCAAGCACACTTGACTGGATTTCTAATTAAAACGACTGTTTTCAACACACTCTGCAAGTATG
Organism: Dioctria rufipes; assembly: GCA_963924295.1. Classification (NCBI taxonomy): domain Eukaryota; kingdom Metazoa; phylum Arthropoda; class Insecta; order Diptera; family Asilidae; genus Dioctria; species Dioctria rufipes. The sequence goes on along the minus strand of OZ002741.1, from coordinate 45,158,665 downwards.
ACCTTACAGCGACTTAGGTCTAATAAACTCTGTCAGCATCAATTAATCAATTATTATAAAAAATTTGTATTCAATTCAATTCAATTTTATTGTAAATGATTTTGTAAATTATTTGTTTACATTTCTTATTTCATATTTCAGTCTAAAACCCACTCAGACAGCACAGCTGGTATGAGAGTTGGGCGATTAGATTGGTAATCTTATATTAGTACCTACAATTAATATGAGGCTAAATTAACTAATAAACTTCAAAACATAAAAGTGCACACTATTTAGAAAAATAGAAAAAAGTAAAAAAAAAAAAATAATGAATTGAATCAAGCTTGCGATTGCAAAGTGAATTAAATCTGATGTAGATTAAAATATTTATGTGTAAACATATGAATTAAGCAAAATCTGGCACTGAAAGTGTCTTGTTCTAATTAGCAGAAATTTTATTGACAGATAGCTACAGTTTTCTTAACCAATTATAAATTTTACTCACGATATCTTTTATATGATCGCAGCACTGCAAACAATTATTTCTGTTCATCTCAAATTAGTTATACAATTTACATAAGGTAGTTTCATTTTATTAAGCATAATTGCGGTAACATGCTCAATATCAAGGTCAAAATTAGAGAGTGCTACGCATAGCGATTGTGATTGGAGTTAAGAATTAGATGATTTTCAATTGGCCACCTATAAATGTCTATAATCATCATATAAATCGCTTATATTGAGACTAAAGAGGAAATGTCCTAAGAGTGACCCTTGAGAATCTCCATAAGATAAAGGTATTCAAGAAGACAGAACTCCATTTATGACCACGTTTTACGACCTATTTAAGAAGAAAACTGCTATCATATTAATAACAGAAGAAGCCTGGGTCTGCCGTGCCTGAGCATGTGAAGGACGTAAGGTGGCCGGCTTTTCGCAAGCTGCGAAGCGGGCTCTTCGTGTGGTCGTGAGCGCGAGCAACCCAGAAACTCCACTTACCGACAATCAGATTGCTGCCTTTCAGGGCCCAATTTAGGATGCAATTGGCAGGAAATCGGCTGTAGCACAAGTGTTCCGCGGATTCTCTACTCAGGATGGGTCCATTTGGATCAGTTGGGGGGAAAAGAATTCGCTGAACTGGCTGAGGCGGACGGTTGACGACCTGAAGGAGGTTGATGGAACTCGGGGATTGCCCTAAGGCGGGTCAGTAATGTCGACCCTCCATACGCATGAGGGTTTGGATACCTGATAATACCGGCCACAGTCGGGATGTCGGGGAAATCTTCCGGCGATTCCGGTTCTCAGCACACGGAAGTAGAAAGTCTTTCACAAGACGGAGGGCTCCAAGAACTCGAAAGGGGAAAAGGGGAACTTATTGATCTTGGGAATAGACAAAAAGGCGGGTGAAGCGGTGGAGAGGCTCTCGATGTGGGCGCATCTTCACCTGGGTAAGGTTAAGTTCTCCTTGCTCACGAAGGATTGCAGGGCTTCTGTGGATAAGTTGTGTATCTACAACAAGTGTCCCTTCTGTGGGTTCATTGTCACCGCCGTAGGCGTTACTACCTCGAGTATCGCGTCTCTTATCAAAGCGGATATTCATAGAAAGCATCAGCAGGAATGGGCGAATCTGCAAGTGTACAAAACTGTTTCTAGATAGGCTCAATGGGAATATCTCCGATTTCCTCATGGGGCTCGGAAGGAAACAACATCACCAGCTACAGCTCATTTCACGCTCATCTAACAAGGATGGGAGTTGCTGACAGTCCTGAGTTTCTATCCTGCCTGAAGGGAGAGCCTGAGACAACCGAACACTTTTTGTGTACATGTCCGGCCTTCGCCCGGAGTAGACTGGATACTCCAGGGTCTTCTATCTGTGGGTGAGCTGAAAAGCCTTCCTCACCAAGACCTGATGCGCTTCATTAAGAGGACGAGAAGGTTTTGCGGAATGGGCTTCTAGCAGGACAACACAATGGGTTGCTATGGCCTCAATGCTTGGGATGGGGTCTTCTGTCCCCCTGTCTTTAAAAAAAAAAAACAAAAAAAAAAAAAACAGCAGAAGAGGAAAAGCAAAAAAAGTTACACATCAGTCATGATAGTGCTGCCAACTGTAACTATCCTTCTTGCATATACCTTGTGGCTTGTATAATAGTTTTTTTTTTCTTCTTTCTGCTTAAATATATGTTTTTTTTTATTTCTTGTTTTGAGGCTTATTTTAAAATTTGTTCATATTATTTGCACAAGTTAACATCTTTGTTTTATATAAACCATGATTTTCACATATTTGAAAAATCTCACACTCAGTAGATATAGAATATAAAAAAAATATTTAACAAAACAAATTATTTCATACAATTTTTTGGTTTCACTAAAAAAATATTTCTCCTATACCTACATTTTTTATGCAGAAAAAATTGATTGAATTGAAAACTGAGATCTTCCTTCACTTTGAATTTTATTACATAAACAAAGAAAATTCGAAGGTTCACAATTTATTCATATTTCAACATCTATGAAAATTTCCCATAAGGAGAATGAAAAAAAAATTCTCCAAAGGTACATATACATATAAATATGTACGTAGTACGTAGCTTGCAGCCTTCGCTATGTAAATAGCTGATTTTAATATTAATATGTCTGCGTCTTGTTCTACTGACTGCTTCCCTTTTGGGTATTCTAGGTTTTATATACAGGTATGCAAGTAGGTGAAAGAGGTGAAATATCATATTTACAAAGTAAAATTTATCTAAATAAAATATTTAAGAATAAATTCAAATTCATTGTTATGGATTCAAATGAAGTAAGTATTTTTGTAAAAATTCCATTTAAAAACAGTTGGAATCATATGCGGTTTTGTTGTGTATATTTCAGTCAAGCTGACTTGGTACATGCAGAAAGACGTATGGAATAGAAACATCTGAACTAAATGCAGAAGTTGTGGAACTCAAAATACTAAATAATTAGTGACGGAGGAGTGTCTAAATATGAGTGTCCTTTACTGAAACATGGACTAAAGGAAGCTGAGAGTATCGGCAAGAGAACGTTTTAATAGCACTTCTTGCAAGAGAATTGGAGTACAGATAATAAAGGGATGCGATAATGTGAAGAGACAACTCAAATTGATGAGACTTTCTGAAAAAATGGATATGACAATTTGTTATATACTTCATATTGTAGTCGCGGATGCTATAGTAATCTGGAGAGAGGAGAGTATCAGTAAAAAAATTAAAAATAAAATAAAATTAATAAAATTCATGAAAATCAAATAGAAATTAAGAAAATATTTATTTGTCCATGTGTGAGACTCTTCGCAGATATTTCTCCTTCCAGATTACCAAATGTATATAGCAGATATGCAGGGCGTACGAAAAAAAATTAAAACAAGAGAAAAGGTTACAATTAGTCTAAGACTAATAATATTGTTCCCTAGATTAAAATAAAAATTAAATAAAATAAAAAGTCAAAGTTCTGTATGGCAACGCCAAGAAGGGGTTGCCCAATTGAGTTCATTTTTGAAATTTTATTTACTATTTTTATGAAAACACTTTGTATATAAAATTTTAGCTCTCTACGTGGACGCATTCTTAGCAATATCCGAATATATAATGAAAAACCAAAGTTTTGTATGGCAACACCAAAAAAGTGTTGACCGATTTAGTCAATTTTTGAACTTGTATTTACAATTTTTATGTAAACGATATGTACAAAATTTGAGCTCTCGTCGTCGACAGTTTCTCAGGCAGTATCCAAATATATAGTGAAACACCAAATTTTTGTATGGCACACCAAGAACGAGTTGCCGGATTTAGTCCATTTTTGAAATTTTATTTAATGTTGCTATGCAAATATCATTTATGAAAATTTCAGTACACTACATCAATGCGTTCACGGCCAGTGTCCAAATATATTTATTATTTATATATATTTAGGGTAAGATAACCAGTTCGGAGCCCCGTAAGGAAAGTTTTACCTTCTATCCCTTACTACAAGCTTAAAACTATCTTAGCTTAAAAAAGTGTTATGTTTTTAATATATTTAAATATATATTAAAAACAGGTGGAAAAACAATTATTTTTATAAACTATGTATATATCTATAAAAATGGTTAAATTGTGAAACAAGTCTCTTTTCCCAGTTCTGAGCCCCCCTTTGACCAGTTATGAGCTATAAGCCATTACCAGTTCCGAGCCCCATTTTCAAAACGGATTTATAAGTTTAAAAGAAGGTTTATTGAAACTGAAGGCAAAAATAATATAACATGTTATATTATTTTTGGTCATAGAGTGGTAGATAGAAAATATTGGCTTCAAATAGTGGTAGATCTATGACTATAGGCCTTTTAATGTGTCGGTGCTTTCGTCGACTTCATGGCTTGTATCATATTCCGGGCGTTACGATTACCCGAATGATAAAATCTTATTGAATACATTCAAATTCCTTTCAAACTAAAATATTTCAGCAAAAACCCTTCTCATTTATTTACGAGAATGAATCATTTGCCATCCTATTTCGTTGCATGCAATTTGCGCTTTAACATTTTCTGTCTTTATTCGTAAAAGTTTTAAAGAGAGTTGATTTCTTTTTGATTTTTTTTTTCCTTCTTTCTTCCTTTTCTTGCCGTGTGCATTTTAAATGTAAAACAATCGGAAAATCTTCTGTGTCATAAATTGTCATTAAGTTAACTTTGCTTATGATTTTAACTCCATATCGTCCATTTCAGGTGACCGAAAAGTGCAAAGGAGATACTGCTTGAACTTTGTTCTTACCTTTATATAAGTTCTTAAAACATTTATTCCTGCTTTATAGGTCTCAATTATAATTTTTCCCAGGGTCTGCAGTGCTATAGCCGGGAACTTTGAAGATTTAAATTCAAAGCTTGCACCTGATGCAAAAATTCTAAGTGTGGCAGATAAACGCTCGCTTGGAGTGATAGCATCCTTCATAAACGTATTTTATTTTTTAATAAATAGGGTTAATTCTAGTAGCTCCTGATATGTGTTCATGCCCATTCTAAGAAAGTTTTTCAAATCAGCTGGAGATGTTTCCTTTAATTCCTGAGAATATTTATTTCTTTTTCGCAACTACTCTTTCGTCCAAATTCTTTTCGCTTTTTTCCTTCTTGAACCGCTTTCCATATCGAAAATTTTATCTATAACTAATAGACGCGTCCGACATTGCTCTTAAATAATGAAAAACTGATGTTGGACAACATGTTTGATAAGTGTGTGTAGAAAAAGCTTTCATGTGTGACACACCAAGTTGGCTAACATGCGCGACCGTGTATGGGCTCCCTTGATTTTTGAGGGCGTAGCAACGAGGTAAGAACTAAAGGAGATGCATATGAGAAAATATCGCGTACCCAATTCTAACACAATGACACTGATATTGTTTGTACATAAGCGCCGTAAAATTTATACACCTGTACATAATTGTACACCTATGCGCAATTTTAATCGCTCTTATTTTCATATACTCAAAAGTATTTACTGAATTTGCAAACGTGAACGTAAAAAAGTTAATAATTAAGAAGAAAAGTTCAGTGGTAAAAAGTTTTTGAGTAATATTTGCTTCGTGCCCCTACGGTAATTTCACGGGTTTTCCTGCGTCAATGCACCAAGCCCAAAACCAACCAAACCTAAGTATGGATTTGACAGCGAAGACCAAAAATGGCGGAATGAAACATACACAAATGCAGGGCAATTTTGGGTACGCTCATGTACATGTACACGGATCGTACATACGATTGCATCTCCTTTAGTTATTACCTCGTTGGGGCGGAGTTAGATGTTTGACAACATGTTGTACCGTGTAGGGCAACGTTTGTCATGCATTCGTCGTTCTTGAGTACGCTCTATTCAAGTAAAGATAAAAGTTTACAGGTAGCAGTTCTAGCAGGTCCTGATATGATTAGACTAAATTTGGGAAAGGGTCTGTAGACGTTTGCTTCGCATTCACTGCTATCTGAAAGATCTATTGTAAGTCCCCGTTCAATTTATTCCCTTTCTAGGTTTAGAATATTGTTCTTGGGGTAGTGAACAGCGACTCAGAGCATTTTCGGTGGAGCCAAGCGCAATATTTTCAAACATATATCTGCCCCATCTCTATGTTAATTACACGCCTGTACTGAGCTTTCAATACAACCAAACTTTGACTACTAAATTTGGCTTATTACAGTTCCTGCTCTCTATATTCTAAGAATTTGAACCATTGTCGGTGAAAAATATTGTGTGTAATTGTTGTGATTGTGTTACAGGTTGAACGGAATCAATCATTACTATATTTTGATGCTGTAAATACTTTTCAAAACTTGATAATATCATGGTGCAGATATCGTCATTCATGCGCAAATAGTTTCGGTAAGCATCTGTGTCCTCTACACTTACTTGTCGAGATAAAAATTTAAATGACTCACTGATATTTCTTTACTTTTTCCACGGTTGCACCTGAACCTTCTTTTCTCTTTTTGTACCTGTAAGTTGCAGAGAGTCCGAGGCAGCGATCTTCATTCCTGCCCCCAACTATCATCCTTCCTACCTAGAAATTTCGTGCGGCAGAAGAGCTCATACTGACCCATGTAAACAGGCTCATAGTGAACAAAAAACAAAAATTATTCAAGAAACTGAAGCAGAGCCATGGATATTAGAGTCAGGTGAAAACTATACATTTCCAATGCAATTGAAGAAACAAACATATTTTGTTATAGAGCTGAATATATATATCGCAGTTATTCATTCTCTTAGCTATATTCCTTTTTAACAGCGAAGAAAGTCCTATTCGTAAGCTATGTTCTCATCGCCTTGAGAAAGAATGAAAGAAAGATCAGGAATGCGGACCGGAAATAGGTGACCGATAGAGATGGTGATAGGTATCACAAATAATGGAAACGAGGATAGCAGGATCCCATCACTTGAGCAGCTGTTCAATAGAAAGAGATTACCCGCAGTGTGGGCGTTAATTGAAAGAATAAAAACAATGCAGCAAAATTTTGAAAGAAAGAATTGCATGTAGCGTTTCAGGAAATTGAGCATGTATGTGGCAAAGAGAAACATACTTGTCTTTTCTGAAGGAGAGCAATATTTATATTTGTCAATAACCAGGGATGTAAAATAGCTAGCTCAGCTGAGCTTTTCAAGCTCGTTTTAGCTCACATGGAAGAGCAAGCTCAAATTGATGAGCTAGTTCATCCGATTGGTACAACAGAGCTAGCTCACCAGTTTGAGATAGCTATTCAGTTTGAGCTAGCTAACCAGTTTGAGCTAGCACACCAGTTTGAGCTAGCTAGCTCACCAGTTTGAACTAGCTCACCTGTTTGCTTCTGAGCTCGTTCACCTGTTTGCTTCTGAGCTCGCTCAGTTTGAACTGGTTCACTAAGAAACTTTCCTAAACCACCTGTTATCTAGTTAACCAGATTGAGCCAACAGAAATCTAATTTGGAAAAGGCCAATTGTGGATATATAAAACAATTTTAAGTGAAAATTGACAGCTTTAATATTAAAAAAAATTAAAATGCTTAAGAAAAATATAATATATTAATCTATATTATATATATATATAGTTTATTATTAACAGAAATGTGTGTATTACTATTGAGAGAGACAAAAATTTATAGTGAAATATGGCTCATCTTGATATTGCACCGGATTGACTTGAAAACTGCTTTGCCTATACTAAATAATCTGTCTACAAAAGCACTGCTTGGAAGAGCTGTATTATATTTAATAAAGGCACTTTCACATCAAAAACAAGAACAGAAAAATGTAAACCGAAAAACTGAATTTATTCCACTTTAAAACAAGATTTTTATTCCAATGACTAATAAAATCCAAGGAAATAGGATAAACTAAGAATTTTACTGAGAAAATAGTTATATTTATTTCAGATTTTGAAGAAAAACACAACTTTTATGTTTTATCGGCCGAAAAACTTTTTCGGCGGAAAGATTCGACCGATAAAACATCAAAGTTGTATTTATCTTAAAAATCTGAAATATATATACACTATTTTATTAGTAAAATTTTTAGCTTATCCTATTTCCCATGATTTTATTAATCATTGGAGCAAAAATCTTGTTTCAAAGTGGAATAAATTGAGTTTTTCGGTTTACATTTTTTCGATTCTTGTGTTTGATGTGAAAGTGCCTTAAGGTGTTGGTGGAACATAGCACAGAACGAATCAAGAGCAACCTACACTTAAGGAAATCTAGTTTAAGTCATAATAATTTTCATATAAAATAAATAAAATAAATAATAAATAAATAATATAAAAGAATTACTTGGATTTAATTAAAACAAATAAAAGTAAACAAATTTATAAAACTACTTGAAAACCGTACAAATGTTAAGGCGGAACATTGGAATAAAACTTCAGCAAAAAGTAGGAGGGAGAGTTGACAAGTTGGTTTTGACCGAACAAGGTGCGCGGAAGATTTTTTTTAACAAAGAAAAGCTGGAATAAATTTAAAAGAAAAAACTCAAAAAAAAATCGTCAAAGTATAAGGGGGAAGAGAAACATATCGCCAGCCGTGGCAACACTTATCGCCGTGGAAAAAATCTTAAAAAATTGATTAAATCAGCAAGTGGAGATAACCTTCCTCCAGGCCACGCGTGCGGAAATTGCTGAACAGCAGCCACATCCATCCTAAGGAATAAAATCGCAAAATATCACTGCGAAGCCAAGTAATCCGAAAAATTAATTTCCCTTCAACTAAATATATAAATAAATAAATTAACAACTAACCCATAAATAATTAAAGAACCAATTTTCAACAATTACTAACCTCAAATTATAAATTAGCTACACATATATGGAAGCAGGTCGGCCGTAGGGTTTAATTAATCTAAGCGATGGGTTCTTCATGTAAAAATACAGCTGTGCAAAAGAAAAAGTCAAGCTCAGTTCTTTTTGTTTCTCACGTTGATAATTGATAAAAGACAATTTTCCAGTAAATGGATGGAAAGGCGAACCCTAGACGGCTAATCCCATTACATAATGACTGAAAACGTCTACTGTCAAATATATTTAACGTTCTGATTGCGTCATGTTCGAACTCTGCCAGAATTTGTTATCCTTTATCAATAAAGGTTGGTTCATTTTCTTCATCAGAATCCCAACCAAAATGATGGGTTGGAATTTGAGTTACATGTTTGGCATGAAATAGTACATATCGAATTAAGTTTAGATATAATATATTCCTCTATATCGTTAACTCTTTCCGGATAGTATTTTTTAATAAATTGTGTTTTAAATATTGTGGATGCAATACAGTCGCAATCAAAAAATCAAAATCATTCAAAACTCCGGAAAATCTACAAAACTTTAAATATTTAGTACTAATCAATCGGTCTTCCATTCATCGCCTTACCGGGTCTGAAAGCTATTTTGCAAAATTTCGAATGACGGAGAGGAGGTTTTTATTTAATTTTGTCAAAACTTTGTGAATTATGAGAATTAAGGCCGGGATAAATAATGAGGTCCAAAGTCTAAAAAAATTATAAGAAAACTAATAGTGGAAATAAAATACTGATGGTTTCGTAAATATGAAATTAAAAATTTAAAAGAAAAAATTAAAAATTAAAAAAAATACGAGTAAATATAAGATATTAAAAGTAAAATAAAAAAAAAAACACTTAAAAAATTAGAAAACAATTAAAATGATATAAAAAAAAAAACGATAAATTAAAAATTTTTTACAAACTTAACAGAGAATCCTGTTCTAATTCTAAGATAATTTCATATTTGCTTGCAAACTTAGTTATTCGCTACTTACGTCTTATTTTTTCGAAATATTTAAAATAGTGTTTTTCTTTCGCGTAAGAGAACGTAACATTTTATGAATTTTCATGCTATCAGTAATAATTAATACAATAACAATACCTTACAAATGTTTTCATCAAGAAATTTGACATCCACATCGGAAAATTTTTTGATTTTCAAATAGGAGCAAAAGCTTCTGTTTTTTTTTACGTTTCAGAGAATTTTATATATCTTGCAATGAGTCGAATAATGAATTCTAAAGGGTTCTCCAATAAGAGGTGTTATTTTAATTAGCCCGCTATTTCGGTAGATGTCACTTTTGGAGCTGTCATTTTTTGACATTTGACAAGTAGAAGCTACGCCATTAATAAAACTGGAACGATACACGACTCAACAACGCATTGAAATTATTAAAATTCACTATAAAAATGGTGAAAATGTGGCAGAGACAGTTCGTAAAACTCGAACATTTTTGGGTCGTCGTGAAGCACCTTGTCGGACCGCAATACAGAAATTGGTAGAAAAATTCGAGCTGTCGGGACAAGTTAGTGATGTGAAGAATAAAACCCGTGCACGTCGCTCAAGAACAGCCGAGAATATTGCTGCTGTAGCCGAAAGTGTTGAAGAAAACCCAGGTTTGTCCATTTCTCGTCGTTCTTTGGAATTAGGCATTCCACAAACGTCATTACACCGTATTCTGCATAAAGATTTGGGTCTTAAGGCTTATAAAGTTCAGTTAACACAAGAACTCAAGCCGGCCGATCATCAACAACGTCGAGTCTTTGCTGATTGGGTGAAAATGGCATGAAAATGATCCGGAATTCCATCGAAAACTCATCTTGATTGATGAGGCCCATTTCCACCTCGATGGCTTCGTCAACAAGCAAAATTGTCGTATCTGGGGCTCGGAAAACCTAAGAGTTATTGTTGAAAAGCCTCTCTATCCTCAACGTGTGACTGTTTGGTGCGGTTTATGGTCCCGCGGGGTCATTGGACCTTACTTTTTCGAATATGAGGCTGGAGCAACAGTTACGGTGAATGGATTGCTCTATCGACAGATGATTAATGATTTTTTATGGCCGAAATTGGATGGTATTGATCTGGACAACGTTTACTTTCAACAAGACGGCGCTACGTGCCATACAAGCAACGAAACCATTGATCTTTTACGGGAAAAGTTTCCGGACCGTGTTATCTCTCGAAGAGGTGATCACAATTGGCCACCGAGATCTTGTGACTTAACACCTTGCGACTTCTTCCTTTGGGGCCACGTGAAAGAGAAGGCCTACGCCAACAGCCCAGCGTCGATTCAAGACCTCAAAGATGGAATTCGTGAGGCTATCGAGGACATAGGGCAGCCACTTTGCGATTTGGTTATGGAAAATTTCATGAAAAGGATATGGTCCTGTAGGCGTGGTCGTAGTGGTCATTTGGCTGATGTTATTTTCCATTATTAACGGCATACCTTCCTCTTTATAATGAAATAAAGATCCGATCATTTATCCCAAAAAATGGCATTTTTCTTTGAATATAAAAATAACACCTCTTATTGGAAAACCCATAATCTATTGGTTCCAAATTTGGTTACATTTGGCAATTATTTTATTGTACTTATCTATGAATTCGCATTGCAAACATCTCTGAACGTCGAAGGTGCAATTTAAATTTATGGTATGACTTGCGCATCTAATGTGTGTTGGCATTGTAATGAAAATGGCATCAGTCGTACTTAAATTTATAAGATCTGTAATATCAACTGTTTTCCTTTAATTAATTCACGTAGATCAGTTTGAGCTAGCTCACCAGATTGAACAAGCTCACCAGTTTGAGCTAGCTAACCAGTTTGAGCTAGCTAACCAGTTTGAGCTAGCTAACCAGTTTGAGCTAGCTAACCAGTTTGAGCTAGCTAACCAGTTTGAGCTAGCTAACCAGTTTGAGCTAGCTAACCAGTTTGAGCTAGCTAACCAGTTTGAGCTAGCTCACCAGTTTAAGCTAGCTCACCAGTTTGAGCTAGCTCACCAGTTTGAGCTAGCTCACCAGTTTGAGCTAGCTCACCAGTTTGAGCTAGCTCACCAGTTTGAGCTAGCTCACCAGTTTGAGCTAGCTCACCAGTTTGAGCTAGCTCACCAGTTTGAGCTAGCTCACCAGTTTGAGCTAGCTCACCAGTTTGAGCTAGCTCACCAGTTTGAGCTAGCTCACCAGTTTGAGCTAGCTCACCAGTTTGAGCTAGCTCACCAGTTTGAGCTAGCTCACCAGTTTGAGCTAGCTCACCAGTTTGAGCTAGCTCACCAGTTTGAGCTAGCTCACCAGTTTAAGCTAGTTCAACAAGAAAAATGAGCTTAGCTTTAGCACAAGCTCGGAGCTTTTACATCCCTTTCAATAACCAAGCACGTTGTCTATTACTTACTGGTGAATAAGGGTGTAGTGGTTCACTGTTGGTTTTTACACTCTAGCGAATAAAGGTGTATTGAACAACTGTTCAAGAAATTGCTGTATTTGTATACTACGCTCGCCGCCCATGTGGGTGAATCTTGGTAGTCAACATGGATCAGTTAAGCTCCAGAATAGAAGAGCTTTTATGAAAGGTACCTAGAATGTTTTCTTTTTCGTGCAGTTTGAAAACTACTAATTATTATTAACTTATGCAATGCGCTCTTCTTTTACATAATAATTTTAAATGACTTTAAGATTTACAGATTATTCTCTTTTAAGATCTCTACACTCTACATAACATTAAAAAGTCATCACACAGACTATTTACCAATTGAGTTTGTTATTCATACATTTCCACATAATTATGCCCACTCTTCCATTACTCATTCACATTTAATATTGGTATTCATAAAAATTCATAAATTACTTCCATGGAAAAAATGAAAGTCACCCCGTAGTAATTTCAATAGAACAATAAATGGCTTTCATCGTTTATAACAAAGATAAATAGAACAAATCCAATTCATAGGTCTCCTCAAGAGGGCAATAATCACAAAAAACCCTCAAACTTCCCATAAGCTCCGGCAAAATATATTCAACTTGAATTGCAATCTTTTACCAACAGTTGTATATCGCATATCCACTCCAGTGATAATCAATATCGGTCTCCTTTGATTTGTGGATTTGAAAATTGTCCTTAATTGGGGCAATCATCGTTGGTATAATTATTGATAAGAGGTATATATGCATATTTGATAATTTTGTTCCTGTACTTTAATATTGCCAGAGTTTTCAGATTTTATTAGCATTCCTCTAATGAATTTCCATTGTGAGCATTAATGAGTGAGTGGGCCGGTGGGTGTTTATTTATTGCAAAAAGAATGTATAATTTCCACAGCATATGCTAATATTATTACAGAACCACAAGAAATTTATTGACTGCTAAAAGTGTTTTCAATTCAATAATAATTTCTTTATGGAAATTATTAGGGTCCCCAAGAATTTACCTACATAACTATTGAAGGACAGTGACGAACTGGTTTTTTTTTTTTTTTTAGAAAGGGAAACGTGACCGAAATTGTAATTACATATTCAAAGATTTGTTTCCGCCCATTTGAATTCTATAAAAATTCAATAATGTTACACGATTCTGAAATAATTCTATTTCAAATGTTTTTTCGGCAGGCAAATCGGGCTCTACAAAATTGTTCGTTGGACGTGGATTAAATTAGATAGATAAATATATATTTTTTTTAACCATAATCGGTTGGAATTTGCAAATTTGGATTCTGTAATGTTAATTATTATTTTATATGCATATGTAAGGAGGGGTATAAAAATGAAACAACTTATACAACTATTACCATGCAAAATTAACCAGATTTGAAAATAGTGCCACCTATTGGTAGACCTGTGTGCTAAAAATTTGCGACATAGCGATTTGAGTTTAAAAGGAGTCAGTACCAAGATTTGCAAGTTTCATACATTTTTCAATGCGAATTTCTGGCGAATAACTATTTATATCTTAAATTAAAGGTAACGATGAAGTGTGTTCATTAGAATCAAACCCTGGTCTTTGTCATGCTAAGTCATTTTGAGATAAAGTAAAAAAACCTCTCAAGTATAAATTAAAGATTCTTCCCAATGAATTTTTTTACATGTCTGTTGGGAGTGTAACAAAAATTTATATTTTGAATTTTAAATAATAATATTTTTGTTAAGTATTCCGTAATTATTTAAAAAAAAAAAATGGAAAAGACGTGATTTGCATCTCACTGATTCAAAAGGATTGATTTGAAACTTACTTTACTGGAAATGACTTGATATGAAAACAAGTTATTGTAAAAGTCGTGGTTTGAAATTTTCTTCTGATAATATTGAAATAGTAGCAGGTAAACAGCATTTTTTCAATGTATAACAAAAACTTTAATAATTCATCTTTAAGACATAAAAGTAACAAAATTAACACAGAAAATTCATTTCAGTCTTATAAACTATTTAAGAATTACCAATTTTTTTCTCTCATATAAAATCGATTTTGATATTAAGACAATTTTATTGCACTTGCTGCAATTCTAATTTAATAAATTGGACAACCAACTCCGTCATCCGAGATCATCTCGGATGAGGCAGTTGGCTTTTTTCATCTGTTCATTTAATATAGAAATGCGGAGAGTGCAATTAAAACTAATACATTAATATTGTAATCATAAATCAATGTTAGAAAGTCAAAGCAAAGTCTATATTCTTAATCCGTTATCTTCCTCTTGGAATTCACAAATTGGATAATCTTCTGCAGTTATATTTTCCTGGTTTCTTAATTCTAAAATATTTTTATAAAATGATAAACTTTGTAAAGTTTGCCAATCGTCTCCAAAGTGCTTCTTTAGTAGATTTGTAATATCATTTAATTTTGCTGGTTTGATTGGTATATTTCCTGAAGGCAAAGAACGAGGTTGCATATTTGAAATTAATTTTCCTTTCTTTATAACACTTTGGGCAGCTTGTATATCAGATTTGTAAGAAACATCTCCAAGTATACGAATATTACCTGGTATAAAAAAAAGGAAAAAGTGTTGATGTGTCACAAACGAAATAAAAAATATATCATTACTTTTGATTTAGTTAAAATAAATCTTTTCGCCTTATTAAACTGAAAGTGCCATGCACTTGGTGGCTTTAAATATTCGGAAGACAAAGATTTCCAATCCATTACAGGACATTCAGTACTTCCAAACATTACAACAGTGCCATACGATTTGTAAATATCGAAATATTCCTCAGGTAAAATAATAGTTTCTCTGGCCTTCACATCTTTTTCAAACCTGGCAAACACCCTATCAGGAGGAATATAAGAGTGTCCTGCAACTGGAAACACTAGTTCCATTGTAATTACATGACGCGGAGCTTTTCTGAAAAACCAATACATGCACATTGCCATCATTGCGGAGTTTTTATTTTGTCCGCCGCATCTATCTGCAACAAGGCGAATATGTTTTATACCCTGGAGATTAGTACAGCAAAGACGGTGAAAAACAGATGATGATATTTCATTAGATCCTTTCGGTCTATCTGTTTCACCCCAAACATACAAAAATACATTATCTTTTGTTAACGTAGACCTTGATGATCCTTCAACTATCCCGAAATTGTATAAGTATAGTTGTCGGCTGTAATAAGCAGCTTGATCGGGCACCTTGGGTAATAGCATGTTCTTTTGGCAGTCAAATGAAAAAATTTTTAAATCTGATTTCTCCTCTCTTAATAATTCAAAAAACGCTTTACTTCGTTTTTTATGCACTGTTTTTTCCATCATTAAAGTGTTTGTAATTTTTGGATCTTTTTCAATTTTTATTCTTTCTCTGTACATTACACACAATGAACACATATCAGTTGATGGAGACTTGAAGCCGATATTAAATTTCGTATTAAATATCTCTCTGAAATATGAATTCGTTACTTGAAGCTCTGGCTCCGTTGTTTCTTTTTTGTACATTCGATACATCTTATTAATTGATAAAGATGCAGGAAGGTATTGCCTTGCAGCAATTTTGGTTCGACAATAATGCACTTCAATGGTCCTAAATTTTTTAATAAAATATATAACCGCATTTTTCTTTGCCATATATTTGGCAGTTTTTCTGTCTCCACCACGATTCTCAGTCGGGGTTGTACCTGTGGCCAAATACCGTTTACACACTTTCTGAATACGTTCTTTCCCAATATTTAAAATACCCCGAAATGCAGCTTGGCAGACCCTTTTTAATTTACCATGGCGATCTCTTATATGGTAAAAAATGCTCATGCTTCTAGGTGTTCCTCCTTTACGTCGATCGGTACGACTAGGTTTCTTGATCGTACAATAAGGTAACAAAAAGGAATCTTGATGTTTGCATTTTGGCATTTTTGGCAATGATTTTTGAGAATATCTGAACGATATAAAATAACTTGCCATTGAAATGACATTGCAAAATATAATTTATAAAACTTACCTTAATAATTTAGCTTTAGCACGTTTAGTATTATTTCCATTGCGCAGTCTTCGTCTTGCTATACCGGTCTCAATTTCAACTGGACATTCTAACGACTCCATAATAAATCACTGTTAAAAGTTAAAAATTCACACTAAATTCATTACATTGAAAAGAGTAGTTTCTTCCGTATCGCACAAAGTGCCGCATTACACTATGTAAGTTATTTTCTTTAAAACTAAACTATAAAAGGCATAGAGCTCACACTAAAGCCACGTTTCGTGTAGACGGGTCCAAGCTTAGCAAAACTGTACTGCGAGTTGTATGGAAAATTACCCCAATTTGGAAGAAAAAAAAAATTGTAACGGAAATGACTTGTTTTGAAACTGAAAATTTTTTGACGTCTTTTGTAACGAAGTTTTTTTAGAAAAGACTTGGCTTCGAATGCAACCTGTATTTTAATTTAATTTTTTTTATGGGAATGGAATGGCTTTGCCGCAAAAGAAAAAGCTGTTAGATAGATATATGTCAAACAAATAAAATGGCGTCACTAACTCGTTTTTTTTTTTTTACTTTGACAAAGATGGAGGTTTGATTCTAGTTAATAGACACAAGTCTAGTAAATAAAGTCGGCAAAAAATAAAAAAAAAATATATTGGAATGGAGATAGTAGCTCGGAAACTTGTAAAAAATGGTAAAAATTAAAGTTTTTTAAATCAAATTCCTCTTAGTAGGTATTCTCATTTCTTTAGATTGTGACTATTTTAGAAAGATAAAGCCTAGATCTAGCAAATAACGTTGAGTTTTTTCATGTTTAGTTGCGGTTTTTCTAATTATTTGACTATAATAGTACTTGTTTTTTCTCTCGATATTTCACCGACTAGAAATTGCAATATTCCGTGGAAGTTGTTGAAATACAAAGCAAAATAGTATATTTAACAATTCAGCGAAAAAAAAAATTTAGGAGAGTTAATTCTTGTTAAAAGTTTTCAATATATTTGAACTGCAAATATTCATTTTTCATCTTAAATTGTCGCATTTTGGGTTTCTGTATTTTACGCTAGATGTCTCTAACATGGTCTTTGGTTTAGGTCTAGGCTATTTTTACATGAATTTTCTCACTTTTAGGGCACAAACCTACGTATAGTAAATTTTATTGCCTACAGGCTCGCTGCTATCTAAATTGAAATTTTTTCTGAGTACTGATTCCTCTTAAATAATTTAAAAGTTATCGTTTTTATTGAATGCAGTAAAGCATACCTACTTTATGCATCTCATCAGGTACCAATACATTATTAGTTACCATGACTTAAATTCTATCGATTCTGATCAATTGCTAGTAGTAGTAGCTATAGATAGAAGAGACAGTTCCAATCTAATTTCCTTTGATTTACTAATGGAAAGCTGGAAAGAGATTTAATTATGCTTTCCCTGCCTTAGGTCTAAAACAGAATTGGAGCTTTTCAGTCACATTGAGTTTTATTGACAATGTAAATCAGAGTAGAAGAACACAATTAGAGCTTTAATTTTTTTTTTGTTAGCTTCAAGCTGGCTTGATATTTGATCAAATTGCAAATTTTAAGTCGAATAGCTGCTAACTTGAGGGAATTTTGAGCACTGCCAACTTTGCGAATGTGAATGGGTTGTTGGTACATTTTTAAGACAATTGAGAAGTAAACAGCTACGAAAAATATTAGTTTTTAAATTATCCAAAATAAGCATGAATTTATCGTACTTTTGGAAAATCGGATGAATTTCTTTCTGTCTCTCCTTAATGGCACTCATGAATAAAAATTCTCACCATAAACAAGTTAAATGTTGCAAATGTTAAATATACCAGTTGTATTCAATTCGGCTTTTTCAGTCGGATTTAGAAAAACTCTGTCGATAAAGCTGACTGAAAAGATCAAATTGTGTTTCAGGTCTTATAAGTGAAAACGAAATAAATTTCGCTTCCGAAGGAAATTTAAAAAATGAACAGTCTGCGACAGACTGAGGGGTTTACATGGATCAGAGGAGTGGTTCACCTATACTTGATTTTATTCACTCTTTAGCTAAAGCCCTAAGTAAGGTCCCTCAACCCCTCACATGCGCCAGTATACGAAGAAGAGCTCGACACACTTTAACTCTTTAGCCAAGTGGAACCTAATAAGTAGTCCAGTTAAGTAGATACTGCAATTGGTACATTCTTTGATCTAATAATACACGCCTTAAACAAAAACAAAAAAAAATATTTTTAAGCACGAATGTGTAGTACTAAGACGTTTTACGCGTGAACAAAGTTATAGTACGGATAATTTTGAAACATCCAACAAATCTTACAATTATTTTTAAGTAAGTCAGTAGGGCGGGCTGTACAGTGTACACTAGTCCGTATCAGCGACAGTGGCCCTGGTTATGTGCTTGCTAAATTAGCGCAGCTATAAATGGAACGAGCAAATTGGAATTAGAAAACGTATTCGACTCTCAATTTTTTCCTATTTCCGGTCTATTTGTTCATAACCATTCACATAAATAAGGCCATTGATAGTTCTACCGACGCACGTAAGCCTCAGGTAAGAAGTGAGACATCACTTCAAAAAGTATTTTTATTTCCCCAGAGTTTGTGAACTTCAACATCACATCATGCCCTTTGTAGTTTTATTACCATATCACTTTCTTCACGTTAACCCCCACACTATAATAACGCTTCAAATTCTCGTCTTGCTCTCACTTCACAGACACCTGTTTTGCATCTCCCGTGGAGATGCGTACAAGAGTCAAGGAAGGATGTGTGCGACGCCCTTAAGGGGATCAATGTCTCCAAAGTTGTGCCTTATCCTTGGCTAAACCTTTGCGAAAACTATTCTACTTGTCTTATTTGAAAGGAAAATTTCCAATTGCTTGGAAACTAGCTCACATTCAGCCTATTTCCAAGAAAGGAAAACTTTACGATCCCTCAAATTATCGATCAATTGCAATTAGTTCGATTCTTCCAAAACTTTTTGAGTCTATCATTAACTCCAAATTAATGAAATATCTAGAAACTAATCATCTCATCAACGATCGCCAATATGGCTTCCGAGCTGGACGCTCATCTGGAGACTTGCTGACTTTTCTTAAGGAAAGTTGGAACCCTAGTCTTTACAATTTTGATGAGTCCAAAATCGTTGCCCTAGATATTTCAAAGGCCTTTGATAGAGTCTGGCATCCAACTCTTTTAGCCAGACTTAAAGCATTTGGTCTCTCCCCTCCTCTTCTATTATGGATTGAAAGTTTCTTATTTGGTCGCCTAATACGAGTTGTACTAGATGGCGTTTCATCTGAACTTCACCCTATAAATGCTGGTGTGCCCCAGGACTCTGTTATCTCTCCATCTCTCTTCTTAAGTTTCATTAATGATCTGCTTTCCCTTACTTTCAATCCCATCCATAGTTTCGCCGATGACAGTATACTTGATTTCTCTTACTACTTTGACACTTTTGCGGACTCCAGAGGGAATTCCGCATATGTTAAACGAGATTGCATGTTTAGATCATTGAATAACGATCTTGATAATATTCTCGCTTGGTGCATTGCGTTGAATTCAATGCATCTAAGACTCAAAGTTGTCTCATCTCTTTAAAACAAGATCAACACTTAAACACTCCCGTTTCTTTTTATGGAGAATTAATTTCTTATTCATTGTCACTATGCATTCGTTGCATTAATATTTCCAGTAAAGAAGCATAGAAATGTCTTGGATTTCTGGATGGAAGAATTATTTCAGTCAGTCAAATCTAGCGCTCCTCTACAATTCGTACATCAGACTTTGAATGGAATACAATTCTTATATTTGGGCCGGCGGTGGTCGCATAGCCTTAGATTCATTAGATATTGTTCAAAAAAGAGCCTTCAAGCTCATTGGTGATGTGGTTATTTCTTGTCATATCGACTCGTTCGTGCACCGTCGCAATATTGGACGCCCTTCGCTCCTTTATCGCTACATGCATGGTCAATGTTCTGAGGAAATATCTAATCTGATCCCTTGTAGAATAATTCCTAAACACAATACTCCCGCTGCAAACCGCGCACATCCTTTTACCCTTCAAAATACTTTCGACTGTACAGTAAAATTCCGTGTTGCATTTTTGTCCCGAACAGTGCGAATGTGGAACAGTATATCATCTTCTGTCTTTCCTTTAGCATACAATCTGCGAATATTTAAGGGTGACATACATCGGCACCTCCATCACTCCCTTCATATCGCCTAATCCTTTCCTTATGTCCTTCCTGCTATGCTGGGCTTTGGAGCATATAGGGTATATTCTGAGCTTAGGTGAATAACACACACACGCGCTCACCCACACACACACACACACACACACACACACACGCACACGCACACACACACACACACACACACACAAGTATAGTGCGTAATAAAAGGTACGTAGACAAATTCTAGGAATTTTTAAAAAATATTAGTATTTAGTTGAGTGAGTACAAACCAATCTAGGGAATCCACAAAAATCCTTTCAAATCGAAGTAGGAAAAAAGATGTATATTGTAGTTATTGACAAATATTATAATAAAAATAATCTTTCATATCACGACTAATTTTCCCGTTTTTAGGTACTTTCGAACGGGGTTATTTTGTGGTTTCCAGGGTATTATTTACTTTACTTTTACTTTAACGCACGTCAAAGTAGCCCCAAAACAAAACATGGGGATCACACGTTGAGTTACCCCGTTATGAGATCGATCATTCCGTCTGGTTTAATAAAGAACTTATCTTTATTATATTTTATTTCCCTAAATACAAAAAATAAACTTTCAGAAAATGTGATGTGCGATTGTGTAAGAAATATTTCAGCCCGTCAAATGTACCACTCCTCTACAAGTCCTATATCAGACCTAGAAGAGAATTGAATTCTCACATCTGAGCCGGGGCTGGTCGTACAGCCTTAGCTTCATTAGATATTGTCAAAAAGAGAGCCTTTAAGCTCATGGGCGCTTTTTATCAATTACTTGTCATATCGGCTCACTCGAGCACAGCCGCAATGTTGGATGCTGCCTTTCGCTCCTTTATCGCTATATGCATAGCCAATGTTCCGATGAAATATCTAGTCTGATCCCTTCTGGATTAATTTCTGCATGCAATACTCTCGCTGCAAGCCGCACACATTCTTTCATCCTTCCAAATACTTTTGACCGTACAGTAAAATTCTTATCCAGTGCGAATTTGGAATACTTTACCATCTTCTGTTTTTCCTCGGGCTTGCAATCTGCGAAAGTTTAAGAGTGGCATACACCAGCACCTCCGCTACTTTCTTCATGTTCGCTAAGCCTTTCCTAATCTCGTTCCTGCCATGCTATGCTTTGAATCATAGGGTGTCCCAAGCTCAATAATAAAAAAAGAAAAAGTAATACCACCAACTAAAAAAAAAGCGAAAAAAACAGCGCAAGATATTTCGATTCTATCAACTATCAATACGACCATAAACCCACTGATAATTATGCTCTCACTTCGCGATTTACCAAGAAACTGAACGCCTGTTGTGATGTGAACACTACACCTCGAGATGTATCATCACCTCATCTCGTTCAATTGCCTAGCCTCGCATCGCTTCGTCTCTCCTCGGCTCATTGTGCACGTACCCAAAGACTTTGATAATGTTTCATATGACAGAAAGGAATCTACAAGTAATAAAATCCTAATTTATACTCTTAATATGAATAGTGAATATTTGTTCCACTTATAGATATTATAAAGTCGATTAATGGTGTTATTTCATTTTGTAGGGAAAAATCATTAATTCACTGGCGTTGGCCAAAACTAATGGACATTCTGGACTACAACTCAATTGAAATTGTCCGAAAAATATGTCCACCGAAATGTTTAAATAAACAAGGGTATTTTTCGGTTTCAGAATTGAAATAAGTTTTATATCTATTACTCAACTACTCCTAATAACAGTTGTTTTTATCGCAGTTTCGTATTTAGAAGTAAATTCAAAGTATGTATCTAGTCGAGCTGCAAAGAAAAATGATTGAGTTGTTTTTTGTTTTTATATGTTTTACTCAGGTATCTCTTGACCTTTATAAAATGATAAATGAAGATAATGGCCCCCGCCGCAAGTAAAATTCACTTCCTCTTCACGATGTAATTTTTTAATCCGCCGGCAGAATTGAGTATCAGTTTTCAACTTTCGAAAATATAATCAGCTGATGATTTATTCAAATGTCAAGAATAAAATGGGGCTATGTTCATTTTTACGCATTTAAAAGTTATAGGTAATAAATTATTATGGATACCATCGGGGTATTTCTTGATTTCGAGGACGATGAGGAAATATCATTAAGTATATTACGGAGAATAATCAGGAATACAGCTGGAAATTTGATGGATTACCGGACTTTTTTTTGTTTTTTATAAATACATCTCTTTTCTTTCTTTAGGTTTAAGAGCAATTTTAAGCTCAAAAAGCCGTTACCTTTAATTTAAAATATAAATCACTATTCTGCTACAAATAGTTTGCTAGAAATTCGTATTGAAAACTGTATGAAACTTGCAAATCTTGGTACTGACTCCTCTTAAATTTCCAGTTACTTTGGATGTTTTTCATGTCTTCCACACCAGCTCAACTTTTTTTCGCTTTGTCTATTTTCTGGTTTTCTACCGAATAATATGATTTCAAGTTAATCCACTTTTTAAGTATTTGCCCCTAAGATACAAAAAGATATTATAAGTATAAAACAATTATATAAAAGTTGTACCATAGGTATGTTGTGCGAACAATTTCGGCCATTAGAAAAGGAGCGAAAGAGGGGTTTTACAAAAAAATTGCTCATCGTGAACGCTGATCACAACACTGTAAGGAACCGATTGGCATATGTTGGAGCACTTCTTGACGAGACACCCTGTATATATCACGTAGTTGCCACTGACACGTATAATATAAACTATAAACTATTTTAGAATTCTTATTAAATGCGTCAACTTTTGAAGTTACTTGCCAAACTGGCGTAGTACATTTTTTTTTCAGTACAGTCAGTATTAGTTTTCTATTCTTGGTTCGGCAAAATTTGACATTTTCTTCCAAGCTGGAGCAGCTGGCTTAGAATTCAAAGCAACAGGTTACATAAGAACTATTCGGGAATACATAAGAAAAATAAAATTGAAAAAATGTAATGATTTGTAGCAACAGGAGCTAAAAAACTTTCACAGAGTGTACATTTCCTCGAAAACCAAAGAAATGTCTATAATTTAAAAAATACATGACTTACATTGGAAAAATAAACATACATACATTGGAAAAATAAACGTTACTAAATTGGGAAGATGTAAGAAAAAAATTGTGAAAGTAACCCGGCTCTACAATATACTTAAATCCTATATTTCCGTAATAATTCGTCTAACGATGATAATATTAAAATTAATAACTATAACTTAAAAAAAAAAAAAAACAAAAAAACAAAATCAACTTTACTTCCATCAACTGTTAAAAAATTTGAAATCGCATAAAAAAGCGTTTTTAACAGAGATTTAAAATTTCAAAATATTATCAATAAAAGGCTTGAATAAAGCCAGACCACCCGAAATAATAATAATTATGCAAAATAGGTAAAATTCTTTTGTATCTTTTTTAATGACTACATAAAAAAATACTCTCGATGCAGTATGTATGTAATCAACAGGTCCATTACTTTCTAAACTGTTATACTGACTAAATATCACTTCTGCGCAAAATCTGTTCATAAATGTTGCTCAAACTGCATTCTCTCCTTACACATCAAACACTTTCGAACATCCAACCTTTAACGGTTAGAAAAAAAAAATCTTAAAATTTGTAACTTTCAAGCAAAGATCCGCATGCGTAGTGGCATAAACAAAAGCTTCCACTCAACAATCTGCAAACAACCCACGATATTTTCGGACTCCTGAAAGACTATAATATCGAGTCCATGTGCCGTGAAGAAGGTCAGTTGTTGCATATATACCGGCGGTAACGGACTAAATTTAAATCGCAGCGGATTTGAATATTCAGTTACAAAAAAAAAAATAGTTTTGACACACAAAAGAGTTCTAATAAAGTTCTAATAACTCCAAGTGATTTTAATACAGTTTCCCTGCGATTGAAGTTATTAATTAAAAATTGTGCAAAGATTTTGTTTACGTTGAGAGAAAGGTAGGTAGGTGGTGATTTAGTTAGTGGTGGTGATTTAAACGAATTATCTGAAGTAACGAACGCTGTCCTCTTAGAAGAGTGCCGTCCCATATCACCTGCTGAACTAAGGAACGAAAAGGTAAAGACTCCCGAGAGTGTGTTGTTTTATTTTTAAATTGAGCACTTTTTGCCATTAAGCAAATCCCCAAATGGAACATTAAAAGCGTCTAGGTATTATCTGTGACGGGATAACGTTAACATTATCCGCTCAGAAAAAGGACAATCTCACTATACACGACACTTACTAGGACTTTAGCATCAATCTCAGCTATGAATTGTCGTTTTTCGTTTTTGTTTTATTATTTTTAATTATTCAAATTTTACTTGGGAATATGTACATTTTGTTGTTGTTTTTTGTGTATAGAACAATCCAGATTTTTAGAGAGATATATTCATGATGACAGGGATAATCACTGCTGTCCCAGTGCTTCGCTTAGATGATGTGCCCCGGCTACACTCTATTTTAAGTTAAGTTGAAAATTCTGTCGCATGAAAGTTAAATGAGAATCCTTGAAACACAATTTGCATCTAATTCATAGCATTTGCATGGGAACGCTTCTACTATATATAATGTACTTAACTTTCGACAGATAACATTGTCACAGAGAGTTGATGTCGCCCCCTGTTAGGAGTAATTTAATATACTCATAAATTCGGATTGCTCTACAGGTGACTGTTGCTGATGTTGACTTATTTGCAACTTTATCAAACATTGACGTCGGCAAACACTTTACCATGTTTCCTGGGCTAAAATCTGTGTTACGGTTTGTTTAAACTGCCCACAGAGACTTAAGTTTATCATATAAAATCATAGAGTAGATGATTTGCATAATCCAGAGGAGCCCTTTTGAAGTTCCTCTATAAATATATTTTGTGAAGCATTAATCTGGCCTCTTGTTTGTTGCCATTTTAGATAAAATGATACTTTTGCCATGGCAGTTATATGCTATGGATTTGAACTTTGCTCTTTGGTTATCATCTGTTGATTAAGAGAGATTAAAAGAGGTCTACAACATTGACGTGGAAATTACCTTCAGTATGTATAGTCGTTTTAGAGATCCTATCAAATTTCGTCCTGGAAACAGGCTGCGCCTAGGCCATCAAATCTTTCAGATGGAAATTAATTATAAGATCTCCAAAAGAAATCCTACATATGCTATCATAATATGGATACCAGCGAAGCAAATCACTTTAATTCAAATTTCACCGAGCTTATATTTCATATTTAGTTATGTATTTAAGGGTTAATATCAGAACTAAAAAACCGATTGAGATGAAATTTTCTCGAAGATTGTTTAATAATTTCACAACATTACAAAAGAACAAAAAAAAAAAAGAAAAAATCAAAATGGTTGCGTAATGATGACGTCAATGGGGTTTTATTTTGCAAGTACTTTAAATGCTGGTAGTAAGTATTTATAAATATCGATCTCGACTCTGAACAAGCTGCAATAGATAAAATCCACATTCACTTGAAAACCAAAAATTGTACCTGTAGCCTAAACTAGAATTATGTATATTGAGTCCACTACTTTTGACAAAATGGTGGCATTTTGAATTTGATTATTGATTTTTCTGTTCACTTTTTGGAGAGGATTTTTCCTCATGTGTGGTCATATTTATGTTAAAATTTTTTCTGCTGAAATCTTTACTATCAATTCCAAAATGGATATTTTGAGAAAAACGCATTTAAATATAGTGAAAAAAAAAACTATTTACAATGCGAAAATCTTTGAAAAAGAAAGCGTTTTGTATCAGCAGGAATCGTATACTCATCAGTACGGCTTGGTTCACGCCTGCCGTATACGCCAAAGTAACAGTCAAGCTGACCTCATATATGCGCTTAAAATAATTTTTAAGTGTGAATTATATTTGTGGCGAACTACTAAGTATTTACTTAAATGCTTAGCAAGATTAGCCCTATGAGCATTTCATAGAGAGTAAAGAATTCCTACCACTCAATTCTCGAAGCTGCAGATTTGGCAGTAAGCTCGGTCGATTTTCATATTGATTAAATTCGTTATGAATTTTTTTCATAGCATTCATTTAAATATATATATATATATATATTATTTTTTTGTTATAAGTTTAACTTATTTCAATCACTTATTCCAAGACCACAAAATTTTTTTCTCTCTACTTCTTCATAAGCTGAATTTAACTTCTCTAACGCCAGGTGTTTCTGAATGTATATTTCTAAGTTACGACCCTGTCTATTTTATTTTATTTCTGGTTTTGTTGTAAGAAAATCATACTGGCTACAGGATTGAGGCATATGAGGCAATTGTGATTACTTTACGCCTTCAAAAAAGGTACTTAGACGCCAGCAATCGAATTGTACAAGTCTTCCTAAGCAGCAATACATAATAAATCGTTCCTTGAAAGGTTTAATTACACTTTGAACTACCTTGGTCAATGTGATGAAAATTGGCTGATGTTCCAATCATTTCAACGACACCTCAGTTGCACCATGAATCCTTTTCTAAGGGACAATAATATTATTGTGGATATTTATCCGTGAACGATTTACGGTAAAATATTGTTCAGATGGCTTTTTGTATCTAACTGATACCGGATAATGTCAGCTGAGGCTGAGTAGTGAATAAGCTCTCAAATCTTCTTCTATTACCCAAAATTTTTTTGTATTATTTCAAATTGCGGAACAAAATATTCATTGATTGAATTTCAGACATGGCCAACACATTCTTTTGCTACAATGACGTCTTTTCCATAAGACTATGAGTTCTTAAAATCAGGGACGGTAATTGTTATAAGATTTATGTTAAAAATTGTACTTTAATATTTATTTTTTGACTAATTTTTTTTTTTTTTTTTTTTTTTTGTTAATCCTTACCCAATGTTTCACAATGTCTTCTTTTGGGTTATAAAGTAAAATTTTTGGAGTAAGAAGTTGGTTAGTAGGCCACTAGAGCTATGCGACCCAACAATCAGAGTTGATCTATTGTGTCCTACCCTAAAGTGGTAAGCAAAATCTAGTCCATTTACTAGTTGGTTTTTTGCCCTTGGGATTAGATTACAAACCCTAACTTTGAGAGATAAGTGTTTCTCCTTAAACCTGCAAGCGCTAGACACTCACATATAATATGCTTCGAGGTTTCATCTTCCTTTTCGCAGAGTCGACACAGTTCTCTGTAGGATTTGCCAATCTTCTTAAAAAAATAATAGAAGGGGCCACGTCCAGTGATTGTCCACTCCTTCGTGTCTAGGAACCCAAAGCATCGCTACTTTGTTGTCCCTAAACAGATCCAGCAGCGCAGCTTGGTTGTCACAACAAATATAGATATTGGACCTCTTGCAAACCCTGTTTAGGATTTCCTAAGCTCCAACATCTTTAGTATAGACTACAAACTGAAAATTGAAAGGTGAGGTACCAAAGGTAAGGTCTTGCAATATGAAACAAATAAAGTTAATTACTATACACATATGCATCAGGGAATTTTTATGGGAATTCCGGAATTCCGAACAAGTTTTTCATATAAACTGATAATTACACTATTCACCAATTCCAAATTTTCCCAGTTTTCAGTTCAGTTCATGTTGATATTTGGCTGCAGGAAGTGCACATTTAAATGCCAAATATATTTCATTGTCTTTGAAAATACTATGTACTCCTTTGTCTTACCTTTTGGCTAACAGAGGAACAAAAATATCAAATTTGCAATTAAAATTCAGAAATGCAAATCTTTGTCATTATCACACAAAAACAAAAATCAATTTTTATTTTTATTGGAGACTATTATAACAAGTATGACTACCCATCTCTCAAACACTGTCCTCGATAGCAACCAAATTCCAATCTAGGTAAAGCATATTGAAATTGGGGATGAGGTTCTCAATTTAAAGGATTGTCTGGCTGAATATTCATAGTAACAAGTAAAAAATCTAGAATCGCGTAGGACTTACCATTTTAACAGTATACGTAAAAATTCAAAGTTTTTATATGGCAACACCAAGAAGGGTTTGCTCGATTTAGTCCATTTTAAAAATTACATTTATTATTTTTATGAAAACACTATGCACAAAATTTGAGCTTGGTACGTTAACGCGTTCTCAGGCAGTGTCCAAATATATAGTGAAAAACAAAATTTTTGTATGGCAACCCTACGAAGGAGTTACCCGATTTGTTCCATTTTCGAACTTAATTTGACTTTTTTTTTTAAAGTCCATATGCAAAATTTCAGCTCTCTAGTACATGCGTTTTCGAGTTATCGTGAGGATGGTCAGACGGACAGAGAGACGGACCGACGAACATTTTATTCTATCAGAAATATTCCTAGGTGTTACAAACAGAATGACAACTTTAGATTTCATCTAGGCTAGGGTATAAAAATACATGGTTGACTGATGAATGGGAAACCTCATGCACAGTGCCGCATCTAGAAATTTTTTGGGGTAAATTTTATTACAGTTCCAGGGTATATTAGTTACCTATTATATTATGACCTATTATAGCATCCTGCATTCCCTGACACTAGAACCAAAGTTGTTAAAAACAATTTTAATTTGAAACAATAATGTTAAATAAAATGAATTTGAAATTCAAACAAAAATTAAGTTGAATCTCAAACTATTTTAAAATAAAAGGATTCAAATGCGGTTTATTTTTTTAACACAAATAATACAAATTAAAATTTTTATTATGTTCGAGATTAGTTTTTTATTTTAGTTGCTTTTCAATATGAATCTTTCCGTCTAAGACTAAAATTTAGGGACAAAAATTTTGAAACAAAAATCCAAAATCAAAAATAACTCTGAGTGGGAATTCTGGCGTACTGCCGTTCAGATTGAAAGGATTTAGTCGATTTTTTAGCCGGATTCAAAGGCCTTAATACCCTAGACAGACTGTCTCCATATTGACTTAATTTGAAATTCAGTCATTTCAAGGAAATGAAAAGGTGACAGACTTGAAGATTGAAAATGACTTCATTTGGAATGTCATTGACAGTTCCTCACATTTGAACAAAAATCATGACTCAGTTCAATAATTCAATTAAATGCTATCAAGAAAATTTTCAACTATTTACTGTAGTTGCAAGGCATTTAGCAGAAGACAATTTATTTTGTTGAAAGAACACATGATCAGCTGATAGCTGTCACTGTTAATTTTATTGGAAAAATTTTCTACTTTACATTAAATTCAGCTTATTTTAATGGCAATAGGTGGCACTTTTACTGCAATTTCACTGAATGGAGTAAAATTTTCTCAATTTGAAAATTACGCGAAATGTTGCAAATGGGTCCTTCATGGACTTCATTTGTGTGACACGCTGCATGTTTGACTCCATTTATTTAAAAAAATTAAATAATTATGGCGACAGTCTATCTAGGTTATATAAATATATTTAGTGACAGTTTTTCGATTAAGTGCAACCTCTTGGTCATAACAAATCATTTAAATAATTTCTCCATTCTTAATTAAAGTGATTTGGTTCATCCTTATTTTTTCTGCTTCCTTCCTCCTTTTCTTTATATATTCTACTTCCTTTGCTTGGCTTATTTGTTATTTTTTTCTTTTTTTATCTATTTATTTTCTTTATTTGTTATCTTATTCCTTATTTTTTTTTTTTCTATTATCTATTTTTGCTTAATATCAGATGTTGTTTGGTTTTTTAGCAATTACTCTATTGAATTTTTGGTTTTGTTTTCTCCGCTTAGGTCTTCTATGTATTATATAGTTTTTTTTCCCTTTTCCTTTGAATTATTTTTTCTTTTGTATTACTATTATATTATTATATTTATATTAATATTATTACAATATAATTTATATTAAATAAGTTTTTATTATTATTATATTAATTTTAGCTATTTTTATGTATATTTTTTGTGGCTCTTCTTTTTCTTTTTAGTTTTTAATTAAAGTTTGCATTTATTTAACAGTAGTAAGTAAGTGGATTTATCTGTTTACTATCGCATCAACTTCTTAAATAAATAAATACCGTAATATTAAAATTTTCATCATAGTTCCACTTCTATATTTTTATATATTCAAAGCTTCAAGTGAAAATATATATTATCCATAGAAAATTTTAATACGATAGGGGTTCATACCCCCCCCCCCCCCCCCTCCAAACAACTATTTGTGTACACCACTGTTACATTGTTACCTAAGAGCTGAGTGAAATTTTTGTTACTTAATATAGATGAATATAATTGTATCCGTCAACTACCCTAACTGAACTGGAAGATAAATCTTTATTTGAAAAAAAAAAAAACAAAGCTTTCCCACCAACCAAACAAGAAAATATCCAATTCCGACTACTACATACATACATATGTAGGTATACGATTCTTATGGTAGGCAAGGAATTAAAATCTTTTAATTTCTTAAACAGTCGCGACCCATGCTAAATATTTCTCGACTATAAGCATAAATTTACAAGACTTCTTTTCACACACGCTAATTCTGTAAGACGTCTTTTGTCTTATATGTAAATAGAAAAATTAGTATCCGGCATGTTTGGTTTAATACCTTCAACCTTCATAAATTTATTCAAATTTCCTAGAGTGATGTGTATATTCCTTTTTAATTCTTACTCAAATTCTAATAACTTTCTTTATACAATATATATAGAATGCCAGGAACATTAATCCTCGTTTGCCTGACATTATTTCATATTTTCTTCCTTAGTCAGAGATATACATAATATTCGAATTTTAGTATAAAAAGATAACATTAAGGCGTCACTTTCTCTCCTGTCAAAAGTGTGAAAAGCCTAATTTTTGAACATGATTGTAAACATTTATATTATTCATATTTTAGTAAATAAAAATCAATTGCACTTTACGCAAGAATTTTTGAATAGATAGATTTTGAATTTAAGGGTGCTAATCAAATTAGCTAAATTTACATGTTTTTGAAAACGTTTGAAAATTATTAAATTAATTCAAATTGATCGACAAAATAGAGCAGTGCTAAAAAATAACGGAAAATAGTTTATTAATAATCAGCTGTTTTTCTGTAAAAATGCACTCTTAACTACATATAAGTCCATGGTGCATAACTGATAATAGATTTTGCTTTATTTATAAATTTGAGTTTGTGTAAAAAGATTTGAGGTTCAATAACGATACAAAAAAAAAAATAAAATAAAATAGGTAAGTGAACAATTCAATAGCTGCAATAACTATGTTTACTAACAATGGATCTAGCTGACATTACAAAAACAGCCTTCCTTTTATTGGATAAGTTCGGTTGTGTCGATTATGTAACTAGTTATCACGTTGTTTCCCTACCTTATTTTATAAGAAATGGAAATTGACCTCTTCTCTTTGGAGTGCCACAGGGCTCTAGTTTTGCTCCCCTTCTCTTCGCCCATTTTATTCGCGATATGACTTCTATTGTCTATTGGTATATACAAATCCATATACATATATACAGATGACGTATAAATTTACCATGCTAAATTTGATAGCGAGGCTCTTTTGTGTGTCAGCAATTTAGGATTTATCAAAAATAGCGGATTGGGCATTATCCTTGTAAAAGTAAATGCATTCAAATTACCTCATGTAACTCTTCCTTGATAGAGTTACTAATCTTGGTATTACCAGGCGCGTATCCAGACCTGCAGCCTGGTGGAGTGGGGGGGGGGGTCACAATTAAAATGTTCGAGGGGGGAGGAAAAAGTTGGAAGTAGTCGCATTTAATATTTTTTTTTCTTTTATCATATTGAAGTTAGATATCACAAAACTCAATTCTCGATTTGATTTGGAAAACCCATGTCGATCTCAGAGTGGACAGACATTAAGGACTCAGTTACTCCTTCTCGTGCAAAGATTGTAGAAATAGATGTGACGAAACCGATTCTGTCGCGGGTGAAGTAAATGACTGAGAGTGAGAGCTTGCACCTTGAGTCACATTCAAAAGAATAGGAGTTGAAGTGCATGAAATGTCACTGAATATTTTTTTTTTATGGAAACTTAACTGATCTTGCTTTCTTCTGAAAAACGTTATCAATAGTCTTATCAGTCTTCTGCTTTCCACTTTCGCTACTATTTCTACCTCCATCGCTTACTAGTGAAGCAAGTTTATTCTTCTCCGAAAGTACAAGCAAAGAAACGGCAACTACCGCAGGCAGAGGAAAGCGAATGGATTTTAGCTTTGTAGTGTTGCCGTAAAAATTGTGAAGGAAAATTATAGAATCAATTTTAGTGGCATCAATCAAACTGATCGTTTTCAGCAACCAATAATGTATAAAAATTCGAAAGGAAAATGTTCAAGTAAATTTCTAATAACAAAATGTATGCTTGCCAACGTTCATAAATATCTTTAGCGACCCAGATCAGCCAAGGCACCTGAATCGATAATAACTCTTTGGAACCATGGTCCGCCACCAATAGTGCATGAAAAATCTAAAGAAAAATTTTCAGATTTATTTAAGAAATATGAATGCTTGAGTCCCTGTCCGAAAAGGTGAACCAGCAGAATCAATGCACCAATTCGTTTGAATCGTTGCCAGTGAATAGTTATTCATTAAAATTCTTAAGAATAATTTGCAAATATATTTCTAAGTAAAATTTAATGCTTCCCAACGAACGTAAAAATTTTGAACAACTCAGGCTTGAATCAGTGTCGTTATGAAAAATCAACGGGTGGCTAGATGTTGATTGCATGGAACTAGGGTTCTACTGGAAGAACCATAAAACAAAATTTGTTAAGTCAAGGCTTAAATACAATTGCGACGGGAAACGGCAAACAACGAAAAACTGCAGCTGTCAAACTTCTAAAAGCATAGCGTCTTATGCGAATGCCCAAATTACGACGGGTAACAGTCAGCGGTTTAAAAAGTTGCCGTCAGTATTGATCAATTTCTAATTTTGCCGTCGTCGCTGCAGTACAACCAATAAAATCAAACGAATAAAATGAAAATGAGCAATCAGGGGAAATAATTCGTGTAGTTTTGTAAATTGGTACAATTATACCTTGCGGTATCCAGATGAACATACTAAAAGTCCTCAAGGGTGGGTGGTGTGCTAAGGGTGTAGGAGGGGTTTAAGGTACCTTTTTTCTCGAATATCTGTACGAATAGCATTATGTTTCCTTCTGACAAAAGTTTCTAGATAAAATTTCGAACAAATTTAGTCATATTTATTTTTGTTCTACCATCAATACTTTAGGAGCTACAGGTTGTGTAAGTTTTAACAGAGAGATAAAAAACAGACGATTTAAGAAATTAAAACAAAATAGGTTTTAAAATTTTTTTTTAAAAATAGAAAAAGCAAATAAATTCGTCTTTATTATGTTACTCGTCGTCTTCTACATCGACATCTTCATCTTCTTCTTCTATGACATCAAAGGTATACCATTTGTACATGAACCCAAGCAGCTGAAGCATTCTAGACTGCATGAAATACCGGCTTTTCGACATCTGCATTTTCCAGTACAACTACTTTTGCAGCGACAAAAAATTGAAGTCATCATGGTGTCAGGAGCTGGAGGATCAGTGGTGGTAATTGGCTTGAGGGTTCCATCAGTTCCTCGCTTCCAATCCAACATTTCAGGAGGCATTTCGTTACCCAACCACTCTTGTACTTGATGGAATACTTGTAATGCGTGATATTTTGCTGACCCTTTAGTAGGGGGGGAGATAGAAGAGATCAGCTTTGGACTTGGTGCTTGATGATTGGTTGGATGAATGTAATGCTGATTTTTTTACTAGCACCGGGATTAAATTCATTTATATACTTCGCATTCATATAATGACCAATTTAATGATTGCTCTTGTGAATAAAGCAAATACCTCATTGCTGAGCATAATCATGATTCTCATTGGTGAGTAAATCAAATACCTCATCGTTGAGCGTAATCATGATTATCAGGAGTGAAAAGTTTTCAAATTCAGAAAATAAAATCCACAAAAATAAGCTCATATACTATACGTACGTATTATTTAATAGACAAAAAAAAATTCGAAAAACAAAAATTCAAATTCATATTTGGAAAAAATAAAAAACAAAAGTCCAACTCCATATTTGGAGAAAAAAAAAATATGTCTTCTTGATTATAGCAGCTCTTTGAGACTATCTGCGGTACTCGTTACTTTTTTTTCTGTAAAAATTAATCATTTAGTCTTAGAAGTACGTATGCAGAACTGGACAGATAAAAAAGTAATACCTTGCTGTACATGTTACCCCATTATAGCGATTGTGTGCCAATAAAATATCCTTGCATAGTTCAGCCTCATATTCTTTTCTGGATAAATTCTTGCGATAAGTTTCTTAAATTCCCTTTTTAAAGTGTTATCCCATTACACATATCATCAACAAATTTTTTGATTTCTTTATTTTTTTATCCATAAAAATATTAAAAATTACTTACCAATAATTAAAAAGCACTCTAACTTAACGAACACTTCACTTAAAATTGTACCTCACCTTCCTCGCTTCGTTTTTCAGAAAGGAATGAAGAAAGATAAAATTCAGTCCGCACTTCGCACTTTGCAGGCGCATAACAAAAGCCAAAGGAAATAAATTTGTAGCGCAACACCATTTATCTCTCTTTCACTCGTACATTATATCTACAGATCAGTATCCATACAAATTTAGTGATGAGCTGATAGATGAGTTGGCGAATAAACTTATTGAGGCGCTCAGTAAAAAAGCTCAGTTGTCGTACGACCACATAAGGTACACTCACATTGTCATACTTGACATAAAAGTTGTGTTGATGAACATAAGAGCCCCTGCCGTCACCATCACTAAAATTTTGAAAACTGTTGGAGCGTTGGCTACCAGGGCGAGTATCGATGGCTGATAAGATCAAGCTGAGTAGTGGGCGCACATACCATAAAAAGACATCGTTTCTCCTGATTTTTCTATGGCTTCCGATGTTCATACTTTGATACTTCTACCCTGTCACTAATCACGTCTTTATCACAAAATTTTAGAAAAGATGCAATAATCAAATTACAAAAACTGCACGATACGATGCCAAACGGGCGGTGAGAACGAGACACGACGATTTTAGTTCAACCTCAGTCAGTGGTAGTGATATGCGGCGGTCCGCGCCGCGCTGACGCCCGTCGTAGCTAAGGACTCACGGTATCTCGAACGCTCGGCCCTTGTTTACATTATCACCTTTTTTGTTTAGAATTCTCAATAGATCCACATGGGTTTTTTTTATGTTGGATTGTGGTGGGGCTTGCTTATTCTAAACTAAAAATGTAAGTGATGATGAACAATGACCAGAAAACAACATAAAACTTACACACCCTGTAGCTCCTAAAGTGTTGATCGTAGAACAAAAATAAATATGACCAAATTTGTAGGAAGCGCAGCATACATTTTTTTAGTTTGCACTAAAATTTATCACAAATCTCATTCTGCATCTTACGACAACTCTGGCTGAAAATGGTTAACCTAAGGTGAAATGAGAGAAATGGAATGCCTCGTTTTGTCTAAACAGAAAGACCGTACACACTGTACTATTTAAAATACAGGGTATTTAGTGAAAGACTACTATATTTTCTTAATCACCTTGTAACTCCGAAATGGTTGAGATTCCGCTCTCCCCTTGCCTTACAATTTTCTGTTTGACTAGAATGTTCAGGTTTCCACCGCTGGCTGTAGCTCGTTACCCATCAAACTTACAAAAAAAGTGTTTTTACAAAAAATGTAGGGAATCTAGTCTTCTTTAAATTTATATTTATACATTTCTGTCATAAAAGGATCAATCGTTGAGAAATTATTTTGAAAAACCCAATTTCTGATACCTTTAATCCAAGATGGCGGACCGCGCAGATTCCCCCCCCCCCCCCAAAGGCTTGGATTTTTCATCGGGGCCCGGAATTGATTTACATATATAAAAATCACAACTACCCCAACTTTGTAGGGCAAAGACCTTATTTAGTACCTATTGACTGGACTATTATGTTTGAACTACTTGAGGATGGAGGTCTATTTTTGTTTTGTTTTCTTGCTTTATGCAGTTGTGCCTTTTTTTAATTTGCTTGCTCCCCCAACTGCTTAAACCTAGATACGCTTCTGCTGTCATCTAGTCACTGCGACCTCTGAGATCTTTTGTAACCTTAACGCTAAGTGCATTAAGGCGCCAATTTGAAATTAATGTCTTTAACAAAATCTGTAATATTCTTGAGGGATCATCCTTGTAACATCCCCTGGCGATGGAAATACCTTTTCTAGATTTTTTTTGTCTTATGCGGTCAAGAGACATATCCAAACAGAAGTAACAGGTCCAGTTATCAACCTTACCCATCTTCTTAAGATGGCACAGTAAGTAGCCTTAGTTCCTTCTTGCTCAGCATGAGGAATATTTTAGTTCTAGTATTTCGAATACGTTATGAATTTCTTCGTTTGTCTCAGCCCTGGGGTATTATCGCAGTGTATAAATTTAATTTCGTCCTTTCAAAGTTTACTTTCGTCGGAACTAGAAAGTAGCTCTTTAGGTTTCGAAAAATAGCATAAGAGCCAATAAACAAAGATCTACCTCAATCTTTTGCAAGGCAGTCGGCCATCTCGTTGCAGGCATTAAGGTTTCATGTCCTGGTACCCAAATCAGCGCGACCTTAATAAAGTTGCGGCTAATTCGATATCATACACTTGTTATACACTTGTCAACGCACGTACTGTTTTCTATGCATCTAACATTTACAATCAAACTTCCGCTTAAGAAGAGTTGTTGTTTTTTTTTGGCAGTATACCACTGACGTATATAATATGGACTGCTTAACTTTCTGTTTCATGTGGGCTCAATTGCTTATGTCAACAAAAGGTCTTACGCCGGTGCCAACATTGAAAAAAATCATAGGCGGGAAATTTAAAAAATAAGCGCGCAGCTCGAAAAGCGATTATAATAAAACGTACGTTTCGAATTTCTGCTGCACATCTTATGAATATATTACCTTTGGTAAAACAATTTTATCAGTAATAACCCTAAATATTAATTTAAAAACATTTTTTTCGACGGACCCACTTATTTATTTATTGTTTACAGTTCTCTTCAGTTGGTACTTGGTGCTTAGACCGAAAGAGTCAGCAATATAGAGTGAGCCCACTTTTTGCAGTGCATTTCTATTAACGTAGTTAGTCCATATTATACATGTCAGTGCAGTATACAAATAACTCTTTCTCTCACTCTTCCTCTATTCATCTCTCTCCTTGTATCTATTTTTAGTCAGTCATTGTATAACTAGCTACCATTATCGACACTATGAACATTGCCGCCTTTTTTAATTAGAATTCTCACATACATCAAGTTTTTCCAAGCTGATGAAAACTAAATAATTTAGTAACGTCAAAGGACAAAGAAGCAAAAAAAAAATATAGGGGGATCCTGTATGCACACTTTTAATGGATTTTCCACATATTCTAGATAGTTCAATAAAAATCAATATTTCAGGTTAATTATTTGATTAAGGAAGCACTTGTAGCAGATTTTTTTCATTTTTCCAGTAAAACAACAATGACGACATGAAATTTATTTTGTGATTCTTATTCTGAGTACTAACCACAACATTTTTATCCTCCTGTAAACTATAAAAATAATATATTGAATTTGTGCGAACGCCGGATAAATCTTATTAGATGGAAATTGGATTTAAAAGGGTCTCATTCCAGATAAAAGTTACCAAAAAAGTATACAAAATTTATATGATTGGGTGGTCCATTCCGGAATGGACCACAACATTTGGAATGATGTATACGTCGAGTGATTCATATTTTTTCGTAACTGAAGTATTGAGGAAGTTGATCAAAGGTATACAAAACTGCCATTATGAAAACATTTGCTTCCGGCACACTCTAAAACATGTTATGGTCCATTCCAGAAAGCACTACCAATTTCACAATCTGTATACTCTGCTGTAGTATGCCAGCCGACATCTAGCTCTTGTGCCATCTATGGTAATAGTCTACACGTCTCTATCCTTTTATCCAATAATGAAATTGTTACTTTTAACATCTCATATTAAGTGGAATGTGAAAATTTAGCATACATAAAAAAAAAAATCACATAATCTTAGAAAAAAGTCCTGAAGCTATGTATCTCTACATACATATAAAATATTTTCATACTTACATAAGAAGAAAGATTTTGTTTCCTTTTCTCTATGAACCCCATTTACGTTTAATTGCTTAAATAAACACCATTTATTCAGCACTCACACAATTGCTTCATCTTCGACGTGGAATTGAATCTCTTTTCTACGCGGATTCAGGTTGTAAAAACATTTATTGACATAATTTTGTGATAACAACATTTTACTTCTGCTCTCTTCATTTAATTTATTCAATCAACCTCTTACTAGATCTGGGGGTAGCTCCCCTTATACCATTTCCCAGTTTATTTCTGTACATTTAACAAAAAATTAAATAAAAGCATTACTAGTGCAGACCTTACATCCGCCATGGATTCAGACAGTACTCCCAGTTTCTGTTGATTTAAAGGTACAGAGTCAGAGTCAGAAATCAAATCGAATTTAAAAAGTTGCAAAATATTTCTGACACCATACTCTCCTCTGCCCAGGTATCCCTAGAGTCGAAGTGCTTTATAAATATTTGAATTGAAGTAAGTTCGGTCCTTCCATGGAACAGCAGTCGAGGTGGTGTAAAGGTGTAAAGTGAGAAGGAGATTCTCTACCTTGTTAAATACCCCTTTTGAAAATATTGAACGACATCGCTGAGAACATTAGAAACCTTTAGGAAGGATGAAATGTAATAAGAGAAGGAGGACATCATTCAGTGGCCCAGTAAATCTATTTGATTTGGTTCAATCGATGCCACAAAGCTGATTTCATGTAATAAATTTTATGAGAGTTGGAAAGTTGGGTAGTGCAATCGAATGTGTTTTAGAATTTTATTATTTGATATTCGACCACTGTTGATGATTGATTTAGTGTAGTTGTTTTTTTTTTTTTTTACATACGTTTTACATGATTCGGTGATAAACGATGCTCTAAACCTTGGCCCCTCAAGCTGGATTAGTATAGCTACTCTTAAAACTAATAGAAGGAAGTATTATAACATATTTTTATACAAATTGTTGATTTAAGTTCATAAATTTAAATTTTAGCAACGTCTTAGTTACAAATATGACTAAAAAGTTATTTAGAAAACTTGTTGGCTATAAATATGATCTGGAAGTTATTTCAACTAAAGGCCAATGAAATTCTTTGAATGACCTTTCAATCATATTTATTTATTTATTTAATTAGATTTATTAGCTGTCAAACGGGTAATTTTATCGGGTAATCTTTATTATCATACAAAAGAACCATTTATTTTTTAAAGATTATTTCTGTCAAATATTGGCCGTAACATGACCCATTCTGAAGTTCCAATTTTCGATGACGCGTTCAAGTATTTTAACTGGTATTTAGCCAATGACGCCGAGTATGTTGACTTTTAAGGGTCGATGCACATTTACCGGCACAGACTGGCAAAATATTTTTATATGAAACCAAGTTAGCTAATTCACATCAGCCTGGCACCGGCAGATATTGGCACGTAACAGAAACTTCATTGCCGGTCGCTATCAGTGGTTAGACCTCAATTTGTTGATTGCTTTTTCTCTTGATACCTGCTTAATTTAAAATTTCCTTTCCGTTTTATATCGTTATATGTGCACGAAAAATGCCGGTGCATGAAATTGACTGCTCACCGCATTTTTATCGCAATTAAGCCATGGTTTCACGGGCTGTGTGGCAAGTAGGCTCTTTTTGTTGGAACCAAATGTCGTCGAGATCACGGGCTGCAATTTCAGAAAGCAAATAGTCCATTATCATGATGAGAAAACGAACGCCATTCACAGTTACATTCCGGCCGACCTCATTCTTGAAGAAATATGGACCGATATAGCCAATAAACTAAACCAAACTGTTCTTTTATCTGGATGTAATGGCAGCTCCTGAACCTCTTCGGAGCCAAAATACGGCAATTTTGCTTGTTGACATAGCCATTAAGCCAGAAATGGGCCTCATCGCTGAATAAAATTCTGGTCGAAAACAGTGAATATTCTTCAAGCTTTTCAACAGGCCAAAGATCGAAATGTCGGCCTACTTCAACTCTTGTACGAGTTGAAGTTTGTACGCTTTCAGACCAATATCCTTACTATACGTAAAATACGCCAAATTGTTGCATACGGCTGCGCCGAATCGAATCATCACGGTCACGTGCTGGATTGCGGATTTGTTCGCTTATTATTAAATAATGAAACAAATTTCTCGATGGTATAGCGAACTATGCGTTCGGTAAGTCAATTATGTGGACCATAAACCGCTCTAACCGATCGAAACACATTCCTCGTAGAACGCTGATTTTGGTAATACAGCTGAATAATTTATAGATGCTGTGCCAGGCTAAGGCTTTCCATAATGAAATGTCAAACAATACTGAACTAAAATATCATGACAGTTTGACACGAATCACGCGTGATGTGACATAAAATCCCTACTGAAAA
The DNA here is from genome assembly GCA_963924295.1 of Dioctria rufipes. NCBI lineage: Eukaryota > Metazoa > Arthropoda > Insecta > Diptera > Asilidae > Dioctria > Dioctria rufipes. The sequence continues at coordinate 45,117,911 of OZ002741.1, read as the reverse complement.
AAAGTACCTCTAAGTGAGTCACCACTGGCGTAACTAACGCTCCCGCAGTCCCCGCCATGCGGGGCCCACAGTTTCTAGGGGCACACGAAAGCCTACAAAATAAATATTTTCATATGAAGTGATGAAACTTAAAACCAGAAGAGTATTACCCTTGTGTATAGAACTATATAGTGATTGCGAAACGAAGTTTGACTTAGTTACTTGTTGAATTGTAGAGGCGCTATTACTGCAGACATAACCAAAGGGTAAGCCAGCAATGCCTCACTTCAATATAAAATCAACGATGCCTCGACCTGATGTAGGGAAGGCCGCAATTTTTTCTTTTAAGATTTACTGGAATATTTTTCCTTAGAATTGTTATGCATATGTGGCGGCCGACAACGGCACACATTGTATCTGAAAATAAGTCTAGTCGGCCACCAGACTGAATAAAAATTCTACCGAAGCATTTTCTGTGACTTTCTAAGAACAAATGAATGCTTATTGCTAATCTACGCTCATAAAAGTTGTTAGTGGGCCAAGCACTCGTTGTCGGCTACCAATGCATAACAATTCTAAGGGAAAGATTTCGATTAAATTTGTAAGAAAAAATTGCAGCGTTCCCTACATGAAATCGAGCCATCGTTGATTTTATATTGGAGCGAAGCGTTACTCGTTGATTTACTTCCCTTTGCATGTTATTATTTTGTCTATGCTCTCTGGGCCTATCCCTTGAACCCCTTGTAAATACTTCAGTTGCAGAACTTTTAGCGACTAAGTGTGAGCAAAACTGTTCAAAATGGTACAATTGGAGTGGAACGTAGCCCTCGGAAAATACAAGCCATGAAGTTGCCGATGACACCGACACATTAAAAAGGTCTAAAAACCCGAGAATACTTCACAAGCAATGAAACAGACTCCCTCACTACCGCAGGAGAGCCCCAACGGAGTCCTAACATTCTAAAATATTTACAGTGCTTTTATGTAAAACTGACAAAAGTTTGATTTGAATAGCTCCTCCGCCTTAAATTACTATTCATACATAAAAATGGTGTGGTGATAATTTTAAGCTTGCTTTCTTATCTTCCGAACCGAAATCAAAGTTTTATACCTTTCCTAACAAAATTATTTAAACAAATTTATCTGAATCAAATGAGTACGATTCCTAAACAAAAACTTTCAGCTAAATAATTATTGTATGTATATGCCGCTGTGCCAAAACCCTCGAGAATATTCTCGAGGGCTTTGGCTGTGCCCGTGGGTGGGCTGATGAAGTCGAATGTAGCTGCCTACAGATTCGGACTCCAGTTGCACATACACACATGTAATTATCACTCAACTGGGAGTTAGTAAGCTTAAAATGGTAAGGTTCCTTTGTAATCAAAACTATTTTATTATTTTGTTAAGTAAGGTATATAGTAAGTGTAGCCTTTGGGAAGGTAAGGAACCAAGCTGTAAGTTACTAGAAGACTATTTTCCTGTATGGATAGTAGTTTAGGCTCTATAGCATATATAAAGTCAATGTTTGGCACTTTTCCATAAGTATCAATATAGAACATTTTAGAGAACGGACTCCCAACGCACACATATAGATTTCTGTTTCATGGCTTGGGAAGTATTCTCAAGGGCTTTGGCCGGCTGCAGCCATGCAGTAAGAGCTCACTCTCACTGTTTTGGTACATTCATCATGGGGGAAAAACTAAGATTTCATTTTAAACAGGTCCTAAAACCTAAAACTATCGCTTCCACAGAACAATGAACTTAAAATAAATTGCAGCTAAATAAATGTTCTTTCTAATTGTTGTAAAAAAAAAATTACAATCTACTTTTATATGAAAAACTCCTGCAGTAAAACAAAGTAAGAAGACTGTGATGCTCGCCTGCTAACTGGCCCGCAACTCTCTTTTTCAGAACTTGTTCATGGCCTGTATATTCCGGGGGTTACACAAATAAGTAAATATACAGACGAAGTACGCATATCAGAAAAATTAAACCCTTATCAACATTTTTGGTAACCAAGTTAGTTAGCTACGACGAAAAATTGTAGTTAAGAAATGTTGTTGTTAACAGAAAAGTGTCCTAATGTTCAGGCACACACCCAAGTCTCTATATTTTACCCAGAGCAATGCAATGCCTCCGTTCAATATAAAATCAACGATGTCTCGCTCGACCTGATGTAGGGAAGCCCTCAATTTTTTCTTAGAAATTTACCGGAAATTTTTTCGTAGAATTTTATAAGGATTTTTGGAGGCCGACAACAAGTTTTATGAGCGTAGACGTAGGCACGTAAATATGCAATAAGATTTTTTTTTTTAGAAATTTATAGAAAATGTTTCGGTAGTATTTTTATTCACTTTGGTGGTCTCTTGGAGTGATTTTCAGATATAATACTTTTATATGTGCACTTGTCGGCCTCCGCACCTTAAGCATTCATTTCTTTTGCCATTGCCAGCCTCCAATAATGCATAAGAAAAGGAACAAATTTCCAGTAAATTTTAAGAAAAAATTTCCAATAAATTCCTAAGAAAAAATTTCCAGGAAATTTCTAAAAAAGAATTGAAGGATTCCTACATTAGGGGCCGGATTCACTAACTCGGAGATTTGTGGAGATGAGAGCTCTTTTGCCACTTAACTCTCCACTCGGAATTCTGTAACTCGTGGAATTTGTATTGACATTTACCAAGCTTTCTATTGCACTCGGCAAAACTCTCGGCTGTGCTAGTTGTGGAGAAGTAAAAAAAATATTTCTCAACTGACAGTATTGTCTGCTTTTATTGTCCTTTGTGAAGGTACCAATTTACCTAGGATTTTCAAATTGAGTTATGGATTCCATGCATATCCTGGCTATGTTTACAAAAACAAATTATGGACTTCCTTGCAATACTTACAGAGAAATAAGGATTTTGTTGTCGCAAGGTACCTGCTAAAAATTGTAAATCACGCGAAAATTGTCAATTTAATCGTCTTCCAGTACAGAAGAGATGCTATAAAAATTTTAAATATGCACGTTAAAGCTTGTATGTAGAATGAACTCTCATCTAGATTTTGTCCCCTAATTAGATATGTAATTAGTTTTTGAGTCCGGTAAATAGTTTTAGAGATAACTGCAAAAGAAGTGAATCAGTCCTTCTTAAGGTGAAAAAATGGCCATTTTTTGGTACATTATGAAGAAATGGTAAGTCGTGTAAATTCACTTTCCATGAGGAAAATGTTCACAACAGAGTACTAATAGATATGAAACAAAGAACAGAAGAAATATATGCAAAATATAGGAACTGGGGTGTATATGACCCAAGTGCAAAAAATCCGTCTTTCGCGGGTAAAAAGTCAGTTATGAAGTTAAAATGATCAAAAAAGAAACTACACCACTTGATTACTGGCTTCTCCCTCTTTAATTTGATACCAAACATGACGTATTTTGGACAACCCTCAATTGGGGGTGATACAACACCCCATCTCCAAAAGACCATCCCCCAGAAATTATTCACCTATATTTTTGTACTCTAGATCCATAGAAAAAAAAACTCCAATGCTCTACGACCCTCCCACAACACAGAGTTAGCCGTCTTTAAATATTTCGATACTTCTCACGTTTTCTTTAGCTCCCCAAGTATGTTAGAGAATCTCGAATGAAGAGTTAGGGAGTTTTAACAGGGGAAAACGAAAATTCTCATCTCCCAAACTTCCAAACTCCTAAACTCTCCGAGTTACAGAATCTGGCCACAGGTCGAGGCATCTAAATCTAAACAAATAAGTTTGGCAATACAGATTTTGGCAACACTGCTCGTAGAACCTACGACACCTTTATATTTTTTTGCTCAAATCTGGTTTGGAATGAGTGAATTGAAAACACTGTTAGGAGATCGTGGGAATTCTCCCATATTGTGGAAATTTTTGCTCTGGAAAAAATTAAAAGGGGAGAAAAGAATAATCTCGTCTCCCCGTACAAAATTATGGGAAACATTATACATCCGAAGTTCAAAAAATATTTCTTTACAATTGACACAAAATATTAAATTTTCCTGCGTAAGTATATTAATTTGCGAGGGGGTGGGGGCATACATCCTTGATTACGCCCGCCACTGTGTATCACCCATTATAATAAAAATGAATTTTATCTCTTAAAAATTACTAATGATGAAAAATTTTAGAAGGAACATTTAATTTTTTTTTTTTTAAATTTCCAAAAACAAATTAAAAACAAAATTGAGTTCGTTAGTAAAGAGTTGATGAGAAATCACTAATTTGTTAGATAGTAACTTAAAATTTATAAAAATAACCAATTACCTACTTTTTGACTTGTGTTTTGTGCTGAGTTAAGACTAATTTTGAATGACGCATCGACATGCCTTTGAAAGGACCTAGTTATGCTATTTACGTGGAGTTATATACATACAACTGAGCCCACCTCTTTTTCTCTAATGCATTTAAAAACTTAATAATTTCATTTGATTGTTACTTAAGTATAATTATAAATAGTTCCCTTCTTTGACAAATACACAAACAATAAAAGCAATATACCGTCACAAGACAAACCAAATTTTTAAGTCCTATACCTATTTTGATTTCTTAAAAGAAAAACAAATTATATTTATTTTTTATCATACACACCCAATTTTACACACACACACACACACACACATTTATACATATTTATTTAGGGTTCGTAGAGTAAAAAGTAATTTCTGTTCCATAAACAATCGTTGAATTATTTAAAAACAGGACGCTTCTTATAAGAACGTTATTTAGGCACAAAGGGAGGAGAGCTTTAGGCTTACATTGTTTTCGGAGGCGCGTGAAAATGAGAACATTATTGCTCCATTAAACAATTTTTCCACATATTTCATTTCAATTCTTTTTCCACTTTTACTAAAAGAAGACGTTTTTATACAATTTATCTACTTACCTATCACCCTACTCTGTGATCCAATCGTGTATATGTCAGAGTAGAGAGTCTCAGATATATAAATAAAGACTAGATAAAGTCCTTACCAAAAGAGGTAGACTTTTTACTTATCAATTTCGTAGGGATATTTTTATAGAGGTTTTAATATAGGTAGGTACGAGTATATAAATAAATATGCAAATTACGGGTAAATTCAGTTTAGGGTAGAACAAAATTAAGTGATCGGGCAGTTTTAGGTTTTACAATTCTTTTGGGAATTTAAGAGATTCGGTCATTGAACACAGTTAAGCTTTAAATTTTCGTTTTGTTTCATTAAAATTGAAATTTCTTATAAATAGGGAAATAGTTTTCCTTCCTAAAATGCAAATTAATTCAAATTTAAGCTACTAGCTAAAGTTGCCCGTTTTTAGAACGGGATCACATCTTTTACATCATATTACTTTTCAAAAAATTTATGGAAAATCACATTTTTTTTGTAAAAACTTTTCCATCCTTCAGCAGCTCTGCTTGTTGTTGATTTTGATGAATGTTTACTTTCAGCTGATGCGATACACTGGATCGCGATAATGCCACGTAAAGTTGTACACGTGAGAAATCGGCAGTGTCTATATCGATGCTTACATGGTCGAATGTTTGTTCTTGTGATTCGTAGAATGAATGTCGTCGTTGGATGAACCGTAAGGTCGAAACTGATGGAGCTAAATCGATTCGTGGGATACGAACTATTTCACCTCGATTACATTTGGAAATAATCTTTGCCCTGATTGAATATCGGTGAAGTCCTCTAACAATCATACGTGTGCGATTGCATAATCCTTTCTTAGGGTTCAAGTTTCGCAACAGCTTTATGATAACTCCTTCCTTTAACAGCAATACATGTGGTGGTATACCCGATGGTGTTTGATCATTAAGAAAATTTTGCTGGAAAGTTCAATCCATCACTAAGATCTTCTGAGGTAATAGAATCTGCGCTATTGTAAATGGTCGGGTTTCTGGTATTATAAGAATGATTATCCTGTTCATTTACATCATATGAGAACTTATTGGAGCTCGTTTCGGTAACTCCTCAACAGACATTTACTGAATGTTGTCTCGATGCAATAAGTTTACCCCTATTAATGATTACTTGAGGAATTTCGATTATGTGCTGATTCTGTTTTCGCTACTGGAATGGTTGGTGTGAGTGAGAGTATCGTGAAATTCTGCTACAATATACTTTATTTAATGCTACTTTCGATAATGTGTAGGTACGTTCGTTGCTCTGGGAACAACTGGTAGAGTTTGTCGGAAATCGGCTCCCACAAATACCACTTTCCCTTCAAATGGCAGCTCATTTGCGGAAATTTCTAAATCCGATTATAAGAAAACTGCTTAGATCTATGTTAAGTGGTTACACTTAGTTTATAAAAAAAAAAAAAGGCTGTTGGGATTCGTCCGGCTTACAGACAGGAGTCTGGGCTTTTGTTACATTTATTATTTTGCTTTCTTTTATAAAAACAAAAAAAAAAACAAAAAACGAGAATTGATTCATTAAACCAATTTGACTAATCACATCGGTTGACTATGCGCTGTGTAATCAAGAATAAAGTGTGCACCTGCAGTTGCTGAAGTAGGAGATTTTCGAAATGATAAATGAATGATAATTCTTCGTTTTTCTCTCTGTTCTTAATGACTATAATTTTTCACAGGGTAAAGTTTCATATTTGTTCAAGTAGCGAGCGTCTACGGCAGGCAGAAACCCAGTCCCACTGAAGAGTATCGATGTTTTTGTCAATATGAAACGCTTGTTTTCTTCTTCTTTTTTGAATCCACTGTGGGATTATAAGTTCACTACGAATTAATCTGATTTTTTGTATTGTTCCAAAATTTTATATATATAGATATATATATATTTTTTTTAAATTTTCCTAGGTGGCTTTTGTTTATTTTCATTCGTTTTTCGAATCACACTCAATTTTGTTGTTTGATGAGACCTGTTGATAATTCAAACTAGGACTTCAAACTTTACCGCCCTAAATAAAGAACCTATTGTGTGATAGAAAAACACATTTTTTTTTCTTTTCTGTTATACCGGAGAATCCCAAAAAGTAATCATAGATCTAATTTTGAAAATGGTCGAAATCGCCTAGCTCCTTTAAAGAGTTGTGATACAAAAATTTCCACATTTACAAACTTTTCACATATACTGAAATTATTAGTGGGAAATTTGAAATTTAATAAAAACTTTACACTAAAGCTTTCGAAACAATATTATTTCAAATATCTAATATTTATGAAAACCAATAAACTTTAAAAAGTTTCGCTGAAACCCCGGAACTCTGAAATGTAACTTTCAGAAACGTCGAAAATATTTAAGTGAACAATTGAAATCCGAATGGTTTTTTAACCAGATAAGGCCGCTTCCTGTTTAGTTATTTATTTAATGAGGAGTAGTCAAGTTATTCTAATAAGAATGGAAATGTGTTGCCATTTCTATTCCTTCGAAAATAAAAGAAATTTTACACAAATCTTCTGAACTTGTACTCGCAAAATTACCCACGGCACTGACAATTTAGCAAAATCTTAAAAATCGGAAAATGTGACAGCAATCATAAGTCACAATGCTTTACCGACATTAGCAAACTAAAAAAACTCAACTTACTGAAATATTAGGGCTCTATGAATTTTTTTAGCAAAACTTAATCTCAGAGAACTGTGACATGAACAATTTGATTGTGCGTACTTCGGTCTTCTTAAATTCAGTAATTTGAATTTCTTTAAACCGGAATACTGAAATTCCGCATAATGTGACATCTGCCTTAAGTTGTGTGAGGTAGGTATACCAGTGAAGTTCAAAACATTTCTGGGGTTACCATGCTAATTAATGGCGGGAAATTTTAAATAATATTTAAGTGGAAATATGATACAAGCCAGAATCTATTGGATATTCGCGTAGTTATAAATATGTAATACAAAACATGTGTATATTCTCATTGAACGAACTCATGGAAATAAGAAGAAATATTTATATCCATTGGTAATTTACAAATATAAAAATCCACGTAAATTGGGCAATTCTCATTTCTTCTTATATCTTACTACGTCAATGTTAGAATCCAAATAAAAATATCTACAGAATAGAACGTAAACAAAAGTACCAAAGTACCAAGTTCCCGCTTTGAAATCTAGCAGGCAGGGTACAAAATGCCTTGTTCGGCCTTGAACGTACTTCACACACACACACACATACATAAAGCAGATTGCGGTTATGCTTTTGTAGATATACATTTTATACAGCAATTGAGTGAACCATTAGGTTCCTGCTCGAAGAATTCTACACGCTGCCATTGCTTTAAGTCCGATGATCCCACTTGTTACTTGTGCTTCCATCTTATTTCCTCTACATTTTCTGTCCTTCATTAAAACACCCCCTTTGAGATATTAGGTTTGTTCGATGAAAGCACCTGGTAAATCTAGGGCACCCCAGGGCTACACTATCTTGTTTTTTGAAAAACCTAGGATTACCCAGATCTTACACTAAAAATTTCTTGAGGAAAGAGTTTGACATTTGTCACTTGAGAACTGTCACTTGAAATTTTTTACTGATTGGGGCTTATACTTCTTAAGCAAAAATATGTAAAAATTAGAAGAAAGGAAATAGAAAAATAGCTAGAACACATTTTATTTGTCTTCACAATTAACAATACTCAGAAGAACTGTCAGAGAAATGCAAAATTCAAATAACTTATTCGATGAGTATACACAACCCCGGGTAAAACACTAGTGTAAATTCTCCCTTGCAAAATGGTGACTATTTACCGAGAGTTTTGTACACCCATTGAATAAGTTATTTTAAGTTAAGGTAAGCCTAGTGTAATCTGACATTTCTCTAACAGTTCTTCTGAGAATAATTAGTTGTGAAAAGTTATTTATCAAATGGGTGAACTAAATTAAAATATGCTCTAGCTATTGTTTTTCATCTAAATGTTACTTATTTTTGCTTAAGAAGTATTTTTATATGCCGCAATCACAAACAAATTTCAAGTAATAGTTGGGAATCTCAAGTGACAAATGTAAAAACCTAACCCCAAGAAATTTTTAGTGTAATTTTGGGGTAAGCACGTGTAGCTCTAGGTATTTTAAAAAATAAGACTGTGTAGCACTAGGGTGCCCTAAGTTTACAAGTTGCTTTCATCGAACAGACCTATTATGAGGAGCTGTCGGCTTCATTTCATGTACACGAATTTTATACGATACCCGTGTTCCTAACTATTATGCTAATTTTAATTGCTTATTAGAATTTAATACATCGAATTTGTTTATTTTATTTTATTTATTTTTTTTATATATATTATACTACGGGGAGCTATTATCTGACTCGATCGCGCGATTACGTACTCTAGGGTTTCACTCTGTGATTGTGTGTATGTGTGCATGCGCGTGTAAGAATGAGCGTACATACAATCATATGTGAGGGAGAGTGTAGCTTCGACACGCTCTCAGGCAGTACCCAAATATATAGTAAAACACGAAATTTTGTATGGCAAGTCTACGAAGGAGTTGCCCGATTGGTCCCATTTTTGAACTTAATTTGCATTTTTTATTTAAAGCCCCGTATACGAAATTTCAGCTCTCTACGTCACAGCGTCAGGCAGTGTTCAAGTATATAGTGAAAACCTAAAATTTTGTATGGCAACACCAAAACAAGGTCGCCCGATCTGGTCCATTTTTGTATTTGTATTTGCAATTTTCATGAAAATGCCGTGTATAAAGTTTGAACTCTCCACGTCGACGTGTTCTCAGGCAGTCCTATATAGTTAAAAACAACATTTTTGTATGACAACCCTACGAAGGAGTTGCCAGATTTTTCCCATTTTTGAATATAAATTCCATATATATTATGAAACACCAATATTTTGTAAGTGGTTGCCCGATTTAGTCCATTTTTAAAATTGTATTTACTATTGCTATGAAAATATCACATACCCAAAAATTTCAGGTCTCTACGTGTACTCGATGTCAGGCAGTGTAAAAATATATACTAAAAAACGTAGCAGTTGCCCCATTTAGTTCATTTTTGAACTTGTATTTGCAACTTTAATGAAAAAGTCGTATACACTCGACCCATTCTCAAGCAGATTTTTAGATTTCGAAAACGGCGCTATCTGTCGTGCCCAAGGCTATCCTATCTTACAAGCTGGATCCAACCAAATATATTCACAAAATTTCATTGAAATCGGTTGGTGGGTTTCAGAAACTAGCGCGTATGAACGCAATGACACGTGTTTTTATACCCTAGATAAAATCTAAAGGGGATACTAAGTTTGTCATTCCGTCTGTAACGCAGAGAAATAATTATGGTAGAACAAAATCGATTGGACACTCACGCATAATATTAAAAGTTATTTTGATTTTTGCATGTCCGTCCGTCTGTCCGTCCGTCTGTTCGTCTGTCCATCCGTCTGTCCGTCCGTATGTGCATGCGCACGAAAACTCGAGAACGCGTTCGCTTAGAAAGCTGAAATTTTGTACACGGACTTTAAAAATAGGAGAGTAAAATTATGTTTGAAAATACGAAAAATCGGGCAACTCCTTCGTGGGGTTGCCATACACAAATTTCAGTTTCCACTATATATTTGGATACTGCCTAAGAACGCGTCGACATAGAGAGCTGAAATTTGGTACACGATATTTTTATAGTAATAATAAATAAAATTTCAAAAATGGACTAAATCGGGCAACCCCTTCCTGGTGTTGCCATATAAAAATTTATGTTTTTTACATATACTGTGAAAACGATCAGTCCTAGACATTTTTATTGTACTAAATACGAAATAGACAATACGAAATCCTATAAAATTAGTTATAATCATTTTTTCTGTCCGACGAACCGTTCTAGAAATATATGCAAAAAACCAGAAATCGAATTTGGATAGATCGGTGACCATACGAAATTTTATACGGGCATTCATCTAGTTCTAGGGTATCATAAGAATTCGTCTTAAACCAATTCTAGCTTTTTTACTTGTTTATATATTAAGATAATAAATACATTATAGTACCCTATGATACAAAGCATAGCATGGCAGGAAGGATGTTTATCACTTTTGAACCTTCGCAGATTGTAAGCCCTATGAGAAACAGAAGATAGTAGATTGTTCCACAATCACATAGTTCGGGATAAGAAAACATCACGGAATTTTACTGTACGGCCGAAAGTACTTTGAAGGGTGAAAGGATATGTGCAGCTGAAAGGAAATGCGCAGGTTGCAGCACGAGTATTGCGTGCAGAAATCATTCTACAAGTGATCAGACTAGATATTTTATCGGAACATTGACTATGTATGTAGCGATAAAGGAGCGGAAGGCATCCAACATAGGACTTGTAGAAGAGCGCTTGATTTGACGGGCTCACTTTTTCAAAAATCCAAAATGACGATATGATAATACGTTACCGAAGAAATTGATTTATTAATAAATTCACAGATTTTCGTATCTGTTATACTATTAATCATATCATGGGGCCCTCGGTTCCATTTACTTCGCTTAATGTACCTATACCTTCATATAATATAGCACTGCCATTTCATGACTTAAAAATGGGATTAGAAGGTTTTGGCTAAAGTGTATGCTATAAATATCCAATTGTTTAATTAATGGATGCGAAAAGCACTTAAAACTTCTGTTATTTCTGGGAGAAATATTGCACGTATATGTATTGCAAGTCTTTCGCCTTAGCAATTATACATAGTTGATAACATATCTCTACACGATTGAGAAAAGTAAAAGTCCTTCATAAAACTTTCATTTTTCTGCACATTCGAATGGCTTCGCCTTAGTATGCTATTTGAATGCTAGAAACTTATAAATAAAATCAGTCTGTATAGGAAATTTTCGTGAACTTCTGTCGTGCAAGAATAAATAAAAAGATGTGCATAGGTAGCGCACCGAGAAAGTATTCTCTACATCTACGTACTTTCGTGTATGACATCCTATCCACAAGGTGAATTGCAAAATTGGATACTGCATGAAAACAGAAAATTTCTCTTATGTTACCCACTATCTTTGGAAGTATTATGGCCTCACCTTTGCTTATTTCACAATGTCCAAACCAAAACAATTTTTGTATACCACTTACAAGGAATCATAACTAATAGGAAGATATTGAATTTACGAAAAGATATCTAGAGTAAAATTGAAATTATTAATTTCGATTCATTTTCCACGCTCAGATCCACACTACTATCAGATGTATAACCATGTTTTAGATATGTCATTGGTACTAGTCAAGGAAAGACGACTACCCGTCTAGTAGACCAACCATTTTGACCAAATAGTATTGCAACATGTAATTTGGTGTGAAAATTTTGGAGCCATGTGTTTGTATAAGAAAGGAACTCTATTCTCCACTAGAGTACAAACTCTTAAACTTGGACTCTTGTTGTCTTGTAGATATGATACTGGTTCATGGACCAGTGCCTTTATGATTTATGCATGGGTTCTTGGACCGTTACACTATTGTATTCCTAGATGTGCTGGATTATACTGCCTTTAATTAGCGCAGCGTATGAAGTAAAGACGACATAAAAAAAAAACAAAACATTCTCTCAAATTGAAAACTTGATGAGCCATTTATTTTTTATTATCGGCATTTTAAATATTTCAATTCAATTAATTGTAAAATTTCATTCGCACTAAACATATTATCCAGACGTAATTTGACGCTATGTATGCTGAGTGAATTGAACTTATTTAAAATTTATAGAATTTTTATATAATTGCTGACTATACAGAAATATAGGGTGGTCCATAGAGCAGGAGATTATAGTATGCATCTAGCCAAACAAAAAATTTATGGCAGGGGAGTCCATATCAATCGTTTCGGAGTTACATGGTGATTGGGAAAATATGCTAGGTTTTCATAAAACACCCTGTATCTTAAAAAGTACAGGATGTACGGTCGCCATATTGTATTCATCCCTACATGGCCTTTTCAATTACTACTCCTCAACCAGCCCCGTACTCTGCTCCTCTCAGAAGTTATTGTGGTCTAAACTAAAAATTTCGGATTTTGTTACCCTTTTTTTTACCACTTGACTACTTTTCCTTTTTTTTGTTTTTTGAAAAACTGAGTTCAAATAACGGGTTTTCCAATAAGAGGTGTTATTTTGATATTCAAAGAAAAATGGCATTTTTTGAGATAAATGTTCGGATCTTTATTTCATTATGCCGTTAATAATGGAAAATAACATCATCCAAATGACCACCACGACCACGCCTACAGGACCATATCCTTTTCATGAAATTTTCCATAACCAAATCGCAAAGTGGCTGCCCTATGTCCTCGATAGCCTCACGAATTCCATCTTTGAGGTCTTGAATCGACGCTGGGCTGTTGGCGTAGACCTCCTCTTTCACGTGGCCCCAAAGGAAGAAGTTGCAAGGTGTTAAGTCACAAGATCTCTTCGAGAGATAACACGGTCCGGAAACTTTTCCCGTAAAAGATCAATGGTTTCGTTGCTTGTATGGCACGTAGCGCCGTCTTGTTGAAAGTAAACGTTGTCCAGATCAATACCATCCAATTCCGGCCATAAAAAATCATTAATCATCTGTCGATAGCTCAATCCATTCACCGTAACTGTTGCTCCAACATCATTTTCGAAAAAGTAAGGTCCAATGACCCCGCGGGACCATAAACCGCACCAAACAGTCACACGTTGAGGATAGAGAGGCTTTTCTACAATAACTCTTGCGTTTTCCGAGCCCCATATGCGACAATTTTGCATGTTGACGAAGCCATCGAGGTGGAAATGGGCCTCATCACTCAAGATGAGTTTTCGATGGAATTCCGGATCATTTGCATGCATTTCAAGGACCCAATCAGCAAAGACTCGACGTTGTTGATGATCGGCCGGCTTGAGTTCTTGTGTTAACTGAACTTTAAAAGCCTTAAGACCCAAATCTTTATGCAAAATACGGTGTAATGACGTTTGTGGAATGCCAAATTCCAAAGAACGACGAGGAATGGACAAACCTGGGTTTTCTTCAACACTTCGGCTACAGCAGCAATATTCTCGGCTGTTCTTGAGCGACGTGCACGGGTTTTATTCTTCACATCACTAACTTGTCCCGACAGCCCGAAATTTTCTACCAATTTCTGTATTGCGGTCCGACAAGGTGCTTCACGACGACCCAAAAATGTTCGAGTTTTACGAACCGTCTCTGCCACATTTTCACCATTTTTATAGTAAATTTTAATAATTTCAATGCGTTGTTGAATCGTGTATCGTTCCATTTTTATTAATGGCGTAGTAACAATGTTGTCACGCAGGTTTGACCGTATGTGTGCATATTTGACGGTATGATAAGAAGTATGCCAAGCGGTTGAACGAAAATTATGTTAGTTTTTTGGGCCCATACACGGTCACGCATGTGGGTCAACTTGAGTCGGGGAACGGAATTCTCACGCAGATTCAACCGTCTGTGTGCGTGTTTGACAGTGTGATACGCAGTATGTCAAGTGGTTGGAAGAAAATCAAGTTAGATTAATTTTTAGGGGCGGAGCTACGTGTTTGAGGGCGATGTTTTCCATGCTTTCGTCATTCTTGAGTGAGCTCTATTGAAGATAAGATAACAGTTAATAGTTCTAGCAGCTCTTGATATGTGTTCCTGTCCTGCTGTTTACTCACTCGATTTTCGAAAAAGGGGTTAGAAGCGATATATGGTCGTTGTACGGGAATGATATTTAAAAATGTTTAGAAGGAATTAAATCGGGCTATCAGGCTCTTAAGGGAAGGTCTTGCTACATTTGCTCCTAGAATATGGACACAAGTTTCCTAATTCTTGGGCAAAAATGAATCGATTAAAATAATCGGGTCCAGGTGATATGCAAGCAATCACATTTTCTTAGAAATTTATTCGAAAACTTGTCTTTAGAATCAGTCAGAGGAGCTCTTAACAAAGAACTATTGGGGACTAGTTATGTGCTTGAGTCCTATTATCCTATGTCTTAGCCAATGTACGTAGAAAAATTACGTAACACGATCAGTAACATACCCATAAAAAGAACAATTTTTAAATGATATTTTTAATTCTTTATGGTTTTAATGTTTTTGCTTAAACCCATGTATACTAAACTTTTGGTGAATACTTTTCACCTGAACTGAACAGTAACTCATTCGGTTCCTAAACCTAAAGTGTTTTCGTCACCACACTGACACAGAACTTGTACCGTACGTATGTTTTTTTCATGCGTCTCTATGTTCAGTTAATGCACCGGTTTTAAACTTTCTTATTCCATCAAAATTTGTGGTTACGGGCTCGGAACTAAACGTCAAATCAAAATTATTCGTAATCAAAGTGTGGAAGTGTGGATATTTTATTAAAGTGGTTAATTTTTTTTATTAAAATCATAAAGGACGTACATTTTCGGGTATTCTAATTTCTTGTATTCTTTTCAGACTGTCCCCGTTCGGGACAGGGCTAAGTTCGATCCAGATTTGACAGTTTCTAATTCAGCTCAGTGTTTGTTCGGTTTTGTTAAAAAGAATTCACCATTAGTTATCTTAAAGCTGCATCACTTTTCCGCCAAGAATAGCTCGATGACACTATTTCCTAGCTGAAGTTTATATATGTACATATACATTCTACATTCTTAAAGGACCTCAGAAAAACAACTCAACTCAAACTCAGAGAGAGAAAAACAAAAAACAAAACAACTTCAAAATGCTTTTGCTGTACCCTCATTATTTTGCTGGCACTCGTACTCGTACTATACATCTTTAAGGAATCTTGTTACACCTATGTGCATACCTTAACATTTCCTTCAATGTTCGTTCATGTTGTCGAATTGTAATTGCAGTAATTAAGATTTTCTCAATGAAACGAAATAAAAGATATGTTTCCAGTTGAATTGAACATTTCTGTGACATCACGCAATGAAGTAATCAGATGAAAGAGCTAATCGTCTTACAAACGACGCTCCCTGCTTACGATGTCACAAGTAGCCTGAGCCTTCTAATATAGTTCATCTGTAAAATAATCCTGGTAAAAGACCCTTCACAATGGACGTGATGGGACAACAATAATTTACTAAACTTGGTAAATTGTCTTCTCTATATTGCTAAGCCCTTTTTTGGTTACAGTTATTAAGCTATTGTCCCTTAAAGTGATGGAAATATAAACGACTTTTTGATACAATTACGCCTCTCTGCAGGAATAAATACCGAAAAGAGCAGGCAGTCAGTCAAACCTAATAAACCCGACCAGCTCTTAACATTCCTGGGAGGTGGATTTGTGGGGATATTTTCCTGTATACAAAATTTAAAGCTTGGTAGGTACTCATTTTTGGTTTATTTTGTGTTCTATTATTTAATAGCTGGGACAAATTAGGAAATTTTCCAGTTTTGTGATACTCTGGCTTATAACTTAAGGCTTAGGTGTTAATTCGTTCGGACTACGTTAAAGACTAAAATTCAAGGATGTTTCTAAAAGATTTTCTATTTCCGTTCATAACTAGATAGAAATAGGAGCATTAATTATAAAATAAGAAGGGGGCGGGGGAATTTCTAAGCAAATTGTTGCGTATCAACGAGCTCGAAGTATAATAAACCCAATTGGTGAAGATTATAATCTCAAGAAGACAACAAGTAAACTAAGAAGGGTGAGATATTGAAAGTCGTGGAGTTATTAAGTTTATTATCTGTAAGAAATTGTAAATGTGTATACAAAGTTGAATTTGATTGGAAACTTATTGAGTGCTTTTTTTTTTTATTTAATAAGGAGAATCGATAATCTTTCATAATTAGTAAGAAGTTATAACAGTGTAAAACAACTAAATAAGATTTCAGATACTCCTTGTACAGAATGGGATTTTAAAGCTTTAGCAAACTTTTGATTAAAATTCTATATTGTGTACTGTTACTGCCCTAAAATATGAAACAATTCTGTTTGCTAAAATCCACATCTGGTGTATTTCTTATCTGTGACTTTATCTATATTTCTTATCTGTGACTTTATCTATTCGAAGACCAGCCAAGTCCTTATGCATTGCAATCAAACTCACTGGAATATATCATAACCACATACATACCTATTAGTCCAGTCAGCAGGGGACTTAGCCCCACAAAAGGTGGGGTGGTTGTGATTTTTATATATGTTATTCAGTTCCGGGCACATATGAAAAACCCAAGTTTAGACCTTTGTGGGGGCTCCGCGCGGATTAAAGGTACCAAAAATTTGTTTTTTCAAAATTATTCCTCAATAGTTGATCCTAAGACAAAAATGTAAAAACATAAATTTAGATTTAAAATTTCCTAAATTTTTTGTAAAAACACGTTTTTTTTTTTAAGTCTGAAGTGTAACGAGTTACAGCGTAGAAAACGTGAACATTTTTCCAAAAAAAATGTATACATATAGTACCATTTATACAGGGTGTTTCGTCCATGGTGGGCCATAGTCGATAGGTGGTGATAGTACTCACCTAGTTAAATAGAAAATTGTATGGCAAGGAAGGAGCGGTATTTCCGCTGTTTTGGAGTTACAGGGTGATTAAGAAAATTCGGTAGTCTTTCACAAAATACCCTATATTTTAAAAAATACAGGGTGTACGCTGACTTACAGAGCTCATTGCATGCAGAACTTCATGAGCAATCCAACGACTGTTCGACCAGCCTCGCATTCCTCTTGGTCTTCTAAACTAGAGATGATTTATTCCCTTAGTGACTGAAAACCCTACGTTTGAAAAAAAAAATAGGCTATGAGCTAAAAATGTTTAACGGCTACAGTGAGCACATAGGTATACTAGGTCAAATTAAAGAGTAGAGTACACAATTTACAGTTTTTATAAAAAAAAAATTATGTTAAGCACATATTTGTAAACAAAACAAATGTCAAAGTAAAAAAACAAAAAAGGTAAGAAAATCGGAAATTCTAGTTTAGCCTATCATAACTCGTGAGGGGAAAGGAGTACGGGGCTGGTCGAACACTCGTTGGAAAGGTCATGAAGCTCTGCATATAATGAGCTCTGTAAGTGACCATACACTTTGTACTTTTTAAAATACAGGGTATTTTGCGAAAGACTGCCGAATTTTCTTAATCACCCTGTAACTCCGAACCGTTTAAGATACCGCTCCCCCTTGCCATGCTATTTTTTTATTGACTACGTGACTACTATCTCCTTCTGTCCTATGGACCACGATGGACGAAACACCCTGTATAAATGGTTCTATATGTATACATTTTTTTGGAAGAATGTTCACGTTTCCGCCGCTGTAACTCGTTACACATCAGACTTACAAAAAAAAAATGTTTCTAAAAAAAATTGAAAGAATTTAGTCTTCTTCAAATTTATATTTTTGCATCTCTGTCATAAGATCAACCGTTGAGGAATTATTTTGAAAAAACCAATTTTTGGTACCTTTAATACAAGATGGCGGACCGTGAGGAGCCCCCCCCCCCACCAAGGGGTCTAAACTTGGATTTCTTATCGGGAACAGGGAACTGAATAACATATATAAAAATCACAACTACCCCACCTTTTGAAGGGCAAAGGCCTTATTGACTGGACTATATATCGAATGACCAGACATAAAGACCCAAGACCCCTAGGCGGTTAATAGAGTCAGGGCACCTTTTTTTAAATTGAATAAAATAAAAAATGCACCGTTATTTTTCATTTATTTAACGTACATCATCCTTAGAAAATAAACAAGCAGACTTAGAAATATCACAAATTAGTTCGAAATTATACGAGTATGCAAAGTTGGTTGCATGTAAGCATACGCCTTTGGCCTTTGTAGACTTCTGCAAGGAGCTTGATGGCTATCGGGAGCCGGTTAGGCTGCTCAGGGCTCTCAGGAGTGCTTTGAGAAGGCCAGATGGCTCCTTTATGGCATCGAAGGAAGAAGCCTCTAGACTTCTTCTTTCGACGCAATTTCCTGACTGTAGGCTGGAAGAAGACCAGCAGTTATGCTGCGAATATCCCCTACTTCGATGCACTGGTTAAGATTGGTCCACTGCTGCCAAGGTACTTGATGTCGAAAAAGTGAAATGGTCAATTTCAACCTTCTCGGCTTTTAAAGCTCCGAATCCAGACAGTATTCTGCCTGTCCTTCTTAAGGCAGAGAGCGTTGTGCTGGCTTCATACATCGACTCCATTTGCAGGGCCTGTATCGCTTTTGGATATGTCCCTAAGATGTGCAGGAAGATGAGGGCTGCCTTCGTTCCGAAGCCTGGTAAGGCTTCCTACATGGACCCGAAGGGTTTTCGGACCATAAACCTCTCCTCATTCCTTTTGAAATGCCTGGAGAGGCTTGTAGATGAATATATTAAGGGAGTCGCCCTAAAGGCTTCTCCCTTAAACACCTCACAGCACGCTTACTCAATGGTTACTGTTATTGATAGGAGACTGGATCGTGCACTGTTTACATTGGGAGCCTTTCTGGACATTGACGTGGCTTTTGACATGGCCACCCCGAGTCGCTATGTGAGGCAACTCGTCGACATGGTGTTGAGCGCACTGTAGTGCGATGGATCGACCAAATGCTAAGACGACGACACTTAACTATGGAGGTAGGCGTCCGAACCTCTCTCAGTGTGCTGGTGGAGAGAAGGTGGCGTGCCTTCTGCCCCCACCCCCCGCTGGTGCATGTTGGTTGACTCACTCATCACGGCGCTGAAAAACGTTGGATTCTCATGTGAAGCGTATGCGGATGACATCCCTCTGCTCATTTCCAGATACAGCATGGATACTGCCTGTGCCTTCTTGCAACGAGGCTTCAATATTGTTGAGGACTTTTGCACCCGTCATGATATAACAGTGAATTCAACAAAGACCAGCTTGGTGCTCTTCCCCAGAACACGTAAGCTTGGTACTTTGTCCTTCCGAAGCTTTTTGGACACACTCTGCAACTCTTCGCTCATGTCAAGTCTTCCTTGACTCAAAGCTGACATGGGGACTGCACGTAGAGGAAAAAGTTAATGCGGCTATGAAGGTCTTCGCTCAGTGCAGGAGAACGTCTGGCTGCACATGGGGCATCAGACCGAGGGTTGTGCATTGGATGTACACCTCGATCGTCAGACCAATGCTCACATATGTCTCCTGTATATGGTGGCCCAGGACGCTTGTGGGGACTGCGATGTGCAGAGTGCGCTCATGCGGATATTGGGAGGACAGCTGGACTGGCTCTTCTCATTGATCTATGGCGTATCGGCTGGACTTGCAAAACCCTCTGGCCGGTAATCCACGAGAAGCGATGGTACCTGAGTTTCGTTTCGGGCGTCGTTTCTCTGTGAGCTTTCCTGTAAGGGTATCGCCTTATCGAGCCTTCCCCGGTCTGCTCTAAAAATTTTCACCGACAGCCATCTTTCTAATGAGGGAGCTGGGGCTTGGCACTTGGAAGATACACCACTGTCTTCCAGGCTGAAGTCTGCGCCATCTCAATGGCAGCGAAGCTAACCCTTGATATGCAAATCAAGGTGAATAATATTGCTCTCCATTCGGATAGTCAGGCAGCCTTGATGGCTCTGAGTGCCCCTCGGGTAACGTCTAAGTTACTGGGGGATTGCAGGCCGTCAGTGGATAAGTTGTGTACTCACAACAAAGTGTCCCTCCTGTGGTTTCCTGGTCACATGGGGATCATGGGGAATGAAAGGGCTGACCTTTTAGCTAGGGCTGGCTCTGATTCTCCGTTCCTCGGAACGGAGCCCTCTGTAGACGTTACCACCTCAAGTATCGGGTCTCTCATCAAAGCGGATGTTCATAGGAAGCATCAGCAGAGATGGGAGAACCTGTGTACTTGTAGGTGTACAAAACTGTTTCTTGATGGAATTGAGGATTATTGGGATGAGTCCAGGAGGTAACAGTGTGCATTAAGTTTGAATATTTGCGGTAGCTGAGCGGAAAAACAGAGCATTGTGAACCGTTCCATCATATTCGTAGTCTTCATGCTTATGAAGTATTCACGCAATTGCACGGTACGGCTGAATTTGACTTCAAGCGTGTAAGGCTGAGCTCATGTTACCAATTGTGTGGTACGCAAAACTATGAACAAAATTAAAGGTAAGAGCTAGTAGAACATTAATAAAAATGAGAAAGAGAGTATAAGAGAAAACAGAACCTTGCGGTATACCGGAATTGATTATCAAATGCGCAGATATAACTCCGTCAATGCCTTTTAAGAAGAAAGGTATAGACCTAATGCCTACAGCAAAATTAACTTAATAACTTATTAGGTTATCTTTGCCTGAAGTTTAAATAAAAGAGCAGAATGCCAGACTCTATCAAAGGCTTTCGAAATATCTAATGCGATGATTTCAGATATTGGTTTCAACACTCGCTAAGGAATGTTAGTAAGTCTCAAGTAAAGTGGCCAGCACAAAACTCGTATTGGCAGTCTGTAATAAGATGGTTACCCTCTAAATAATTCATCAATTGGGTGTTGAAGAGTGTTTTGAAAATCTTAGAAAGAATCAAAGTAAAAGCAATTGGTCTATAGTTTGAGGGATCACTTGCCTCTCCTTTTTTGGGTATTGACTCAACATGAGCAAATTTCCAAGCCGAAGGAAAAACTTCTGTCGAATAAGACAGGTGAGATAGTTTGCGAAGAGATTTAGCTAAAGAAAAAATACTTTCTGTTTAATGGCTGAGTTAAATTGGAACGTAACCCAGTGAATAATGGATTTGCGTGTGTTACGTGTCTCTCTAGATCTGTCTCACTTCCGCTGACAAGCACAGTTTGTATGCCTGAAATTCAGATTTGTTGTTTTTTATGGCTGTACAACAGCCAATGTTATATAAAACCTATACCTGATGAGGTTAGCTAGAGTAGTTACATACATTGAAAAGCAGTCGCCCCTACTGTATGCGCGGTGCAAAGGGTGAGGCGGTGCAAAGGGTAAGTGATGCGCATTGCTGCCAAGGGAGGATACCAGCAAAAGAAAGGTCGTGTATATGCTCCGTGTTTCGTGTGCTGAACAATTGCATACTCTGATTCCTGATGATAGTGCGTGTTCATAGTGAAGCCTGCATGTATACGACCTAGTACAACTGCTTGGAATTAGTACTTTGGCAGCTCAAGACTACGGGCTGTAGTCTCAAGCCTCTCCTAACCTAAAGGGCGGATCATAACCTTCTCGTGGTCCACTGCTGTCACTTATTTATAAGTGCTAATATGATTAAGCCCGAACGGAGTTACCGGTAACGTTTAAGAATCTGCATGAAGGTTCACTGAGAGAACTCATGATCGTACACTCATGTTATACGAAGCCATACCAATTTGATAGCCGACATTGCTAGCTTGGTACTACGGGGTTGAGGAGCCCCGAATAGCGCTGCTTTTAGTAGCAATATTCGCCTTAACATGGGAAGGCTCCCTTGTGGGAGCATCGTAATGGTTGTGGTTAGCCCATATGCGGGCAGAGTGAGATTTTCTGAGTCTGCGTGGCTTAGGCGAACATTCTTCTCTAAACAGAGTAGTTTGTTCTTTTGGCATAATTGCATACTGCGTCCGTGAATTTGAAGGAAGGTCGCTTGGTAATGTATGCTTAGAGGATTGGCTCTCGGCGTGGAGTTGCGCTAAATCAACCGGGTGCCGTGACCCACAGATCGGAAGAGATTTTAGATAGGTCTCGCTTCGACCACTAAGTCCAATGTCAAGCATGCACTGACATAAACTGGTACTTCTGAGACAGAATATAAATTATATTCTGCCCCTCGAGGGCGCTGATTGTCGCTTGTCTTCTAATCCGTGCATTAAGACTGCCGTGGGATTAAGCCATAATGGCAGGTGCTCACAGCTTTCTTACTACCAACCTACAAGGTTACACTGCAAATTAAAAAGAAACATGATCATAAGTTCAAAAATTATTCGCATTCCACTCTTTCAGTTATTTCAATGTTGACATCAATAAGCTGCATACATACATATCTCAATTCAGAAATAAATAACAAGGACACCAACTTAACAATTTCATACTCTCGGAAAGGAAGAAACAATTCCTTTCTAGGTGTGTAAAAATAATGTTTCCTTTCTCGCTAAAATAGCTTAATTCCGAGACATCGCAAGTTACGAAAACGATTACTCTTCCAATTAATAGCACGTGGCATAATCTTTCAAACTCTTTTAGAACTTTATGAAACAAGAATCAGAGGCGAACTTAACCTTGTTATTCCTCCATTTATTATCTTTTAATTAAATCTCACTTTTAACCAGAAAACCGCTCGCTTTATAGCCTCTATAAATTCCTCAATGTTTTTCCGGATGCAATCTTAATAAGGAATTTATGAATAGCAATTTGTTCAGGAACTTGTTGGAGTTAAACATTTTTAACAATTTTTCACCTTATTTCATTTGCAGACTAATTAAATGGGCGGCTTCGCAGTTGTCTTATCCCTGTGTGCGGTGTCTATGGTATCATCAACAAGTGCTTCACGTCGCGGCTTTATTGTAAGACGTTGGCTATTCTACTATAATGCAACTAAGTTGAAAAATTGTAAACAATAAAATTTTACAGGCTGTCAGAGGTAAACGAAGTACATCACAACTGGGTCCAGATGAACTAATTAATTTCTTTCCATATGAGTCATATGAAAATAATTTAAGGTAAGATGATAACTGACAGGAGTAGTGAGAAGATTCTTTTTTTTTTTTAATTTACGGGAAATCTATATACATAGATCTTTATCACCCTGGTCGAAACGAGTTCCATTCCCTGGATTTATCGGAATGCGAGGTAAACGGGATGATGAATATTCTGACTACAGTCGAAGAGCTCAAGATGGTGCTGGACCTAGAATACGAATTCAAAGGCCTAATTTTAAAAGAATTTCACAACAAATACCACAAAAACCTGATAATAAAAGGGTTCCTATGGGCTTTATAGGTAAGCTGTAATTGTTTTTTTTTTTTTGTTTTTTAATTCCCTTTCAGATAAATAAAAATTAAAGAAATCATTTATATAATGCAGGTGTATATGGCAAAAAAGATCTGACTGACATCGATCAATATGATGATTTAGATGATAATTATGGAGGAAATTTTAACGGTGCTTATGATACTGGCTATGATCAGCAATTATCAGATTGGCAAGATACATCGGATATTTCGAAACGTGTTCCAGGCTCCGGTTTCTTTGGTATGCGCGGTAAAAGACTTTTTGAAGTAGACCCTTATGATCGATATAGCTCACTATATGAGAAACGAGCACCTACAGGATTTGTTGGGATGAGAGGAAAAAAATCCTACAATCAACTTTATGATGCCTATGAAGATGATAAAAATGAACCAACAGGTTTATTAGGAACATGGGATAGAAGGGATGATAATGCATCAGCAATGAATGAGAAAAGATCATTTGCAAACTTTTTCGGAACTCGAGGAAAAAAACAACCTTTTGTAAGTAGAACGGTTTTTTTATTATAATTCATTTCACTTCTAATTACTTGGCGACAATTCATTACTTATAATATAAAAACATCATGTGTCGGATATTTACTTAAGAGGAGTCAGTACTCAGCAAAAATTTCAATTTAGATGCCAGCGATCCTGTAGGCAATAAAACTTACTGTACGTAGGTTTGTGTCCTGAAAGTATGAAAATACATATAAAATTAGCCTAGACCTAGACCACAAGTCACATTAGAGACATCTAGCGTGAAAGACAGAAACCCAACATGCGAAGATGAAAATGAAAATTTGCAGTTCAAAGAAATTGAAAGTTTTTAAAGAGAATTAACTCTCCTAAATTTTATTTTCCACATAGTTGTTAAATATGCTTTTTTGCTTTATATTTCTAAAACTTTCAACGAAATAATGCAATTTCTCGTCGGTGAAATATCGAGAGAGAAAAAAAGTACTATTAGAGTTAAACAATTAAAAAATGTGCCACTATAAATGAAAAAACTCGACGTTATTTGCTAGATCTAGGCTTTATCTCTCTAAAATAGTCAAAATATAAAGAAATGAGAATACCTACTAAGAGGAATTTGATTTGAAAAAAATCAATTTTTACCATTTTTTACAAGTTTCCGAGCTAATATCTCCATTCCAATACATTTTTTTTTATTTTTCTTGACGTTATTTACTAGACCTCTTCGTTACCTTTAATTTAAGATATAAATCATTATTCTGCTACAAATAGGTTGCTAGAAACTCGCATTGAAAAATGTATGAAACTTGCAAATCTTGGTACTGACTCCTCTATGGCTGATAGTTCTATATATTCAGTCTTCATAACGGATTCATGTCTGGTATATTTACGAATCCAGGGAGGATGAGAAAATAGGTGCAGAGATCGTAGGCTCAGAAGTGGAACACTCCATTCCCCTTGGTGCCTCATCTTCCATTTTTTAAGCTGAAGTCTATACTATACAGGTTGGATTTCGGAAAAATCTCAGGTATAAGGTTGGAAATCATTGAAGAAACAATTATTCTTCCAAACAAGGTTTGCAATCTAACCCCAAGGGCAATAATCATAAAAAAAGCCTAACTACTTAAGCACAATAGATCAGTTCTGGCCGCGGTCTCCGCATGGTTGCTCCTACTCTTAACCCAAGCTAACCTAGTTCTTTATGATTTATGGACTCGAACGACATCGGTGTCAATAATCATGATCACTATTATCCTACCAATCTAAAAATTGGCCCAAAAATCCAATTTAGAAAAGAAATTCTAAAATATTTAAAAATTTTAAATTTAGTCCTAATTTCATACCAAAATAACTACACGCAGATTTTCAAACATTTAAGGTCTGTTTTTTTGTTTTGCACTCATCTATCCATATTAAAAATATGCGTAATGAACTTTTGGAAGCGGCGAAAAATCTATTTGTTAAATCGCGACTTATGCATTTTTATTTGGAAAAACCGAATTTTTTTACTATATCGGAAGTTCCAAATAAAAAGTGGCACATGTTTTACATTTGCTCAGTTTTTTTCAAGGCGATGTGAACCTTCATTTTCTCGCAATCACTGCAAAAGGAATAAAAAAAACAAATTTTTGAAAAATGGATTTAACCGCTGCCTTTTTTATTATATGCCATGGCGCTTTTCTTTGCTTGCATATGTATGAGAAACGTGCCGCTTGAAAGTTTTTTTGCATCTAGTCCTATGGGGAATCAAGCATGTTTCATGTTCATTTATGAGTATTTATAGGTTTCCGAATTTTCCTAAACTCTTCCCAATTCGTTGAGAAAAGAGAGTAAACCTCACGCGCAATAGCTGAAAAGTAATAGACAACCTTGTGTAAATGAAGAAAGATAGACCCCGATTTTTTTTTAGGTTTTTTATCGATAAAATTTGGTTGGTTTCTAAACCTTATAGGTTTGATCCTGAATGAATGGTAGGTACACCCTGTATATGTTATAAAATATAAAAATAATCGGGCAAACTTTATATTTGTTCAAGATGGCTACTTTTTGGGATTTATTTATTTATTCGGTCAATAAACATGGCAGATTACAAAACTTTTTATACATCTATTATGATACTGCCATTATAGTTATACAAACAATTGAAAGGTTTTACAAGCTAAAGTAAAAACAAGAAAATAATACTAATGATATAAAAACTTAAGTGCTAGCAGTGCATAATTCTAAATGCTATTTCCTACACAATTACAAAATTAAACTTACAACCTAGAACTACTTAACTAAAATTCAAAAGTGTACTTACAAGATAAATCCAAAATACCAAATTAAGTAGAGGTCTGAAATTCAATAGGATAGTAACAAAACAAAACGAAGTGTGCGCATTTGAAAGTGTACCTAAATGAAATATTTAATTGAGAATAGGCAGAAAAAAATACAGTGGTAGTTGGTCTACAGAGGCATCAAAGAGGGGGAGAACAGAACTAAATAAAAAAAAAAAAGAATAGAATATTCATCAAAATCATACTAAAAATTGGGTTAAACATAAACAGAGGGGGCAAGGCAATAGGTGGAAAAGGAATAAGCCAATATTTATTGTCCGATCTCAAGCAGGATCAACCTTTTAAATGTCGGAGGACCAGTTTTGAAAATGTCTATATTAATAAACCTGGAGTTGTATGATTTTTGTGTTGGTTCTGCTAGCTGGCAATCTAAAATGAATATGGAAGTCTATACGGGAAAGCAAAGAAGGACATGATATCTGATCATTAAGGATCTTATATAAAACATTGAATCCAAGAAGGCTCTTCGGTTCTCAAGTGTAGACAAGTTGAATTTGGTTAATCTCTGGCGGTATTCCATCATGGACATGTTTTCAAGCTTGAATAATGTAATTCTGGTGAATCTACGCTGGACGGCCTCAATCTATAATTTATATGAAGAGTAAAATGGACACCATACTTGGCACGCATACTCAGGAATGCTTCTTACTAGGGAGTTAAAAATAGTAGTATATGAAGCCACACACTTAAATGACTGACAGGTACGGAAATGAAGCCCATTAGACGGAAAGCTTTGGATGTAATGAATTTTATGTGTGATGCAAAGAGAAGTTTACGATCAAATATAACTCCCAAGTCATTTAATTTATCAACACGAGACAAAGATATATTAGGGCTTCTATAGTCGAAGGAGATAACATCTCTTTTGCGGTAAAAAGATATAAATTTGCACTTGCTGACATAAATTTCCATGCAGTTCTCTAGACACCACTTTTCTAATTGAAGAATATAATTTTGAAGGAGGATGCAGTCAGTAACATTGTTAATAACTCTAAATAGTTTCGCATCATCTTCATATAATAAGCAATTAGATGAAAGGAGAGAAGGCAAGTCATTAATGTAGATAAGAAATATCAATGGTCCAAGTATTGTGCCTTGGGGTACACCGGAGATTTGATGGAATAATGGAGATTCCTGCCCATTAAAGACTACGACATTTTCTCTTTTGTCCAAATAGCTAGAGAACCAGGATACGGATGACGCTAGCGTAGATCCAAAGGATCATCCGTGGCTTAAGTCACTACTTTTTCCTTATGGATCTGCGGCACATCGCGAAGCTTCAAAGATCTATATTCGCTCTGTCTTCTAGGTGTGATTTCCAGCTTAATTTTCTATCTAATATGATACCTAGATATTTTATACTGTACTTCAATTCCAAACGTATGGAGCCGATAGAGGGCAGATTCAATCTGAGAGTGTTCCTTTTCTTAGTAAAGAGGCATAAATTTGTTTTCAATGCAAAGTCAGAAATCCGTAGCCCAGTCCGTTCGGATCACGTTCTGCAACAGTCCGCACGCAGAGTTTAGATTCGTAGTTACCGATGGCCAAGATTACTAAGTTGTCGGCGTAACATACTACCTTGTACCCCATTCTGGTGAGTGTTAGAGATCATCTATAATGAGCATCCGCAACAAAAGTGCTAAAATATCGGCTTGAAGGGTGCCTCTTTAGACTCTTTTTACTCTTCCTACCCCGCCCAGTTCGGCAAAGACAGTTCTATTATTCAAGATGGGTGAGATCCAGTGTTTTAGAGACCGGTTCACTCTATGTTTTGTTAGCGTTTCAGTGAACTTATGTAGAAGGACATTGTTAAAGGCACTTCTATATCGATAAAAACAGCCAGCGTAGATTGTTTAAAGAGGTGAGGTTACGACGGTGATAGAGATCGACGACTAACGGTTCTGCAGATTTCTATGTAATACTAATTAATTTTATCGATTTAATATGTATGTTCGCCTGAATTTATGAAAAACCACATACTTATAATATCAAAATATATTAATATAATTAAAAAAAAATTTCGGTTTACACGGTACTTTTGGAGAACGAGTCCACCGCGTAAATCGAGGGTCAGATGTATACGTAAAAATCCTAAATTTTTATATGGTAACACTAAGAAGTGGTTGCCCTATTTAGTCCATTTTCTAAATTTTATTTACGCGGTCTCAGGAAGTATCCAAATATATAGTGAAAAATGAAATTTTTGAATGGCAACCCTACGAAGGAGTTGCCCGATTCGGCCCATTTTCGAAATTAAATTTACATTTTTGTTTTAAAAACGGACGGACGGACATGCAAAAATGAAAAAATCAAAATAACTTTTAATATTATGCGCGGGTGTCCAATCCATTTTGCTCTACCATTATTATTTCCATGTGTCAAATGGAATGACAAACTTAGTACAATACCCTTATGATTTTATCTAGGGTATAATAATTTTGTGATGATCGAAATTGAAATCTTTTGTCCACATTGAATAAATCACACCACGTAAATAGGTATGCATTTATGATTTATTCATGAGCCTGTGCTCAGTTTTTATATTAAATTAAATTAAATTTTGTGAAATCTTATCAATTTGAGCATAACATAATTTTTATTATTATTATTATTTATAGAATTCTGGATTCTTCGGGATGCGTGGCAAAAAGCAACCATTTGAATTTCGAAGCAAATTTATTGGAGTCCGAGGCAAAAAGATTCCTGAAGGAATATTAATACAACATCACGTCGATGAGGAACCAGTTAATGATGAAAATTCGAATTCAGTAAATTTAATAGATGATAAAACGAAACGTGTACCAAGTGGATTTGTTGGTATGCGAGGTAAAAAGGAATCAGGTAAGCAAAAAAAAAAAAAAACATGGAATTTATACGCAAAATAAATATATACCTAAATCGAATTCGTATACAAACTACACAGGTTTAAAATTTAAACAGTATTTCTAAATTACGATAAAAATGCAGCACACAAGCGCAAATCTGGAGGAATATAATTTAAATTTAAGAAGACATATCCTCGGCGTGGATATGCCCTAACTCTAGTCAAATTCGAGAAGTTTTCCTGGTTTGATTTTTAAAAGGATTGAGTCTTGAGAGAAAATGTTAATTTCTGAGCATAATTTTCGCTCTACTTTTATTTTATTTTCCATTAAATTCCATTAATTTCCTTAAAAGAAAATCAACCTAAACATTGCATTAATTTCATTGAAAACCCAGCACTTTATAATAATACTGATGACAATAGCAAAACATCCAATAAATCTAAATTTGAATTGATGATCTGTTTAGACGTCACATCGTGTCCTCCTCAACGAGCACTAGAAGCCATTCTTACAGCTTACGGTACTTACAATGCTTACAGCCAATCTACCTTTTTATCCAAATGGTAGCAGCTAGTAGTATGGTTCAAAGTAAAGTTTCTTCCGGTGTGGGACATCTTACACATCTTATACATACACATTAAAGGCCTAAGAAGCTTCAATGGATATTAGGGCTAGAATATTTTTCTTAGAAAGAATTTACTAGGTAACCTTTAACGAGAGAAACCATATATTATACAAAGGACTCCAGTTTCTACAACGATCCCAAGTCTGGTATACAGACGGATGCAGGAAGGATTACAAAACATGAGCAAGAATGGTGGATTTATAAGTGAAACTCTCTATGCCTATCTTCTATTTTTCTGGCGGATATACATATACGCTATAGAGATTAGAGTTTAGAAAAGCCTGAACTAGGGCTGCAATAACTCCAACATCTACATTTATTCAGACAGCCAAGCTGCCTCCTTGGCTCTGTCCGCTCAAGACTTTGAGTCGAAACTAGTCTAGAGTTGCCACATAAAAGACTGCAACTACTGTTTAGGAGTAACAAAGTAACTTTGTTTTGAGTTCCTGGGCAAAATGGAGTGGTGGAAAATGAAAAACGGACGATCTGGCTAAAATTGGAGTCAACAGTGTGTATACTAGACTAGTCCCTATCCAATATTTGACCCTTCCAAAAAGCCACTCTAGTTGTTGGGAACGAAAAAATTGGAAGACAGGCAATTGGATCTTCTCTGGCGTAGCGTGCCCAGTATAAGGTGAGTGAAGGAGTTCTTCATCCCCGTCTTCTTTTCAAATTTTCAAACGTGCAAACTAATTGGTCTTAGCAAACAATCACTGTTTATTATTGCAATCATTGGACATGGCCCCTTCGGTTATTTTCTAAAGAAGATAGGCAATTTCAACAGTGAACTCTGTCAACTATGCTAAGAGGAAGATGAAACCTTACAACATTTCATATGTTAGGGTCCGTTCTTGCAGCTTTAAGATTGTAAATCACTGGAGTGGAGAAGCATATTACTCGAAAAAAGCTTTGCAAGCTAATCCCAAAGGCAATAATCCAGCTCATTAAAGGGCTAGATTTAGACTAATTACTCTATGATAGGACACAATAGATTAACTCTGATCGTGATATCTGCAGGATCTTAGTAGCCTAGTCGCCTTTATTCTTAACTTAACTTAATCTACATCTGAATTTAAAGCGGAAACTAATCACAGCACGTCAATATTAAATCAATCTTTAGTTTTCTAAGCAATCACCAAATCAATCACAAATTGGAGCAGCTCTAAAATTTTGAAAGATGATAAGTGATTCGAAATGTTGAAAAGTAATGGAACACGGGTAAATGGAAAAAAGATAATATTTTAGCTACCAAGTTTTCCGAAAAATACAAAAAATAAATAAATAATTAAACGTTTTATTGAAATGAGGTTTTTCCGTATCCACTCATCTTGGGAGATTAGAACATGTATTCCAAACAGGAATCGGGTATCGTATAAAATTTGTGTACATGAATGAAGTTTTCTTATCCTCATAATATCTCGAAGATGACGACATTAACGAAGGACGGAAAATGCAGAGCGAATGAGATGCAAGCACAAAAATGACAAGTAACAAGTGGGACCGACGATGATAAAGCAATGGCAGCGCGTAGAAATGGCAACAAATTTGCACTCTTATTAGAATAATTGGACTGCTCCTTTATGAGTTCTGCTAGCTGTTTATACCTACACTGAGCTCCTACACTAGAAAGCTTAAGCTCAACACAAACATGGAGAAGCTTCACTTAATTTGGCTTCTGTTTCTTATATGTTCTAAGCTTGGGAGCTTTAGGACTTTTACACAGCCTTTCCCCCGTACTCTGTTATCTGTTCGAATCCGAAACTCTATTTTCGTAATGTTTTTGTTTTTTTTAAGTGCATCAAAATAATACACAAAGGATCCAAGTCAAATCCATAATTATATAGAGCTAAGCATGAATTCATACGATACAGATACTCGGAAAGGAAAAGCGTAATAGTCCTAATTATTGCGAGCATTTCCTACAAGAGCTGGTCAAATTAGTGGCCATATGTTCTGGAAGATTTTGAATATGATTTTTTTTTTTTTTTTTTTTTTTGTAAGCAAGCAAGTCCTATTGGCCAGTAAGCCGCTAATTTACCCCCCTCTAATCGGTAAAATATTATCTTAGATGAGATAAGATTTTAACCTAACTATAGTTTTCGTTGAGTCTCTAAAGCCTAGTACTAAGGTCCGCGCTAAGCTAAATTTTGTATGAAAATTTAGCAAGCTAAAAGATATTGGCGAAAATTTATCCTGAATTTAACGAGAGGGGTACTAAGGTCAACGCGTTAAATTTGCCTTTGGGTTTTGATTAGAGATGGCACCACCAGTAAATCTCCAAAAAAATTTAGCTTGAATTTATCCGCCGAGCCGTTATTTAGCGCGCTAAAAATATTTATTGTCAGAGTTCTGAGATTTGATAAATTTATTGAGCGGATTTTTGTAGTTAACGTAGTTTTGCTGTAAGTACGGATGAATTTGATTTCTTCTTGTGGCCGTATTTTCAATATCATTGTTGATTTTTTTTTTATTGTATACATTATGTATATTATTTTTATATTTTTAATATTTCCAAATAATTTTAACTACCTGTTTTTAGAAATATTATGACCGCGCATTGTATTTCCGTAAAAAAATTGCAAAAATTTTTCTTCTTCTTGTTTTTAATATATCTTTTCTCTGAGTCTCCGCTATCATACTTTAGCTGCTATGAACGGCCCGATATTGGAGACCCGCTAAAATTTAGTTTAGTGCGGACCTTAATACTAGGCTTTAACTGAAAATTGACAATGAGAAAATATTTCTACAGCAAAACCGCTTACTTATATTTGTATTTACCCCATACCCTGCACGGCTCATATGTTAAATTCAAATTGAGAGAACTTTATCAAACCAAAATGGCAGCTAATTCCAATAAATGGAGGTTTTTTTTTCTGGTTCACCCTATATGAAAATTGATGGAAATTATTCTGAAAAATTAAATTGAAGGGCTCAAAAGCAGAAGAGTACAAGTAAACTTTTCACACTTTTGAGATATAACACTTTAAAGAAGTTGGTTGGATATCGTAAATTTTGTGCAAAGTCTTAATTTTATGTGATTATACTAAAAAAAAAAAAGCCGGATATCTTAATAACTTTTTATTGTGGTTAAAATAATGCTCGATTGTTTTTGGTTTATTAAAAAGGTAATAATTTACCCCATTTCCTGTAAAAGGTGTACTTGTATCCCTATGCCTTTGCAGGTTTTATTCAAATATAAAAACGTATATTTAGTATTTTAACAAATTAGTTATTTAAAAAAGTACAAAAGGAAAAAAAAGTCCAAAGGAAAATATAGTTCAAATTTTTAAGTTGTTTTTAGAAAAAGAAATTTAATTCAATATTAAGTGTATAAAATCTTCATCTTCGTTTTTTTATTATCAAGAGTGTTAATCATTCCAGTCAGACTATAACATATTATCAGCTTCACTGACCGAATCCCCATTCCATTTCTACTTCTAGTTCATTACTATGTCCTGATGGGTTCCCTATTAAGTGCCAAACACAATTCCGACGTTTCAATCCGATTCGATCCAACCCATTTCGATCCAAACGGATGCATGGGCACAATTGTTCCGTTCTGTTTCAAACACTTGACTTTAAAATTTGCCAGATTTTGTATTTCATCCATGAAAACATTCTTTTTTTGTCATAAAATTCATGCCTTTTTCTATTTCCTCAACAAAAGCCATTTTCTGCATCTTTGAGTATAAAGAAATCTTTACAGATGATTTTTTTAGGTTATGTCATCCGTAAAAGTTGAAATTTGCTTAACTTTTCCGTTTCGATCCGATCCATTTCGATCCATTTCGGTGTAATGTATCCAATTGCACGTATGTCTCATATAAGCAATTTTGATATTTGTACGAATCGGATCGAAGCGGTGGAATTGTGTTTCGCCCTTTAGACAGCGCTGTTTTCTCTTCTTACCCCCCCCCCTCCACAATTCATGCGAAAGGACTTGAAGAATTGGTGGTGAATTGGAGGTATATGTAAATGGAAGAAAATTTTTATAGCCCTTACAGTGGAGTCAGTTTTCAACATGGGCTACTCTGCCAGTTGTTTTTTTTTCATGTCAATCCCTTCAACTGGCATATCTCCATTGACAGTTTCTTTATTGAATAATGAGAAAGGTGTAGACTTCAAAATGCAGCCACACAAAACCTTCGAGAATATTTCACAAGCCATTAAACAGACTCCCTCACTACCACATCAGAGCCGCAACGGAGTCCTGAAATTCCAAAATATTTGCAGTGTTCTTATGTAAAACTGACAAAAGTTTGATTTGAATAGCTCCTCCACCCTAAACTACTATTCATACAGAAAAATGGTGTTCTGATAATCTTCCGAACCGAAATAAAATTTTTATACCTTTCCTAACAAAATTATTTTAAAATATTTATCTGAATTAAATGAGTACGATTCCTAAACAAAAACTCTTAGCTGAATAATCATTGTATATGCCGCTGTGCCCATGGGTGGGCTGATGAAGTCGAATGTAGCTGCCTACAGATTCGGACTCCAGTTGCACATACACACATGTAATTATCACTCAGCTGGGAGTTAGTGAGCTTAAAATGGTAAGGTTACTTTATAATCTCTATTATTTTGTTAAGTAAGGTATAAGTATATAGTAAGTGTGGCCTTTGGGAAGGTAAGGAACCAAGCTGTAAGTTACTAGAAGACTATTTTCCTGTATGGATAGTAGTTTAGGCTCTATAGCATATATAAAGCCAATGTTTGGCACTTTTCCATAAGTATCAATATAGAACATTTTAGAGAACGGACTCCCAACGCACACATATAGATTTCTGTTTCATGGCTTTGGAAGTATTCTCGAGGGTTTTGAGCCACTGCACTAGTCATAAGTCTGCATGTCATTGGTTGAATTGATTTAAAGTCTCCTTGCTTTAACCTAACTACTGTAAATTTCCTACTGGATTTCGATTCAATGGTACACCAAAAACATTTGAACATTTCTTTTTCTCATTTTCTATAATGGCAAAATGTTGGTCGCACTCCATGAAAAATGCCCCCAGATAATACTAAAAATCTGTGATCAACGGATTTAATAACGGTGTTTTTGACTACGTATTTTTGTTTTGTCCACCGGCATTATCGATGGAAGGTTGATGATAAACCGCAGGAGACTTGACATAATTTCCTGAGAGCCTCTTGACGTTTCATTTTCCGGCCACATGAACATGATTCCAGATCCGGACACTAGGCTGTGAATTCCAAAATTATAGGTTTGTTCGATGAAAGCACCGTGCCGTGTAAATTTTCCCCTACAATTTTCCCCAAATTTAGCCGGGGTTTTGTGCACTCATCGAACAAGTTTTTAAAACACCGGGTAAATCTAATGTAATAACATTTCTCTGACAGTTCTCCTGAGCATAATTTAACTTCTAATTTCCAGTGATTTGTCAAAATTTATTTATAAAATAGGTATTAAAATGCACAAAAAATATTTCTCAGTATTTTCTTAATTACATATTCTTTTATTAGCTTTTTTATATCGATATTATCGCCTTTTCTGTAACTTTACTTTCAAAAAATGACAATTGGTTCATCTGTGACCAGATATACCATAGCTCCATCATTTCTGCACTATTTTCACTTTTATCATCAGATGTTTTGTCACTAGATATAAAATTAATAGTTTGAATGATCAAAATCTACAGAAATGATTTTCTCTATCCCGTTGGCTTCTTCTCGAGCCACTATTAAACCCTTTCCTGACATCTCATTTAAGAATTTAGAGAATTTCTTATATGTTGTTTGCTTCAAATCTATTTGCTTGGTAGCTGCAGGTCTAACGTGAAGTCTATAAAAATTACTTAGAGTAAGGAAACGCACACTCACGTGCGCACACGAACGACTCATGAGTAATTTACGGCTCATGTGCGCGTTCCATTTTTAAAAACTCATGTGCGCGTGCGTGAGTCGTTGTCATTTTATTAGCGCACGCGCCCATGAGTGAGTAATTCACAATAAGAAAGCGCACACTCGCGTGCGCACACGAAATTTCTTTCTGCTCATTACTCACGAGTGAGTAATTCACAATAAGACAGCGCACACTCGCGTGCGCACACGAAATTTCAATATAAGAAAGCGCACACTCGCGTGCGCACACGAAACTTCTTACTGCTCATTACTCACGAGTGAGTAATTCAATATAAGAAAGCGCACACTCGCGTGCGCACACGGAATAACTCACGAGTGAGTAATTCATTGGAAGAAAACGCACACGAAATTTTTCATTGTTCAATTCCTACTTGTGTATGCAATTTCATTTATGTGCGTTTCCGTACTCTTAATGGCAAAGAAACATTTTTACGATCAAATTTCTTACTAGAAAGGCAGATCTTAAGATTTCATCCATGTTCTACGACCTTAATCGCCTCCTCAAATATTTCCTTATAATTTTCAATCGAATTTCCTATGTGCATATTATCGATGGGTATTTTGTCATAGAATTTCTTATCCAACTTCCTTATATAATCTGAATTTGGTATGAGCTCCACGATTTTTTCACTTTTATATACAGTACTCAACCGCAATCACCGAACAAATTCCATATGACAGTTCACAAATGACAAATGCAAACGTTTACCCCTAGAAATTTTTAGTGCAAGTTCGGGGCACAAAATCAGAAACACCGTGCTTTCATCGAACAAGTTTCTGTAACCCCGTGTAAGCCCAGGGTTTTCAAAAAACAAGATAGTGAAACCCGCTGTAGCCCGGGGCTTACCCGGTGTTTTCATCGAACAAACCTCATATGTCCGTAATTGTCTCAGGTAATAGACTTTACCACAAGTTAAAAAAAGGGTTTGGTAATGTCCTTTGCAAATTTAATCAAAATGCTATACGTTCTAAAAACTTGCTCACTAGCTCTGTAGTGTTTTTCTTAGTTGCTCTTGCAGCATCGATTTTCCTAAAGTGTACCACCTTTAATGTAGCGGAATCTTTTTTAATATTTTCAGAAGTTGCGTTTTTTTATTGTATTATTAAGTTTGTCGTCGCAACTGCATTAAGGCAATGAGTGGTCCACGCACGGTAGACGGCCATTTCAGAAATTTGATCCTATTACTTCAATAGTTGTCAGCCATCGCAACTGTGTTTAAGCCTTAAGGTGAACAGTAAAGGGGTACAAGTGCACTTGTACCTTTTAGCTTGTAAACAACATCGTCTGCTGTTATTTTATTTTATTTATTTATTTTATTTTAACTTCAAGTTCCTCCGATAGACTACAGATTCTAAAAATCCAATTATAATCTACCGGTTAACAGTGATACATTCGTGTACAGCTACATACCAATCGTAAAACATGAGATATATAATTCAATATTAAGAATATCAAAAATATTAAGATTAGGAAAACATTACTGTAAGTAAGATTAATTCAAGTTATGGTTAATTACCAGATATCAAATTCAATATACAAATCACTGGAAGAAAAGAAAATATAACGTATTAGAGATATACAAGTATCAGTTGACTACAGAAGGAAAGAGTAATATTACTTATAGATACTAGGTACTAGATATAAAATAAATGTTCAAATACAAAAAAAAAAAAGAAAAAGTAAAAAATTAAAATTAAAACTACTACTAAATACTAGAGAATTAATTCAGTGTTCAAAATTTACTATGATTTTACTACGGTTATAGAACTCCAGAGAAAAGGAGAAAAGGGCAATCGTAAGTCTCAGAAAACCAATAAAAAGAAAAAGAAGGAAATGAAATGAAATGAAGTGAAAGGGGCAATGAATAAGATTATCTTGGCTGTATGAACTCATCTATAATAAGCTTTTTGAATGTCAGAGGGCTAATGC
The DNA here is from genome assembly GCA_963924295.1 of Dioctria rufipes. Classification (NCBI taxonomy): domain Eukaryota; kingdom Metazoa; phylum Arthropoda; class Insecta; order Diptera; family Asilidae; genus Dioctria; species Dioctria rufipes. The sequence continues at coordinate 45,080,075 of OZ002741.1, read as the reverse complement.
CAAACAAGTCAATATCAGAGAACTTATTGTTAAATGACTTTTGAAATCTAAATATAGGAGACTTTTCTATTAAATTAGTCCTATGGGTAGGTAAATAGAACAAGTCTTGTTGTCTTAATGTCCTAAATGGGACACTAAAATTGATCCTAGATAACAAATAAGGACAATCAATATTACCATTAACCAGTTTAAATAGAAACATTACATCCAAGTACAGTCTTCTATTCTCAAGGGACAGCAGACTGAACTTAGCAAGTCTGTCTCCATAATCGATGTACGAACGTTCAAACTTGTATACCTAAAATCGCGTGAATCTCCTCTGAACTGCCTCCAACTGATCTGAGTATGTCGAGTAGAAAGGATTCCAAACTTGAGAGGCGTATTCCAAAACACTTTTAACAAGAGTATTGAACAATGTAACGAAAGAAGCAGGGAACGAAAACGATTTACCAGCACGAAATATGAAACCCATTAATCGAAAAGCCCTTGATGTAATATGATTCAAATGGGCCCTAAATAGTAACTTTGAATCGAAAAGAGGGGAACTTTTGCGAGAAAACGAGATGAGATTGCACTTAGATATATTGATTTCAAAGTTGTTATCAGTACACCAGCCATGAAGGGCACATAAGTCCTGTTGTAAGCTAAGACAATCACTAACGGATTCTATGTTCGTAAATATTTTAGCATCATCTGCATACAATAAGCAATTGGACTTAATATGTGATGGAAGATCATTAATGTACATTAAGAAGATGAATGGACCTAGTACAGTTCCCTGCGGAATACCTGAAATCTGTTCATAGGGACCAGAAAACAGACCATTGAATGCTACTAAGCAATCTCTATTGAGGAGATAAGATGGGAACCAGTGAATGGTATTTGCATGAAAACCTAACCGCGCCATCTTGGTTAAAGCTATTTTGTGACTAATTTTATCGAAGGCTTTAGAAAAATACGTATAAACACAGTCAACCTGCTTCCCTTGGTCAAGGGAAGTGGCCACAAAGTCCGCAAATGAAACCAAATTCGTGACAGTGGGACGACCTGGAAAAAAACCTGCTGATTATCCGAAATAAGTGCTTTAGTAAGGGGAAGGAGCTGATTATAAATAACTTTCTCAAATATTAGTGCCAGGCTACTAGAGATGGAAACTGGACGATAATTAGTAATTAATCTAGGATCCCCTGATTTGAAAATAGGTGTAACAAAACAGCGCTTCAATATTGAAGGGAAAATTTTCCGGGCAATAGACAAATTAAACAGATCACATAACGGTCGAGCTAATGAGTGCGAGCACTTTTTATAGATAGCATTAGGGATTCCATCAGGGCCAGGGTATCTTATTTATATCCAGTAGATCAAGGACCTTGAGAATTTCCTCTCTGGAGACAGCGTTCAGTTTAATATTATTTAGAACTCGGTTATCTTCTTTTGACATGTTTAATCACAAACAACACAGGATAGGAATTTAGTGATATCCCTTTGTCACAAACATTTTGAGTATATCTAGTTTGCATTTATTCACTTATCTCAATTTTTAACAAAATGTTACTTGTATTCCTCTGCTTTCGAGCCCCTCAATTGTAATCCCCTCTGCTTTTAAACCTCTCAATTGTAATCCCCTCAGAAAACATGTATTTGAAGGTTTGATTGTGTTTAAAAAAAAAAAAAAACAATTCATCTATAGTTATCAAAACATTGCACGAACTGAGAAAAATATTTAATCTCAATTCCACAATGATTTTAAAATCTTACATCCGCAAATGTTGTTGAAAGCAAGGAAACCAGTTGGTTCGTCATATTTCACGAAAATCCATGTCATTCACTAGCAAACAAAGTGAATGAATAATGACCACTCAGGTCGCTTGACTCTATAGTCTGCTGACACAAAGAAATTTCGTTTTTATGCTATTCGTAGAATGTACGTTTATGGAATGAATTAACGCTTTTATAACTCGTTTACGTCGAGGAGATACTTATCCATTTCTTAGATGTTTACTTTATGCATGTCAACTGACCCAAATTCGGCCGTGTACATACTTCAGCTTTTATATGTATTTTTCTGAAAATCCGGCCCTTGTCTAGTGTACTCTATTGAGGAATAAAACAAACTTTTAATTTTAATAGCCAGAGCCTTAGATATCTTGCAACAGGCTTCATCTAGCTCAACACTTACACTTGCCAGTACGAGAGCACTAGAATGCAGAAAGGCGAAAAAATCTTAGATAAAAATAGCTTCCTACAGAGACTTTTCTTTTATAAGGACAATGAAGAGCTTTTCTTGGTAATGACCCTGATAAATGATGGTGCACATATTCTTAAAGCCATGTTTTCTTTAATTCGTAATCTTACATTCTGTAGAATGTGGAATGTAATTTTAATAGAAATTCTTTGTTGTCATTAAATCGCAGCATCAAATAAGATCAGACTGTGTTCCTTAAGTCACTTTCACATCAAAAACAAGAACAGAAAAGTGTAAACCGAAAAACTCAATTTATTCCACTTTAAAATAAGATTTTTATTCCAATGATTAATAAAATCTAAGGAAATAGGATAAACTAAGAATTTTACTGAGAAAATAGTTATATTTATTTCAGATTTTGAAGAAAAACACAAATTTTATGTTTTATCGGCCGAAATACTTTTTCGGTAGAAAAATTCGGGTCATAAAACATAAAAGTTGTGTTTTTCCTAAAAATCTGAGATAAAAATACTATTTTATTAGTAAAATTATTAATTTATCCTCTTTTCCAAGATTTTATTAATCATAGGAGCAAAAATCTTATTTTAAAGTAGACTAAATTGAGTTTTTCGGTTTACATTTTTTCGATTCTTGTTTTTGATGTGAAAGTGCCATTAGATATATGAAATTTGGAGAATTTTTACGTTAATTTTATTGTAAAGAAAAGCGACACAATATATTAATTTTGGTCGTGGTATCCACAGGGTCCAAGGGGTCTATTCACTTTTTTTTTAGCACGGAGGCTAAAGCGGCCCATTGTGCTAATTTGCTACAACGAAAGAAAATACCTTCCACCATAACCTTCCTGTCATCTTAATGCAGCACATAAGATTTAGGTAAGGTAAGCTTTTCAACTCATTTGCAGATAAGAAGACAGACCCAAACACATCTTGCCTGCGCCGATAAAGGCAGGATAAGTGCAGAGAATGTGTTCGGTTGTCTTATGCTGAATTCTTTTCAACAAAACCGAACAGGCACTGAAGTGAACCAGAATGTGTCAGATCTGCACTGAATTTAGCCCTGTCCCGAACGGGCACAACCTGAAAAGAATGCAAGAAAGTAGAATATTCGAAAATGTTCGTCCTTTATGATTTTAATAAAAAAAAAAATAAACCACTTCAATAAAATAATTGTATTTTCAAAAAATTTCCACACATCCCCACTTTAATTAGAAGTACTTTCGATTTGATGGTTAGCTCCGAACCATAACCACAAATTTTCATGGAACAAGAAAGTTCAAAACCGGTGCAGAAACCAAACATAGAATCGCTGTGAAAAGAACATATGTGCGAAACCAGTTCTGTGTCAGTGTGGTGAAGAAAACACTTGAGGTTTAAGAACCGAACGAATTACGACTCAGTTCAGGTGAAAAGAATTGACCTGCCTTTCAGGCAGGACAGACATTTAGCGCTGACAACAATTCCAATCTTTGTTAGATGAGAGTGAAGCAAGACGTGGCCACTGATAATACCAAGCCAATCACAGTCGAGCATTGTTTTCTTCCGAGCCTTAAAAATAGGTCAGTGAACTTGGCATTAGGCCCATCAAGAAAAAGTTTCGTACATCTACAAGTGCTCAGGTTCGTTCGCCCATTGCTGCTGAGGCTTCATGCAAACATCAATCTTGATGAGAGACCTGATCACCCAGGATAGTGTGTCCCATTGTACGAATACCATATAATGGATGCACACACAATTTATCCAATAATGTTCTACTGTCCTCCAGTAACTTAGATATTATCCGAAGGGCATTCAGAGTCCTTCACTCCTGCTCTAAACTTAACCTAATCGAGCAAAAAGCAAAATTTTAAAATGATCTCCAGGACAATTTTTTTACAAAATTTTAGTTGTGTTAATCTTATCGAAATTTAGCGATTATGTGTGAGAAACACAAGACAATTGAAATTAAAAAAAAAAAAAACTTTCTTCGAAACGACATTTCTTCGCGGTGGCCGCGAAGAAATATGTTTTCGAAGATATGTCGTTGCGAAAAAAAGTTCTCATGAAGTTGGCTAAAACCAAAGAACATAAGAAGCTCTTTTGGCCTCTCAAAATCCCCAAGATATATGCATAATTGAAAATTTAATTTAAATCTAAAAGGGTACGTATAAAAGTCATAATTTTTGAAATTCTGATTTTTATGAAAAAACAATCTTTGTGCCAAAGCTAACAAGCTCCAAAAGAGAAAATGTGTTTTCATTAATCTGAATATTTACTAATTTTTTCCGAAGATGGAGCTAGTATTAAGTGCCAAAAGTGAATAACAAGAAAATGTTATTAAGTAGGTAAGTGCTAATTAACTGTCAAAATGATTTGCTATTTTTGTTGAGGCTTACAAGAATCTTTTTGCACGAAATGGAAAATAGTGCAAGTAGAAGAAAGAAGTAGTGTCAAAGAAGAGAGAAAGATTCTTAAAAATAGGGATTTGCGGCAGACTATATATAAAAATATTGAAAAATCTGCTAGAAAACCATTCTAGGAATATATGTGAAAAACCATTTCAACAATCAAACTTGCACAGAAATGTGACCATACACATTGGGACGGAAAATCAGCGCTTATGAAAGAAACACAATTTAAGCGCTTGATTAGCTATCATTTGGCAGCTCTTTAGGAGAATATTCATTGATCTATCAAGAAAAATGAGCAAAAGCGCAATTAAGTAACTCTTTTGGAAGCTCTATAGAAGATTAATTGATTAACTCTAGCAGAAGTACAACAAAGCGTGGTTTCATTTAATTTTCCACGAATCTAAACTATGGATTTGCCCACTATTGTGCTAAGTAATGCATTTTCTCATTTTCAATGTGGAATTCAGAGTGATTAGAAGTAATCTGCTGAAGTTTGTTATGAAACTATCTTGAGTGATTGGCTTGGACGTGAAGTCCAGACTGCCAGCATGAGCTGACAGATCACTCGACGGACAGCGTTGACTGCAGGGCGGCACGCTAGCTCGCCTCGGCTCATTGGCCATAATCAAAAAAAATCTCGTGCCTATTAATTAAAAGGGGACCTTGACGTCACTTACCTACATCCAATATTGAAGGCGCAGATGATATGCCTTCACTGCATGCCCCAACCACCCATACGACACTGAGGGCAGCAAATTAGTTTCAGTGTCCCTTTTTTTCCATTTTTTGGTGATGCTGGAGTTCCTGATATTGATGATCTGACTTTTCAAATTATTTTCTGACAATATTTTGTTTGAACTTAGCCGACAATGTTACTTGCCTCACGTAATGTCAATTTGGACCATGAGGACGGGCAGATAAGCTACCACCACGTGGGCGAGTAAATGCACCCCATTCACTGGTTCCGCTGCTACTTGGGCTACTAACAGGTAGATTACTCTTTTATGAACGCTTCCACTTGTAAGTGGAAGAGCGCTACCTTTTGTACATGTGAATGGTGAGCAGGCCGTGGCTGCTAAAATTTTGTTGTTGTGGTTGAAAAATAATCCTATTGATTGGAAATATATCAGTGTGAGGACTGAAAAATATTCTAAATTTACTTACAGGCTGTATTTACTCATTTTTTTTTTTTTACTCGCCGATGATCGCGGAAATTTATTTTTATTCACTCCCTGATGTTGCTGCTCGATGATTTTCAAAATGACTTGTCTTCTTCTTCTTTTACTTTTCTCGTCAGCATGTCACCCCGAGCTCGAGGAAACGCACTTCTCTCGGTCTGGGTGCATTCGAATATTCTGATTGCCAGCCGCCGGCATACACGCTGCAGTCTTATCAATGTAACATATTGCTATATGCAAAACGCTACGACCATAACAAGTTCTTGTTAATAAAAGTGGGAATAAAAGGGAGAATATTGGCTTATTTAATGAACGTAATAAAATTTAATAACACAAATAATCTTGAGCAAGCGCAAGCGACTTAAAGAGAGATTAAAGAAGAAGTACTGCGATAATTATTCAAAAAGCTCATTAAAATTTTTGAAAAGACACTAACTTTTTCGCCCATCATTTAGCATACCTCTTAGAGCGCTTCTTAAGAACAGCAGTGAAGCGCTTGCCACTGCGGACATGTCTATGCAAAAAAGCAATGAACTGGGATAGAGAAAAGAAGTGCTGTGAGTTTCCAGGGAAGCACTTCAGGAGATTTCTTAGAGCTATATTTTTCACAATGTCTTAAAATGGGTGCATACCAGTGACAATGGCACATGCGCATAGCGAGGAAGTAGCGTCCCTCTAAACATTAGAGAGTATACCCCTAAAGTGAAACGAAAACGTGAACTTTACGAACAGCGTTTTACTAATACACCCACAGCCCAATAGTACATGGAACACTATAATTACAGCGTAACAAAAACGTATTGAAAACGTACGCATCATTGAAAGAAGCAGTTAAAAATTTAGGTGTAAATATTATAAACAAATAATATACATATAGGTCCATAAAAAGTTTGAATAAATTATACTATATGTACTTCCGCAATTTATAAAAATTTATAAGAGCGTTTATTATTATCATACAACTGGCTATAAACCGGTTTTATATAAATTTTGTATATAGTTCAATCAACCTCTCGGATAAAATGTGTTTATAACTGTGTTAGATAAAAGAAAGAAATATAAGATATGCTTTTTTATATCTCTGTTATATATAGAATGGAATATACGAAGCTTACAATTTGTACCTAATTTGTATTCTACTTAACTATTGTAAGCGAGGTGGAATTTCATTGGCGGTGGTCGACACAGTCTTCATTCGATTTGTAGAGAAGGGTAGGTCTCCTCAGCCCTGATAGGAAGCTTTTCGTAAAAGATTTTTAAACTTTTGTTTAGACTTTAATTTTTGATGGGCCAATTTTGCCACACTTTTATGATATCGAAACCTTTGGCTATTGTTGGACATAGGAAACTTCTCAAAGGCTACAACACTGATCAGCTATTCCCAGACACGCTGTGAAAGCTCTGTAGAAATTTTTCCGGACTTTTATTAGAAAATCTGATTTCTACAACACTGATCAGATATTTAGACACCATGTGCAACTTTCGTAGAGACTTCTGTTTTTGTTTTTTTTTTTTTTAACGAGCTATTGGCCAGTCCAGCCACACTATCAATAAAATATCGACCCCATTTTTACGTTGGGTTATTAAAAAAAATTTCACCTCGTCAAACTCTTTTAGTAAAATGTATGTCTGCACCGTATAGAGTTTACCCTGCCGGGGCATGAGGTTTCCACCTAACGCCTGTGATGCCCGTTCTTTCAGACAACTACAAATTGTTTCTAAATGATGTGATACCTGACACAGCTCGAAACCTTAATAATATTATTAAATGCAAGCTAAGTAGAAAATAGCGGGATAAAAACGCTAACCTTTATGACGCTAGTTTTTAAAGAAAATAAATGGTAAAATATTTAACCTCTGGAGCTGGAAGAACACGAGAAGAAAATTCCGTATTCCCGGAATGCAAGACAAACTCTGTTCTCTTCTTCTCTCCCGAAAATTTTTTTCTCCGTACTCTGTCCAGCCAGAGTTCACTCACGTAGTCTGGTCAGAGTCGCAGCACAATCGTCGTGTAGCATACACGGTGCACACTGCTGCTAGCTCCAATGTAGCATACTGCTATATGCATTTTGCTACGACCATAACAATAGATCAGTGAATATTCTCCTAAATGATGGCTAGGCAAACGCTTAATTTTTTCTTTGTTCATAAACGCTGGTTTCTCGTCCCAATGTGCTAGGTCGCCGTGAACTCAAATTTCTGCTTCTAATTACTCATTAAAGCAGCCAAAAGTTTCGAGCTCTTGCGAATTGTTTTCGAAAAAAAATATGTCAGGATTCGTCCCTTCCATTTCCAAAGCATGTCTAAATCTCTCGACTAGAACATACTTTGTGCCTGCCGTTTGTAATGACCGTTTGCCCAACTCCAGTTTCAAATCCTGTACTCGAAGCTCCTCCAGCTTGCGTCCAATTGCTTTAGTTTATCTTCCGGAACTTTAACGTAAAGCACAAAATTTCACTCAATTTCACAATTTATTTAAGTCAAGTGCCACCACTTTACTTCACTTCTGACACCAGTTGTTATGAGCGTGACCTTTATTCGTTATTCAAACACAATATTTCAGATATTAGTCATTCTTTACTTTTATAATATTCCCAAACAATTATCAAATGAACTCTAGTTTAGTTATCGCTAGTACTGTACTTCTAATTATCGCAATCCAAATAGTTTACTTCGTTCACTTCATTGTGTAAAATAACACTCGCCTCCTTGCGGCTAGAAACGCCATATTTATACTCAATAAATTGTTCCAGAAACTTCCGGAATATTTCGTTCCCGAAACATCGATACTCGAAACCTAAAGATGTCGCTTGCTATGATTCGATTCTCCAAAAGTATAGTTTATATATACAGGGTGGGCCAAAAGTCACCATGGGGTTTAAAAATTAAATTGGTAACATATGGTAGGATGAAAAAAAGGAGGGGTAAGGTGGGGTGGGGAAACATGCTTACCTATGAAGAACAGACAGTTGGCTATCATGTAAAAAAGGAATGAAGAGAAACGGTCAACAGGGTGTGGAGCAATGTACAAACGAAAAAGTTAGATTATTTTTAAACCCCATGGTGACTTTTGGCCCACCCTGTAGTATACAAAGATAAGAAGATATGGCCGATTTGAGAGGAATTTTTTGTGTTGCTACATCATGAGATGACTAATGTCATTCCAGCGAATTTGTTTTGAGTTTTTCGTATTTTATTGACTGAAATACGTTTTGAATATATTAAAATATTTAACAAAACATTAGATTCTTCGTTTAAATCATTTCGGGAAAAGTAATTATGTGCTAGTGGGAAAGCAAAGAAATTTTCAAATAGAAAATTCTTTTCACTTTGATAAGAACGATTGAAATTGAGGCAAACAAATTTTTGACAATAGTCGCCAAATGAGGCAAGCAATCAATTGACAGATAACTCGGCCATACTTGTTAATACATATTTGTATCATGGTTTATATCCATACTTATTTCAATCGAATTATTCATTTCCAATAGATGTCTCCTTTTTCTAATGCACATAACAATATTATTCTTAACACCAAAAAATATCTTTGAATTTATTCATGCTGTAAATTATATATATGTATATGTATATATTATATAAAATAATTACAAATTATTAAAAAAAACAAATACTTTCATCATATACTTTCAGATGGCAGCAGTGCTGGAAACTAGAACAAATGTTTATCATCAACTTTAACTATATTGAATAACCTTATTAGTTTATTTTTATAAGTTGAAAATTAAAATTTATAAAATATTTATTTTTTTACTAATCTCTCTGTATGAAACATTTAATATATCCTAGGCTGGAGATATATTAAATAATGTCATTTATACAATAAATATGTATACTTTTGATTATTCTTTTAAAACACACACATACATAATATACATACATATAAATAATAAAATAAAACAAAATATACTGATTAGTGTCCACTGTGAATTCAAATTTAATGTACTATAACTATACTTACAAACATACATACAAAACGGGGATACAACTTTTAAAACAAAGAAACTATTTATCATGCATTGGTGTCAAATTCAAGTGAAATGTCAATTTATATAAAAATGGAAAAAACAAAATTCAATTAAACTTTATATTAAAAATAATAAAAAACAAAAACAAAAAAAAGTGATAAACGTAAATTTAAACTCTTTATGGATGTAAAGAAAAATAAAACTCTATGGCTTTGACCTTTAAAAGTGATAGGAGAAACTATACTTATACAGAAACTGTATTTATATAATATGTAGATTAATGTTAAAAATGATTATAATTAATATACAATAAAATAAAGAGTATATGATATATATGTAATATATAATGTAAATGTCTATATAATAAAGTAAACAAAAAATTATGATATGTATGTATACAATAGGCAAGCACCTGAAATAAGTAAAATAAATAGAACACACACACATCGCATTGAATAAAAATGTAATATCAAAAGAAAATCATCTTTTATTTCATTCTATACCCATGAAATTAGACTTTAAGCTGTTACAGGCTTGAATAAATTCGAGTTAAATATAGCAAGGCGAAGATTCTTTATTGCTGCTGGTGCAGATTGCTTAACTACTAGATTTGTTAAAATGTGTTCACCTGTAATCCTTCTTCCTGCTCTTACCTATACATATTTGCAATTCCTACTTTACAAGCCTCACCTTCCCCTAGAGATTGGAATTCTTCAAAGCAATGTTGTATGGAGTATCGTCTTATTTTATTTATTTATTTATTTATTTTATTTACTGTCACCTATATACATATTTGCACATTCCTTTATAATCAATAATGACTATTTAAAAGTATGTAATACTAATTGTAATTATTCTTATTCTTCATACATTACTCCTTTAACTAATTCGTGTTTCTTAACTTACACAAGCTAATTACATTACATTTCCTAATTTATTGCCTTCTATACTTAAACTACCATCAGACTAATATTAGTAGGTATAAGAGGTGTTGTATATTATTGTTTTCCTTTGTTAACTAATTTGTCCGATTATTAGCATGCGTCACCATTTCCTGTTGAAGAGACGATCGCGGCTATACTTCTCGTAAATTTTGATAACGTATTAATGGTTTTGATGTCGTCACTTAGTTCAGTGAATAGGGCAGCAGTTCTGCTGACCAGGCTTTCTGATTGAAGCTATCCTCAAGTGATTACTTATTCTGATATTATACGAATGAATGTCCCAGTTAGTGAGGTATGTTATATTTGCCTTCGTGTGTCCATGTACTTTTTTGAAAATGAATTTGAGCTTCTCTATATAAATTATTTGTCCGTGTTGAAGCGATTAGATATCTCATATACTCTTTTCGTTGGTGTCCTCCAGTGTAATTTGTACAAAGTTTTCAGCGTTTTACTCATTGTTCTTTTGATTTTTACTATGTTACTATTCGACGTATGAGACCACGCTAATGCTTATGACAGACATGGGGTATCGATATCTAAATATTCCAAATATCCAGATATCAAAGCACCCCTGACAGACATAAAAAGGGATTGATGTGACAAACCATACTTGAAATTTCAATTCAGTTCACAGATCTTTAAGCGTAATAAATTTTGAACCGGAAGTGACAAATACATGATCTCTAACGCAGACTAAACGGCAACAATTAATTGTAAATATACGACAAATTCAAGAATTGGAACGAATAAAGAGAAAAACGCGTTATTTTTCAATAAGATTAAGGTTAAGGTGTAAAATGTATCGGCGGATGTGGTGCCTCAATTCACAAATTTGTGTAAAACCAAGAAAAGTGTAGTCGACGGTTTGTTTAAAGATAACAAAATTCTAATGGAATAATTTATTAACTCTGCGCAGTTTAATATTTGCCTTTTTTTATTACTTTTCCCGGAAAATATTTGCTTCTTCTTCTTCTTTTTCGCATATTTGAGTAAGCACAGAAACATGTTTGCTTAATTAGACACATTATCATATTATTATCAACAACAAGATGGCGCTGCCCAAAGTAAGAAGTGCCGATGATCAGGGTATACCCAGTAATTTTTGAGGATATTGATATCTAGATATCGAGTCTAAACCCACTAGTTTTTCTGGGTATATTAGGAGTATTTGATGACACACATGGTGTATAAACGGAATATTTCGAATATCTAGAAATCGATACCCCATGCCTGACATAAGCATAAGATTCCATATCTGATTTTCGACAATATATGTGCTTCATAGATAAGATTCACTGTATATCTTGCCAGTTTACTAGATTTTCTCAACGCTCCTATTAAAAGTGTATTTCTGTCTTGGATTAGCTGTATTATGTTTGTTCCAATTGAGTTTGCTATCAATAGTGAGCCCTAGATAATTGATGCTATCTGTTCTTTGCAGAGATAAGCCTCCCACTTCTACATTTAGCTGTATTTCAGGTTTGTTTATTTACTGGAATATTATATATTTAGTTTTACTGGTATTAACCGTAAGTTTATTACGAACTATCCAATCTATAAAATTTATTCAAATCCGAGTTCATTATTTCCTGTAGTTCGACACCATTAGTGGCTTTATATAACAGATTGGTATCGTCCGCAAATATTCTGTACTCTGCTTTCAGTTTCACGTTATTTATGTTACTTATATATATTAGATATAGCAGTGGCCCTAGTAGAGATCCCTGGGGCACTCCTTCCTTGAAAATTAAAGGCAGGCTAAGTTCCTCCTGTTTGTCAAGTAAGATCTGAATAGGTCATTGACTAGTCCACGTACTCCTTTCTCCTCCAGGAATTGCAATGGCAGACGATGATTTACAGTGTCGAATGCCTTAATAAGATCTACAAAAACAACTCCAACGTATAGACCGTGGTGAAGGTAAGTGTTTATTGCATTCATAGTTTCTATTATAGCATTTTCAGTGCCACATTTTTTTTTTTTGAAAACCAAATTGATTCGTATCAAAATCACCAGTATTAAGTAAAAACTGTTTAAGACGCTTGTATATCATTTTTTCGATTAATTTTCTGAATACGCTAGTCAATGCAATAGGCCTGTAATTTCTCCATTTTTAGATATTGGAATAGTTATAGTTTTTTTTTTTGAGACAGTCCGGGTAATTTCCAGTTTCGAAAATTTGATTTATTAGATCCTTCAGTGGATCCCCCACTAAATCTTATATCATTTGAAGATCTTCCGCTGATATCCATCTTCACCAGGTGCTGAGTTTCTTTTTAAACCCTTGATCATACTTTTAATTTCAAGTGAAATGACTGGAATTAAATACATAGTGAGTTCACTTATAGTATTTCTAGTGGGCTCAGTGAACGGAATCGTCGAGGATAGAATCTGGCTAATTTCTGCGTTTTCACTTGCTGTTAGCCCTTTTCTCCCTTTATAACATAATTTTTCAATAACTACATCATTTCTTTTCTTCTCATCATTCAATATATCATTATTTATAACCTTCCATAATTTCCTGGAGTCACCTCCAGCCTTTTCTAGTTTGAAGTTAATGTGTCGTTGTTTGGCAATTTATATTGATTTGTTGACCATCTTGCTATAAGTCTTGTACTTTCTGGTTATTTCCATATCTAATGGGTTTGCTTTTAGCTTTTTGTAAAACTTGTTCCTGATTTTCATTTGCCCGCATTTGCTTGTAAAACCTTCCAATTGTTTGTATAACTATAATGGTAGTATCATAATAGGAGTGTAAAAACCTCTGTAATCTGCCATGTTTATTGACCAAATAAATAAATAAATAAATAAATTATTAAGTAGAATAGAAGTTCGTTTATATTTGAAAAAAAAAGCATACACATTTTTTTAGTGTTATCCTTTATCCCTTAACATTTTTACACCAAGAATTTATTTTGATTTATTTTTTTTCTAAAATGTGAATCGTTAAATAAAAGGAATTACCTCAATATCTGCTTCTGTTCAAAACTTGGTAATTTCTTTATGTTATGCGAAAAGTTACTAACATCAATTTGAACTTGAACTTTGTTTTTTTTTCTGTGTATACAGAAGGAACTTTCGAATCATTCACAACGAAAAATGCAACGCAGCATATTCTAGTTAAAACTAGTTAACGCTAAAAAAAACATTGATTGCATTCAAATCAAAATTCAAATCAATGCAAAGATGAATAGAATCCACCACCCCCACAGAAGAGATTCATTGTTTTCTTTTGTTTTTTGAGTTTACTCAATATTGATTGATTACGAATTGCACACGTTTCCATTTTTTTTTATGCGTTGTCAAATTCAAGATTTGTGTAAATAAAACAAGTGTATGTATGTACATAGTTCAAATTGAATTGAATTTATTAAAATTTTCAACTTGTGGCATTATGTTTAGGTTTTAATGTGCTCTCAACTATTAACTTTCTGCTGAATATTTTTAAATAATGAAATAACTGCAAAAGCAGCCCGCTAATCTGATTTGGGATCAAGCCAAATGAAGCTAATTAGTACTAACTATTCATTAAAATGCCGTTTGTCACACAGTATACGTCATTATGGCAGATGATAATGCAGTATACACACTAATGAAGTGTTTTCTTTCTTCAATTCTAATTTATAATTCTTAACTGTACTTTGTGATTTTATTTTCATATAAACAAAAATACTTACAATCTAAGGAAATACATACTGAAAGTATCCAGCTCCTGATACACTTTTCACTTATAAAGGAGTTTTTCATTAAGTACTCTATCACAGGGAGCAAGAAAACGATGTTAGACTCTATCATTTCTGAGGGTTTTTATTTATTTATTTATTTGAAAAAGTTACTACGATAATGAACAGACATAGTCCAATAATACATTACCGTACAGATTAAACAAAAATATTAAATAAAAAAGTAAGAAGAAGAAAATATTAATAATAATATAAAAGGAAAAGAAAAGAAAATAAAAAAGAAAATAGGTACATAATTCATAAAAAAGAAAAGAAAATATAAAATAAAAAGTGAAAAGTGAAAAAAATAAAGATAAAAATAAAGCTAACTAAAACTAACTAAGAAAGAAAAAAGAAATTAATATGTACAATACTACATCTATGTGAAGATATGAAAAAAAATAACAAAAAGAGAGAAAAAGTCAATTTGAAACGAGGCATTGGTAGAAGGGTGAAATGCTAGCTAGAGAGTCTGATCTCATTGAGTGTCAGTCTTTTAAATGTCGGAAGGTCGGTATTAAAGATATCAATACAATTGAAATTTAAATAATACGATTTAAGAATTCTGAAGATAGGCGACTTTTCTTTGATGTTGGATCTACGAGAGGGCAGTCTGAAGTAAGGTATATTTCTGGCTGTGCGAGTGGGGGCGTTAAAGTCGATTCTAGACAGTATAATAGGACAATCAAATAGACAGTTTACCGTCTTAAAAAGAAAGATATTATCCAGGTATTCTCTGCGCTTGACCAAGGATAGCAAATTAAAATGACTGAACCTTTCGGGATATTCAACGGAAATATTATAGAATTTAAATAACAAGAGCCTGGAAAATTTCCTCTGGATTGATTCGATTTGATCAGAATAAGAAGAGTAAAACGGATTCCACACTTGACATGAGTATTCGAGAATACTTCTAACTATAAAGTTATAAAGACTAATATAATAGTCGGAGCATTTAAAGGACCTGCATGTATGAAAAATAAACCCGATTAACCTAAATGCTTTGGAAGTAATGGCTGTAATATGGGAGGCAAATGTAAGCTTTTCAATCAAATATAACCCCCAGGTCCTTTATTTCATTCACACGAGAGATAGAAATATTATTAATTTTATAATCGAAATTGATGGAATCACGTTTCCTAGAGAAAGATATAACATTACATTTATTGATGTTAATTTGTAGAGAATTCTCGTTACACCAGGCTTCGAGCTTCTTGATGTCCCTTTGGAGGTAAAAACAGTCATTGATATTTTAAATTCTCCTAAATATCTTAGCATCGTCGGCATAAAGTAGGCAGTCACTCTCAATAAATGACGGTAGATCGTTAATGTAGATCAAGAAAATAAGAGTACCGAGGATTGTGCCTTGAGGAACGCCAGACAGCTGTTTATAAGGGATAGATCGGAAACCATTAAGAACAACTGAGCTGCTTCGGTTAATTAGGAAGGAGAAAAACCAAGAGATTGTATTTGTGTGGAAACCTAGTTGAGCCATTTTGAAAAGAACACGTTTATGTGAAATTTTATAAATGCCTTTGAAAAATCGGTATAAATGGCATCGACTTGCGCGCATTCATCAAGAGCGTTAGCGATAGTGTCAGTGAAAAGTACAAGATTGGTATTGGTTGAACGTCCAGAAAAAAATCCATGCTGCTGGCTACAGATATGCGCTTTGACTTGGTAGAATAGTTGACAATAGGTAATTCTTTCGAAGATGAGAGCAAGACTGTTAGATATTGTTATAGGCCGATAGTTAGTAATAAGTCGAGGGTCACCAGATTTATAAATCGGGGTAATAAAGCTATTCTTTAAAATCTGAGGGAAAGTATTCGTGTGAACAGATACGTTAAACAAATTATGTATTGGTTCAGAAAGCGTGCGCGAACATTTCTTGAAGATCAAATTAGGCACCCCTTCAGGACCGGGGTTGTTATTACAGTCTAACTTATTAAGTATATTTGAGACCGCTACAGGAGACACTGTGGATATGCTAAAACAACTATTATTTTGAAGAGAACTGAGTGAAGATAAGTCCAATGAATGATCCTGCCACGAGTAGACAGACGCAAAGTATGTAGAGAACAGTTCACATATTTGGCTGTGACTAGTTGACTTAACGTTATCATACTCCATTTCTTTGGGGTAGAGATTAGACTTTTTTAAATTTTTAGTATAAGCCCAGAAAGCCTTCGGGATTTCTTTTATAGAAGATTCGGTGGAATTAATATATTTAGCGTGACATTCCTTTATGAGTTTTTTAGACTTACTCCAGAAATAAGAGAAGGTTGTATAAATTTTGGGGAGATGGGTGACGCTATATAAACTCCTGTATTTTTCTTTTGATTTTAAAACCCAAGTGGGATATTTGGTACTTCTACTTTTCTTAATAGGAACAAACCTACGGATTCCTTCATTAATTATATCGTAAAATCTGTGGAAGGATTCATCAATATCATCCGTAATAACAGATGAGAAGTCTGAGCCTTCGAAGGACAATTTCGACCACACTAAGTCCAACAATCTATTGTTTGGGTTGAATTGATTATTAAATTGCTTTAGGTTGCACATGACCATGTTATTTAAAAGAGACAGAGCAGGTGTGCTATAAACATTGGAGGGCTGCATACAATTATCAGTATAATTGAAATTCCAATCTAAATATGGCAGGTTAAAATCGCCAAGTATGAGAAGTTTAGACCGTTCCGGGAGATTAAGAAACTTATCACTAATATTACAAAGTATAGAATCATAGATTACGTTTGAAGATTGTGGCGGAATATATAAACAACATATATACAGAGTAAAGTTATTCTCGTTAATAGCCACCCAAAGATCTTCATAGACAGTCTCCAGAAAAGGTACGCGATAGGAGTTGTAGTTACTTTTGATTGCGATAAGACAACCATCACCATCTTTTGACCCTGATAAAAGAAGATTTCTATCTTTTCTATATACGACGAACCTTTCGTCAAATAGCTCGTTGTTGTAAATACCCTCCCGCAGAAAAGTTTCAGTAAAGCATATAACGTCGGATTCATTAGAAAGCACATTAAATCGCAAATTCTCAGTTTTAGAACGTAACCCCCTGACATTTTGGTAATAAACGTTAAAATTCAGATAAGTGAGATTTTTTTAAAATGAGATCAAGACATTCCGCTGACTTTATGATAAAAGGTGTGGAATTTTCATCCTTTTTAAGGTAGATTTTGGAATTTTTCACCCAAACGTACTTGAAGCTATGTTTGATTTTGAACTGTTTCGTCTCATATAGTTACAGTTTAAAGACTTTGATTTTGTCTTGAGATAGTCCTTAGATACAATATAGATAAAATTTATCTTCTCTTTTCATTAACTAGTGAGGCTATTTTGTAATATTTAGGAATTTTACGTTTATTGTTCAAATCTTGCACTAGATCTAAGGAGTTGTTATTAATTAGGCTTACGGGTGAGGGTAGTAGTTGTCCACAAGTCTCGCATTTATATTTTCAATATATATTTCGTTCATTAGGATATTCCTGATCATAGGGAAGTTATTCAGGAATTTCAGCTGAGGTTGAGCATGTATCTAATTAATGGGGTTATATTTATTCTTCTATATACATATAATCATTTGAATATTTTTTTGTTCTAGATTGGTAGTGTTTTCTTATGCCGAGTCTGAGAATCTTTCCTTCCCTATATGTTGAGCTATAGTTGGGGATCTTGTGAACCAGCATATAGATCCGTAAGTAATTGTAGGTCTAATTATTTGCATGTAGATTAGAAGCTTAGTGCGGCTTGATAAGCTGCTATGTTTTAGCAGTGGGATCAAAATTCTCCAGGCTTTTGTTTCTCTATTTAAGGTATACCTTCCATAGGTATTAGCTTTAAGGAGCTTGTTAAATGTTACCCCTGGGTATTTAATATTGTCTTTAACTGTGATTTCTATATTAATTTTTGAGTTTTCCCTTTTTTTAACTGTTCCAGATGTTCCTCTCCCAGATGCGTTTCGGAAGCAAATCAGTTCCGATTTTCTCTCATTTATTGTGATTCCCCATAATTTGTAAAATTCGTTTATTTCGTCAATATTTTTTTTTACTTTTTCTGTGGTAATTTCGGGGTTTTTATCATAAGCATAAATTAATGTATCGTCTGCATATAGAATTTCCGGCGACCGCGTATGTCTTAACTTTACTCGACTTCTGTAAAGCTTTTGACTCAATTAATCATTCCAAGTTACTGTCTAAACTGATGCTTTACCTTAATTTCTCAAATCGGTCTGTCGCCCTCATCGGTAGTTTTCTATTAAGAAGATCTCAACGTGTGAAAGTCGGTGATCTTGTATCAAGTGTTTGTCTCCTAAGTTGCGGTGTACCACAAGGGTCCATACTAGGTCCGTTATTGTTCAGTATGTTTATAAATGATTTGCCGAATTCTATTTAGAATTGCAATATTCATTTATATGCTTATGACGTGCAGCTTCAAATTAGCAGATTTATCGGCCTCTTAGAAGATTGCTTAGATCGCATGAATGCCGACCTGGAAAATGTTTCTCGTTGGGCTACTAATAATAATTTAAAACTGAATCTACTCAAGTCTCAATGTATTGCCTTTTATCGGAATGATATTATGCTCTCTGATCTGCCACCTATCACTTTAAATGATTTTACTCTGGCTTTTTCTAGACGTGTCAAAAATCTTGGTATATTAATTGGTAGGTACGAATATGAAATGCTGTGAGCATATTGGCAATATGATAGGTAAAATCTTGTAACGAAGAGCTCACCAGTCAACAGATCTACCTGCATCCACTTTCACCTGGATACAGATAGATACTGCATCTGACACCTCTTTGCTACAAAATCATCGTAGGATTAGCGTGGGGGGCTGCACAGCGAATATGCCGCTAGCGATCAGCCGCCTTCCTTGGGGTGGTTCTTGCCACCCACATCCTTTGATGCTAGTTAATTGTGCACAAAATCATCACGAAGATTGACCAGTCAGACGGACGAACAGTAAAGAAAGCAAATTTGTATGTATGACGGCAGACGGACAGGCACACAAAAAAAAATTTATACGGGCTTCCTCATCCTGGTGGAACCTAAAAGCCTAGAAGTAAGAAAGTTTATTTTATTAACTGCTGCAAAGAAAACGGAAGACCTCAACAACGCCGAACAAGTACTAATCCAGTCGGAGAGTTTTCAACGCTGGAAAGGCGAACGATCGAGAGAGAAATAGAACGGAGAGGGATCTCAGATGTTGTTGAGACCCCGGCTTTGGGATAAGTTGTGCCCAGATACCCCAACCGCCCTGGCTAAGCCTCCAAAGCCTTACTTATTTGCTTAGCCCCATTTGTGTGTCTACTAACGACGACCTATCGTGCCTCCACCCTCCATAATAGTTAATTAATTAGACATCTCTGCAATAGTACAAATTGTGCCCAGAAAGAGAAGCGTGAGCGTACCGAAGAGATGCTCTTCCACAATTATCGACGACGGATTGCTCAAAACCCTAGATAAAGAAAGAAAAGGGTGAGAAGAGGATACTCAGAGATAACTACACGCTTATTTAGCTTGTCGCTTAATATTTATTTTTATTCCATTTGTCCTTTCCTTTTTTTTATGTTCTCCTATTTCCGCCGTTCATCCCTCTTCACATTCATTGGGACTTTTATATATACTTACGCTAGCCTGATCCCTACTAACTGAACTTAACTCTATTCATCATTACTTAAAGGAAGTTATTAATAATACTACGATCTAAATATTGTTACCAAAGGTCGAAATGATAATGACAGAGAAAACTTACTAGTGTGAGTTTATTACCACTGCGGGTTGGCCAAGTCCCACGATGTCTTGAAATGCTGTTACTGACGGTGCACCCTTCTGCTTCTATGACGTTAACGTTTAGTGGGCTCATTGGCCTCTTTTATTTATGCACCCTTCGGCTTGTTATGATTATTGTGGTTACTAGCCCTTAACAATTTGCTTGCACTTTTCTGCTTGTTATGATTATTATGGCTACTAGCACTTAACTATTTGCTTGCACTTTTAGAGCGGGATAAAAGGCGGAACACCTAGTGCTTATCAGCTTATTGCCAAAAAAAAAAGAAAAAAAAAGAACAAGAAAAAGAGTCCAATCACTCTCTAAAACTCCAATTTCTCCGTTCTTGACGAAGGCAAAGATAGAAAGAAAAACTTCTCTTTATAGGATATGCCTTCATGGCTGGGAAACTGATTGCACCACACGATGCCACATGATGCCTTCATAGCATAAAAATTGATTACACCGTACAGGTAATTTGAAAAAAAAATAACTTATCGAACTAAAGTCACTAATAGAATCTAATTTCCTTTTTGTAGATATGATGCGTTCATATCACTCAGAGAAAAATCGTTTAAAATCAAAGTAAAATGACTTTGAAGCAAAGAAAAACAAATATGATTTGGGTTCGAATGCATATTACTTTATTCCAATATTACCGTTTTTAAAATTTATCTAAAACTGTGCCATTATTGTTAACAATAATGACATATTTAATTTGATTCTGATAGTTTTATTGTTTTAATTATATGTCTATTAATTTTAAAAATGTTCACCTTGAATATTGGCTTCAAAATTAACTTAAACATAAAGCCAAACAACTTTGATTTAAAACTTTTAATTTTCGATTGATAGTTTTATGTATTTGTTTTAATAATATGGCAATATTGAATGTCATGTGACATTTTTATATTAAATATGTCGTACTTTTACTACTTTTTTACTTTTATGGAAACTGATGGAACTGTTTAAACTATAATGAAAAACATTTCTCGTATATATATATATTTTTTTAATTAAAAAGTATTCAGACACTTTTCACAATATTTAGAAGGCTTCGTATGACATCTTCCTAGAAAAAGCCTCTTATCAGTAACAAGAGTGGTATGTACATAAGTAGATTTAAGAACGTAAATTTAGTACCTGCACAAATGTATTCAATTGAATAAAAATTAGAAAAATAATAAGTAGATTATTTATATAAAGAACAATATATATTGCGTTTAGTTTAAAAATAATATAAGGAACATAAATTAGTCTTGCGTTACTCTGCGGCACTTAATTGTATTTTAAGAAAATAGGATTTCTGATTCTTATGAATATATGTACATTTGAATCTATTCTATCGACAAATCTAATTGAGCAAAGCATATTTTGAAAATATAAAAACTCCATCCGATACAAAAAAAAGCC
Organism: Dioctria rufipes; assembly: GCA_963924295.1. NCBI lineage: Eukaryota > Metazoa > Arthropoda > Insecta > Diptera > Asilidae > Dioctria > Dioctria rufipes. Next base: position 45,058,437 of record OZ002741.1, on the reverse strand, counting down.
TAATCATAAATATTTATTTCTTAAATATGTTTTGCCATTATTTATTTGATAAATATGCAAAGGAGGACTAGTGAAGCTTTCTATAGCTTTCGTATCAAAAATATTATTTTCAGCTGATCCCACTTCGTAGGATTGAAAATGACTGTCAAAACCTAATAATTTAATTTTACTGCAAACCACAAATAACTTATTATCATATTTTATAAACAACTTAATCTTGTATAAATGTACTAAGTCCTCTAACTGAAGGTATGGACTTATCATACTTTGGGTAATGAATATCATAAATATATTTTTGAATAAATTGCCATACAGCGAAACAAGTTTTAGGATAATGGAGAGAAAGGCATTGAAAAATCTTAAAACAAATATCAAGGCAAGCTAAAAATGAGTCAAATTTATACAGAGTTCTATCAAAAAAGACATAAAAAGAATTTAACTGAAATATGTCTGATCCTACCACTATAATCATAGGCTGAACCGTGAGACCTGCATTGTAATATTTTTCCTTTAGTTCACTTATTTTTCTTTCATAATCGTTTATATTTATCAGGTGCAGTAAAAACTATCTTGCGCGTCTTTAATAGATATCTTACGTTTCTTATTTCCAGTTTCATCTGTAAACCGAGCAGAAGGTAATATTACAGAATTCAGTAATGATGTGAAAACTGCATCGATAGAGTCTGAAAATATTGTAATTTTATTATTATATTCAAGTAATGAATATTTTATGTACTTACTTAAATTTCTTATCTCCTTGCACTTTTGAAAGTCTGCTTTACACTCCTTATCTTTTATATTAATTTCGAAGTAAGTACTAATTTTCCTTTTGAATTCATCCCATTTTTTATAAATTACTGTTTCTTTTCCGGGATACAAATATTTGAAATCAATTTCAATCTGGAATTTATGAATTTTACTTTAAAATGTAAAATAATTAACACTTTGTCTTACCAATTCGTGTGCTTTGGAATGCTTGTACAAAGGCCAATCGCTCAAAAATGTAAGACAGTTTGTAGATTTTTCATTCAGAACTTCATTTCGTCTTAATACAACAGTTTTCTCCCAGTCACATTTTACTTTTTCCCAATCGGAAAAGTTTAAACTTAGTGATTTCTTCAAGCTAACACTTATTGTTTCGTCAATTTCTTGAACAATCGAATGGTGGGTACGTAGGAATGACTTCTGATATTCTTTCAGGAGATAGTCGTGGATTTATTTTCTATAATTTAGTTCTTAAGTTAACATATTTGAAATACAGGCGACCTCCAGGGTTGCCCTTCCTCTTTCTGGATGTATAATAATACTGCTTAAAAAAATATTATGAATATATATTAAATGTACGTAAATATTTGATATTACCTGTTTTTTAGTAGGAAATAACTCAATTATTTGGTTCGCAATCGGGGAAAGTCTTTCGGCGATAATTGAATATTGTAAGAAGTTATTGTTCAATTATTAAAGTTACAAGGTCTTGCCTGTAGTTTTCTAATAAAAAATTGTTTTTTCTATAGAAGCCCTGTAAAGCAAGTCCTTTTGTATTTTCTTTCAGTATTGTAGAGAGATTCAAGCGTATTGAACTTTCAGATTTAGGGGTGTTACTTGTTTGAGATGAGATTACACATATATTATTTTGATTCACACTTTAACATACTGCACCACACTGCATATAAACCCGTTATAAACGTGTAAAATGTAATCCGCCGGTTAACTTATCTTTCTTGCGATCTACTTCATATACGACCGGAGACTGAATCACTAAACGCATTTGCACACTGCAGCTTACGCTTCCAACTAATTCAAAGAAAACATTCTACGTTTAAAATACTTCAACATTGAATCAAAGTATCCCATTTTAATAGTTAAAATTTTAACTTTAATTCAAAAATGGTTTCATTCGTAGAATTTTTGAAGTAAAGTTGACATTTTTGAATCAAAGTCTCTCATTTAAGAATTATCTCATCTAATACGTGGAAATATCAGAATTAAATATCGGAATACTTGATTAAAAAATGACAACTTCATTTCAAAATTCTACGTATGAAACCATGTTCGAAATAAAGTTAAAATTTTAATTATGTAAATTGGAGGCTTTAATTCAATGTTTTATCATTTTGAATGAAAGACCTTTACTTTGCTTTCTCGGAACATTCAAATATTCGGAATTCAATGGTATTCATTTTTAATTTTAAGTGAGGGCTTTTTTCTGAGTGAGCATTGTTCGATACGATCAAGTTAATGATTTCAAATAAAAAGGACACCACTGATTCTTTTTTTAAACGTTATAATTTCATTTGATTCTTATTACACAGGTTCAAATTACAGATTTAATGCAATGTATTCAAAATCAAAAATATTTCCAGAATTTTAAATATATCAAAACCACACCGATCGAGTTCAAGAAGAATGTGTCTCAACGGTATCAATATGTGCATATTCAAGCCAAAACTTAACGTTTTATTATTGAACCGCTAAAAGTATATCCATCTCATATTGTGCAATGAGCGAGAGACAAAATAAATCACTTTCGAAATTTGAGAGTAACCGCTGTAATGAGAAATTACATGAAGTCGATTGAATGTGAATGTCAAGTGATATTGTATTCAGTTCAGTGATGAAGTAAAGAAAGCTGATTGTAATTCAGGTAAGAATAAATATTTTTTTCCAATTTTTCTAATGATAATTTTCTTTAAGTATTATGTACTAACTAAATGGTGCTGTTGTGGTATTGAATATGAAATCTGGGTTCGTGTGTGCACAAATTGGAATAGTTTCGTTACATGTTCTATTACTATGTTTTGTTTACATTTGTTTATGCTCAAATATTTTACAATATTTCTTTTAATTACAGGATTAGTTCACATCGATAGAACGTCATGGAATGTAACTTGATGCTGAGGTGTGAAGAGCTCTTAATGTTAGATAAGTAGCTTTGTAATTTATTACTGATGATCTAAAATTCTTTGAGGTTATGTTTTCTTTTTTAGATGGGATATTAAACGCAGATGCAGCCGGGACAAGCATAACTGATTACACAGCACAGATATGATGCCTTTATAGCATAAATATTGATTACTCCGCACAGGTAATTATAAAAAAAACTTATCGAACTAAAGTCGCTAATAGAATCTAATTTCCTTTTTGTAGATATGATGCCTTCATGGCATAAAAACTGATTACACCGCACAGGTAATTATTGAAAAGAAAGCTTATCGGACTAAAGTCACTAACTGAACGTAATTTCCTTTCGCAGATATGATGCCTTTATAATGCCTTTATAGTATAAAAATTGATTACTCCGCACAGGTAATTAAAAAAAAAACACTTATTAAACTAAAGTCACTAAAGGAATATAATTTCCCTTTTTCAGATATGATCCTTTATAGCATGATAAAAAAACACCTGATTACTCCACACGGGTAATTAATAAAAAGCACTTATCGAACTAAAGTCACTAACTGCACTTAATTTTCCTTTGCAGATATGATTCCACTCGTAATCAGCACTAAATTGTCTTATCGGCACTCTTTACTGCTGGGCTGCTGGCGCTGCGCAATTTAGGCGCGACGAAACTAGTGCACCGGTATGTTTTCCTTTTCCTATGTTCTCTTTAGAATCATCCCCGAACTTGTAGATTGACGCGTTACTTTTTATCAATCGCGCGAAATTTTCCTTTTTAGAAAAAAAAAAAACAGGAAACACGGCTACTAAACTCAAACGCTTTTCTAACCAAGTCGTTTGGTAGAAAAAAAACTCTGCTCTACTAGTCCTTCGCTTCACGAGTACCGCACGTAATCATCGCCCCAGACCAACTCCCAGCCAGCCGCCTACATACATCCGCCGTTCCTTCGCTCACCCAACCGGCAGACAAGCGGTTTCGTTCGTGCTCAATAAATGATCAAATTTTTCTACTCGCGACTGCTCGGCTGCACTAATCTGTACGCGCGTGTCGTGCTTTCCATTCAAAATCGTTGCCATGGATCGTGTGTTTGTGCCCACCGCTATGCGAGCATTTTTTCGTTGCTCGTGAATTTTGGTTGATCGTTAGCACTTGTGCTACTGCAAAACCCTCGAGAATACTTCACAAGCCATGAAAGAGACTCCCTTCCTACCCCATGCGAGGCCCAACGTAGTCCTTACATTCTAAAATATTTGCAGTGTTCTTATGTAAAACTGACAAAAGTTTGATTTGAATAGCTCCTCCGCCCTAAACTACTATTCACACCGAAAAATGGTGTTCGGATAATCTTAAGCTTGCTTTCTTATCTTCCGAACTGTATTAAAATTTTCATACCTTTCCTAACAAAATTATTTAAAAAAATTTATCTTAGCCAAATGACTATGATTTCTCCAACAAAATTCTCAGCTGAATAATCATTGTAATGTCGCTGTGCCGTCATGCGATGCCGTGGGCTGGTGATATCGAATGTAGCTGCCTACAGATTCGGCGGACTCCGGCTGCACATACACACATGCACAGCTGAGAGGTATTGAGCGTAAAATAGTAAGGTTACTTTGTAATCAAAACTATTTTATTATTTTGTTAAGGAAGGTATGTAGAAAGTGCAGCCTGGGAAGATAAGGAACCAAGCTAAAAACTACTAGAAGACTATTTTCCTGTATGGATAGTAGTTTGGGCTCTATAGCATTTGTAAAATCAATGTTTGGTACTTTTCCATAAGCATCAATATAGAACATTTTAGAGAACGGACTCCGAACGCACACATATGGGTTTCTGTTTCCTGGCTTGGGAAGTATTCTCGAGGGTTTTGGCTACTGCCTGAGTGCGGGTGTGTGGGTGTGTATCACACGTCTGTGTCGCAAAAATGTATGCTGTGTGCCAAAACCCTCGAGAATACTTCCCAAGCCATGAAACAGAAATCTATATGTATGCGTTGTGAGTCCGTTATTTAAAATGTTCTATATTGATACTTATGGAAAAATACCAAACATTGACTTTATATACGCTATAGAGCCTACACTACTATCCGTAAGGGAAAATAGTCTTCTAGTAATTTAACGTTTGGTTCCTTACCTTCCCAAAGGCTACACTTCCTATATACCTTACTTTACAAGATAATAAAATAGTTTTGATTACAAAGTGCTTTTACCATTTTACGCTCCATATCTCTCAGCTGAGTGATAATTACATGTGTGTATGTGCAGCCGGAGTCCGAATCTGTTGGCAGCTACATTCGATATCATCAGCCTACGGCATCCCATGACGGCACAGCGACATTACAATGATTACTCAGCTGAGAATTTTTGTTTGAGAAATCGTAGTCATTTGGTTAAGATAAATTTTTTTAATAATTTTGTTAGGAAAGGTATGAAAACTTTATTACGGTTCTGAAGATAAGAAAGCAAGCTTAAGATTATCAGAATCTGTATAAATCAGGGGTGCCCAAGACGTCGACCGCGGTCTACCGGTCGATCGCGTAGACGTTTTTGGTAGCCCACGATAGTAAAAATAATTAAACAAAAATTACAATACAATACATTTTCAGATAATTGTGCCGCCTCACGGATAACCCACCCTTCGCCTCACTTACCTATCGCACTCTCTATATCTAGCTCTATCTCTCTCTCTCTCTCTCTCTCTCTCTCTCTCTCTCTCTCTCTCTCTCTATATATATATATATATATATTCCGTACTAATAAAAAACGTGCCTTTGTGTTCGCAGTCAGTATAGTCAGCTGGTATTTGCATTGACGATTGTTTTGTTGTGTGTTGATAATAATAGCGACTAAAATGAGCGGGCAAGGTTGTCGAGTGTGGCAAAAGGATACCATTATCAGAGGAGTTCTGTTATGTTCAAGGATAAATAAGTTTGTCTTATTTGTAACTCAGGTGTAGTACTACAAAAATAAAACGTCGAAAAGCTTTTTAAAACTACACACACAAATCTAACAAATAGAAGAACGTGAGTTAAAAACTGGCTTACGTGCACAACAATCTTTTTTTTTTTGTAAATCAACGGCATTTCACTGCCTTGAAACACTGTCATGCGCCGCGTAAGCCTGCAAGGAAGGACATAAACTTTGATTGATATAAAAGTTTAGTTAAAACATTCAAAGAAAAGATTCAGGTGCATTCATCCCAACTAAGAATAGGCGAATTGAAGAATTACCAAAAACTTGGACCAAAAGAGTACTCATCATTTAAATCGGGAATTCCAAAGTTTCGCCGAACAGTTGGAGAATTACACAAGGAGTTCGAAAGAAGTTTTTGGAATTGGGGAAGAAGTCTTCAGTTTCGTGGTGTTCCCTTTTAACGAAGGTATTAACATTGACAGAGTATCTATTAGTATCGACCAATTAATTCATGCTGAATTTGTTGTGGGAAATTATAGTTGTTGCGACACAAGTATTTTTCAAATCTGGAGCATTCGGAAGTAGATATACCTACAGATTTTGTAAAGAAAAGTTTTTGCGTTCTATTTAAAATCGTTGCTGACAGTAGACCGTTATGATATTTTAAATAATAATGTAGACCTCTTACATCACAAGTTTGGCCACCCCTGGTATAAATAGTAGTTTAGGGCGGAGGAGCTATTCAAATCAAACTTTTGTCAGTTTTACATAAGAACACGGCAAATATTTTAGAATGTAAGGACTCCGTTGGGCCTCGTATGTGGTAGGGAGGGAGTCTGTTTCATGGCTTGTGAAGTATTCTCGAGGGTTTTGTGTGTGCACAAATTCTTTCTCGGAATTTTTCGAAGGACTTGCTGGTATGCATTGTATGGTAGTATCGTACCATGCATTTCAGCTAGGCAAATTACCGGTTTTCGTTTCTGGGAAGTGTGATTCACACGAAAAATTGTAGTTTGCGCGACTTCTGCCCAGATTAGAATTTTTCGTGTTCGAAAAAAAAATATTATCTGTTTTCTTCTTTTTTTCTTTTCTTTTTAGGCTTTATAAGTAATGTCGTTTTCGTTTGAATATCAGTTTCGCTCTAAAGACAACCTAAGTGCTGCCAAAGCGTCCGTTTGAAGCAAAAATGACGTCATGGGTTGTCTCTGGTGGCAACCCAAAAAGCATCAGGTTCGCTCTGAAAATTTTCTCGGGTACGCTATGAGTTTACTCACACAGTTTTGATTTGACATTATTTTAAAGGCAACAATTATTATTAAGACCATTCTACTATTATTATATCATATTATCATAAAAATTTTTCCGCAAAAAAATTACCAACCACTTTCCGCACAAAATTTATAGCGTACTTTGACGTTAGTATACATACACAAACGAACTTTTTCAGGTGCACTCTGAAACCGTTCGATTGAACGGGCTTGCCTCCAGAGCGAACCTGGATGTTCAAACGAAAACGGCATAAGATTATAGTTTGTGCTAGTTCTGCACAAACTAAAATCTTTCTTTCTTTGGAAATTATTTTAGTTTTTTTTTTCCTTTGTCTTTTCAGATTTCGTATGAAAGATTATAATTCGTGCGCATTCTGCACGAATTAAAATTTTTCGTTTGGGAGATATTAATGCGGGATTTCCTTTTTTTTCCTTCTCTTAGGGTTTTAAACTTTAAGTTGCAGGACAGCTGATTTATGGGAAAGTAGCAGAAGGCTACTTCCCGTACTGGAATAGATGCTCTTTTTTGGATCCTTTTTAAGTACCCGGGAAATGATGGGGGCTTCTCTACAGAACGTAGAGAGGCTAGATTAATAAAAAACACCGATGAGGAGGGAAAGTAAAACACTTCAATACTGTATACTTCATTATGATCTGATTTTCGAGCCATAAAGACGTATACTATGTGACACACAGCATTATACCCTAGACACACAGCACGATCTAATGACTCATTAGCATTAACTATTCATTAAAATGATGATGTGATTAATGATTTACCCGCTGACCCACTATTCATAAAAAAATATGTAGACGACACATTGTACATCCTTAACAACAAGAAGCCCCCGCATTAAATTCACAATGGAGAAAGAAGATGAATGTCTGAAGAATATACCATTCCTCGACATATTATTACATAGGGAAAACAATAAGATTCTAACCGATTGGTATATGAAGCCCATGGCGTCAGGAAGTTTAATTAATTACAACTCATATCGCATCTACGGAAAATGAGATTTAACGTTGAACTAGCGTTTGCAAGAAGGGTCATAAGTTAAGTGATCATAAATTTCAATACGCCAATTATGTACGCGTTAGGAAAATATTGGCATCTAATGACTATGGGGATAAATAGATTGACACAATAGAAAAAAAAAGAGAAGATAGGCACCAAGATATCATGCCACTACTATGCAAAATAATAGTGCAACTACTACACTTAGTGGTAGTACAGTCAATGCAGAGCCCACACAATGCAGGAGGTTAAGATATATATCAGGCGTAACGGACAATACTAACTTGGACTTTGAGTTTGGATTGCAACCACTGAATAAATTAAGACAAATTAAGACACAAAAACAAAAATAAATAAACCTAACCTAGGAGTAATATATAAAGTACCATGTAAAACACACAATTGCGGTAAGGTATATATTGGGGAAACGGGGAGAGACATCAAAACGCGTATGAGGAAACATACCAATGACTACAATACAGCTTGCTTATCCCATGCTATTCAAAAGGACCATGAATTCGAGTATAAGAATCCGCTTCACACGGATAACAATTGGAGGAGAGGAAAAACATTTAAACACTCTACATACACCTCAACAAACCACAGTCGATTAATTTCAAACTAAACACACAATATAAACATACACTTGACTCATTCAAAATATCCCCTACTAATCGCTTGAGTTAGTAGTACTACGCGTAAGTCTTAAGATGCCCAACGTTGTGTTTCAAATTAATTTCTTTATTTATTTATTTATTTGCTTATATTAACATTAGCTTTCGTGTTGATCTAATTATGTTGATATAAAATCATTCACGTTCTCTTAGCTTAAGTTTTAAAATAGTGTCATAAGGAAATAAAATCCTAATTTTTGAAAATTTTTACAAGGTAATAATTATGAGAGAGGTTTTTACAAGGTAGGCTGTAATAGATATACGGTATTTTTAGGCACTGAAGATGGTCTAATCAAAGACCGAAATATTGTCCAATAAATTAGAAGCTACAAAATTATGGTGTAGTTTTCATTGTTAATTCTACGAATAAAAAGGGTCACTAACACCCATATGATTTTCAAGTATATACATAAAAGGACCCATACAACTCAATTTCTTGCTAAATTTAAAAATAAAATAAATAAAAACAAAGTTAATCGCGTCGATTCGATCTATTTCGGTTCTGTAATGTCATTAGTATATCAAAACCAGTTTGACAGTACAATTTAATGAAAGAAATGGCTGTGTGTCCTCATTTTATAATGAATCATTATAGACTGATGAGTATTTAGTTATTTCTTCATTAAGAGCGCTATGTGTCTAGGGCATAACCATAGACCATAGAGATCTAATTTTTTAGTATATGTAGGTACTATCGATTTTTCTTTAATTAAGGTATTTGATAAAGTTGTGAGTATTCAGTTCGTACTTTACATAAATCTGGAAAATGTTCAAATTATTTTTTTCTTAAATCCTACTTTTTTAAACTCCTCAAATACGCAGTTAAAAACTGTTTGAGTAATTTTTAGGTTTCACTAATCTCATCAAGATCAAGTTAAAAAATAATGTAATTGAATTTCCAAGATTTCTCTTCTATCTTTATCAGCGATAACAAATAGCATAACAATTGCCAGATAATTTTCCAAAGATGTTTTATAAAAAAAAAAGAAAGAAAAAAAGTTTTTAAATCTAAAAACTTCTGACTCATTTTAAGGGAGTATCCCTGATGAATATTATTTTCCAAGGCTTCATATTATGATTCTCATTTAGATTTCTTTGAAAGTATAGATGAAATCGTGACCAACACGTATTTATCCATAACGATAAAATCTTTCTAAACTTCAGGATGAGGTTTATTTATTTACTTACACACTGCAGAACATGAATCCATCTATTTCCATAAATTTTATTGTAAATTATTCCCACTGTTGATTCCGGACAAGTTTGCTATAAATGTCTCTTAAGTTATTGGTCTGTGTTAAAAAAAAAAAGAATATAAAAATCGGGGAATAACATTTCACCTTCCGGCTATAAAATTTGCTTTATAGACAAGTTAACCAAAGTATTATATTTCCAAACACGTCGTGAATTATTTTTAAATAACTTCCTTAGAAATGACGATTTTATTTGCCTCAAGACAATTCACTACAAGCTGACTGCAAAGGTGAGAGTTTACGTAGATTTTTCGCCATTAAGATTCGGAGCCTGCAATATGGAATTTTATAGGCAACCAGAAATTTTATTGTTCCAAGGAATTGCCTACATATAATGCAGAATGTTCTGTACAGAATTGTAAATATGTAATTTAGGAAATGAATGCAGATACAGACATAGTTACATATGTACATATGTACATACATATAATTTTTATAAATAAATAAATAAATAATTCTTTATTAAAAGAGCACAAGTGAGATCAAGCTCATTAATTTGCGCCTACTCCAAGGTAAATTCAATACTAATTGAAAATTATGAGTCTCACAAAAATGTCGTTATACGTTAATCTATGTTATACTTACTATAATTAAAACTAAAGGTAGATATATATTACATGAGTTAAACGCAAATAAAATGTGAATTGAGAGATTTTTAGTGATTTAATTCAACAATGAACACTATTGAGATAAGCTTACATACTAGAAAAGTGATTAAATGACAATCTTTTGAAGCTAACAGGACAGCGGGTTGTTCTAATTTGAAATGGGAGGGTATTCCACACACAAACACCGTGGACGAAAAACAAACGAGCGCTGAAATGCAACTTATGCCGCGGTACAAATAGCAATCTGGTACGAGCTGAAGTGAGAAAGATAATATTATCACGCAAATAATTAGTGCACATAGAATTTACTATCCCGAACATCATATAGGCAATTCTTAATGGAATATAATTATCAAGCGAGCAACCCAATATACTTTTGGCAATATGTTCACGTCCGAGAAGCCCATAGATGTATCTTGCACAGGAGTTATATCAAAGAACATCTAACAGAAAGAATACGCAACCCGTATATTGAAAAGTTTTATATGGCGGGTCATTCCATTACGACCCGCTCTCACAAATTGTATGAAAACTCTCTACTTGTTAACGATCCGCCACTCACCGGTGGTGATATTACGACCCAATTACACAAATTTTACGAAAACTCTGCTTTGAATGACGACGGCCATTGCTAGCTTGGTACTACGGGGTTGAGGAGCCCCGAATAACGCTGCTTTTAGTAGCAATAAATATTTGCCTTAACATGGACAGGCTCCCTTGTGGGAGCATTGTAGTGGTTGTGGTTAGCCAAAACCCTCGAGAATACTTCGCAAGCCATGAAACAGACTCGCTCCCTACCACATGCGAGGCCTGACGTAGTCCTTACATTATAAAATATTTGCCGTGCTCTTATGTAAAACTGACAAAAGTTTGATTTGAATAGCTCCCCCGCTCTAAACTACTATTCATACAGAAAAATGGTGTTCTGATAATCTCGTGCTTGCTTTCTTATCTTCCGAACCGTAATAAAATTTTCAACCTTTCCTAACAAAATTATTTAAATAAATTTATCTTAACCAAATGACTACGATTCCTCAAACAAAAATTCTCAGCTGAGTAATCATTGTAATGTCGCTGTGCCGTCATGGCATGCCGTGGGCTGATGATATCGAATGTAGCTGCCTACAGATTCGGACTATGGCTGCACATACACACATGCAATTATCACTCAGCTTAGAGGGATTGAGCGTAAAATGGTAAGGTTAGTTTGTAATCAAAACTATTTAATTATTTTGTTAAGTAAGGTATATAGTAAGTGTAGCCTTTGAGAAGGTAAGGAACCAAGCTGTAAATTACTAGAAGACTATTTTCCTGTATGGATAGTAGTTTAGGCTCTATGGCATATATAAAGCCAATGTTTAGCACTTTTCCATAAGTATCAATATAGAACATTTTAGAAAACGGACTAAGCACCTACACATATAAATTTCTGTTTCATGGCTTGGGAAGTATTCTCGAGGGTTTTGGGTTAGCCCATATGCGGGCAGAGTGAGATTGTCTGAGTCTGTATGGATTACGCGAACATTCGTCTCTAAACAGAATAGTTTGTTCTTTTGGCATAATTGCATACTGCGTCCGTGAATTTGAGGGATGGTCGCTTGGTAATATATGCTTAGCTCTCGGCGTGGAGTTGCGCTAAATTAACCGGGTGCCGTGACCCACAGATCGTAAGAAATTTTCGGTAGGTCTCGCTTCGACCAGTAAGTCCAATGTCAAGCATGCACTGACATAAACTGGTACTTCTGAGACAAAATATAAATATATTCTGCCCCTCGAGGGGGTTGATTTTCGTTTGTCTTCTAATACGTGCATTAAGACTTCCGTGAGATTAAGCCATAATGGCAGGTGCTCACGTAAATCCTGACATATTTCTGTAGTAAATTATTACAAAAAAAAATTGAATTTTTAAGCCAACAGGATAATTAACTGCTATCATACAGAAGTTGTCAAAGCTCGCATTGTGAGCTATAAAAATTGGCAGAGTTCACCAGATTGAGGTTCTTACAGTTATACTGAGGTCGAGGTTGGAAAAGTTAGCACTGTGTTTCCCGCTTTATGTTGCTGCAGCTTCTTCATGTTGTTCTGGTCCCGTCCTCTAAAGTTATTGGCGGAAAAAATATTAAATTTAGTATTCGTGACTCAAAAAAGGCTTTCAGTCTGCTCGTTTCACAAAGCAACGAAATCGACATTATTATCGATAAAAAATGAAAGGATTATGCGCAAACAGAGACAACTTTACAGCCGCTTATCATTCAAGCTGGAAAGAAAAATGAATATACTCAATTTTACGTAGGTATATGTTAATGGTTAAAAATTCAAATTTCAATCTTATTTTGAGGCTGTCAAATATTGCTTTAAATTGATATTTGTACTTAATTTAAAATATCCAAATGAGTGTACTGCGGTAATTGAAGAGCCATCAGAAAAGTTCTCAACGGTAGAAACATTTATTGCTGATCTATATCAAATATCAAAAAAAGCTTAAATATCACTTTCACTTTATAATTCCATTTTTAAATATGTAATTAACCAGTAAATTCGTCATAATTATTTAATTTGAAATTCTAACTAAAAAGCTCCAGGAGTACCTACTTATTTTTTGTGAAATTAAAAAAAAATGTGAAGGCAGAAAATTTTCTTTTCTTAATTATGTGAAACAGGAGCTGCCAATCCAGTTAAAGCAGAACTATTTTTGATAATTCCTATTGTGTTAAATACCTAATTAATAATTTTTATCATTAAATTTATATGAAACATTATTTAAGATTTTTCGTCCATTCTTTTGTATTGAATTTTTAATTTCATCCTTCACAAAATTGTTGAGATTTTAAAATTCTTTTTTCAGCTCATAAATACTTACTCTACTCTTCTACGTAATATGTATCTGAACAAATATGACTTTATGCAATTTGCATAATTCCCTTTGAAAATTGTGAATATAATATTTTGCTAATTTTTCACCTAATTCAATAGTGTGTTGTATCCATATCAAGGTTAGCATAGTAATAACCGCATCGAATTTCTTCTGATAGCGTTATGATTTAAAGTACGTATTTTTGAAAAAATGTGAATCTTCAATCAAATTGCATAAAAAAACTAAGAAGGTAAATCAAACGGTGTCAAATCTTGAAGTCATATGGATCAAAGTTTGACATTAAAAGTTTGCCACGCAGCTACATAACTATTTCAAAGCAATGTGATTTAAGATTTGCATTTTATAAAGAAATACTTCAAATAACATCGTAATAAGGAGAAATTAAATGCGGAAATTACTGTTTATTCTGACCTTGATCCATTTCCGTTAGAACGCAGCAAATATTCACAAGAAGCTTGGGAAAATTGCTTAAACACTAGTATAACCTTTAATCATATACTTGGGAAAATTATACTTAGCTTATATAAAACATTTTGAGCTGCATACCTAAATTAGTTTTTAAAATTACCAGAAACTTTTGTAATTATTTACTGTGGCTTGTATAAAAATTTTAATAGCCTGCCCAAGAGGCTTTTGTAATTATTTCCTAAGGCTTCGTCTATATAAACAAATAGTCTTCGATAAATTGCCTAAGAACTCCTGAAACATATTACCGAAGCTTGGAAAACCATATTCATTGCTTCGATAAAACACTTGATGGTTATCTTATCATAGTTGCTTAGCTGAAATTTCCCAAGTTATTTTGGGAAAAACACCAACATTTTTGTTAATATAGCAAAGCTTTTTTTACCTTAGCCTTGCCTTGGTGATTTAAGGTGTCGTACCATAGAACTTGGGTAGCTGATAATTGCAGTAGCATTTGCACATTTTATACATGGTTTTTAAACCATTTAATATAGGTTTTTCTTTCAGTGTACTTTTCTACATTCACAATTTACGCCACAGCCTTTATTGCAATTGCAAAAAATCATATTCAACAATTCTTCCAGTACTGGTGTCAATAACGTATTGAGTTACGAAGTTCCACAGTTTGTGGCCAGTGTAACGGCCAAGAATGCCTCAATGTCTCATCAATACCAAATGATTCCGATGAAGACAGCGAGCGTGCACGAAGTCCTTGAGCTTGGCGAAACAACTGTAACCGTAACGGATATCGAGGACGATGATAATGATGTCGACATTGAGCTTGAGCAACCTCATGACGAAGATGACGACGAACAAAAATAATTTTAAATATGCTATTTTGTATTTGGTCTCAATAATAAATAAATAAACAATAAAATTCTTGACCCCGCGTTCACATAGCGTTATACGTTATATACGCCTGTATACGGATGCTTGGGCGCACCGAGAGGGCGGACGAACGGGACCGGTCCCCCTCCAGAAGGTCAGTTTTTTTTAATATAATTTACAAATTATGTATAAAATGTAATCTGTATATTATTATAAAGTCCGATAAAATACAATAAAACCTTTAAATATATAATAGCAGTTAATAAGTGTTCAGATGCGACTTTAGATCCCTATTTTTTCGACTCCTTTTGGACTTGGGACACCTATGGTCCCCAACCCCCAAAAAGCTTAATCCTGGGTGCGTTACTGTACGGATGCGCGCTTCTTCTC
The DNA here is from genome assembly GCA_963924295.1 of Dioctria rufipes. Lineage (NCBI taxonomy): Eukaryota > Metazoa > Arthropoda > Insecta > Diptera > Asilidae > Dioctria > Dioctria rufipes. The sequence goes on along the minus strand of OZ002741.1, from coordinate 45,043,244 downwards.
TTCATGCTATACTTCGAAAACGGCTGTAGATACAAAAAACGGTTGACATGAAAATTGCAGGTAATTTTATAATCTAATATAATTTTATAATCTTCATAATGACTAAATATAATATAAATATAATGACTAAATATCTGTTGACGCAGACACAAGATTATATGGGACTTTTTCCCAGTTTAAACAAAGGTTTAAACCAATTTACGGCTTGTTCGCTTCCATTCCGAGCTCGGATGCTTATTTTACTGGGGTAAAATATAATTTTTTTTTTAAGTATACATATATCTTCCAGGATATCACAACTTTAAAACCCGAAATATTTTTCCATGTGCTACTGTATAACTCGCATATATTTTTACATCACCTTGAATCCTGAATAAATTGAATAAATTAAAAAAATATTTCAATGATAAGCACACACCCAAAAATATTTTCTGCTAGGAATATTCTATGTTGAAGCAACATCTTTGTAATGCAAAGTTCATATTAAAATGCATACAAAAATATTCCAAAAGCATTCACAAAATGACCATTTTATTGACCCAAACTTGACCAATAACACCAAAATCTATCTTATTCAATTATAACGGTCGACTCACAAATAGAATTCGATATAATTTGATTTGAGCTATTTCTTTCAGTTGTAAAGTAAATATCACATACATCTTGAGAAGGACAAGATAATTTGATTGTTCAGACTGAAAAACTCTCACGCTTATATCAACCTACCTACCAGCAAACGTGTCAATGACATCAGTATGGGCATGAATATTTTATCAGAGTGGAAAGAAAGTATTAATTGAGGATTATCAATACGATATAACCAGTATACAACATACATAAACTTTATTCAACCAAATCCCACAAGATTGAAATTGGTTGGATAATGAATTTCGAACATTAATTTTCTACCTTTGCATGCATAACTTAAAATATTTTGCTGCAGGCAGCAGCTTAAACGGCGAAATTTTAAAACGCTTTACTACTTTATCGATACAAAATTCATCCGTAGCCCAATAAGCCTACGTTTAGCATATTTTGTCACAATTAAGCTGAATAACACCGGAAACTTCACGTCAATTTACATTAAAATCAATTGACAGATCTTGCGGGCAAAATATCAAAAGTTTCAACCTTTCCATGACAAAATCTATCAAAAATTTGTTAGATTAAATTACAGTGAAAGATTAATCTTTGTACCAAGATAAATGTCGTTGAATCGTCGTGGCAGTCTCAGATGTGCGACCCAAGTTAAATACTTAGGGATAACCATGACTGACAGAAGTGGGTTGACTGTCACTTTACCCGGGAAGCCAGATATGACATATAAACGACAAAACAACGACTAATTTTTGTTATTTGTCGACAAAATTATGTGACAAATATGATTTGAAACTGTGGCCAAGCTTGACGCCAATTGTCACATAATAGGTCTGTATCACTGACTTATAACAATGGACTGAGCGATTTGCTATTTTATGTGGCACAAAAAATATTGTATCTCTGTATATCACCGTTAGAGCACCCTTTAAAACGTTTACTACATAAAAATACGTAAAACTCATCCAATCAGATGAAATTTTACACCCGCAAGCAAATTGAATTAAATTAAAAAAAATTATTTTCTTTTGTCCAAGTGATATTTTAATCGCTTATAAGCACTCTTATAAGAAATTAAAGTAATTCCGACTTTGATTTTCAAAAGTAATTCTTAACTGAATCCTGCGTATGGGCAAGAGAGACGGCGCATGGTAAACACTATCTTTACCTTATTCTTTCTGCCGTGATTGCATCTGCAGCCAACATAAAAACATCAAATGGCATAAGTGAACGTTCAGTAAGCAATATTTTGTGTTGGTAGCTCCAACTCTGCCATAGGGCGAAAGAGAGAACTGTAAAACTTGTGCCATTCTTTCCTATAGAAAAATGGCAATACGCTCAGTCCATTGTTATAAGTCAGTGGTCTGTATGTTTACTTTTGAGTAAAAAAGCGTAAAAAACAAGTAAAAGCTTTCATGTGGTAGAGGGTATAATACTAGATGAGAATGAAAAAAGTTAACAGACAATTTATGAGTAAAGCCTGGGTAAATCGAATTAAATTTGTCAACTGTCAAAAATTAAGATTAATTTTTTTTATTACCTAATTTATAACTTTTTTAATAAAATCAGACTTAATTTATTTTATTTATTTATTTATTTTAATAAAATCGGACTTATTTCATTTTACTTATTTTATTTGTTAAAAAATCGCCCTGACAACTGAAAGAATTAGTTCAAATAACAAATGGAAGAAAAGAATGGATTTACTCATCTACTTTACCCTGTGTAAAAATGTTAACTTTTGTTGAGGAGGGGAAATGCATTCAACTGTCAAATTTTTCTAGTCCGAGAAGCTAACATACACATTATGGGTAAAATCCTTCGAGTCTGTGTAAAAACTTTGAAGCCTGGGTAAAAGCTTTCGAGTAAACATACAGACCTAATATATGTCACATATAAACAATATTTAAGATTATCACCGTAATGTTAAAAAATTCACTTATATTTGTGACATTTAAATGTCGCCATTTTGACAAGCTGTAATAAATAGTATACAGGTATTTGAACATAAAGTTGTTAAAAAAATACACAAATTTTTTAAAAATTTTATTTATTTCTAAATATTTCAAAAGGTTATTTCCTCTAGTGCGGCGTCCTCAGCAATATCTTTTTGAGAACACTTTTACGATATCTGAAAAATTTACCTATATATTTTTCCCCGAGAAATTTATTTTCATTTGAATGCTGATGTCATAGTCGTTTAATAAGACGGCGGACGGAGTTTTTAATATTTTTCCCTTCGATTATTTTTCCATACAATCAATCGCACGTTATTAGTCATCATACAACGAAATTTTGTGACACTTTGTTCACAGTTTTTTGTGAAATTTTTGTTCATAAAAAATTATGTGACATCACAATATAAATGTCAAACTATTGTGTGACACTTCGTTGTCACAATTATTTCCTCCTTATTGTGCGAATTTTCAACATTATTTTGTGATGACATTACATTGCTACCCGGCTTATTGAACTCAAGAAGCGGATATTAAGCTTGGTAGGTCAGCTCCGTCGAGTAATGAGGAGCGAATGGGCTTTAAGCAGACGAGCGGCGCGGATGATTTATGAGGGCCTATTTATTGCTTGTGCAACATATGGGGCACCTGTCTTGTAAGAACACAGACTTCAATATTCACATGTGTGTACGACGGTGTCATGATCGTGTCTGGCAGACCAAAAATTTTCTAGTGTCAGGGGATTATGCTACTCCTAACTAACACCCTTTTATGCACAATGGCCGTGGATACGTTTTTCTGACTAGCATGGGCCCATAAAGAAACGCACGTTACGAAACAAGGAAGCTCCAAAGTTATCTATGTTAAGGAAATGGGGCAACGTAGTGTGGAAATTATGTGGGCATTATGTCTGAAGTGTTACTATATATAGTATAGTAACATTGAGGGTTTTAATGTCTAAACAAAAACGTAAGAGCTTGGTCGCAGTGACGTAATTGTGTCGAAGCAGTGCCATTTGACATATACTTATATAATATAATATGTTAACTTTTACGCTAATATATGTACGCCATATATATATTTAAGATAATGATGTTTTATTCGTACATATTTGTAAAATTAGATTACGAACTCTCTATGTATGCAAACATCTTTGAAATTCTTTTAAAACAAGTAAAAAAGCTAGAATTGGTCTAAGACCAATTCTAACGACACCCTAGATGAATGCCCGTATGAAATTTCGTATTGTCACCCTTCTGTGCAAGTTTGATTTTTGAAGTGGTTTTTCGCATATATTTCTAGAACGGTTCGTCCTACAGAAAAAATGTTTATAACTAATTTTATAAAATTTCGTATTCTGAAAAAGTTTTTAGTACAATAAAAATGTCTTGGACTTATCGTTTTCGCAGTATTTGTAAAAAACCTAAATTTTTATATGGCAACACCAAGAAGGAGTTGCCCGATTTAGTCCATTTTTGACATTTTATTTGCTAATGTAGTAAAAACGTCATGTACCAAATTTCTGCTCTCTATATTCATGTGTTCTCAGGCAGTGTCCAAATATATAGTGGAAAACGAAAGTTTTGTATGGCAAGCCCACGAAGAAGTTGCCCGATTTGTCTCATTTTCGAACTTAATTTTACTTTTGTTTTTAAAGTCCGTGTACAAAATTTCAGCTCTCTAAGTATACGCGTTCTCGAGTTATCGTGCGCACAGACGGACGGACGGACGGGCATGCAAAAATCAAAATAACTTTTAATATTATGAATGGGTGTCCAATCCATTTTGCTCTACCATTATTATTTCGAGGTGTTACAAACGGAATGACAAACTTAGTATACCTACCCCTATGATTTCATCTAGGGTATAAACATGTCATTGTATCAATAATATAATAAAATCTGGTTTTTGTTTTTCAATTGGGTGAAAACTTACAAACCAAATTAAATTTTCCGTAAAATCAGTTTCGAAACTTCGAAATAACTGAAGGGCCTCCAAAATCTAAATATTTTATAAAAATTTTCAAAATTCAACGAAGAATTTTTTAGAAAAAACTATCAGTAATTAATTTCAAAATAGTGATAGATTAAAGTTGTATGTATTTTTAAATGCATAAAGAGGTTTTTGCATCTAAAAATATTTAAGAAATTTTTCAAAATCTCATTTCGCCATTTTGTTACATTCTATAGATCAAATGAACTTAACAAGGCAATTTATATAATTTGTGCCCATTAAGGCTAACCCATACGCATTGTATCCAATTTATACCTTGAACTTATAGCCGCCAGGTAATGTTTCTATTTGGTGGCTATACATATATGTTTCTATATATGCAGGTACTCTTACAACTTTTTGTCGGCAGATGAGCCCACATAGTTAGAATTCCTAGTCAGTGCCTATAAATGTGTTAATAAAGGAACTGTTTCTATTGACCCTGTTTAGACGGGTCAGTATAAGATGCGCTTTGAGGTCCCTCAAACTGCCCTTCATGATTAATACAGCCAAGTTACTGCCCTTGCTGTCTTCATTCGGTGGAACAAAAACATCGTCAAATCATGTATAGTAACAACTACACACTGCAATGCTTGAAACTGGAATGATCACATGACTCATAATGCCCAATAAAAATACGTGCTGCCTCAGGAGCTGTACTGTACTGCCTGTGAATTTTAAGTTGCACTTCATTCCTGCTCCCGACCTTCATCCTACCAACAAATTACATGAGGCAGAGGCATCTAAACAGGGTTTTCCCGCAATAAATTCCAACAACAAAAACTGGCAGCTAATGTAGGTTCTTCATCAATGGCACAAATAATCAGTCAAAATTCGCTCTTTAAGCTAGTTGCAATGAATTGGCAAACCATCATTATTAATAATAAAAGGAATTTGTGATAAAATATTTGTTATACTCTTTTTCAGACCATTTCTTATATTTGTAATATTTGAAATTTACGTGGGAGCACCTAATAATGTTCTACTATCTTTCGGTAAATAATCGAATCTGTTTTCAGGAAGTACTCTTAAAAGATTTTTCAAAGCGCAGTGTGATTTTTTTTTTTTAAGCCCATTGTACTTTATAGTTTGCGAATGACAGCACATGATGCGCACATGTCAAAAATAAAAATTGTAACTAGGCAGACATTATTCCTTTATTGACACATTTCTTATTGAGAAACGTTTCTGGGCACATTTAAGTTTTAGTGACCTACATCCTATGACTCTAGTAAGACTGCCCTTAAAGGAACCATACAAGGAAACATTTAGGTAACTATTCTAAAATGGGAAGTAACAATGAAGCAATAGTACCCTTGTAGGCACTGTATAGAAACTTTTAGAGGCACATTTACGTATTCGTAACTTGTGTTGAATCCATTGAGGCATATTACCATATGGGAAATGCGACAAAACATTTTCGAATCAACGATGTTATAACGACGTCATGGGGTGTAAAATAGATATTCAGAAATATTAATCCACAAAATGTTAGTTGGGTGGCTTATTTTGCTGTGTGCCGCACGATTTCGACAGAAGCCCGACAAGTCCGAATGGATGCAGCACCACTTGATTTGGCAGCAAGAGGCAGGAGCTTATCGTTCAAAAAGGGAATTGCCCTCAGAGACTATGACCAAAGATAATCTAATAAGAAGATAAATTAAAAATTGTTCGTGTTTTTTAGAATGAAACAAATAACATATAATTCCGTCCTTTGCATGAATGGGGAAAAGAGCTTGGCTGGCTATGCATTATTGTATTGCGATTGAGATAACGAGTTAAAAACAAAAATCGAGAGAACGAAGGATTACCCGAACTGCAAAATCTTATTGAATCGCTCAAAAGGGGGTCGGCCGGGGGGTGGGGGGGTGGCTGAGGGGAAGAAGTCTATGAAGCGCAATGCTGAACAAGGTAAAGGCTGCATAAGAGGAAAGCATGCATACTTGATGGAAGAAATTTGTTGGTTTGTTGTTTTTGTTGTACTGAAGATCATTTGGGCATCTCCCACGAGAGTACGTATACAGTAAAGTAGTATGGGTTAAAGACACCATATGCACGAATTGGTACTTCTCAAGGCGAGATAACGATACCTTAGATTTACCTGTATACGCCAAGTACAATTCTTTTAGCCGTTGCAAATAAGATCTAGGCCCAACGGAATAACCAGTCCTGTTACCAAAAGGATATCTTGCATGGTGATAGCCACTGGGTGTATTTATATTTATGGTCTGTTCATGCTTTACGAAAGCCATACGAATACCCCTGAATATTGGAATTATTCACCTCAACTTGGGATGGCCCCTTTATGGGAGCATCGTGGTGGCTGTGGTGAAGGGTGCCGTGACCCTAGATCGGCAGAGATTGGATAGGTCTCGCTTCTACCAGTAAATTGATGTCTCTATTGGCATATTGGAGCTCGTTGTAAGGGTACGTGCACAAGGAGGCGTGGCGCGATGAGGTGAGGCGAGGCTAGGCAATTGAGCGAGGCAAGGTGAAGATACATCTCGAGGTGTACTGTTCACAACAAGGCATTCAGTTTCTTGGTAAATCGCGAAGTGAGAGCATAAATAATGTCATCAGATGCTAAAGAAGAAATTTAGTGTTCGTCAAGTAATGCAACTATATCGCATTTTCCACATAAGTGTATTTTCCACTGCTTTGCTTGCCACCCGATAAATACGAAACGTTAGGATTTTGGCGAATTTCATCATCTATTTGAAAATTTATGGACTGATCCTGATAGATTCTTCCACTATATGAAAATGAGTAAAGAACCCTTCAATTATATCAAAGAACAAACATATAAAATATTCCAGCTATCAAAATTAGCGCGCTGCACCTCATCTTCGAGCGAGATAACTCGAGGTGTCTGGCCACATCGCGCGTTGCCACAGCGTTGCTATGAACACTCTCATAGTACACCATACAATCATTTTATTTCTTCAACTCTTGATATAGCCTCGCCTAGCCCGCCTCGTTATGCACGTAGCCTTACGCACATGAGGACGTTGATTGTTGATAACAATCCGAGCATGAAGAATGCCATGAGATTAAGGCATAACTTGGCAGGTGCTCACTTTAAACCCCGACAGCTTTCTAAATCGCTCAAAATCCTAGCAAATTATTCATAATAATGTACATCAGGTCACACTACCAACTTTTTTTTTTAAGAAAAAGGCCAAGGTGCTGAAAGGAAATGTAAAATTTCAAATAAAATTCTCATTTTTCCCGATAATAACAGAGAATCGAGCATGAATTTCTCCCGCTTAATCTCTTCAGAGCAAACGAATGTAAACAGAAACACGTGCTGTTCAAATATCATAGGAATTACACTAACAAACATTGGTTTTGCTATAAAAAACACTTTGAATAATTCTCACAATATTTCAGCAAAAGCTGGTTTTCACAGAAGCGCGGGAACATTTTATGAGAGTAAAGTCTGAAAACTCCGCCTCTTCTAATTTATTTTACGAAAATGAATCATTTGCCATTCTGTTTCGTTGCATGTAATCTGGGCTTTCACATTTTATATCTTTATTCATAAAAATTGTAAAGAGAGTTTGCATGAATGAATATGCAAAAGAAGTCTTCAAACGGAAAAGGAGAAGATATTTTAGGCAGGAAGTGTCTGTCATACCCTCAGTATAGAAGAATTAGACGAAATCCAGAAACGATAGTGTCATCAATCCCGGGTTTGCATCAAGCCAAACAGAAGTAGCCTTGGCTACGAAACCTGACCGAAGATTTTTCTGGTACCACGGGGTTGGTTGCCCTTAAAACTTGTTTCGATTCCGACGTTGCTGAGGCCCTTCGGGGAGTAACGTAGTGACTGTAGTCGATGCCCAAATTCAGGCAGAGTGCAATACCCTAGGAATCACTCAACGATGTTTTATGAAAGTGAATGATCGCTGACATCTTCCCACAGTCCTAGGGTAGGGTGTATAAAGAAATCCGATGTGGCTAAATTATACTGTTGGAAGTAAATACGAAGGTTGCTACTTCCAGAATACAACAAACATGCAAAATAAAAAAACAAAAATTTGCTTTTATATTCTATATTATGGGAAAAATAAATACGTTTTTTGAAACTGGAGGATTAAAGTGAAAAACGTCTGTGGGGTTTGTACGAATGGTGCACCCACCATCTATGCTTGGGTCAAAATCGGGCTTTCAGAAAAAAAGTAAAAGAACTAGCTTCCCAAACAAGGGAAACCACTGCGTGATTCACCGGTATGTCCTTGCCAGTAAGACTCTTCCAACTCATCTGCAAGAGATACTTGATTCGCTGATAAAAATCGTAAATTACATCAAATCTGGAGCTCTTAACACCTGTCTGTTAACAGAACCTTGCAAAGACATAGACTCTGATCACGAGATTCTTCTTTTCTACACTGCAGTACGGTACGGTGGTTATCGAAAGGAAATGTTGTGAATCGTGTCTTTGAATTGACAGATGAAATCAAGTCATTTCTGAAAGTGCAAGGGAATCATGACCTTTTTGTATATTTTAACGACAAAGCTTGGTTAAAAGAGTAGCAGACTTAGCAGATATATTACAACAAAATAGGCTTAACCTGAAACTTCAGGGAAAACAAACGAATATTATCGCATTTCATTATAATCTCGGGACATTTTTATCCAAGCTGCAAAACTGGCGAAGAAAAATAAATCTTGAGAAAATTACCATATTTGAGAAACTCTGCACTGTGGTAGATGAATCAATGAAGGTGAAATAAATGAAAATTTGATGGAGATGATTACTGGGCATCTCGAATCCCTTGAAAACGAACTTCACCGATACTTTCCTAAACTGAAAGAAGAAAAAACTACATTGACACGAAATCTATTCTCTGCTTCCCTTGATGTAACCAGCATTCCTGATGAATTACAAGATGAATTCTTGGATATGCGGAATGATCGGAATGATTCCTCGGCACATAACTTGTTAAATAAAAAATTACTTACATAATTTGGGGGTGGTATGTATCATTCATACCCAAATGTGACGATGCTTGCCTTTCTAAATTTATAGTACCATTTGTGTCTACATATCTCTGTGAGAGTGGATTTTCAACTGTTCTTCGTTTAAAAACAAAAGAAAGAAAGAATTTAAATGTTGACATGAGGTTGACGTTTAATTACCTTATTAAAAATGCTTTTATAAAAAGGAGTCGCCACCCGAAAAATGTTGGAAACCTATGCTATTGGGTATCACCAAAATTAGTCTTACACCACCTTATATCACTTCTTTCTTAGTTACTTTACTGATTTCATACGCTCAACCAAAAGGTGGAAATTCATTAATAATTATTTCGAACCTAAATAAAGTTCAAACCAAAGCCAGAAAATTGTGGCATAGTTCATTTCACCTTCTAAAATTCTTGCTTTGTATTATTATTGGCTACCTCTGCCGAACTGTGTTATTCAATTATTTCGAACAAGAGAATATTACTCCAGAAATCTGCAGTGTATGTACACACCATGAAAATCATTTCTGTATTAAATCGGCTCATTCATTGGTAATTAGTCACTATTTGCAAAATAGTTAGTCCTCATCTGGATGGAATATTATTTGATTACCGAACCATGAAATTGCTCAATAAAATTGGCAAGAGCTGCAATAATTACAATTCCACCCTTATCTGTTGCTGAAATTTCATTATTGGTATTTGAATCGAATAAATTCAAATAAATTGAGTACCTAAATTAGCATTACAGACTACAAGCGAATTATAAGGATTGGAATTGGGTCAACAAACTTTGACTTCATTTGGTTTCAACTGCTGACGCTATATAGTTTCATCGATGATCATCAAAAATGAGGGTACTAATATATTGTAAAAATTTAAGTAAGATTTTCTTGAAACATTTATTTCTGTCAATGTATAGTTTCTTCTTCAGGTTTCCGCATTTACTGTATCCTTGATTCTTACGGTGTTCTATTTTTTTTTTTCAATACTTCAGATCAGGTAGATTGTAGGTATGTAGTACTCCTCTAGTTAATTCGCCCCCACCAAAACCAAACTAGTGGCCAGGGCTGCATTTATACTTTTGAAGGCCCTAGACGCAAAATCATTATGAGGCCCAAAAAAAAAAAGTCTAATTCAGTTAATAAAATATATATAGATACACATGCATTTTTTTTTTTATTTTATTGAAAACCAAAGTTGACATTTCCATAATAACGCATTTTAATAACATAAAAATAACACATCATTGGTATCTAAAAAAAGTATAAAAACAATTCAGTTAAATTTTAAATAAAAAAATAAAATAATAACTAAAACATTTTTTTTCTTTCTGGGTTTTGTTTTAGCATATACCTACGTACGTAAAATTAGCACCGCAACTTCTCCTAATGTAGTTTGTCGTTAATTTGTCGTGGAAACAATAAATTTGTCGTGTCCTTTTTTCTAAAGGAAAATTGATGTGGTGCTAAGTTTACATCAAGTTAGGACCGCAACTCACTGAAACTCGGCCAAACCTTATCGGATTGGAAAATTATATATTTTGGAATTTGCCGTTAATTTGTCGTTAATTTATCATTAAAACCATAAATTTGTCGTGTCCTTTTTTCTGAAGGAAGTTAGATATGGTGCTAAGTTAACGTCAAGTTAGGACCGCAACTCACTGGAACTCCGCTAAACTTTTTCGGATTGGAAAATTATGCATCTTGAAATTTGTCGTTAATTTGTCGTTAAAACCATAAATTCTTTGTGTACTTTTTTTTAAAGGAAGCTGAATATGGTGCTAAGTTAACGTCAAGGTAGGACCGCAACTCACTGGAACTCGGCCAAACTTTATCGGATTGGAAAATTATACATCTTGAAATTTGTCGATAATTTGTCGTGAAAATCATAAATTTGTTGTGTCCGTTTTTCTAACGGAAACTGGATGTGGTGCTAAGTTGACGTCAAGTTAGGACCGCAACTCACTGGAACTCCGCCAAACTTTATCGGATTGGAAAATTATACATCTTGGAATTTGTCGTTAATTTGTCGTTAAAACCATAAATTCTTCATGTACTTTTTTATAAAGACAACTGAATGTAGTGCTAAGTTGACGTCAAGTTAGGACCGCAACTCATTGGAACTCGGCCAAACTTTATCGCATTGGAAAATTATACATCTTGGAATTTGTCGTTAATTTGTCGTTAAAACCATAAATTCTTCATGTACATTTTTATAAAGGAAGCTGAATGTTGTGCTAAGTTAACGTCAAGTTAGGACCGCAACTCACTGGAACTCGGCCAAACTTTATCGAATTGGAAAATTATACATCTTGGAATTTGTCGTAAATTTGTCATGAAAACCATTAATTTGTCGTGTCCTTTTTCCGAAAGGAAACCGGATGTGGTGCTAAGTTGACGTCAAGTTAGCACCGCAACTCACTGGTACTCGACGAAAGCTTATCGGATTGGAAAATTTTTCATCTTAGAATTTGCCGTTAATTTGTCGTGAAAACCATAAATTTGTCGTGTCCTTTTTTCTAAAGACAACTGAATGTAGTGCTAAGTTGACGTCAAGTTAGGACCGCAACTCATTGGAACTCGGCCAAACTTTATCGCATTGGAAAATTATACATCTTGAAATTTGTCATTAATTTGTCGTGAAAACCATAAATTTGTCGTGTCCATTTTTCTAAAGGAAACTGAATTGGTACTAAGTTGACGTCAAGTTAGTACAGTTAAATTTTAAATAAAAAATAAAATAATAACTAAACATTTTTTCTTTCTGGCTTTTGTTTTAGCAAATATCTACGTACGTAAGATTAGCACCGCAACTTCGCCTAATGTAGTTTGTCGTTAATTTGTCGTGGAAACCATAAATTTGTCGTGTCTTTTTTTCTAAAGAAAAATTGATGTGGTGCTAAGTTTACATCAAGTTAGGACCGCAACTCACTGAAACTAAGCCAAACTTTATCGGATTGGAAAATTTTTTTGGAATTTGCCGTTAATTTGTCGTTAATTTATCGTTAAAACCATGAATTTGTCGTGTCCTTTTTTCTGAAGGAAATTGGATATGGTGCCACGTTAAAGTCAAGTTAGGATCGCAACTCACTGGAATTCGGCCAAACTTTATCGGATTGGAAAATTATACATCTTGGGATTTGTCGTTAATTTGTCATGAAAACCATTAATTTGTCGTGTACTTTTTCCTAAAGGAAACCGGATGTGGTGCTAAGTTGACGTCAAGTTAGGACCGCAGCTCACTGGTACTCGACGAAACCTTATCGGATTGGAAAATTTTAATTTTTCGTGAGGAAAACCATAAATTCGTCGTGTCCTTTTTTCTAAAGGAAACTGGATGTGGTGCTAACCTGACGTCAACTTAGCACCACATTCAGTTTCCTCTCTAGTTTTCATGTTATAATTTTAGCATTTTTTAAAAGTATTTTAATTTGCAACAATAATGACGCCATTTTTTTATATTGTTGTTTGTGAGGAGTGAGGTTTTAAAATATGGCCGCATAGAGAATGAGGCCCCAGCTTGCGCCTAATGTGCCTTATGGTAAATGCGGCTCGAGTGGCGGATTAGGGAAGATGCCGGTTTTGTTTGTAAAGTATGAAATGAACACTAATGTCGAACTCTTTTCAATGAGTTCTACACCGGTGCAGTGCAGCTTTACGTGTTTTTGTTTTTGTAATGCAACAACAAAGTTCAAGTAGTGGAAAAACTGGCGAATTACAATACTTGTCTGATAATCGATCGGCGAATTAACGAGAGAGTAATGTTGCTTGCTGCTAATAACTCAATATTCTTTATCAGTGTGACAGACGCATGTACATAGTACCTATATAGCGTACATTTATTGATAGTGATAGTGAATATCTTGCAAATGGTAATGATGATTTTAAACGTACTATTATATACTGGGTTTACAACCTTCCCGAAGATTCCATTGTAGAAACATCGATTCTCTGAGCCCAAAGCTGTTTTTATCCATACTTTATAGATGTCGCTTGCTTTTCCTATTACACGTAACAGTATGTATAGATTGTATTCCTTTTGATTTTTTCCTTTGATACTCTTGCGGACGCCAGAAGGAATTCGCAACGTGTCAGACGAAATTGCATGACTAGATCATTGGACAACGATCATGACAATATGATTGCTTGGGTAAAGGCGAATCACGTCAAATTTAATGCATCTAACACCCAAGCTGTTTCATCCCTTTAAAACACGATTTTGACTTAACCACTCTCATTTCATTTGATGGAGCATTAATTTCCGATTCACCGTCACTAAGCATTCTTCGCATTAATCTAGTAAGTTGAGCTAGATAGACCACATCTTCTCTGTAACCAAAGAAACATCAAAATGTTTTGGTTTTCAGCCCGTCAAATCTAGCGCTCCTCTACAAGTCCTATATCGAATACAATTCTCACATCTGGTCAAGGGCTGGATATAGTCCAAAAGAGAGCCTTCAAGCTCATAGGCGATTTGGCAATAACTTCTCATATCAACTCACGCGAGCACCGCCGTAATGTTGGATCACTTACTCCTTTATCGCTATGTGCATGATCAATGTTCCGATGAAATATCTAGTCTGATCCCTTGTAGATTAATTCCTGCATGTAATGCTAGCATGCAAGATGCGCACAAATTGTGCGAATGTGGAACAGTCTACCATCCCTGTTTTGCTCCTTACAATCTGCCAAGATTCAAGGGTGACATACCTACATCAGCACCTCCGCCACTTTCCTAATGTCCCCTAATCCTATGTACTTCAAAATAGAACACATAACATCCATCCATACTATACCATCACCAATCCTTAGGTTTTGTGGCGACATGATGCGACGCACGCGTGTGGTATCTGTTTTCACGTAGTAGGATTTCAAAAATGAAATGCCTAAAGTACCTTGCAGGATATCTGAAAATATGTTGAGTAGGCGAATGTTGTGAATAAAAAATAAAAACAAAGTGTAAAATTTAGTCTGACTGATTTAACTTGAGAGGATAGAGATCAAGGAGATCTCATACTGCTCAAATTATGTTTGATTTCCTAGTTTTATTTAAAGTCTATTTATAACAGTTCAGTTTTCAAAAGCTTTGTTTTATTTAAGAGCTCACGATTTCAATTTACACGGGTTTCTAAGGAACCTATCTTCGGTCTAATTGCGGGGTTAGGTATATTGTCCGATCATATATGTGGGGTAATATGACCCTGAAACAAAAAATTATTTCATTTACTTCATTTCAACATAAATTTCATACAAAATTCGTTCTCCCTCATTATAATAAAATACATTTAAACATAAATCACTATTTTTTAATAACAGACACACATTCTATTCTCAAGATGTGCATACTTACCTACAGATAATGTCTTCTTCTTTTTCTTTTTCGTGTGTACACTGTACATACGTCTATTACTTAATTTGTCAAATCAATTATTCTTGCCGTATTAGAATTGAAATTTTATGACGACAATAGGCATAGCAGAAGTTTCTTGATGCAATTGCATGGCATCAGAACTTTTTCACATTTTCTCGCGTGGCCTTTGGTTCGTTATTTAAAACACAATATTAAATATTTAGTATACAAATTCTTTATTTTCGCTTTAAAACTTATAAAATTCACAAACAATCAACTCAACTTTAATTATCGATAATATTCTACTTTCAGTTATCGCAATCCAATTACAACACTTTCGCTTCTTTATTACTTTCACTTGTTAAAACTGCAACGTCTATGACAAGACTCTTCCTCTGGCGGTAACAACTGTTATATTTATACCCTAGAAACTCTCCAGATTATTCTGGAGTGTTCTATTCCAGAATATTCTTGACTATTCTATTTCTGAACCTTCCCGAAGATTCCATCATCGATTGTCCGAACCTGAAGTTGTTTACTCTCCACTGTCCGTAGATGTCACCAGTTGTCTCTTTCTATTGCACGTAACAATATATACCAGATAAACTCCACACATTCCAGAGCTGGATAATACCTCAACGTGAAATTTTTTCTATGTATTAGTAATTTCCAAAGTTTGAACTTTTCTATTCTAATTCGAACTATCATGCGTTGTGGGCCTTGACAATCTCAAAATCGCGATCAACACTTCAAAATTTCATATAATGTTTCTTGACCGCCGTTCACAAATCGTGACCCATGTGCAGGCATTATTGGTTTAGCCAGTTTTTCACAAAGATGCTAGGTTTCCATTATACAATATCAAGAACACAGATTGATATAACAACAACGACGAGTGTAAACATGAAAATTGCGAAGCGAAGCTCATGCCATTTTTAAAATTTTTAAAACAAATTTTTAATTATAACATTTTTTACAATTTCGAGAATTTGACGTTTATGTACATACTTTGTCGTTTTTGAATTTTGTAATTTCTGGATTTTGTCAGTTCTGAATTTTCTTATTTCCAGATTTTTGTAATTTTTCTGGATTTTGTCACTTCTGGATTTTGTCATGTTCCCAATTTTTACACCATTAGCGGTAAGAAATTTAGAGCTCTGTAATCATGGGGTACAACTTATTTAAAATTATCTGAAATGGGTTCAAAATTTAAGTTATCCAGCAAACGCGGAGTAAATTTACACCGATTATTTTTTACTTTGGAAAATAAATTTTCTAGTTTAATTTCACGACTGCAACTTTCTAAAAAAAACGTCTTTCCGGGATTATTTAGGCGATTATTGCAACATCACCACACATTATTAAAATGTTCATACATTTATTAATTTAGGTCCAAGACTTAATCACAAAAGTTGTCACTTCAATTGTTTCTAATCACAATTAATCCAAATATGACTGGATAATTTTAAGTTTTTAATTAAAAAACACAAAATTCAAAACCTAAAAAAAAAAAGGAATCTGACGTTTATTTCTAATTGAAATTAATAAGTTAGCATAAGTTAAATTCTTCTTACCTTTCCACCCATCCACCTAAGAGCCGAGATTTCCTTGCATCCATAGATATTTTAAATGATATTTCACTTCCTATGGTTATATGTAGGTATGTTATATTCCAAGATCAAACAGTCATCACGTAAGGATATACCTGTCATATCATAAGCTCTGACACAAGATTTTAGCAATGAAATTGTGACACTTAAGTGTTCTAGAACAAGTGGCAGCACCGATTTTTAGATTACACCAATGAATTAGGATCCACACATAAAATTTAGTTCAGTTTTCTTTAAGCATTAAAATGGAATGCAAGTGACATTTTTAAATTGCTCGAGCGACTTAATTTGACACGTAGTTTTATTTATCGAACAATAAAACGGTACAATGAGGTCAGCTCAGCAGATGACCGAACAAGATCCGGTCGACCACGTTCTGGACGGACAACAGCCGCCATAAATGCGGTAAAGGCCCGAATTCGCAGAAATCCGATTCGACGACAAAAAGTAATGGCTCAGAAGAGGAAAATAAGCAAGATAAGCATGTCAAGAATTATATCCGAGGACGTAGAAGGACGTAGAAGGACTGGAAAGATCAAAAAAGCTTCTGCGACGATACGCTAGCAACAAACACCGGGACATCCTTTTCACTGATAAGAAAATTTTCACCATCGAGGAAAAAGTAAATAGGCAAAATAGTAGAGTTTATACACATAGCAGTAAAGAAGCGGAAGAAGCGATTCCTCGTATTCAGCGTGGCCACCATCCCGTTTCTGTAATGGTTTGGCTAGGAGTGTCTTATCTTGGTGCAACAGAGATGCATTTTTGTGAAAAAGATGTCAAAGCTGGTGCCAAAGTTTATCAAGACACCATCCTGGAAAACTTAGTGAAGCCTCTCAGTGCAACAATGTTCAACCAACAACACTGGGTTTTCCAACAGGATTCAGCTCCTGCTCATAAAGCCACATCCACTCAGGCATGGTTACAAACCAATGTTCCGGAATTTATTGCTCATGAAGATTGGCCGTCAGGAAGCCCGGACTTGAACCCACTGGATTATAAAATATGAGAGCGTTTTAGAGGAAAAAGTCTGCTCGTCCCGCCACAGGAACTTAGAAAGCTTGAAGCGAGCTTTGATAAAAGCTGTGGCGAATTTAAGCCATTGAATAAATAACTAATAAGGAAGCGGGGTTTCGTGCGAATACAGTGTACGTGAGTAGGCAATTCAATGACAGTCAAACCCACGGAGCGGGGGGAGAAATGACAAGAGGGCTGGTCGCTTATTTGAAAATTCTGGTGACAAGTCACTTAAATTACCATAGGCAACGCCCAGGAATATTGTCTGAAGATAAGGGGGCGTCAAAAATTTGTGTATTTTACATAGCAATATGGATTATAAAAAATGTCCCCCTTCAAAATTTCACTGTTTCACGACTGCAATGACAAAACGAATACAAACACAGCACACTAATACATTTCGCCGAGTGGCTTAGGTTTTAACCCGATATGCCGTTTCCTTATTAGTTATTTATTCAATGATTTAAGCTTAGACACCGTCCGTGGGCCTCGTCGTTTGAGGGCTTGTGTTAAGGCTAACTTTGAAGGCCACTTTGAATAATTTGTAGGTGTAAGCATCTATTATTAGGTTGTGAATTAATTTATATAAAAAGTTTTAATAAAGGCCTTTTTATTTTTCTAATATCCTTTCTTATATTTGTGTCAGAACTTATGAAATGACAGCTAACACCCTTATTATCGTTGTCAATTTATTTAAGAAATGGCGTTACGACAGAAAAATGGTATTATGATTGTCGTTTAAAGTGACATTTATCGAAAACATACGACTTCGGACGTATTACTGTTGTCGTATTAAGTAGACAAATGTCGATGTAAGTGATAATTAAGTGACAATTTCACTCACTTGGTTTTTGTAAGTGTCAGATGTCAGATGTGTGTAAGGAAAAGTAAAATGCAAACGGAAACAGACAAATTTTATGATGGCTTTTTAAGTTGTTCATTAAAACATAAAATTCAATAGTTTTTTATAAATTAAATTAATTTTTTTTTGCATTTTGAGTGTAAAAATTACAAAAAAAAATACAATTTGAAGTCATGACAGATTTTATGGTGAAACATCCTGTTATAGCTAAGGAGCTGAAATACATCGCGTTTATAATTTTTTTTTTTCTTTTAAACACTTTCAAAAATAACAACAATACCACGAAATAAGACAAACCTGACTTTTGTCTAGAATAGTAATTCATACCCTGACGCATGCCCTGATGCTATATGTCACTTTAAGTGACAACGATAATAAGGCTTCGAAGAAAAACGCCACGTCATACCGTTCGACAACGACAATACGAAAAATGAAGGGAAGTGAGAGTGACTGCAGAGTTTGTCACTTCGGTGAGTCGACAACGACATATAATAAGAGTGTAATATATAATAATAATACTTGTATATGTACCTACAACGATTTTGTAATCGTATACGTCATGGCTTCAATAAAATTTTAAGGTAGAATTTTACCTTGAATAAGACGAAAAATGAGGAAAATATAAAAAATCAGAATATTATTATTTCATCACCAATAAGCTTGGAATATTTTTGCATAGTTTTTATGTTCTTTACGTAATGTAAATTATTTTCAATAATGGTCCAATTGTTTATTTATTACTTTATAATAATAGATAATCCACGACTTGTAATATCCGTTCTGTGATTATTGTTTTTTTTTTTCCTGCACGGAAAATATCCACAACACAAATTTTATCAATGAATTGAATCCTTACAATACAATATCCCGCCCTAAACAGGAATCTCCTTAAGTCAATGAATAAATCTTTACACGGTATTCCTTATTTCCCAGCAATGTAGGCATACAATTATTATTCGCGCGATCCATAACACTTAAGTCAAGTGAATGTATACAGAAAATATATTTGATTTGACGACTTTGGTGAGAATGTTCTCATCTTGAGACATCTTTCACGCCATACCTGGCACCTTCAATTTATGCATATATCAATTCAGGTAAGGGGGAGCTTCAATATGATGAAAATAAAGGCTTAACAAAAGGAAGTAGGTAACGTATACCACGTATTTTGTGCAGAAGATTGCCGCCAACATTGGACGATTTTAAAAGGTAAGTGAGGTAACAAAAATCTTTTTTTCGTTATTATTTATGAAAAATAAAGCAGAATTTAAGTAAAAACTCAGAATCTGTTTATTTATAATCTCCACGTCACTCAAGCATTAAGCTGCAGGGTTTTGAATATATATACTAATGATTATTATAATTATATAGTGCAAACTGAGAAAATATTGGCGGACACACTTAAGCTAAAAAGCTAGAAACCAAATTAGTTAGTCCTCTGATAACACTTGAGACAAAAGCATTAATTGGTTTCGTATATAAACAGTGTTGAACTTGAAATCCCCTGCCATCTTTTACCTTCACCTTAATTTATAATGTGTTAAAATAGTACTGAGAAAACATGTTTTTATTACATAGTCTCTATCTAGTCTCAAGTGTGTATCCTCGTGTATTAGGAGTTGAATAGAGCTTTTTCTGCAGACAATTTTATTATACAGAGTATTTCCGCCATGGTGGTCCATAGAGCTGGAGGTGAGAGTACTCACCTAGTCAGACAAAAAATTGTTGGGCGGGGGGGTGGGGGGGGGGGATAACAACCATTTCCGAGTTACAGGGTGATTAAGAATAATTAATCTCAAGCGTATTCCAACAAACAGCATACCCGGTGAAGCCCATAGACATCGGAGCCCTGCATAGGGTTTGCTGACCATGGCTTTAATGTAATCACAACATATCATGTGTTGATTCAAGACAATACCGAGCGTTTTACTTTACTTACAAAATAGGCAGTGAAACATTATGTAAGGCCAGTGGTGGGATTTCAATTAAACCGTTATTGTAAAATTTAGTAAAATGCGACTTTGCAAGATTTAGTATCAAACGATTACATTTGGTCCAGGTGTTAATTCTTTCCGAATCACAATTTATACGTTCAATCAGTCTTCAAGTAAACCGATCGGCCGGTTTATCATCGGCATGTAAGTGAATCTGTACATCTTGAACTACATCTGGCAGATGATTGATAAATAAGCTAAATAGCAAAGGTCCCGGTATTGAACCTTGAGGCACCCCACAAAGTAAATGCAGTGAGAGAATAAATTATTATTAATATATACTCGTTGGCTGCGGTCTGTCAAGAAATCCCATCCCAGAGCATTAGCAGAACTACTAAAATTAAAAGAAACACCAAGTTTCTGGAGAAGGATACGATGGTCCACACTGTCGAAGGTTTTCGAGACGTCCGGAAATACCAAAAC